>CM035430.1:15666714-16129214 GCA_020310875.1 Ceratopteris richardii
CTGTACAAGCTACAGTAGATAGTTTCATGGAAAGAGCTGGTTGGAAACATATGGTTGATCGAATACACTCATGAACTGTCAGAATTACACACAAAATGAGTAGCGCACAGAAGATGAGCAATAGGTTAAATCATACATTTGGGCGGAGTTGATTTCCATCATAGCTTGGATCTCTATTAATCTATCACATCTCCAATAATCTATGACATGTCCAGTAACGCTAGCTCAATGGGCTGAGCCATGCCCAATAATCTGTCACTTTTCCAATAATCTATCACATCTCCAATTATCTATGACATGTCCAGTAACGCTAGCTCAATCGGCTGAGCCATGTCCAGTAACGCTAGCTCAATGGGCTGAGTCATTTGCTTATATTGAAGTACGTCTGGGTTCGACTCTCATGGACTGCCTTGACAGGACAACGTTGATCTACATGTAGTGGTGAGAACTATAACCAATTCCCTTCAGGGATTAGTGGTTCTTCGGGCATTCTTCTTTGAATAAGTCTCTTTGTCTGACCTTAGGGCAGTCCCTACTTAGTCTCTACTCTTTTGCAGAGCTTTGGTTTCTGCTCATTCCTAATAGGTAGTGTTGGGCGTTCAACCCCTGCTTGTGTGGGTTTTCCAGGGGTCCCATGGCTGCATGTTCGTACATATGCTCATGAACACATCCACAACACCCTCCCCCTTCAATGTATATTCACTATATAATGCTCTAATGACAGGAGTTTCAGATGAAAAATGAACATCGTAGAAAAAATTAGATGTCAGTTAAAGGTGTCTGTCCAATAGAACTTAAATATATCTTACCACTTTTCAGCCTTTACTTGAGGGAAGTCCTGCAAGGGAATGATTGGATACCACCCTATTGCATCAATGCTAATGTGAACCTTATTTACTTATTTATTTTTTGAGAGTACAATGAATTGAAACACACTCACACACCCAACCTCCTAAGGTAGAGGCACCCATCTTATGTACAGCAGATACTTGAACTCAGGGCTTCCTGCTTGAGACTGAAGGCGTCAAACCACTAGGTTACGCAGGCTCGGACAATGTGAACCTTATATGTTGCTTCCATAACCAAGAAAGCATCATTCTGCTTCCAGTGTTTCAAATTGTGGTTACTGATATCAAATGATCATTTTGATTAATTCGGACAAAAGAATTACTGATATCAATCCAGAACATCGACTGTGCAGATTTTGGAAAGCTCCCAAGCATTACTGCATGTACTAAAGACCGAGACAATTCAAATGTCAAATAAAAGGTGTGTATGTGTGCAATGTTTTGCAAGAGCACGAAATGCTAGAAGCATAATCTTATGCATCTCTGTTGTTGCCCCATGGATGATGCATCTAGTGATGTACTATGAAATGTTCGCTTTTTTTTTTCGCAGAGTGTCTCCTAACCGTGATCGATCAGGATCGAAGAGATTTTCTGTTCCCAATGAGCTTCCATTCTAGCTGAGGCATCCATTCTGGATCTCATTGTAATTGTGTAAAAATTGGAGCCATAGTCACTTTGGAATGTGAACAAGGTTCCCAAGGATTTACTTCCTTTTTACCATTTCGAATTTTGGGAGGTCGATCTTGATGACCCAAGCAAAATGTATATTTATTTCAGATTGAATGGAGCGTATGGACTCAGAACATCTCAATGTTCTTGTCAATGCTCTCTCTCTCTGTCTGTCTGTCTGTCTGTCTCTCTCTCTCTCTCTCTCTCTCTATATATATATATATATATATATATATATATATATATATATATATATATATATATATATTCAACCGAACTGGAATAATCAATGGAGGGATTACATCAGATAATCTGAATGTCAGTTCAATAAAATGCGTGGGGAAAAGACTGCTTGATTGTAAAGTATTATTGAGGAAACCATTCCAGAATATTATTGAAGCCTTCGAGGGTAGCATTGTCTACAGAGTACTATTCAGTAGTGTTAATGGCATGAAAAATTAGTGAGACTTCCAAGATGTACACCGAATGATATTAGTAATACTAATTATCTTATTAATAGATCTATCGTTGCTGCTTAAGAATGTCATCTTAATCATTGATGCATCGACCAAATGGTTTTAGGAACTAGTCGTTTCAGATCTCGACGCCCAGTTGAACAATGCTCATCGTAAAAAATGCAGGGGAGGAGTTCTGAGTTAATCTACCCAAACCAACCTTTGGCTCCACCTTCAGGTTGGGGAATTCTGTGTTTAAATGCAGGCTGAAGAAGCTTGCAGCCTTTTCAAACCAGTACCATGAACGATTAGCTTTAGCTTTTATGTCACCTTTGGCTCCACCTTCAAGCTGGGGAATTCTGTGTTTAAATGCAAGTTTAAGAAGCTTGCAGCCTTTTCAAACCAGTATTATGAACGATTAGCTTAAGCTTTTATGTCAACCTAAGAAATCTAATGTCCTACCTGAATTATCATGTGAGATATCATAATCCCGAACCTTGCAGATTTCTTCACACCATTAAAAAGTAATTGATCTAGACTGCATCATAGTATATTACTACTTTGAAGAACCGAGCTTCTAAGTTAAGATGTCATATCGGAATATTTACAATCTGATGAACCAGATGAATGATGCATCTCTCATTGAATGTTGCGACTCTTTCTCAAATACTGCTGTTGTTTCAAGAGTGCAGAGGTCAATAATGCGAGTTAATGGTTATGACTATTTTTTCAGGTAACCACTACCATATTTGCATTTCAACATTCATGAAACTGTGATAAAATTGGTTTTCCGTAACAGCATAGAAGAACTTTCATGATAGCCTTATGACTCACCTTGAATACATTGATCCCCTCCACAGTTTAATGTTGCACGTTAAGCCTTTGAAGCATCATAGGAGTCCAAAGGGCTGGAGGAAGGAGTCCCATGGTCTGAGGAGGGGGGATGGGGAGTAAAGACTACATACAATGCTCTTCCATCTTAGTAAAGTTTTGCATCTACACAAAGCTAAACATATGGACCACTAATGTATGTCGTCATGTTAATAAGTCCAGAAGGACTACAATTTTTTGAGGCTAACCAACTGAAGAACACTTATCCGTTTATGCATATTATCCTTAAGTCCTTGTAATTGATGAAATCTATATGGAATGGACTTGTTGTATTTCCAACTCTTGTTTCTTTCTTACAGCAGGACTTGAAAATTTAAAAAATAAAAGCAGTGTTGCAAGTGATGTCCCAAGGGATTAGAAAACCCAAACTCTCTTTAGTTCTCAATTTAAGAATGAACTTGACTTGGGCATGGAATTGGCTTTTGGATTTCATATGAAGGAATATTCACCATACTATTGCCATCATGACAGTAGGATTTATGATCCATGAAGTTATTTATAACAAAACAACCTTGTTATATAGTGAAAGAACCATCAAGAATAGAAGTAGAAATATTTGAATAAAGAGTCTTCTTTCTTACATAAGCAATATGAGCTCTAGCTTCCATATTCTCTTTTTCGTAGGATTTTTTTATAATGAAGATATTGTTGTACTGATTTAAGTTGGCTTTTTTTGTTTTTCCTTCTTCTTCTTCTTCTTCTTCTTCTTCTTCTTCTTCTTCTTCTTCTTTAACAATAGTACCACAGATCCAAGATGAAGCCTTTGATTTGTTGTTTTTCAAGGAGATTGAAAGGAAATTTCTCTCATCAAAATTTTCATCTCATTGATTTTGTAACAATATTCAAAATATCTAACCTTTTTCTTCTTTTGACATTGGATATTTCCGTTGATAGAGATGCAATGTTTGATTACAACCTTCAAAGAGATAAGCTATTTATAAAGCTTCCTAGTTTTCTCCTCGTATAATTTTCAATCCTTCTTTAAGTTTGATTAAGTGAAATAAGATTACTTTATCAATTTGGATCCACTTCATATTTGGCTTGATATTTTTATGAGGACTAATTTTTATAGTCTCTTCAGTTTTATATTTAGATATATTGAAGTTAAAAGCTATGTTGTCAAGATGACATAATCACATTCTAATATAAGATTTGAGGTTGTTGATTTGAGTGGAAGCTATGAGATGGTAAAAAATATTCAAAGAACCATGCATTAGTGTGAACTCTCTCATATATAAATCATATATTTATGAATATAACTTTTGGATAGTCTTCCTCATTTATGATATTTATGAATGTTCTGAACATTTTCACCCATATGAGAAATCATATCAACTAAAGTTTTATTTTGAATTAACTTGTCCCATTCTAGATCTTCATTGCTATGGGAGTTGGGCTCGAAACCATTGAAACATCAATGACTTTCTCAAATACATTGAAATCCTCAAAAACAATAAGATTGTCATTCAAACTAGTTATAGAATTCAGTTTTCATTCAATCTAGTTATAGAATTAAATCTAAAAATTCCAATCTTAGAAACATTGGATGCATATGTGGGAATAATGGTCTAAAAAAAGCATTATGTATATCAATTTCAAACCATGTGTGATTTTTCCAAAGGAATCATGTAAACAAAATGTGCATGCTTCTCATGAAAACGTAACATGAACTCTATAGAAATGCCAAATGAAATTCATTTTTATTTTACAAAAGATTGAGATAAAGCTTTTCCTTTAAGGTTGTATATTCCTTAGAGAAAATAAAGTCTAAACACATAATGTAACCAGTAATTAAATAGGTGATATGAAAGCTTATACTAAGATAAAAAAGATCTATAAAAATCTCTATATAATTTTTAAACTCAATCCATTGTTTTTGTTTCAAGTTCTTTTCATTAGCTTCTTGCATAATGAACAAAATTATTTTGTCTATCTTGCATCTTTTCTCCCTTTCTCTTGGCATCTTTAGATGCTTGAATGTTATTCCCTTAGTCACATCAGTTTGGTTCATTTTTGTAGATGTGAAATTCCTTATCATTTCTTTTTCAAGGAGATCTTTGTATTTATCACAATTTTCATCAACTTTTTTCTTTCATATATTCTTATTATCCTTTGAGGGTACAATACTTTTCATGAGGAATATAATTTCCAAAGATACGGTATAATATTCAAGTAAAATGTGTAGTATATCTTAATGTTCTTCTTTTTGGTTTTTGTTTTGGGTTTCTACAATATCTTTAAATTCTAGTTCTCAATAGTTTTCTACTTTTCTTAATTTTACTTATTTTTTACTTAATTTTTCTTCTTAGGTAAGCAGATTGTGAAATTTCCTCTCTTGAGATGTTGCACCTCAAGAAAGCCCTAGGACTTTGTGAGCTTCATGTTTGATGTAGACTCGCTCGCACGATACACATACCAATTGGTATCAAGCAGTGGATATTTGCCCACAAAATGTCAATATGAGAGATGAGTCATGGATTGGAAGCATTCACCACGCGCTGAGTCATGTGTACACACACAAGGAGTCTCACACATGCACAAGCAAGAGTTACTCATAGATAAGACACAAGAGCTCCCAAGAAACTCACATTTGATTAGAAGAGAGAATGAACAAGAAGGAGAAAAAGTGAGGGTTTGTTCAACTTTATAGGTAGGTTTTAAAAAGTGACACTCTTCACTCTCCAATGCGGACCCTAGTTTAAAAAAATAGGTCCTAACCCCTCATTTGAGGTCAGATTTGAATACGAGAAAATCTTGTATGATCCTTGAATTTTAAAAAATCACTCCTAAAGCTTGAGAACTCCTCATCTTGCACAAATATAGATTAAGTTACAAGAAAGTACTATCATACATATTTATAAAGGTGGGATTGTACATAAAAATGGTAAATTAGAGAGACACTTTTGGAAATTTTGGAGCACCCATTAGCCCATCATATTTTTTGAGTGCATCCACCTTGCTATGGATGAAGAAATAGAAGCACTCCAAGAGAATGACACTTGGGAGCTAGTACCCAAGAAAGCATCATTGAAGGTAATTGGTTCTAGGTGGATTTATAAAATCGAAAGAAACTCAAATGGATCCATAAGCAGATACAAAGCTAGGCTTGTGGCTAAGGGTTTTGCACAAACCCAAGGAATAGACTATGAAGAAACATTTTCACCAGTGGCTAAGATGCCAACCATCAGAGTATTGGTAAGTGTAGCTGCATCTAGAAATTGGAATATGTATCAACTAGATGTGAAAAATGATTTTCTCAATGGGTGGATTTCAGAGGAGGTTTACATGGCTCAACCTCTTGGCTATGAAGATCCAAGCAAGGTAAATCATGTGTGCAAATTAAAGAAAGCTCTTTATGGTTTGAAGCAGGCACCTAGGGCATGGAACCATAGGTTAACAACCTATCTTTAAGAATAAGGATTCATGATGAGCAAGGCAGATTCTTCTCTGTTTGTCAAGAGGAGTAATTCAGAGATGATATATTTATGTGTATATGTGGATGACATCATTCTTACAAGTAGTGATGCCAATGGCATCAAACAAATCAAAAACCAAATGATGCAGGAGTTTAAGATTAGTGACCTAGGGTTTCTAAAATACTTTCTTGGACTTGAGTTAGTAGACACTAACTCTAGAATCTACATCACTCAAAGGAAATATGTGTAGGACACGTTGAAGAAGTTCCACTTGGAGGATGCAAAAGTAACTAGCACCCCTATGGAGGTAAATCATGAATTGAGTGCTCATGAAGGTGATTTGCTTGAAGACATTGCAGGTTATCAAAGCATGGTTGGAAGTCTAAACTATGCAACATTAACAAGGATTGACATATGTTATGGAGTAAGTGTTCTGAGCCAATTCATGCATAAACCTAGAGCACCTCACTTGGAAGCTACTAAAAGAATTTTGAAGTATCTCAAAGGTACCCAAAATCAAGCTCTTTACTTCCCATACACATCAGATTTGGACATAAAATTGTACTCAGATGCAGATTGGGCAGGATGTAAGGATGATAGAAGAAGTACTTTTGGTTATTTATCTTTTTCAGGTGATAAGCCAATCTCATGGTCTTCTAAGAAGCAACAAACTGTTGCTCTATCTTCAACAAAGGATGAATACAGGGGATTAGCAAATGCTACACAAGAAGCTATATACCCATTCAAAAATGATCTTTGGTGATACATCTTGCAGCCAATCCAATTTATCATCCAAGAACCAAGCATATAGAAGTGCACTATCACTATGTTAGAGAGAAACTCTTGAGCAAAGAGATTCAACTAGCATATGTATCTACAAATATGTAGTGTGCTGATTTGTTAACCAAAGCACTTGATGGTACTAAGCTTTGCAAGTTTAAAACCATTATTGGATTACAGGATATTCAAGAAGATTGATGAAGCAATGCAAGCCAAGATGTTTGGCTTGTGGGGGGAGCTGTTGGTGCAAAATGATCAAGTCTACACATTTGGCTTAGAAGACAATGTGTGCAACTATCACTTGACAATACATGTGAACCTTGGCTTGTAACCACTTGATCATTTACTATTGTAAAAGTCTAAATCTTTGAAGAATCTTGTAAAAGCCTATATCTCGTGGAGTTAGGAAGAACATTAGCTACAAGTTCATTTGAGAGAATAACTCCTAAATCAATGGAGTCTTCTTTTAGTGGAGCCAAGTTTGAATTAAAATTCAAACTTAGAAGAAAACACTTATAAAAAAGTCTTTGTAAATCTCACGACTATGTGTGGCCTCATTTAGAGCTCTCTCCTTGATCATTTGTAGAAGTTGAGTGGCTCATACCATAGCTCACTCATTCCATCATCATTGAGCATCATTACAATGCCAATGATCTTTTACAATCATGTTTTATAATACATATAGTTCATTGAACATCTCTGTCTACTTCTCTACTATAACTACTCAGAACAGTCAACTTTTGCTGATCATATCTCAGTGAATTCTCAACCATTTATCATATTCTTTGGCTTGTTGGAACCAGATTGAAGTCTACTTTGTTCTATCAAAATCTCAAGGCGTTTGGTTCAGGCATAGGGAGAAATCCTCATCGAAGTGCTCACTGGTCATCTACTGGTTAGTCCTTAAAAAGTCAGGGGTAAGCTTTGGTTTGCTAAACTCATTTCTCATAGCATAGTTGATCATTTTAGATGATTCCATTTGCAATCATTAGCTATCTAAGCTAGTTGAATTCCCTCAAAAGGAATTTCATCAATTGTTACTGTATTGTGAGCTCTAAGTAAAAGAACTAGTAGGTGTATGGACCAAAATAGCAAGTTTTTTTCAACACTAGCTATTCTTGAAGTAGTCTGTTTCGATTCAATTGTTTCAAGCATCAACTCCAAAGTACACAGGTACTTTCTTGGTATCATTTGCAAGCTAAAAGGGCCTATTATATAATTCTAAAGTATATCAAGGAAGGTACAAAGCAAGTTTTAGCAGTGCCACCTCACTTCCTTGAGGTATCCATCGATCTCCTCCAGCAAACATACATACATACATACACACACACATACATACATACACACATACATACATAATGCATACATACATACATACATACATACATACATACATACATACATACATACATACATACATACATACATATATACATATATACATAGACAAATAGACAGATAGACAGAAAGATAGATAAATAGATAGATAGATAGATAGATAGATAGATAGATAGATAGATAGATAGATAGATAGATAGATAGATAGATAGATAGATAGATAGATAGATAGATAGATAGATAGATACATAGATAGATAGATAGATAGATAGATAGATAGATAGATAGATAGATAGATAGATAGATAGATAGATAGATAGATAGATAGATAGATAGATAGATAGATAGATAGATACATACATACATACATACATACATACATACATACATACATACATACATACATACATACATACATACATACATACATAGACAGACAGACAGACAGACAGACAGACAGACAGACAGACAGATAGATAGATAGATAGATAGATAGATATATAGACAGACAAACAAACAAATAAAAAGAGATACAAATAGACATACAGAGAGAGAGAGAGAGACAGATAGACAAATAGACAGGCAGACAGACAAACAGACAAACAGATAGACAGATAGACAGACAGATAGATAGATAGATAGATAGATAGATAGATAGATAGATAGATAGATAGATAGATAGATAGATAGATAGATAGATAGATAGATAGATAGATAGATAGATAGATAGATAGATAGATAGATAGATAGATAGATAGATAGATAGATAGATAGATACATAGATAGATAGATAGATAGATAGATAGATAGATAGATAGATAGATAGATAGATAGATAGATAGATGTTGATGTATGAAACATCACAAGAATCAAGCTAATGTGATGTTAGAAAACCTCTATAATTACCATTAACTCAGCAATACTTCAAACTTCAAAAACTTTGACACTTCCCTTAGTAAATGTGAACATTTACTCTTTCTCAAAACACACCTTTTCTTCTAGCTTCAATTCTTCTCTGATTTGACTTGAATCTGAGAGATTCTTGTGCTCAATGATTAATAGAAGTTATTAGATATAGTAGGCAACACAATCCAAGCAAAACTTTCAAGTAATCACTTGCAAATAACTTGAAACATCTTCAGAAGTTACCCTATGTCTGAAATTCAAAAATTACCTTTATCGATTTGGCATGCCTTCACTATAAGCTTATTTCTCTTAGCACAGTTCTTGTTTTGTAAGGATATTTTGACCAGATGTAGTCACGGATGATAGCTTTAAAATGAGCTATCACACATCAAAAACTTTACACTATACTCTGAGATCTGACTCTTAGAAGATCAATGAAATGTTGGAGTTAGACGTCTGCGGAAGCACGTGAACAGCACAAGGAAGAAGAAGAAGCTTGGAGCACAACACACAATACAGAATATATTACTAGAGAATGTACAAAGATAAGTAGCCCATTAGGGCAATAGGCGTATATACAAGCCGGGGGGAAAAAACCTCCTAAAGAGGGAAAAAGTGCCCCGGCGGTCCTAGTGTGTTCACACACATCACTACCTAAATATATCAACAAATCCCCCCTGGGAGTGATGCGGTGAACAAGGAGTTGGCGCTCATGTATAAGGAAGTGCCAAGCTATGTGGAAATCACTCCACAAAAGGAAGTAAGCCCAAAGCTTTGTGAAAAGCTTCAAACTTCTCCCTAGGCAGAGCCTTCGTGAAAAGGTCTCCAATGTTCTCCTTCGTGGGCACATATGCCAAGCTGATCTCCCCCGCAGAGAACCTCTCCCTGACATAGTGATAATGCACCTCAATGTGCTTAGTGCGAGCATGGAACACAGGGTTCCTTGCAAGTGCCAATACGCTCTGACTGTCAGTAAAGATGGTGGTGGCAGAAGACTGACCAACACCCAAATCAGCCATAAGGCATATGAGCCACACACACTCAACAGTAGCTGTGAAAGCTGCCCTATACTTAGCCTCACAACTGGAAGTGGCCACAGTAAGCTGCTTCTTGCTCAACCAAGATATACATGAGCTACCAAGCATGAAGCAAAAGCCACTAGTAGACACACGAGTGTCATAGCAACCAGCCCAATCAGAATCAGAAAAAGCATGCAAAACTGGCGGTAGTGATCCCCCCTTGGGATAAAACAACCCAAGTAGCCGAGTACCACTCAAGTAGCAAAAGATGCACTTAACCACCTGCCAATGCTTGACTCTTGGGCAATGCATAAACCTGCTCATCTTTGAGACAACAAATTGAATATCTGGCCGAGTAATGCATAAGTAAATCAAGCATCCAACAAACTGCTGATAGAGAACAACATCAAATGCATCTGTAGCATCATGAAGACCCAATTGTAAACCTGAGAGGTAGATAGAGTGGAAAATGAGAGACATAGAGACCCAAGAAATCAAAGAAACACAGATGAATTCCCTCTTCCAAAACCTAGAGAACACACAAGGACCTTAAGGCCTACACAACTAGTCAAGTCTATGAAGAATGATTTCGATGGTACAGGAGACCCTTATGATCATGTGGTAGAATTTAGGCAAGTATTGAGACCTGAGCAAGTTGATGACCTATTCACACAATACAACACTTTTGGTTTAACACTCAAGGACACTACCTTGACTTGGTTTCAACCACTACATGAGAGGCAATTCAGGAACATAGACTAGCTGCTAGAAGCCTTCATCACTGAATATTCCAAAAGTGGCATCAAACACAATACTTCCTCATTGATCCATAGCTTCAAAGAGACACCTCAAGAGACAGTAAGACTTGCAGGGAGAAGATTTAGATAGTATCTAGAGAGATACCCTATGCCAGAGTTACCCACTCCAGCTAAACAAGTGGCTTTATTCTTGGATGGATTGTTAAGTACCATGTGCATAGACATTAAGGATAATCTAGGGGAGGAATTAGAGCTTTCAAAGATCTATAAAGATTCAGCTAGCTCTACTCGCCTCACTTCCAAACAATCCACATCTATCGAGGAACTTGCTAGGAAGGTAGCTCAGAAATTAGGAGTCTCTAACAAACAGATACCTAGATTTGCCCTAGTGAAAATATGCTACACCTGCGGAGGAGACCACATGGCTAACGTGTGTCCAATTATGGCTTAACTCCAAGTGAACCCTAATAGCCAATACTGCACCATAGAAAAGAGATATAATAATCACACTACAGAGGATCGCCCTTATAAAACCAAGCTGTTAGACAAAATTATCCGCAACCATATCCACCACAAGGAAGATACAAGAACCAATACCCATCACAGTAGTATGGTAGGCCCCAATAACTTTATCAAGCTCAACAGAGGCCTCAACCTATGTTAGCTCAGCAGCCTCCAACACCAGCCAATGTGATCCCAGTGAAGTATGTAGTCATTAAAGAAAACTTGAATAGAGCCTTAGTGTGAGTATCACCATTGCTTTCAGAAAGTGACCCAAATGATCACAGTTTTGCCTCGACTCATATCGATAGCCCATAGGCTTACTATATGCAATCACATGAGCATAATGAAACATACTATTATGAAGACCCAATTGAATCTAGTTGGGAGCCAGAATATGCTAATGTCATGTACACAAATCCTAATTCATGGCCCCAACCTAGACAGATTAGACCCCAAGCACCTAAAGGATTGTGCTACCGATGCCAAGGTGATCACTTCATTTGTGAATACCCTATCCTTGCACCTGAGCAACCCCAATCAGTGACAATTCAAGGTTTCTATCAAGATTGTGGGAAAGAGCACCTCTTATGAGACTGCCTAAAGAACCCACACAATGCACCAAAGATCACTCCTATCAATGTGATTGGGCTAGTAGTAGATCTACTAGAAGTGTGACTTCCATTACCCCAGTGCAAGTGGTAACAAGAGCTCAGGCATTACAACAAAACCAAGACTTAGGTCAAGAAAAGAGTTTCAGGTTAGTGAGACTAAGAGTATAACTAAGAAAAGGATGAGAGCGTGGAAAGAAAACCGAGAAAGAATGAAGAGACAATGGTCAAGGAAGATGAGTGAATTTGAGGAAATCCTAAGAGAAACCAAGGCCAAGATAGTGGAACTCACCTCTCAAACACACTTTCACATGTCACCACCACCACCCTCCCCCTTACCTTCCAATCCACCACCTTCTAACCCGCCTCATACAATTCCACCACCACATAGGGTAGGATCACTCTTAGTCGACCCCACTCTCGAAGACCTAGACATGATGCTTAAGGCATATCACGCTAGAATCCAAGAAGGGCCAAATGTATCAGATCATGAGAAATGTTACCCCATAGTTGATCTAGAGCTAGAAAGAACAAAGCTTTGTCCTAAGATGGTAGAATTGGCTCAAACCATGTTTGAAGCGAGTCGTGTCTTTAACTACTCTAGTTTAACTAAGACACAGTTGCATTTTGATGGACTATTAGAAACATTGCAGAGCTTAATTGCAAAACATGAACAAGAAGCCACCTCCAAGGGTAAGGACAAGGCAAGTGAAAGAATGAGCATTCCTCCCAAGGAACCTTATGTGCCTAATTCCAGTGAACCAGACACCTCTTCTTCGATGAATCGGTACTCACCAGAATTTCTAAGAGAGATTCAAGAAGAGAAATGGGCTAAAGAAAGTGAAAATCCTCCTCCCATTGAACTTGTGGATGACCTGTATGATCAATTCCCACAAGACATTCCATCTATTTATGGAGAACAGGAGAATGTCTAATCTAGTGAGCAATTAGACTTTGAGCCTAATTCCTTGTAGGAACTACCCCATTTCACAGGCCCATGGGAGGCAAAGTCTACACGTATGAGAGCACCCACAATCATGGTAAGAAATGAAAACTCACTCATACCTAGGAATAAGGAGGTAGTGAGGAATGCTAAAGTGTAGTGCAATATCACTTTAGAAGAGCTACTCAAAGTTAAACAAGAATTGTGGAAACATATAGCTAACCAAGTGCCAAACGTAGTGTAACCCCGTTCCCAGGTAGGATCTCATAGAACAATGCCAGAAGTACCTTTGGACAAGATAGGAGACATGAGTGAAGGTGAAGAAGGAAACATCTATCTTCCAATCACTCATCAAGGTTACACAACTAAGGCTATTTTTGTTGGAAATTAAGTAGGCCCATAACAAATTTCACAGGTCCCATAGGTCCAGGATCTACAACATAAATTCTAGTATCTTCCAAAATTGACAAACATTAACATACCACACTTAATCATACAATGATGAGACAAAGATATAGAGAGCTTAGACAACATGTGTTACATAAGCCACTGCTTACTCACACCATCATATATACAAATGTCAAATTACAATGTGGGAGTCAAAATCTCAACCACTCTATGTGAACAAAAATAGATGGAAGAGTGTATGTATAGAATTTACAAGAATATTCAGATGTAGGGACAGAGATCTGAATACGTATGAGATGTATGACCTAATAGGTTGTAGAAGAGTGTATATGAGTTACAGAAAGAGGAAAGATCAGTATAAAACTGATATTCAGCAAACCCTAATCTGATTTTAGGCTATGGAAGACCGTAAATCAGATGTGTGTGTGATAGATCACATAATTATAGAATTAGCATAGAGTGCTAACATGTTGCTGACAGAAATCCTCATACTCATGTGGAAACACCTTCTCAAACATCTCATCTGAATGTGCATGTAGCCTGCATGTACTGATTCTCCTTTAGATATGCCGAATAGGACTCCTCCTGATATGGATGCCTGCATAAGCTCCAAGTAGTACATATGTGCATAAAGAGAATATGTACCTGAATTATTAACATAAGATGCAATCTTATGTTAAGCTCCATCCAATGTCTTTGAAGTACACCGAAACCTTCATGTAGAAGACAATCTTCAAATACATCATGTAGATGGCTGATCCACACCACCAAGCTGCTGATAAGTAAGTGCTTTCCATAAGCAAGAGTTTGAGCACACTCTTCTCCAAGAAGAACTCCATAGTTGCTCCTTAACATGCTCCTAGAGTGCGCCATGGCTGCCCCATGAGTGCTAGAGCACTACCTCCTCAAAAGAGGGATCATACTTGCATTGGCTAGTGTTGGATATCTCTCAAAGTGACCATATCCCTTCTTTTATAGGCCTTGATGATGTCTTGCGATAAAGCAGCTATTTTCTGTTAAAATTTTGCGATTGGAATCAAATAAAGTCGATCGCTTTTTATTTTAAAAACTTAATATAAGTTTTTAATAGCTTTTGCTTAATTGCGAAAAGTGCTTCTTGACCTGCTTTTTCCACTATCTGAACACTTGATGACTGATCTGACAACATTTTTATGATCCCCATGCTAAGACCTATCAAATGAGGTCAAAATCCTAAATCAACAAAAAATTAGGTTTAGGATTTTCTCCCAAATCAGATCTCTGATGAATGCATGTCATATACCATTAGAAAGCTCTCATCAAGCTCTACAAGATAGGCTCATAAAAATTTTACCCGTTTTTGTGCCAAAAATGACTTAAGTACCAAAATTAGGGTTTCTTCCCTAAATGGATTTTGGACTGATGTGACATTGTTTTCCAACAATCCCCCCTGCAATGTCATATTGGTACAAACTGAACTCAATAAGCAACTTCATTCATCTGCAAACTGTCATAAACTTCAAACTTGTCCTCCCAAATTGACCTTCAAAAGTCTTTTTCAAAACTGAATTTGAATTTCTTCAAACTTTAAAATCTGAATTTGCTGAATATGAACCATAATACGTGAGAAAATATGCAAACTAGATATCCAATAGTGTTAGCATACATCAAGCAATCACTTGCTTGACAACATATGTAGCATGAATTGACTCTGAATCTGCTATCCCCTGAAATAAGTCTTCTCAAACCTGTAAAAATATACTAGGATCCACATATTTGCATTTACCTTACGAAATGTTTCTCAACGTATTTCTGTTGTGTCATGTATAACAAAATCATAAACTGAATCCATCCTGGGACTTGTGACTGACAACTCTCAACTTAGTGTATTATGAACACTAGCTGGTTCATCTCTGATTGTACTCAACTCAACTCATAATTTCATATCTATGATGTCATCTTGTCTTCATCCTTGTTCTATCTGTAAGTCTTTCATACCTCTTTCCTTCAAAGTCTGGTATAAACATAAATGTGTGCACCTCATAAGTAACATACCTCTCTGAAATATCAAGCTTATCTGTAATAGAACTCTAGAACTTTCTCCCGAATAGGAACACCTAACAGTAACTTTATCCAGAAATTCTCCTTCTTCCTTCTTCTTTCAAAGCTGGAAAATAAAGAGCAATTGACAACAGAAATATAGGAATACCTGATATAGGAATACTTGTAGGTATGACTTTGCATTCTTTCACATATGGCTGAAAATAAGTCTTCATGTTTCATCACCCCCCTAGATGATTTAACGCTAGTATCCATAATTCTTCAAATTATATCAGACTTTATGAAATCTGGAACGTCTTCCTTCTTTCAATAAATCTGATCTTCAGTGATCAATACCTGTATCTGAAACAAAATCTCTAAACCCTTTTTATTAGCATTGCAGTTGCCAATAGCTTTCATTGTCACTCCTCAGCTTTCCATATTATAGATTAAGGTTAGCTGATCTATTACATGATAACAAAAAACCTTACTGAAAGCATTTTAGGATCCATAATCTTCTGCAACGTAACAAGTATCTTCTTCTATTTCTCTACAACACTACTCTAATAGATTCTGAATCTTTGACTTACTTCTTCCAATGTTAAGAACTTGACAAAAAAAGGATAAATATCTGACTCATAAATACTCAAGATCTTCAAGATCATATAAATCTATCATCTCTGCAATAAAATACCTGTGTAGTATATGCTCTTCAAACCTTCATGATTGAATGTTTGATTTGCTACTTGAATGTCTCTAAGTGTCCATGCTTCTCACATAAAGTTGTAAAACTTTTCGTCAACTAAATCCTTCTCAAGAATCTGCAAATTCTAATGAAACATAAGTGGACAAACTCTCACCTTGAGAACTTCAAAAGCTGCAAGTTGATACTTCATATCTTCATATTCTACCCGGGTGAAATGTGAAAGTATCTGCTTAACTTTCTTTTGGTTAACTCCACTTCTCAATCAAGTGATAGGAACTAATGGAACATCTTTTTTAATACAAGCATGTATCCAAAAAACAAGACAAACATAGAAAGTAGATACTCCACCTGACTGGCACATCATAAAATCTGAATTTTTTTTTAATTTCCCTCAAGATATTGAATATAGTGAATATGAGGTAACTTTTCCAAACTCAAAAAATCTCACTCCAAGTCTCCAACATCTGCTACAAATACTCTTTTACCTCAAGAGTTAGGTAAAGAAGAAAAATATTTCTTTGCAACTTGTCATATACCAAGTAGGTCTGTATTGACACTCCAAGAATTCTTTGAGGGAACATATCAGCTGCCTACTTAAAAAATCTTCAACTAAAACATAACTCATACACATATGAGTCAAAACATATATCTGTTGTTTTTCTTTCTCTCAATGTAATTCTTTGTCAAAACCTACTAAAACATGACCAAGTGTAATGCAAAACAAGAAACTGCTTCTTCTTTAGACTATCTTCTTCATACAAGATGTTCGCGTAGACTTGTCTTTGGATGTAGAGGAAAAAATTAGGAAAAGCATATGGAAAATATAAGAGAAAAGGAAGTCTTACTTTCCCTTTGGAATTGTTTGACCTTCTTTTTCTGCATCTTTCTTCCACCTGATGATGTCAACATCTTCAAACTTCTCTTCCATGCCTTTTGTTCTCTTCATCTTGAAGTAGCAAGCACTCTTATCTTCTTCAAATGAATTTTTCTCTTCCTCTAGTACTAAGAGTAAGAGACAAAACAAACATGGTATACAAATGGAATTGAAAGAATCATGTTTTATCATCTCCTCATATCTCCTCATCATCTCATCATATGAGGAATCAAAACTCTGCTTCAAATGTGACTGATATGACTGAATTCACCAACCTTTTCCTTGAGTTGGTTGAATGTTGAATTGCCTCTCTAGATAATTTAGATACCTAGATTTTGTACCTAGATAAAAAAACTTCCAACCACCTTACAACACAAGGTTGGCTGAAAACAAAACTGATCTGATCTCCAAATTTGTCTTCTTAGATGAGCTTATTTTTTCCATTAAGGAGAGCATCAAAACTATCAAGAACAACCTCTAGACACTTGTTTTGATGTAGCTAATGCTTTAACTTTCAAAGAATGAAAGTGTATAAAACCACTTCTAGAATCCTTCAAATCTCTTCATAATTGCTCTTCTAAGATATGACCTGCAAATGATAATCTGATAGTAGAAACTAATACTTGTGATTTAATGTTGATCTAGTTCCTTCATCTTCTCCAAACCATTGTTTTTCCTTGAATTTAAAGTAGCCTTCTCTTCATCAAGACTTGGTCTACCCAAGCAATACTTCTGTAGAGTATCTTCACTCGTCAAAAAGTATTCGGCTGCTAACAGATCATCAACTTCATACTCCACAGTGATAAATAAACATGTGATTGAATTGTCTAGTTCTCAAATCTCTACTCATCTAGATTAAATGTGTATGTCATATGTCAAATGTTAGAAGATGCACTAAAATCATATGTTGTAAACCTGGGAGTCTGCGAGCCTGGAAGCTCTCATACCAAATGTTGGAAATTAAGTAGGCCTATAACAAATTTCACAGGTCCCATAGGTCCAAGATCTACAACATAAAGTCTGGTATCTTCCAAAATTGACAAACATTAACACACCACACTTAATCATACAATGATGAGACAAAGATAGAGAGACATTAGACATGTGTAAAGTGTTACGTAAGCCACTGCTTACTCACACCATCATATATACAAATGCCAAATTACAATGTGGGAGTCAAAATCTCAACCACTCTATGTGAATAGAAATAGATGGAAGAGTGTATGTATAGAATTTACAAGAATATTCAAATGTAGGGACAGAAATCTGAATACTTATGAGACGTATGACCTGATAGGTTGTAGAAGAGTGTATATGACTTACAAAAAGAGGAAAGATCAGTCTCCTTTAGATATGCCGAATAGGACTCCTCCTGATATGCATGCCTCCATAAGCTCCGAGTAGTACCTGTATGCATAAAGAGAATATGTACTTGAATTGTTAACATAAGATGCAATCTTATGTTAAGCTCCATCCAATGTCTTTGAAGTACATCGAAATCTTCATGTAGAAGACAATCCTCAAATACATAATGTAGATGGCCGATCCACACCACCAAGCTGCTGCTAAGTAAGTCCTCGCAATGAAATTCGATATGTAAAAGATAGAAACCTTAATGTAACTAATGCAAGTCAAACTATAGCAAATGGATGAGCACACACAGAGAAAGAAACTAAGCCAGTTCAGTGTCAACATGAAGATACTGAGGTAGATAGTAGAGAGAAAGTTACCAATGAAATGAATCAAAATAGGAATGCTATTACACATATGATACAGATGGAGTGTGTAGGACTACACTTAGATAGTGAGAGCTCAATGTAGGCTCAATATTGTTTCTCAAATCTTCTCAATAGTGCTCTTCTATCCTACAACTAAAACCATGTGTATTTATACACATTTTTTAGTTTGAATTTGAGTCTTCTTCACCTAAAAGTGATCCTAGAATTTAGGAATGAAATCAATTTGATTCCTCTGAAAACATGATTCATGGGTTTAGCTCCCTAACTTCATGAGATTCTCTCTTGTTTTTTACTTTTACATTTACTCAAAGTAAGTGCAACGTGAATTGACAAGCATCAATTCTCATGTGAGTTCTTCTAATTGAAGTGTGTAGTCCTCAAAGCTTACCAAAGCTCTTAGGATTGCTAGATGCACCAAAAACGCCACCTCAAGCCTAAGAATATTGAATCTTCAACCCTTCAAGATTTCCTATAGTCCAATCATTGATTTGAATGTGTTTAATTTGCTTCCATCCAATGCCTTTGTCAGCATATCCGCACATTGTTGATGAGTTGATACATATGAGATTTGAATCTCTTTGCTCATAATCTTTTATCTAACATAATGATAATGAACTTCTATGTGTTTAGTCTTGGCATGATAGAGGGTTAGCAACAAGATGTAGAGAACTAACATTGTCTCCAAATATATGTTGAGTGGAAGTCTTCAATCCTAAATTAGAATATAAGGTTTTGATCCACATAGCTTCTTGTGTAGCATTTGCAAGTCCTCTATACTCAGCTTCTATTGATGAAAGAGCAAATGTGGGTTGCTTCTTTGAAGAACATGAAATCTATGTGAGCTAATTTCTTGTGCCAAATTTCCAATGATAGAGTTTGGCTACCATAATTGAACAAAGCAATATTTCTAGTAATTTGGAGCTCAAATGTGAGTAATATACCTGATTTGTCTCCTCTTGCTATCTTCTTGAATCCTTGATGTGGATCTTCAACAAATGCTCCATTCTCTCTGAATCTAACTTGCAATCCCTTCTCAACACTTTGACATACACTTATGAGGTTCTTGGTGATAGTTGGTACATACAATACCTTGCCGAATAGGTTCATATTACCATCTAGAGTTTTTACATTACCTATCTTCTCAATTGGATGCCTTGTGTCATCTCCTGTTTGGACCTCATGCCTATTCCTTGGATGCTCCAAATCTGATGTAGAGATACATTCCTTGCTAATTTGAGAAACGTGAGTCTATATAGAATACATGTTCATCTGCTTTACCTTCCTTCATGGTCATGTTCACCAGAAGGAGTGAGTCCTCTTGAGTTTGTTCATCCACATAATTGTTGTAGTCTCTCCTTCCTCTGTATCCTTCTTGGTAGTTGTTATTCTTGTATGAGTTGTTATTGTATCCATTGAAGTTGTTGAATCTATCTCTTGAGCTTCCATAGCCTCCTCTGTTGTAACCTTTTCCTCTTTGGTTCCTAGGATTCATGAAACAATTCTCAGTGATGTGATTAATTAGAACACATTGCACATTAAGATGAGCCTTGCACTCTTCCCTTGCCTTATCTTCCTCCTCTTCCTCTTCCTCTTGAACCTCTACCTCTATGTGCAAAGTTTGCTTGAGAGGTGCTACCTTCATCATCAAATTTCTTACCCTTGCCTTTGTTGTCTTGGTTCTTATTCTTATTTGTATAGAGAGTAGAGGATTGATTACCTTTTGAGTTGTCTCCATTCTTCATAAGCTTTGCTTCATGTGTGAGAAATTGTCCCATGAGGCCTTTGAAGTTAGGAACTTGGATATCCATGTAGAGGTTCATGGCTATGGTGAAAGCTTCCCCATTTTCATCTACCTTCATTCCATTGGTCACTTGTATTACTATTTTCTCTTCTTCAATGAGCATGAGTTCTCGTGTGAGTTATTCTAATTGAAGTGTGTAGTCCTCAAAGCTTAGAAAAGCTCTTAATCTTGCTAAATGCACCAAAACTACTTTCTCTAATGACTCCTTTATAATCAATGTGGATGATTTATAACTAATGCTAGTAGCACTATCTGAATCTATATAGATCTTGTACAACTCTAACTCTTCCCCCAATGCACATACACACACATTGATCTATGGTTCTTAGATCTTTTGGATACACATATGATCTCAATTTGGCACTTATCAAACCATCCAAGAACAACGCCACTTATTTGGTTGGTGTGGGTGGTTATGGATTTGGACATCTCTCTAGGTACTGTCTAAATCTTCTACCTGCTAGTGTAACCATCTCCTGAGGTGTTTGCTTCAAGCTATGTATCAAGGATGATGTATTGTGTCTAATGCCACTCTTGGAGAATTTCGTGATGAAGGCTTCTAGAAGTTGATCAATGTTCCTAAATTGACCTTGGTATAGTGGTTGAAACCACTTAAGGTTGTGTTCTTGAGTGTTAGACCAAAGAAATTATATTGGGTGAACAAGTCATCAACCTATTTAGCTCTTAATAGACTACGTGCTCGTATGGGTCTCCAGTACCATTGAAGTAATTCTTCATGGTTTCACTAGTTGGGTAGGCCTCAAGATCCTAGGGTTTTCTCTAGGTCTCGACATATGAAACTCATCCATGCCTCTTTGATGTCTTGGGTTTTCATGTCTCTCATGATCTGTCCTTTTCGTCTCCATTTTTTATTGTTCTCTACCTATTAAGTTTGCAAAGATCACTTCAGGTCTTTCTCTAGTCCTTTCCTTATGGAATCCATGGATGTGAGATGATTGCACTCCTTGTTGACCATAATATACATTCGATGTAGGTGGGGAAAAACTAATCTCCCCTTCCAAGTGTATGCATGCTTGCCATGCTCCATTACCAAGAACATCCTTTTCGACGTGTTATCTAGATAAACAACCTCACTTGGTATCTCAGGATCTTTGACTCGTATATGGTGACTCTGCCTACTTCGCTAAGTTGATCTATTTTGAATCCCCAAAAAGCTTCATCCATTTCTCTATTCAAGAATAACTCTATGCTTTTGTTGTCCTATGGAATCCACTTGTGGGTAATCACTCTAGTCAAGACAAGTGTGCCTTGAGGAGTCATGGGTTCTCATCCTAAGTCTCCTTGCTCAATGTCTCCTATATCATTTTCTAGAATTATGTTCCAAACTCATATGTCCTATCTGGCAAGCTAGTGACCACATACATGGTTCCGTGCTTATCAATGTATGAACCCACTTCAAACTCAACCACTAGGTGTTCAAGTATGAAGGGTTGATCTGGGTTCTTAAGTTGGAAAACTAATATTTGCAGTTCATCCTCATATATGCAAGCACCTAAACGGTTGGTCCTGATATATTACAACTATGTCTTATATGGACCTTATGGTATTTGTAAATAGGTTGTGATTGAACTACCTATGGGTCTCCCCATGCTAAACGACATTTCTGAATCACTTGTTTTTGAACTTAGCATGTAGGGATAATCACTAAGTTGTTGGGACCACAACATAGCTGTGTGATTGACACTACCTTTAGATGATCTAATGCTTTGTCTATCCTGACCTAGGTGTCTCCTTGATCTAAGGTTCATAAGCATTGTCTATTAATCCCAATTCTCCCAAGTACAATCACGTTGCAATGTTCTTTTGAATCAATTACTTGTTCTTTTATAGATTTCTTGAGTGTAATCTTGTCTAAAAAATATCCTCCTTAGGAATACTTGAGTTTTATTGCATTTTGAGATGTGATCGATCCCCTTAGGTATTACAATGAAAATATTATAACTTAATCTTGAGCTTGAATAGTCAAGGTTTCTTGCATTTATATCATGCCTAATGTAACCCTAAGTAATCAATACCACTAGTCGTACTTAGCCTAAGCTAAAGAATTAATTGAGGGGGTTTAGTGTTCTTCCAACCTCAAGTTCATTGCTTGATGAGTGCTCTAATGCCAAGGAAATAAGCTCCCCAAGCATGATTCGATTTTTCATAAGCATTTTCCTTGCCAAGAGATTCCAAAACACTCCAAAAGCCTAAAAAAATCCCAAAATTTACCTCAAAATATGCAAAAAATTAAAACCCTATTTTTCAGCCAAGAAAGATTATCTATTGTGATCAGAAAGCTATCAATCGTGATGGACAAAGCTATCCATCATGGCCTGTTTATTGTGATGGACAAATCCATCAGAGTCTATCTATCGTCTATTGCACGATGGATAGCTGTTGGAGTTTTAGGTCTACAGAAGCATGCAAACAACACAAGGAAGAAGAAGAAGCTTGGAGCACAAAACACAATACTGAATGTATTACCACTAGAATGTACAAAGATAAGTGACCCATTAGGGCTAAAGGCGTATATACAAGCCAAGGGAAAAAGGCCTCCTAAAGAGGGAAAAAAGTACCCCAATGGTCGTAGTGTGTTCATACACATCACTACCTAAATATATCAACAAATCCCCCCTTGGAGTGATGCAGTGAACAAGGAGTTGGCACTCATGTATAAGGAAGTGGCAAGCTATGTGGAATCATTCCACAAAAGGAAGTAAGCCCAAAGATTTGCGGAAAGCTTCAAACTTCTCCCTAGGGAGAGCCTTCATGAAAAGGTCTACAATGTTCTCCTGCATAGGCCCTTATACCAAGCTGATCTCTCCAGCACAGAACCTCTCCCTGACATAATGATAATGCACCTCAATGTGCTTAGTGCGAGCATGGAACACAATGTTCCTCACAATTGCTAATGCACTCTGACTGTCAGTGAAGATGGTGGTGGTTGAAGACTAACCAACACCCAAATCAACCATGAGGCATCCAAGACACACACACTCAATAGTCGTTGTGAAAGCTACCCTATACTTAGCCGCACAATTGGAAGTGGCCACAATAGGCTACTTCTTGCTCAACCAACATGAGCTACCAAGCATGAAGCAACAACCACTAGTGGACACACGAGTGTCATAGCAACCACCCCGGTCAGAGTAAGAAAAAGCATGTAAATCTCATTGGAGTGCCCCCTTGGCATAAAACAACCCAAGTAGTTGAGTACCACTCAAGTAGCAAAAGATGTGCTTAACCACTTGCCAATGCTTGACACCTGTGCAAAGGATAAACTTGCTCATCTGTGAGGCCGCAAACTGAATATCTCATCGATTAATGCATAAGTAAATCAAGCATCCAATAGCAGGCTGATAGAGAACAACATCAAATGCATCTATAGCATCATGAAGACTTAATCATAAATTTGTCTCCATAGGAGTGGCAATAGGTTTGCAGTCTTCAAGGCAAAATGCTGCAATATTGTGTCAATATATTTCGTTTGACACAAAACTATTCTACCATCAACTTGCATAAACTGAATGCCCAAATAATGATGCAAATGCCCCAAATCAAACATCTCAAATGAGGCATGCAAATTAGCCTTAAAATCAGCAATATGATTCTCATGAGGACTAGTGAGCAACATGTCATCAACATACATGACAATGATCAGAAGCACATAATTTGCATGTTTAACATATAAGGTGCTCTTAGTTGGAGTGTTCTCAAAACCATGTGTAATCAGATAGGCATGTATCTTTTCATACCAAATAGGTGGTGCTTGCTTAAAACCATATAATGCCTTCTTCAACCTGCACACTTTGTTTTCATACCCTTTCTAGACAAAGCCACGGGGCTGAAAAACATACACTTCTTCATTCAAGTCACCATTCAAAAATGTAGTTTTAATGTCCAACTGATGTACATTCCAACCATGATGAGCTGCAAGTGCACAGATGCTACGAATAGTAGTCATTCGACATGTAGGTGCGAAGGTCTCATCAAATCAATGCCCCTTTCTTGCACATAACCCTTTGCAACACGCCTAGCCTTATACCTGTCAACTGTTCCATTAGGCTTACTCTTTAGCTTGTATACCCACTTAGTGCCAATGGCCTTCTTGCCAAGAGGCAAGTCACATAAAGACTAGGTACCATTTTTCATGATAGCATCATATTCTGATTGCGTAGTAGCTATCCAATTTTTAGAATTTTGTGCTTCATCAAACAAAACAAGCTCATTCTCATCATAGAGACTAGAGCAGCCATAGCGTAGCAATCTGATGCAAAAGAGGTACTATGAGAGCCCGATCGAGTATGATATGACAGAGGTGCATCTAATTGTTGTCACACAAATTCTACACCAGTCATTTTGGCATACTTTTTGCTTGGTCAATATCAGCTCTCTCATCAACAAGTGCATCATGTAAATCTACATCAGAAATGGAATGATCTGCATCATCACATGAAACCTACAAAGGCTGAGAAGTTGCCTCATTAGGACTAGCACTAGACTATCCACTTGTAAAAAGAGATGGCAAATTATCATACATATCTTTGGAGCTAATAGATGTCTCCTTAGTACATGAAAGTAATGGCTGAATATCATCTTCCACAAAAACAACATCATGGCTAACCAAAATGCATTTATTCTATGGATGATACAGACGATAGCCTTTGCTTTTAGAACTGTAACGAACAAAAATACATTTCACTGCTTTATCATCCAATTTCCTGCATTGTTGTTCAGACACTAATGCATATGCTAGAAAACCAAAAACACACAAGTGAGCAACAAATGGCTTGCAACCATGCCAAGCCTCATATGGAGTGATAGACTGCAATGCTTTAGTGGGACACCTATTAAGTACATATGCTGCACACATAAGAGCCTCAAGCCATAAACTATGTGGTAAAGCCTGACTTTTGACCATACACCTCACCATCTCCATGAGTGATCTGTTCTTCTGTTTAGCAACTCCATTCTGTAGAGGTGTATACGGCATTGTACACTGATGTTTTATCCCATGTTCAGCAAGAAATGCATTTAAATTAGAAGACATATATTCCCCCCCTTGATCAGAATGGAGGGTGCCCCTTTTACATGCTGATATGTTTTTAGCCAAAACCAAAAACTTTTGAAGCACATAAACATTTTGGACTTTGCTTTCAATGGATATACCCATGCATGCCTGGAAAAGTCATCAACGAAAGTCACAAAGTAAAGATAGTTTCCAAAAGAGGGTGTCTACATAGAACCACAGACATCACTGTGAACAAGCTGCAAGTTTTGAGTAGCTCGAACTGAACCATCTTTTGGAAAGGAGGAATGCTGCATTTTGCCCAAAATATAGCCTTCATAGACATGTTTACCAAGTACCTCAACTTTGGGCAAAGAGGACACCATTTCAGATTTCTGCAGGCATAGCAAACTAGCAAAATTCAGATGATCAAAGCATGCATGCCAAAGCTTTGCATCTGACATGGAGTGAGAATCATGTACTACACATGCTAAATCATTCACAGATTTTTCATACTCTATGAGCTTATACAAACCATGACATAAAATGCCAGACGCAATAATCACGTTGCCATTTGATAGATCATGAACTATACATCTGTCATCAATAAATTTCACAACCAAGCCAATCTTGGCTAAAGCTGAAACTGATAACAAATGCTTCTTGATTCCTGGCACAAATAAAGCATCTAACAATGTAAAAGAACTACCATCAACAGTAGTCAGAATGATCTTACCAATCCCATGACATGATAAGAGGAGTTGTTGGCACATGTGATAGTATTCCTTATAGGGACAGGCTCGAGTGAAGTGAAGAAACTGTGCTGCAAGGTAATATGTTTGGTTGCCCCACTATCAAAGTACCAAATATCTCAATCTATTGTAGACATACATTGTTCAGGAGAAGATGGGTCAAAACTGCGAACATTAGTAAATGCCCATTCTTCATTTTGCACTAGATTAGTAGACTCTATTTTTGATGTAGAGGCCTCTACAACAACCATTCCTGCCTCTTTTTTCTTTGCCTCTTTTGCAGCTAGTTTTGGATAATTCTTTATGACATGATCATTTGCTTTACAGTTTTTGCAAAACAATTTGTGCTTTTATGTTTTCTTGTCATCTCTATCATCCTTCTTTGATTGTGCAGAATTAGCAGATTTTTGCTTACTAATAGAAGAGCTCCATTTACCTTTGCCCTTCTGACTAGCCACGAAAGCTTGATCTACAACATGCATAATGGACTTGTTCTGCCTAGATTGATCTTCCTGTAATAGAATAGAGACTAATTCCTCAAATATTAAGGCGTTTGGATTGCTTTTCATCATCAAATGAAGAGTAGAAACAAAAATCTGATATGAATCGAGAAGACCATTCAGAACAATCTACACAAGTGAACTATCAGGCAAGACTTCATCAGTAGAAGTCAATTGTTCTTTCAAATCTTTGATCTTTGTCAGAAAACTATTCATGGAATCATCTTCATTCATGTGCTCATTCTCCAACTGTTTTTGCAAGTAAGCAATACGAGCCTCATTCCTTGCCTGGTACAAAGTGCCAAGTGTATCCCAAGCATCCTTAGCTGTTCTACAAGAGAAAATGTGAGGAATTATGGCGTGTTTGACAGACAAGGCTATCAATGCATGTGCCTAAGCATCTCTGCCATCCCAACAAATTTGCTCTACAGTAGGTGCAGTAGAAACCGTATCATGAACAAGAATCTGCAGAATATCACCATCTTCGATGCCATCTGCATCAGCTTTAGCACCTGTATTTGTAGGTGTAGTAAGATGTTTTTCAACACCCTACACAATATTCCACAATCCTTTTGCAACCAATACATGACACATCATATAAGACACACCATAATGGGTAATTCATACCATCCAACTTATCCTCAATAGCCAACATATAGAATACATCACTGCTTTCAGCCATGGCCACTCACTAAAATTACCTTGATGTAGGAAATTGATTGTATCTCAAAAAGTTGAATGGAACTACCCCATCAAGTTCTGCTAAACCTGTACATTGACTCAGGTTGTTTAAATCATGTGGCTGGAAATGTAGCTCTATTATTTGATCTTGAAGAACCGAAAGGGAAGCATGAGGTACAAACAGGCGATGATACTAAACATTAAGTCAAGAAAATTGGAAATGTCAAAACATCTGATGGTAGTTTAAATCTCTTGAGCAAAGTTTTCTATGTGCCAACTATAACAAAAAACCTAATTAGTGTTGGGCAGATTGTAGAGAAAGTTTTATAGGTCAAATTCACTAAGCATGGAGCATATGTTGAAGACCCCCAACAAGGCTTCAAAAGGATTTCCAAAGGTGAGAAGATAGGTCGATTATTTACACTTGAAATTGAAGACACAAGGAACATAGCTCTATTCAGTTATAGAGATCAAACCTTATCTGAGTTGGAGATATGGCACAAAAGGCTAGAACACATAGAAGAAAGAACTCTGTAGATAATTAGGTAACTTCTTCTCATTTAACATAGACCTAGCAGCTTCAACAATTAACCTGTTCCTTCTCTCTGCCATTCCATTCAATTAAGGAGTGTATCTGGTTGTTACTTCCCTCTTTATGCCTCTATCTTGTAGAAATAGATCAAACTCATGTGAAAAGTACTCACCACCTCCATCAGACCTTATCCTCTTCAAGGTCCTTCCTATTTGGTTTTCAACTAGTGCCAAATACTTCTTGAAACATGTAAATACCTCATCCTTATGTTTCATCCTTGAACCTGAGATGGATGGATCTTTGCTAGGACCCCACACATCAGTGTGTACAAGCTCCAAATAGTCTTCATGGATGTATCCTTTCCTGTTAAATGGTTGCCTGTGAGCTTTGCCAAATTGGCAAGCTCCACATTTGTATATCATGTGTTGCTTGGTCACATTGGGAATGTCAAGCACACTTTGATCCCTTCACAGAGGCTTTCTCCACAACCACCTACTTGGTCAATAGGCTTCCATCCAAATCATTGGATGGTATGACACCCTATGAAGCATGGAATTGAAGGAGATCCTCATTGGACCATTGCAAAATATTTGGGTGCATTGCTTATGCACACATGCCCTCACAAATCATAGGAAAGCTTGACCCTAAGGCTGAGAAATATATATTTATTGGGTATGGTCAGAATCAAAAGGGATATAGGCTGTACAATCCCACTAACAAAGCATTCATAGTTAGTACGGATGTAGTATTTGATGAGAATAATTCATGGTTTGAAGATGATTGCAAGAAAGTTAGGTTACCATATGATTTGGAAAATGATTTTCCAATCCTCACTCAGGAAGATCAACACTTAGTAGAAGACATCAACTCAGAGGATGAAGAGAAGATTGACCTCAAGGTGTGAAATTCAAGAGACAAGTCCAAACTCAAGCAATAAGAAGACATATCCGAGTCTTCAAATCAAGCACTAAGGAGATCACAAAGAGAAAGCAAGAAGCCCATAAGGTATGGCTATGATACATCTTTAATCACAAAGCACTCTGTATATATCACTAAAGATACTATGGCAAAAGAGCCTTCTTCATTTGAAAGAGGCTAGGAAGAAGAAAGAATGGAGAGAAGCTATGCAAGAAGAAGTGGAAGCATTATAGGAAAATCACACTTGGGACCTAGTTCCCAAGAAGCCAAATATGAAGGTAATTGGTTCAAGGTGGATATAGAAAATCAAAAGGAGCTCTAATGACTCTATAAACAGGTACAAGGCAAGGTTAATGGCAAAAGGATTTGCCCAAACTCATGGAGTAGATTATGAAGAAACATTTTCACCTGTGACAAAGATGCCAACAATCAGGGTTTTGGTAAGTCTTGCTGCTTCTAAAAATTGGAATTTGTATCAGTTAGATGTCAAGAATGCATTCTTAAATGGATGGATATAAGAAGAAGTGTATATGGCACAACCACCAGGGTTTGAAGATGAAGATAAAACAGGTTATGTATGCAAGCTTAGGAAGGCACTCTATGGTCTCAAGCAAGATCCTAGAGCTTGGAACCATAGGCTTGTTACTTACTTGCAGGACTGAGGCTTTGTGGCAAGCATGGAAGATTCTTCTCTATTTGTTAAGAAGAATAAATTAGAGGTTATCTACTTATGTGTTTATGTAGATGACATCATTATTATAGGGAACGATGCTAATGGAATCAAGCAGGTCAAGGCTCAATTAATGAAGGAATTTAAAATTAGTGATCTTGGTTTATTAACCTACTTTCTTGGTCTAGAGATTGTGTATACAGATTCAGGTATATTTATCACTCAAAGGAAGTACATACAGGATATGTTGGTAAAATTTAAGATGGAGAATACTAAAGTTGTAGGTATTCCCATGGAGCTCAATCATAACCTAAGTTCAAATGAAGGTGAACTACTTGATGATGTTGCAGGTTATCAACAACTTGTGGGAGGTCTTAATTATGCTACTTTAACAAGAGTAGACATTGACTATGTAGTTAGTACATTGAGTCAGTTTATGCATGCACCAAGGATGCCTCATAGCTGCAAAGAGGGTGCTTAAGTATCTAAAGGGAACAATGAATGAAGGGTTGTTCTATCCCTTCACTTCTGACATAGATATAAAGATGTATTTGGATGTAGATTGGGCTGGCTCCAAGGACGATAGGAGGAGCACTTCAATGTACCTATCCTTTGCAGGTTCAAAGCTCATATCTTGGTCATTCAAGAAGCAACCAACTGTGGCCTTATCTTCCATAGAAGCAAAATATAGAGGTTTGGCAATTGCAACTCAGGAAGCTATGTGGCTTAAGCAACTATATGCAGATTTGGAGATACATTCCTATACTCCAATAATCTTTGGAGATAACACTAGTTCACTTCATTTGGCTGCTAATCGTGTATACCATGCAAGGACTAAGCACATTGAAGTGCATTATCATTATGTAAGGGAAAAATTTCTCAACAAGGATATTCGACCATCCTATGTATCAACTCATTTACAACGTGCAGATATACTCACAAAGGCATTGGATGGAACAAAGATGAACATGTTCAAATTGATGATTCGATTGCAGGAAATTAAGGAGAAATAAAGACCAAGCATGTTAGGCTTGAGGGGGAGCTATTGGTGCAATTAAAGCCCACATACTTTGTTGAGTAGCTCATGCTTGATTAATTGGCATAGTCTATGCAAGGCTTCATATGTTAAACCTTTTGTAAAATTACTTCACATGTACCTTTGTAAAAGTGGATTGTATCCATGTGGAGTTAGGAAGGTCTAAATCACGAATCATTTTGGTTGTTGAGTGATGAGGGAATCTATCCTATACTTTAGCATTCACTTTTAGGTGGATGTTTGAATTTGAATTCAAACTTTGGCTCCAAGTACAGTTATAAAAAGAGGATCTAAAAGACCCATGGGTATCTCGAGCCCATGAGATCATTTTGAAGGAAATTCACTGTGAAGAAGAGCTCATATGATAGTCCATTCACCTCCCACACATTGAGCAATGTTGAATTGCCAATGACATGTATTTGTACATGTTTTAATACATAAATGATCATTACATTCTCATGTTACTTCTCTGTCATAAATCCATCAGTACAATGATCTTCTCATACCTTTTTCTCACTATGTAGTTGATCATTTTCCATGATTTAAAGCATAGTAGATTCAGCATAGTGTTTGCTACAATCCTACAAAGTTTCATTAGCAATGATTCTCGAGATCATCATATATTAACTCATCTTTACTCACTGGTTTGTTGTTTGTCACGTACAGCCCATAAATATCGGGATGATAGTATGGTTTGCTAAACATCTTTCTCTGCATGTAGTCCATCATTTTTTATGAAATCACTCATGATTGTTAGCTTATCAAGTTAGTTAGATTTCCCCAAAAGGAATTAAGCCAATTGCTGTTGTGCTCAAAGAATTGTTCAGAACACTAAACATGTGTATGAACTAAAATAGCAAGTTTTGGATCTTGCACTATCTTTCAACCTATCTGTCTTGATCCTTCAAGTAGTGGATCATCTTCCAAGAAACATATGTGATTATTTATGTTCATTAGATAGCTAAAGAGGCCCGCTACACTCTCCAACCATCATTCTTAGCAGGTGTGAAGCAGGATCTAGCTACACCACTTCATCTCTTGTGACTATCCACCATTTGCTCCAACATCTATCTATCTATCTATCTATCTATCTATCTATCTATCTATCTATCTATCTATCTATCTATCTATCTATATATATATATATATATCTCTATGTCTCTATCTCTCTATTGTCTATCTTTCTATCTTTCTATCTGTCTATCTGTCAATCTATCAATCAATCAATCAGTCAATCAATCAATCAATCAATCTATCTATCTATCTATCTATCTATCTATCTATCTATCTATCTATCTATCTATCTATCTATCTATCTATCTATCTATCTATCTATCTATCTATCTATCTATCTATCTATCTATCTATCTATCTATCTATCTATCTATCTATCTATCTATCTATCTATCTATCTACCTACCTACCTATCTAGTTATCTATCTATTTGTCATGGACAAAGGAAAGCATCTTGAACCTTAGATTCCATGTCACCTTCTTTATCTCCTCATTGGTTCAGAATTTAGAGAAACTAATGCTCCATTGTGTTTGGAACATTTCTAAACCCTAAGGTCGACTATCTACTTGCTTGATTTTGATATGCAGAGGTCATGTTTTGAATTGATGACCCTTCATCGATGAAATCATCAATTCCTAACCGCCATTGATGAACTGCCCTTGAAATCCTATATAAGGAGGGGTTGGCTACATACATACAGAGTCTTGCAAATGCGAGTGTTGGGAGCTCAATGAGTCATGATCACAAAGTAGTTTTGAAGTTCCAGTGCGACTTCTTGTCTTGTTCCTTGTTCTAGTCCTGATTACTCTAGTTCTTGAACATCTAACCTTGACCTCTTGTAATCTCATAGTATGAGATCTTGTCTACTTATTTCTTGTCTCTATATAGAGTTAGACCTCTGGCATAAGAGGTTAGGACATTTCAATGAAAGAGGAATCAAAGATATGGTAGCCAATCAATGGTTATTAGGGTTACCAAATGTGAGCTATGGAACTTGGAAACTCAGAAAACCATGGCTATGTGAAGGGACAAATTTGTATACGTAATATAGTGGTAAAATTAGGGATCAAATATAGTCTAGAACTTCAAGAATTACGAGTTTGAGTCTTAGAAGCATATAGAACAAATGTATATAAGTTAATTTGAGAGAGAGAAATACTTATGAACTCAATTTGTAAGTCCTAAGATAATAAAGATGTAGTAGGGGTACTTTTTGAGAGAGATGATGGTGAGAGATCATTCATAGATACATATCTTTCTATGGCTATGACCAGAATGAGGTCAAGCCATTTTGTACACACCTTCTCTAATAAGAAAAACATGTTTGTGTAGAACGATTTGAGTCAATTCTCCTTGTGTGAAGAAATCTAAGTGATTTCATAAATGTATGAATGTTAGTTGGAAGTTACGAGTTTTTTGGCACACATTTCATGTTGATATATTTAGGTAGTGATGTGTGTGAACACACTAGGACCGCCGGGGCACTTTTTTCCCTCTTTAGGAGGTTTTTTCCCCCGGCTTGTATATATGCCTATTGCCCTAATGGGCTACTTATCTTTGTAGATTCTCTAGTAATACATTCTATATTGTGTGTTGTGCTCCAAGCTTCTTCTTCTTCCTTGTGCTATTCACGTGCTTCTGTAGATGTCTAACTCCAACAATTGGTATCAGGGCAGGTTGCCGCTTCATCTAGGGTGCCGTCAACACTCCTTCGTTTGCAATCTCAGATTCGCACGAAATTTGGTGAGCATACTCACGGTGTTTCAGAGATCAAAACTGCTTCGCTCTATCGTGCCGAAATCGTGATCTGAGCTCGTTTCGGCCTCCAAACGCACTATCGTAGCGCTTGCATAGGCTATTTTGTCCTTTTGTGCCAAAGGTATATACCAGTTTTTGTTTGCCAGTATAAGCATCTCAAAGTCTGGTACAGGTCTAGCAGAATTCGTCTCGGCAATTTTGTTCAACTTTTTGAGGTACAATCAATTTTCTGCATCAAGGTATTTTAGTCAACGACCATGGCTGAAAGCAGTGATGTATTCCGTATGTTGGCTGTTGAGGATAAGTTGGATAGTACCAACTACCCGTTATGGGCTTATATGATGCAACATGTGTTGGTTGCAAAAGGACTGTGGAACATTGTGCAGGGTGTCGAAAAACATCATATCACACCTGCAACTGTTACAACTCCAGGTACTGAAGCTGATGCAGAAGGTGTCGAAGATGATGATATTCTGCATATTCATGTTCGTGCTGCGGTTTCTGCGGCACCTACTACAGAGCAGATTCGTTGGGATGGCAGAGATGCCCAGGCACATGCATTGATAGCATTGTCTGTCAAACGTGCCATTATTCCTCACATTTGCTCTTGCAGAACAACTAAGGATGCTTGGGATACACTTACCACATTGTACCAAGCTAGGAATGAGGCTCGTGTTTCTTACCTCCGAAAACAGTTGGAGAGTGAGCACATGAATGCAGGTGATTCTATGGACAGTTTCCTAACGAAGATCAAAGACTTGAAGGAACAATTGATTTCTGCTGATGAGGTTATACCAGATATCTCACTTGTGCAGACCGTTCTGAATGGTCTTCCTGATTCATATCAGAGTTTTGCTTCTACTCTTCGATTGATGATGAAAGGCAATCCGAATGCCTTATCATTTGAGGAGTTAGTCTCTGTTCTGTTGCAAGAAGATCAGTCCAGGCAAAATAGGTCCATTATGCGAGTTGTAGATCAAGCTTTCCCGGCTAGTCAGAAGGGCAAAGGAAAATGGAGCTCTTCAACTAGTAAGCAGAAATCTGCTAATTCTGCATATTCGAAGAAGGAAGATAAAGATGAGAAGAAATCAGAAAAGCAGAAATTGTTTTGTAAGTACTGTAAAGGGAATGATCATATCATAAAAAACTGTCCAAAACTAGTTGCTAAAGAGGCAAAGAAGAAAGAGGCTGGAATGGTTATTGTAGAGGCCTCTACACCAAAAACAGAGTCTGCTAATCTTGTGCAGGAAGAAGAATGGGCCTTTAATACTGTCTGCAGTTTTGACCCATCTTCTCATGAGCAGTGCATGTCTGCAGTAGACTCGGATGTTTGGTATTTTGACAGTGGGGCGACCAAACATATTACCTCGCAGCACAATTTCTTCTCTTCACTCGAGCCTGCCCCTACAAGGAATATTGTTACATGCGCCAACTCCTCTTATCCTGTTATGGGAGTTGGTAAGATCATTTTGACTACTGCTGATGGTAGTTCTTTCACTTTGTCAGATGCTTTATTTGTGCCTGGGATAAAAAAGAACCCGTTATCAGTTTCTGCATTAGCCAAGATTGGCTTGGTCATGAAATTTATTGATGGCAGGTGTATAGTTCATGATCTCTCAAATGGCAATGTGATTATTGCTTCTGGCATTTTATGTCATGGGTTGTATAAGCTCATAGACTATGAAAGATCTGTAAATGATTTGGCATGTGCAATAAATGATTCTCAGGCTATGTCAGATGCAAAGCTTTGGCATGCACGCTTTGGTCATCTAAATTTTGCTAGTTTGCTACGCCTGCAAAAATCTGAAATGGTGTCCTCTTTGCCCAAACTTGAGGCGCCTAGAAAACATGTTTGTGAAGGCTGTATTTTGGCAAAATGCAGCATTCGTCCTTTCCAAAAGATGGTTCGGTTCGGGCTACTTAGAAATTGTAGCTTGTACATAGTGATGTTTGTGGTCCTATGCAGACACCTTCTTTTGGGAATTATCTTTACTTCGTGACTTTCATCGATGATTTTTCCAGGCATGCATGGGTATATCCATTGAAGGCAAAGTCCGAAGTTTTCATGTGCTTCAAACAGTTGGTCTTTATGTGACTTGCCTGCTGGCAAGAAGGCCATTGGCACTAAGTGGGTATACAAGTTGAAGCGTAAACCTGATGGTACAATTGATAGGTATAAGGCTAGGCTTGTTGCAAAGGGTTATGCATAGGAAAGAGGCATTGATTTTGATGAGATCTTTGCACCTACGTGCCGTATGACTATTGTTCGGAGCATCTGTGCACTTGCAACCCATCATGGTTGGAATGTACATCAGTTGGACATTAAAACAACATTTCTGAATGGTGACTTGCATGAAGAAGTGTATGTTTTTCAGCCCCGTGGCTTTGTGCAAAAAGGGAATGAAAATCAGGTGTGCATGTTAAAGAAGGCATTATATGGTTTAAAGCAAGCACCACGTGCTTGGTATGAGAAGATACATGCCTATCTAATGCACATGGTTTTGAGAATAGTCCAACTGAAAGCACCTTATATGTTAAGCGTGCTAATGATGTGCTTCTGATCATTGTTGTCTATGTTGATGACATGCTTCTCACTGGTCCTATTGAGAATCATATTGCTGATTTTAAGGCTGATATGCATGCCTCATTTGAGATGTCTGATTTGGGGCATTTGCATCACTATTTGGGCATTCAATTTATGCATGTTGATGGTGGAATGGCTTTGTGTCAAACGAAATATATTGACACATTGTTGCAGTGTTTTAGCCTTGAAGACTGTAAGCCTATTGCTACTTTCTTGTTCTTTCTCTTCCTATTGGGTTAGCAAAGCTTACCTCGGGTATTTCTTGTGGAGAATGAGTTCTCCTATGCGCAACGGAAATGTGTAGTGAAACCTTGTATGTCCAGCACTTGGACAAACATCTGCACCTTAGATAGCTTGTTACCGTTAGTGTCCATGTGAAAGGCCAAATGGCCACCGGACACTTCTTTGTATATGTTCTTTAATAAAACATGTAGTGGCCTGGTCAGTCACAGACTGAAAGTTCGACCGCATTTGTAAAACCTAAGAAGTCTGTCTTTGTGCTTCCTGTGTACTGTGTTTTCTGTGTATTCTACTGCCTTTGTGCGGAGTACTGTGTGCGGCCTCAGGAGCTTGGTTTTCTACTCCGAGCATATCGTCGTGGAGCTCTCGAGAAGGAGAACGCACTGTGGTGCATTGCCATTGAAACACTTCACGGGTATCAGAGCAGTTCGAGGCAAAAGCTTTGTTCCTTTTGTGCGAGCGAAGCGTGCACCCCCCCAGGCGGCCTCAGGAGCTTGGTTTTCTACTCCGAGCATATCGTCGTGGAGCTCTCGAGAAGGAGAACGCACTGTGGTGCATTGCCATTGAAACACTTCACTGGTATCAGAGCAGTTCGAGGCAAAAGCTTTGTTCCTTTTGTGTGAGAGAAGCCTGCACCCCCCCCAGGCTCTCTCCAAGGCTTACGACTAAGGCAGCGACCAAGGCATAGACCTTGGCATACCTTGTCATTCGAGTCACTGAAGTCACCGTTGGCTGCACGTGAGGGAGGACCTCAACGATCAAGGAATATAGAGGTTCCCGGTACTTCCCTGGAGGTCACCCATCCCAGTATTGTTTCCCCTAGAGCTCGCTTAACCATGGCAATCTCTTGCCACTAAGCTACACTCTTGTGGTGTTTGAAGAAGGGGAAAGACTAAGGTTGACATTACCTTGAACAATTTTTGGTCCCTCAAAGCTTCATTTTTTGCTTTCAAAGCCTATTTCTAAAGCAATTTTGGGGTGTTTTTTGGAGCCATTTCGGAGTACTCTCGCACATAGTTCTCTTCGCATAGGTCCAAGAACATCAAGAAGAGTGTTCCTTGTACTTCTCAGACAATAAATATCAACCTTTGGGGCTGTATTTTCAGCCACACTCGTAAAACTACAGGTTTCTCGAGGGGTTTTCAGTTTTGGTGGGAGCAGTCGCTTCAAATTTATGCAGGTTTCTAAAGCCTAAAACATCAGAGTTGACAGACACTTGCAAGTGTTATTGGCTAGTTTTTGGGCTGTGTATTCAACCTTTTAGTGTCATTTTAATGCATATATTGAGCACATACACACCATGTATGCTTCTGTGGATACCGCTTATGTACGTCCATGTGGTCATTGATATAGCGGTTACGTTCTTTGCATAAAGCCTTTTACGTTTGATAAAGAGGGTCGTGGTGAGGTTTTCTTAATTGGGAGACACCCAGATGTTGAGGTCTCTTTGGTGATGCAGGTGGAAGACTTACCCAGCCTTGCCATAGGAGATGTATGATAGTTGTTCATAGGTGCTTGATAAGCCTAGTTGGCTTCTATTGGGTAACTGATTATATGCAGTGGAGTCAGTGATTCACTATGCAGGTAGACATGTCAGTACTTGCAGTTTTGTGATACTTTGACACTGGTCATATGCTAATTTTGCAGAGGATACTCTGGAAAATTTTTTCCAGATTTTTGGTTTAGTCAACTATACAGTGGTCGATTTACTCCTTGATACACTTATTTGTTGGTGTTTGGACTCTTCTAGCTCCATTATCATTCTATTCAGTTCTCTACAATCGGCATCAGAGGTCTCAGGCACATCCGGTGGATCAGGGTCTAGTGCTAGTGTTCCGAGGAGGAGCTATAACTTGCAGGGCAAAGACCATTTTGAGATCCGAAAACTTGATGGCACAAACTTTGCTCTATGGAAGAATCAGATTAAAGATGTGCTTATTCAAAGGAGGCAATGGAAGCCAGTAAATGGGATTTCAAAGAAGCCTGCTGACATGGATGAAGATGATTGGGATGAGTTAGATGAAATTGCCAGGTCTACCATTCGCTTGCACTTGGCAGATAATGTTTACTTTACAGTATTAGACTGTGAAAGTGCAGAGGAGCTTTGGAAGAAGTTATGCAATACATATGAAAAAGAGACGGCATCAAATAAAGTGTATCTGATGAGAAAATTATATGACCTTCATATGAAGGACACAGATAGTGTTGTTGCTCATCTAAATGAGTTTGATGCTATATTCTCCCAGTTACAGGCTCAGAAAATGGATATGGATAATGAAATGAAAGCAGTATTGTTGTTATGCACCCTGCCATCATCATGGGATACGTTTTGCACAGCTATTAGCAACAGTGCACCTGGTGGTAAACTCATCTATGATGACATATGTGGAGCACTCTTGAGTGAGGAGATTCGTAGAAAATCTATGGTTGGCACTCAGAGTGGAGATGCATATAATGTTCGTGATTCTTACCAAGGAAAGAATCAACAACGTGGCAGGAGCAAGAACAAGGAAAAGAATGGTCAGCGGAATAAGAGTAGAAGTAAATCAAGGAAGAGGGATATCGAATGCCATTATTGTCATAAGAAAGGACACATGAAGAAAGATTGTTATGCATTAAAGAATGCTAAAGGTAAAGGACTGAATGTTGATGGGCATGTTAAACAGTTACCTACACCATCTACTTCGACTGTGAAGATTGAAGAAATTAATGCTATTTCTGATGATGCTGATGTGTTGACACTTGATAGTACTGTGCCATCTGAAGCACTTATGGCTGATTCTCTTTCCCACACCTGGCTGCTAGATTCTGGTGCTTCTTTCCATGTGACACCACATAGAGAATGGTTCTCTAATTATGCAGCAAAGTCTCTTGGTACCGTGAGACTTGGTGACTCTTACCAGTGTAACGTTGTGGGGATTGGAGATGTGGTTGTGCAGTTCATTGATGGTTCAAAATTTATTATGCATAATGTATGCCATGTACCTCAGTTATCATGCAATTTGATGTCAGTTGGTCAACTTGATGACCTTGGTTACAAGGTGGTCTTCTATGCTCAGTCCTTTCATATATCAAAGGGCAATATGGTTATTGCAAAAGGAAGCAAAGTTGTCTCACTTTATCCTTTATTTGTATCACAGAAAGAACACTTGTTAGCGGTTACTGAACAGCCTATGGCTTGTATTTGGCATGGTCGTTTGGACCATATATCTCGTAGTGGAATGGAAAATCTTTCTCGTTCTGGCTACTTACCTGTGTTATCTTTCTCTGATTTTTCATTTTGTGAGCATTGTCAATATGGAAAGCAAACCAGAAATGTGCATAGAATGCACATTGACTCTTCAATTCAGCCTTTAGATCTCGTTCATACAGATGTGTGTGGTCCTATGCCCACTAGGTCCTTAGGTGGTTCTCTTTACTTTGTCACTTTCATAGATGATGCTACTAGAAAAGTCTGGGTATATCCTATCAAATCAAAGGATGATGTATTCCCTACTTTCAGAAAATAGCTTGCTTCAGTTGAGACTGAAAAAGGAACTAAGCTTAAGGCTTTACGTTCAGATAATGGGGGTGAGTATACCTCACATGAATTCAGCCTTTTCTGTCAGTCTAGAGGGATTTGTAGAGAGTTTACAACTCCTTGTACCCCAGTACAGAATGGTGTAGCTGAGAGGATGAATAGAACTATTCAAGATAGAGTAGTCTCTATGTTGCATCATGCAAACCTCTCACAAGGTTTTTGGGCAGAAGCAATATTGACTGCAGTTCATGTGATTAACCTTTCACCTAGTACTGCAAAAGGTCTGAAAGTGGCACAAGAGTTATGGACAGGGAAACTACCATATTATGATCATCTTCGAGTTTTTGGGTGTGAAGCATATGTTCATATACCCAAGAATCTTAGACAAAAGTTGGACCATAAGTCAAAGAAATGCATTTTTCTTGGATATGGTCGAGAAGGACAATTTGGATATCGCTTATGGGATCCTGAAACACGGTCAGTGATCAGAAGTAGTGATGTCATTTTTAATGAGTCTAACATGCATAAACAGCCCATTAAGGAGGTTGAAGTGAGAAGAGTGGTGTTTGAGGAAACTAGTCCTCCGGTTAGCATGCATAAAAATTCTGCACATAGGGATGTTCAAGAGAATGTCCATTCAAATCAGTCTGCACATGTTCCTGTTCAGCAACCATTGAGACGTTCTGCACGTGTCTCATATCCACCTGATAGATATGTTCCAGGTTTAGATTTTGTTATGCTAACAGATGCCGGTGAGCCTTCTTGCTACAAAGAGGCTATGCAGACAGAGGATCATGTCAAGTGGGAGAGTGCCATGAAGAGTGAGTTGGATTCTATTCACAAGAATGGTACTTGGGACTTAGTACCTTTGCCAAAGGGCAGAAAAGCTTTACCATGTAAATGGGTATATAAGCTGAAATTCACATCAGATAGTGCTTCTCCAAAATATAAAGCATGACTTGTTTCAAAGGGTTTTAAGCAACAACATGGTGTTGATTTTGAGGAAATCTTCTCTCCAGTGGTCAAGATGACTACTTTGTGTATGTTGCTTGGATTCGTTGCAATGGAGGACTTAGAGCTAGTCCAAATGGATGTGAAAACAACTTTCTTGCATGGAGATCTTACAGATGAGATCTATATGGAACAACCAGAGGGTTATGTAGTTCCTGGCAAGGAAAGTCTATTTTGTAAGCTCAAGAAGAGCTTGTATGGACTTAAACAGTCTCCTAGACAATGGTACCAAAAGTTTGATGCTTTTATGAAGTCCCAAGGCTATTCTCGGAGCAATGAGGATCATTGTCTCTACACAAAGAGATGTTCTGATGGCAGCTTGATATGCTTGATACTTTACGTCGATGATATGTTAATTGCTGGGAAGTCCTCTTATGATTTGTCACTTCTCAAAAAGAAGTTGAGTCAGACATTTGATATGAAGGATTTGGGGGATGCCAAACATATTCTTGGCATGCGCATTACTCGTGATAGGAGTAAAAGATGCATATACTTGTCTCAAAGTGAGTACATATCCAAAGTACTTCACCGACTCAATATGCAGGGTGGAAAGGCATTGAGTACACCTTTACCCATATATGTGAAATTGAGCAAGGATGACCGCCCCAAATCAGATGAGGAAAAGGAATTCATGACCAAAATTCCCTATCAGTCTGCTTTTGGTAGTCTCATGTATGCTATGGTAGCTACGAGACCAGACATTGCATTTGTAGTGGGAGTTGTGAGCAGATATATGTCTAATCCTGGCAAGAAACATTAGGAAGCGGTCAAAATGATTTTGAGATATCTGAGTGGCACTAAGGACAAGTATATATGCTTAGGTAGAGGGAAAGCATCCATTATTGGTTACACAGATTCTAACTATGCTGGTTATGTAGACAATCGTAAATCTACATCAGGGTACATTTTTCATTTTGCTGGAGGTGCTATCTCTTGGAGATCTCATCTTCAAGAATGTACAGTTGTTTCCACCACAGAAGCAGAGTATGTTGCAGCAAGTGAGGCATGTAAGGAAGCATTGTGGCTTTCTCGTCTTGCTTGTGATATGGGTTTACCTCAGCATGTACCTCACTTGCTCAGTGATAGTCACAGTGCCATTGCTTTGGCTAAGAATCCGGTCTATCATGCAAAGACCAAGCACATTGAGGTGAGGTATCACTTCATTAGAGATTGCTTAGCCACTGAGAGCATTATTCTTGAGAAGGTTCACACTCGAGATAATGTTGCAGATGCTTTGACTAAAGCTCTAGCACATGATAACTTTCGACACTGTTGTCACTTGATGGGGGTTACTTGATTCTTGATCTTACGCAGTCACTTGTATACTGTGTAACATGCCCATCAGGTGGGAGGTATAGTTTGTATACTTACACTCAGGTATTCTTTATCATTCTTTATTTTTTCTCCCATAGTTACTCTGGCCATATTGGCCTTTAGTGGGAGATTGTTACCGTTAGTGTCCATGTGAAAGGCCAAATGGACACCGGACACTTCTTTGTATATGTTCTTTAATAAAACATATAGTGGCCTGGTCAGTCACAGACTGAAAGTTTGACCGCATTTGTAAGACTAAGAAGTCTGTCTTCGTGCTTCCTGTGTACTGTGTTTTTTGCGTATTCTACAGCCTCTGTGTGGAGTATTGTGTGCGGCCTCAGGAGCTCGGTTTTCTACTCCGAGCATATCGTCGTGGAGCTCTCGAGAAGGAGAACGCACTGTGGTGCATCGCCATTGAAACACTTCATAGCTTGCTGCTCTCAATACAAAACTCAAATGGACTTGAGCTTTTAGTCAATCAGAGTAGACAAAGAGAGCTATAAATAACTTAATTTGGACAAGTTTTGATTAAGAAAGTCAACTGACCAAGATAGACCACCTGCACACATGCTTTCCAACAAGATAAAAATCACGCAATTTGGATATGTTTTGGTCAGGAAACTTAACCGACCAAAATAGACTACCTATCTACATAGGTATACTGAAAAACTAGAATTCACTCTTTCACTAATATCTCACAAAATACATAAGCTTTCAAATAGATATTTGGTATGCAAGAAGTGCACAAGATAAGATTTCCAATGAATGCTTAAACGTAAGAAATGGTTACATATCCACTGAGATATGAGCTCTGCAACAGAACTGTGTACAAACTGACGTGCAATTGGAAGGAGTCTAAGGGAAGACAAAAATGACAAAATGGCTAGATCCGACTACTGGGAGCTCTTGCCTCTTTTGCTCCTTGTTTTGAATGTGCTCCCACTTCACTTTTATAACCAATGAGCATGTGAAGAAGTTTGTGCCTTCTTCTTAACTCACCACTTTCTCCACTACATGCTACTAACTACAAGGCAAGATATTGTATCTCTTACTCATCATGAATTTTGACTAGAATTTTTCCTTTTATTATTTTTTCCTTTTTTCCTCTACTTTTTCTTTATCTTTATATTTGGTAAATTTATCCAAGCATGGCTCATATGAAAATGAGCTTGTACATTTATCTTCAACACTCCCCCTCAAGCTCATTTGGGAGTTATCTTCATCCATGTCCTACAAATTTATCACATCCTTGAAGCCTTTGAGTTTAGAAGCATCCAAGAACTTTGTAAACATATCTGCAACCTGCTCTTTGGTTCTGATGAACTTTATCTCCACATCTTTGCTCAGCACCTTCTCCGTTACATAATGGTAGTGGACCTCTATGTGCTTGCTCCTTGCATGAAACGTAGGATTGCTTGCCAAGTAAATGCTTGACATGTTATCACCGTATATAGGGATGGTTCCAACTTGCACTCCAAGATCATCCGAAAGCGTTTTAATCCACATTGCTTCACATGTGGCAAATGCTAATCCTCTATATTCAACCTCCATAGATGAAAGTGCAACAATAGGTTGTTTCTTTGAGCTTCATGTGATAGGTTTGCTTCCTATCATGAACACATAACCTGAGGTTGATCTTCTATCTTCCTTTGAACCTACCCAATCAGCATCACTAAAGCCTTTGACCTACAATTCTTCATCAAAATTATAAAACAAAGCATGATTACTATATGCTTTATGTATCTCAACACTCTCTTGGCTGAATTTAAGTGTTCACTTGTCAGGGCTTGCATAAACTGAGAAAGTACACCAACAACATAAGACAAATCAGGCCTTGTAATGTTTGCATAGATCAATGATTCTACAATGTTTCTGTATGTCGTTACATCTTCCAATGGTTCTCCATCATTTGAACAAATCTTTGTATTTGTTGTCCATGGGTTGAGTGAGTGGTTTGCATTCACTCATTCCAAATATGAAAAGAACATCCAACAAGTACTTCCTTTGCATCAAGTAGATGCCACTCTTTCCATAAACAACCTTCAATTCCTAAAAAATATTTCAGCTCTCCAAGATCTGAAATTTTAAACTCCTTACCAAGCTTCCTTCTGATATCTTTAATCCCTGTAACATCATTTCCTGTTATGATGAGATCATCAACATATATGCAAATATATACCTCTCTATTTTCTTCCTTCTTCATGTACAACGAAGGATCTGCACTACTTGGGTTGTATCCACACTTAGTTAGATACTCTACCAATCTCTGATTCCATGCTCTTGGTGCTTGCTTCAAGCCATAAAGTGCCTTCTTCAACCTGCAAACAAAATTTGGATGGTTTTCATCTTCAAATCCAACTGGTTGACTCATGTATACCTCTTCTTATAGTTCTCCATTAAGAAAAGCATTTTTGATGTCGAGTTGATATAATGGCCATCTCCTTGAAGCACCAATTGCGATTAATGTTCTGATAGGTCCCATCTTTGCAATAGGGCTGAAAAATTCATCATAATCTATGCCTTGTGTTTGTTTAAATCCTTTGGCAACTAATCTAGCTTTATATCTAGCTAGTGAACCATCAGCATTCCTCTTTACTTTAAACACCCATTTGTTTGGAACAATCTTCATACCTTCTTTCTTTGGCACTAGCTCCCATGTGTGATTATCTTTGAGAGCTTTGATCTCCTCTTTCATAGCTTGCTTCCATTCCTTTTGTGTGCAAGCTTCTTCATATGTCTTAGGCTCTTTGTCTTTGATAACCTGCATCATGTATCCAAAATGTGTTGCCATAAAACTATCATAACTCAACCTTTGAGTTGGATACCTTGTCCTTGAAGATCTTCTTTCATTGCCTTTAGAAAGTTGCTTCTTTAACCTATTCAACTTTACCATCAGAGTGATTACGTCTTCATATTCTTCTTCACTTGCATCTACCTCATTGTTTGGAGTAGCACTTGCTTCTTTGGCTCTACTATGAGCTGAATTTGGAGACAAAGAATGACTCCCCCTCCATGTTGAACATTCTTCATTTGATGTAGATGCCTCTGGACCTGATATCCTTTGTGCTTGATTGTTGAACTTCTCTTTGATTTGTTCCTGCATAATCATCACAATCTTCTTCAAGAATATTTTCCTTTCCTTTATCTTTATACATGGTCTTAGTTCATCAAAAACCACATCTCGCGAGACTCTTAATTCCTTTGTTCTAGGGTTGTAACACTTGTATCCTTTTTGCTCCATCGAGTAGCCGATGAAAATGCATTTTTCTGATCTTGGTTCCATCTTTGTTCTAACTTCTTGTGGAATGTGAACAAAGCAAACACATCCAAACACTTTGAGGTGTGTAAGATCAAGTTTCTTACTGGAATATACCTCGTCTGGAGTCAAGTTATGTATTCCCGATGTTGTGAACCTATTCATCAAGTAAATGGCGATTGTGGTAGCTTCAGCCCAATAGTACAATGGTACCTTCATCTCGTTGAGCATGCATCTTGCAATTTCAGCAATTTGCCTATTTTTCCTCTTAGCTACTCCATTTTGTTGTGGTGTATACCTACAGGTGAACTGCCTTTTGATCCCATTCTCTTGTAGAAAATCTAAAAATTCTTCGGAGAAGTATTCTCCTCCACCATCGGACCTTAAGGTTTTGATAGACCTTCTTGTTTCTTTTTCAACTTCAACTTTGAATCTTTTGAATATAGAAAACACCTCTGATTTTTGCTTCATACAAAACATCCATACCTTTCTTGAGTGATCATCAATGAAGGTGACAAAAAATCTATTACCAGCCATTGATGCCTCTTGGGTTGGTCCCCATACATCCGTATGTATCAATTCCAAGACATTTGGAGCCACATAATTGCTCCTCTTGAATGGCTACCTCGTTTGCTTTCCTAGTTGACAAGCTTCACATAACTCATGTAGTCCAATGCTATTAAATTTTGGAAGACCTCTTACCACTTCATGTTTGCTCATGTCCTTCAGCTTTGGAATGTTGATGTGTCCTATTCTTTTGTGCCATAAGTCCAGCTCTGAAATCTTCTTGTTCCCACATTGAATGTACATGACCTTTCCATGTGGATGTTGGACATCAAAAGTGAACATCCTTCCTTCTCTTCTACCTCGAGCAATGACCTTGAAGCCTTCCTTTGGATTCTTTATGAAGCACCCATTCTCATTGAATATGACATGATAACCCTTCTCTACCATTTGTCCTACTGAAATCAAGTTCTTTGAAATTGTAGGAACATGAAGAACATTAGATAGTACCTTTGCTCTACTTGTATCTCCAAGCCTTATATCTCCAACATGTTCAATCATGTGTTGAGTATCATCACCTATTTCAACACATCCTTTTCCACTTGGTACCTGTAGATTAGTGAACAAAATTCCTTGGCATGACGTATGGTTACTACAACTTGAATCAATGTACCATTTTTTGTCATCTTCACAAGAGCTTCTATACTCATGTCTCATTGCAAGTAGTGTGTCCTTGCTTCCTTCACTTGAGGTGCTTGCATAGTTGCTTTGGTTCCTTTGATTGTCTCCATTTGGTCTTCCATTCTTCAGCCAACAATCACTAGCATAGTGTCCTACTTTACCACAATGATAGCATGTTATAACTTTATGAGAATTGTAGGAGCTTTGGCCTCTTCCTCTACTTCTACCTCGACCTCTTCCTTGTGCGTTGGCATTTGATGCATCCTTGTTGTCTTCCGAATTGTTTTGATTGTAGTTGGAGTGGTTGTGACCTCTTCCTTTTCCTCTTGAGCCTCCTCTTGAGTTTCTTCCTTTACCTCGACCTGCATATAACATTTGGTTGTGGTTGTCCTTTCCTTTGGGACCACCGAAGCTAAGCTCTTCTGTGACAAGATGAGGGATTAGTTGCTCAAAAATTGGATATGCATCTTTCAAGTTAATGGAAGTTATAAAAGGCTTCCATCTTTCATCTTCTCTCAAGCCATTGAGAGTATAACACACAAGAGCTTCGTCTTCAACCGTTGTGCCAATAGAAGCTAAAGCATCGCTTATCTCCTTAATCTTCAAAGTATATTCAGCTATGGATTGACTCGAACTTTTCTTGATTGTGCAAGTATTTGTTGAATGCATCCTTTCAAGAGCTTCCCAAGCATCTTTAGCTTTCTCTAGATGTTGAATATGCCCTACCATGGCATTAGTAATGACTTGTGAAATGAGGAACATGACTCTCCTATTCCTCTCTTCCCATTCTTTTGCTTGCCTCCTTTGGACTTCGGTGGCTATAGCTTGATTGATTTGAGGTTGAGCATCATCGCCGCTCACAATACCCCATAAGCCTTTGCCCATTAGGTAGTTGGTCATTCTAAACCTCCACACAAGATAGTTATCCTTATCCAACTTCTCTACTTGTTGACCTAAGTCAGCCATTGAAGAGTATCAAAGACTTTGAGAGTTACCTCGAATAGTTATAGTCCTTTGCTCTTGCGTTTGTGAAGCTCCTCCTTGTTTTATAGATCCTCTTTTGCTTTTCTTTATCTCCAGATCTATTGATGAAGCTTCAGCACCAAGTTTGCTCTGATACCAACTGTGGAGAATGAGTTCTCCTATGCGCAACGAAATTGTGTAGTGAAACCTTGTATGTCTAGCACTTGGACAAACATCTGCACCTTGGATAGCTTGTTGCTCTCAAGACAAAACTCAAATGGACTTGAGCTTTTAGTCAATCAAATTAGACAAAGAGAACTTTCTAATAAGCTATAAATAACTTAATTTGGACAAGTTTTGATTAAGAAACACAACTAACAAAGATGAACTACCTGTCCACACAGGTATGCTAAAGAACTGAGCTTCACTCTCGGACTGATAACTCTCTGAATATATATCCTTTGAGAAAGATATTTGGTACAGAGAAACTAGACACAAATAGCTTTCCAACAAGCTAAGAAACAAGTAATTTGGATGAGCTGTGGAGAATGAGTTCTCCTATGTGCAACGGAAATGTGTAGTGAAACCTTGTATGTCCAGCACTTGGACAAACATCTGCACCTTAGATAGCTTGCTGCTCTCAATACAAAACTCAAATGGACTTGAGCTTTTAGTCAATCAAAGTAGACAAAGAGAGATTTCTAACAAGCTATAAATAAGTTAATTTGGACAAGTTTTGATTAAGAAACACAACTAACAAAGATGAACTACATGTCCACACAGGTATGCTGAAGAACTGAGCTTCACTCTTGGACTGATAACTCTCGGAATATATATCCTTTGAGAAAGATATTTGGTATAAAGAAACTAGATACAAATAGCTTTTCAACAAGCTGAACATTTCACAATTTGGATATGTTTTGGTTGGGAAAGTTAACCGACCAAAATAGACTACCTATCTACATAAGTATACTGAAAAACTGGACTTCACTCTTTCACTGATATCTCACAAACTACATAAGCTTTCAAATAGATATTTGGTATGCAGCAAGTACACAAGATAAGCTTTCCAATGCCTAAACACAAGAAATGGTTACATATTCACTGAGATATGAGCTCTGCAATAGAGCTGTGTACAAACTAATGTGCCGCTGGGAGGAGTCTAAGGGAAGACAAAAATGACAAAATGGCTAGATCCGACTACTGGGAGCTCTTGCCTCTTTCTCTCCTTGTTTTGAATGTGCTCCCACTTCACTTTTATAACCAATGAGCATGTGAAGAAGTTTGTGCCTTCTTCTTAACTCACCACTTTCTCCACTACATGCTACTAACTACAAGGCAAGATATTGTATCTCTTACTCATCATAAATTTTGACTAGACTTTTTCCTTTTATTATTTTTTCCTTTTTTACTCTACTTTTTATTTATCTTTATATTTGGTAAATTTATCCAAGCATGGCTCATATGAAAATGAGCTTGTACATTTATCTTCAACATTTCTCTACTCTTGTCCCTTTGAGTTCCATGAACCTAGGATGTTCCAACTCCTTGGTGACCAATAGAGACACTACATCTTGGTTGGGGAAAAACAAATTCACCCTTCCAAGTGTAGGCATGCCTACCATGCTCGAGACCACAAAGACCCTCTCTGAAGTATTGTCTAAGTAGGTCACTTTGCCTGGGGCATCAGGATCTTTGAATTCATATATGGTAAGCATTTCCATTTCATTAGGCTGACGGGGTTTATACCTCCAAAAAGCCTCATCTGTGTCTCAATTTAGGAGCAAATCTATGCTCTTATTGTCCTAGGGAACCCACTCTAGAGTGATTATTCTAGTCAAGATTGATTTGCCTCGAGGGGTTTTTGGCTCTCTTCCTAAGTTTCCTTGCTCTATGTCACCTATTTCCGCCTCTGAGATTATGTTGCCAAATTTCTGTCCTATCTTGAATTTGCATCATGGAAACTATATATTGATGTGGTGACTTCTATTGGATTAACCTTAACCTATTTAGTAATGAGTAATTAAGGAAATTGTGGATAATAGAGTCATTTGTCATGACTCTCACTTTTTCCCCTCTTATAAGAGCATCAAATTTGACTAATTCATGTGATCCAAATTGCTCTTGGACCCATATTGAATAAAAAAAACAACATTGATGCGTGTAATCTTCATGTAGGACTTCCGCCTTCTTCCAAACATTACTGCTTTCTATGTTCAAAGTGTCAACTAGATGGATTCCTCTCTTCTCTTTTCATTTTTTCTCACAAGTGGGCTTATGTTGCACCCTATCATGCAATTCGTAGTGAGTGGGATTTTAAAGTCGTCTTTCTTAAAAGTGCTTATTTTCCTCTTATTTCTCTTGACATTTTTATTCTCCCCGAGAAGATGAAATTGTTATGTAAATGATTGGCATGATTGCCATAGATATGTGCTATTTTTATTGTGTCTTCTAAGCTTTTGAGGAAACTTCTTTTTACTTTATGCTTAAGTGCCTTGTCGAGTCCTCAAATAAGTCATATGGCTTTATGATAGTCATCAAGGTCTTGAAGTTATGAAAACACATGGTTTCGTAAGTGAGGAGCTCTAGACTTGCACCTACACCCTCAAAATGTCGTAAGTATTATTTCTCCAAAGGTTAAGGCTTCACAACTTAGAACAAATCCCTAAGATTCAAACCATTCAACTAGAGTGACATTCCCAAGGGTTTGTCAATAAAACCCAAGGCTTCTCCAAAAGGGTTTCGAACCTTTAAACCCATGCAAATCAACCTCTTGAACTCATAATTATTTAATATTTCCTCTCTAGAGTAATCATTGTAGTGTCACTTTTGGTACCAAACGAGTGATTTGATGAAAGGCATGCTCTCATTTAATCTCGAGAGATCCTTTAGACTATAGCTAGTTTGGACAACTATCTCTCTCTCTCTCTCTCTCCAAACCTCACACATGTGCTCTCTCGTAGCCACTAATGCCCTCTCTCACTTTTCTCCATTCTTCATATCACACATTCTATCCACCTCATCGACCTCCATTCCCTCCCTACAATTGATATCTTAATCCTTGGAAGTACACAAGGTTGACATCTAATCCTTAATAGAAGATGAAAGGCTATATGAGTACAATGAGAAGTCCATGTTATTATATTAGATAATGCACTACTATTTTTAGAACAAATTTAGGCTTGTAAAAGTTAAAATTGGATATCCTTTTTGTGAGTGATGTAAAAATGAAATTAGAAGATCTTGGACATGTATTTTTGATGAAGTTACTCGAGCTCCAATTTTTTCAGAGCAAAATAACATTTTCTCATAATAATCTTTCTTTGGGAGGTGATTGCATGCTCAATATAATAATGGAACACTAGAGGACAAATACTTTCAGGTGAGGAATGCTTCAAAAATTGGATGATTCTCAACAAATACCTTCTTAGCACATACATCCTATCACTCCTACACAAGAAAACTAAGAGCCAAATTTTTGTGTTCAATACAAACCTTGAGGAGATTGCAATATGTGAGGAATATCATGGGAGCTAACTCACCAATTTTCTTGCTTCTATACAATACATCCATATCTCATGGCTACATCCTTTGTGCTCTAGTTAGGTCTTACTCAGGTTGGCCATTTAAGTCGTAGTTTATGAACAAGCCACTACTTTTTGTACACTAACAAGTGTGTGTAAGAGTGGGGTGTCCATGCTTCCATAAGTGGCTTGCCTATGCTCTACACTCAAAAAATCTTTGTGGCATATGAAGATCATTTCAATAGATGCTAATACTGATGCCCTTACCAAAGACTATATGAATGCTCCCTTCAATGGCCTATACTTGAACTTTCACAAAGAGCTATAATGATGATTGAGAAGATCACATAAATACTAAACCTTTCTTACCCAATGAAGTCAAACCCAAGACTATTCGCATACTATCGTCTTTTGAAGCTATCCTTCTGTGTTCAATGATATTCTTGGTGAGTTTTTGGATGCTGCACATTGCAAGATAGGTTAAGACATCATTGATGCTTCACTAGGAAATAAACAAAACCCATGTGGTAATGACTCCACTGCCTTCTATCACCTACAAAAAACACTCCAAGGATTTGGAGGGGAATTTAATCCATTCTTTCATAGTGGTCATATTGTATAGTCATGCCACAAGTCTTATATCAATTGTAAAGAACTTGCCAAGAGGTCATCAATCCAAATATCATTTTTATTATTGTTGAGTGTACATATACATGACTTGCATCTACTCTCAAAAGGCTTACAATGATGAAAGTGTACATGGGTAATATATGCAATGCATATTAGATAAACATTGCTCTACATTTGTATATGTATGGGCTTTTTCGAGTTTAACACTAGTGTTGTACTTGGACACTTTAGTGTCCTTGGACACTTTAGTGTCCTGAAAAAGAGTCAATGTTTGATGATTTTTATAGATTACTAGAAGAAACCATTTATAAATGTAACTATGCAACATGTTGGCATAAGGGTTGAATATTTTTAGAAAAATATAGTTTTTATTAAAGGATATAAAAATTAATATTTATTCACTAATTTTATGATGATAATTTCAATACTGGCGTAGAAATTACAGTGTTGTAAGTTAGAGGTTTTTTTTATTAAAATCATGATCTTGTTATTTTCATTGGTCTAAATGCAATAAAATCTTTTATTTTAAATATGCCAACATGTTTCTATCGATAATTAAAGATTTGTAATGAATTTTACTATGTTTATGGCATAAAATGAAGCTCATTTGTGATATGACAGTCTTATCATCTATGAATTATTTTGCAAAGTGATGGTATGAACATGCATCATTTTTTGTTATCAAAATACTATTTGATATTATTACAACTAGAAATATTTTTTTGACAACCTTAGGAGTCAAATTTCTATGTCGTTTCTTCAAGTTAAACAATACCACTGTTTTTCTACGCTAAGAAAAGGTCATTTTATGAGGAAATATTGCATATGCTACATGATTAAAGTTAACATGCTAGTTTTTTCTATATAAAATAGTTTATAATGCTTATAGAATTATTTTGATTCATAATATATACCTTATATCATTTAGAAAACCTAAATTTTTAGGATGAATTTTTGTTCTCGGTAGAGAGGATTATGGCCATTCAATGAAATATTGAGATTTTTAGTGGTATGTGAGATACATACAAAATTATTGGTTCAAAGACATGTAGCATATCTTTATTCTACTATATGATGGTTTTTCAGATAAAACACAAACCATTTTAGTGTTTTTATGAATCAATATCTGCTAAAGTGTATAACTATATAATGAGCACCCTATATTCTACTATTTTTTTTATTATAAAAATGATTTTTCTAATTCCCAAGTCTTGTCGTAAATGATTATATGACAATAAATTAACATTAGAAAAAAGATTCCAATAGGAGGAAAAATCTTTTTATGGAGATATTTCTTGCTTCTCATATATAAGCTTACAGAAAAACAGTTTTTCTCAACCATATTCAATCATTTGTATATTTTGAGTTATAAAAAAAGGTTATTTTTTAAAATGTATATTTTTTATAGAGCATCTAGGTATAGATCTTTATGGGGCTTTAAGATTTTTTCAAAATTTTATTTGATTAGTATGTGTGATTTTTTTTATTTATTAGAAAAAAGGACACTATAGTGTCCTGTTTTGGTACAACACTAGTGTTAAAATTCTTGAGTGCCCTAAGAAATAAAGAGAACACGCTCAATCTAATATCATGTACAAGTATGTATGCATATAAAGGAGTTCTATTTATATTTCAATTTTTCTTCTCTTTCCTTTTCCTTCTCTCAAACTTAAACTAGAGAGAAATGGAACAAGTGTCTTCCAACACAAAAGAAAGTTCTTTTCTAAGTTTTTTTTTTTCTCCTTGTATAAATAATATATAATTTTTGTTTTTAATTAAATATTGGGTGCTGACTCCTGAGACCCGTTCGACTATTTGCTTATACACATCTTCCCGCGATGCCCGCCAATTTCCTAAGACACAAAATGGTATCGACCAGACAAAAGTCATGGGTGGTTCAGACATCCACGGATGGAGGCACGGCCAACAGAGCTGCTCCCCGGAAGGGGGGAGTCACCATCGCCGCCGCGGCCGATCTGTCTGTACAGGCGAGAAGGAAGAGGAGCCTTGTTTCGCTTGAGAGTCAGCAAGAGAAGTTTGCGGAGACCAGGGTGAAGCGTCGGAAGGATTCCGGTTGTGATGTGGGCAAGGCAAGGCTAAAGCCCGTGGGATTGAGGGAGTCCAGGGTGATGCATCGTAAGGTTTTGGGAGCTCGTGTGGGCAAGTCAAGGTCAAAGAAATCTACGGCATCGAAGGAGGTAGTAGAAAACTTACCGGACGGGAAGGTTCTCGCAAAAGAGAAGACCCTGATATCAATCGTTGTGAAGGAAGCAGTGGATAACTTGTCTGATGCTGCTGCTGTTGCTAGAGGCATTGAATACTTGAAGAAACGCGATCCCAATCTGAGGTTAGCTATTGAAGGGGCCGGACGCCTTCCCGAATTCACGAGTAGCGAGAGCCCTTTTCTATCGCTCGCCAGGGGCATCGTCTATCAGCAGCTCGCTACCAATGCCGCAGCTGCCATTCATAGCCGGTTGATCGATCTCTGCGGGGTATGGCCGCTATTCTCCTTACCGTTGTCGGCCTTGCTTTCTGCTCGTGCTGCTGTATCCCTAGTGTCAGACCACAACTTTCAGAAAGAAGATCCACACTAACAGTCCAATACTGAATGCATTTTCTTCATATGCAATCAATGGTCACGCATGTACGATTAATAAAAGAATTTCCATCAGCCATAACAGTTTGATAGTGCATTTCTTTCATTTTCACGTAGCTCACTCGCATGCATCTGGAGTGGATTCCACGTGCCCATTTTATCTGCATGTTAGTGTGGGGGTCAAGTATCTCGAATCCAATCACATGTGGCTAGATATTTGGTTTGTCCCTGGTAAGACCTGAGGGTCTGTGCTATTGGTGACATGGAGTTCATCCAACCTTTGATTTGAAATATATACATCTTCTTAAAGCATGCTCGGATTCAGTGTAACATTTCTTCTACCTGAGTAGTTATTAGCCCGTGCCATTCTAAGAGCACACTGTTTGTATTATTTTGAGGCACTGATAAACATACCTTCTACCTGAGTAATTGTCAACCCATGCACATGGTTTGTATTATTCTGAGGCACTGATAAACATCACGGATACTAATGATTATAACTAAAGCTATCCTGTTCCTGCTTCTAAGAAAACATTGATGTCTTCATAGTTTAAGAGCGAGAATTTCACTTGATGCATCGTACATTTGAAATATGTCTATCAAGCTGACAAATGTTATTCTCTTAATACAGGGTGAAGCATCAGTTACGCCTGCAGTTATCACCCAACTCACAGAGTCCAAACTTAGAAGCATTGGACTCTCTGCCCGCAAGGCAGATTACATTCAAGATCTGGCAAGGAAGTTCATTGAAGGAGGCCTCACTAATGCTTCCATAATGCTTATGAAGGATGAAGAGCTTATAACAACTCTAACTGCTGTCAAGGGCATTGGAATGTGGTCTGTTCATATGTTCATGATTTTTGCTTTACACAGGCCAGATGTGTTACCTGTTACTGACCTCGGGATACGAAAAGGTTTCATGGAATTGTATGGTCTCAAATCATTGCCCAGCTTGGATGAGATGGAAAGGCTTTCAGAACCTTGGCGTCCTTATCGAACTATAGGAGCATGGTACTTATGGCATGTGAAGGAGAACAGAGTGGCTCTTAGGAAGTCACAGAAGAAAAAGCAGAAATGATGTTAAAAGATACTTTTATCTTATAGAATGTAACATATACACATCCTGGTGATAACTCTTATCAGACAGCTTCTGCTGTTGGCCTAGCGTCTGAATTTCAATCCATACTTCCTGGATAGGTAGGGATTAATACATACAGGCCTAGCTTCTGAGCTATTCATAGACAAGGTTGTATTTTGCTGTCTGAAGCATTTTAAAGGTCTGATTTTTGATTTTACTTGTGCACAAGGTGTGCAAGTTGTGTTTGTCTAAGGCACTTGAATAACTGTCTTGATATTCTTCACTTTGGTTGATTCACATGTTACACATGTAAATTTCTAAGGATTATCAGGAGTGGTAGATTCTTGACACATATGTGAGTAGTGTGAAGAGTGTGCTGCCACTCTCAATTATCTGCAAACGAAGGCAAGCTATCGAATATATGCAGACTGCTATTTGAAAATGTATAGCTGCTATATTGTGTATGTATCAACACTTCTCATGCATTTCACATCTTTTTTGTGTATCATTTTGTAAGTTCACTACCAAAAAAGAGTTTTTCCAAGTATATGATGCTCAGCTTCTGTTCTCCAACTTCTGTATTTTCCACTGACCATGTGTGTCATGTTTTTGAGAATCTCTCATTCTTTTATTCGTGTCTTTTATATAGTAGCTGATCGTTTGCGTATGTTCTGGTACTTTTGTAACTCTTCTTTTGTAGCTGTTCGTTTGCGTATGTGTATTTCCTATCATTCTGTCTGGGACTTTTGTAACTCTTCTTTCCTAATCTTCTAAAAGGATTGATTTCGTACTTCATTGTAAGTTATGTAGACTGTTTCTAATGGGTTGTCCGTTTAGCATATTCATTCCTTCTTTCTCCCGATGATCAGAACTCTGAATGAAAGCAAGTACAACTTATAGGAGAAATCTGTGAAGGGATTTTTGTACACTAATTTGCCGTTTGAAGTTGTAGATGGGATGGAATTTGATCTGAGCCCAACAAAGTCATTGCTTTGGCCTCAAATGGATTACTAGAGTATGCCCAAGACAAGGATTATTGCACTTATGATGCAGACATAAGAACTTGTTGGCACTCAAATGGATTCCTAGAGTGTGCCCAAGACAAGGATTACTCTCAAACATGTCTAGCAATCAGATGTTCTTACTCATAAGTATTTGTTTTCTTCTTTTGATCATTGGGGATAATATTATTTATAAGGGAGAGTATTATGTTTTTAGGCTCTAGATAGTCTATCATTGTTTTGCCTATGTGAGATCATGAATACCATGGTCTAATGGTCTTAGGGAGCTGAAGCCCTAGCAATTGTAGGGGGCAAGGGCTATTTAAGGTTGGGAGGGGTCATAGGCATAGAATTGGGATGCCCCTCTTTGGCACCTCAAATAAACTCATTATTGGTGCATCTTTGTGAATCGGATAATCCACACTTGTATGTTCCAATTTCATTAATTTTGTTGATTGGAAGTCTTTAATAATTTTCTTGTTCCTCATTCCACCTTGTTTTTTGCACTTGACCCATAATTAAATTTTTGCAACCTTCTTCAGCTTGTGGTATCATATAACTCACATCTTCCTCTTAACAATCATTAGTTCTATTCCCAATTGTCTCATTCTCAAGGAATGATTCATCGTTGGGATTTTGCGGTAAATTGTCTTTTTCTTTATGCTTCAATTGGGAACTAAGTTTTTCTTGCTTATGCTCTTGATTTTCCTCTTGTGCTTTCTAATTTATAGTTATGTCATTGGTTGGATTGGGTATTGCCAATATTGAGTCTCTTTAAGCAACGAGTCGATGCTCGGCATAGACTTGTTGCTTAAAGCAAAAAAATTTCCTTCTTGTTGAAAATAAGAAGAAAAAGAATGCCAATTTTTTTTTCTTCTTGCTTTGCAATAGGAAATTGATGTTTGAAACTAACCTTGTACTAAAAAGCAAGAAGAAAAATATGCCTCATTAAACTTTGTATTGCAAATGTTAGTGCTAGTCTGTAATCATTGAATCTTCAGCCTCGAATCATTGCGTTTGAAACTTTGGCAGAGGCCTAGTCTCCCTTGCTTGAATTAATAAAAAAACACAATAATGTAGTGAAGGGACATAATGCCTTTGGGATCCCCTACATCCCACCTAGTCTCCCTTGCTTGAATTAATAAAAGAACACAATAATGTAGTGATGGGGCTTAGTGCCCTTGGGATCCCCTATATCCCACAGGGCCGGGGTAGGATAGCCCAAAGGGGCAACATGTGAAACGGCTAGGATCCGACAAAAATTTAAGTTTGAGGGAATTAAGTGGTTGCAATTAATGCATGCAGACACCTTAGACATCAATACTCTGAACAAAGAACCCTCCAAACACTAAAAGGATTGGGTATATATTGGCCAACAATGGAATTAAACGTGCAAAAGTTGGTTAAAGAATGCCCAACTTGTATTAACAAACCCCCAATTGAACATGCCAAATTGTATTAAGTATTGCTAATACCATATTGGAGTGACCCTTTAGCGGATTTCATAAAAACAAAGATTTTCCCTAAAGAGATGATACTAGCTCGGCAAAAAAGTCTAGAACAAGAAGCACAAGACTATGCACTAATTGGCGAAAGTTTGTACAAATGCGGAAGAGATGGATATCTCGGACCATGCATTCATGAAAGTGACTACTTGAGAATATTGGAAATTGCACACAATTGTGTTGCAGGTGGAGACTTTGGACGTGACTGTGTGAGCAAAGCCATCCTATTTTCAAGACTTTGGTGGCCCACATTTTAAATGGATGTGCATACCTATGTGAAATGTTGTGACACATGCTAGAGAGCTGAATATCCTATGGGAGTATGCGCATTTTCCAAGTGGGATATAGACTTTGTAGGACCCATTAATCCTCCAGTTAGAAAGTCTCATGTAGAATCATAGTTGCCACAAATTATCTCATCAAGTGGATAGAGGTGAGAGCCACATGTAAGAATGACATGCAAGCCAAACTACATTAGTGATGCAGAGTCGAGCTTTATCAAGAACCACTAATGAAAGAGATGCTTAAAAGACTAAATGAGTATAAGAAGCATAGAGAGGAGGAACAAAGAATTAGAGAATAGGCGCAGGTTGAAGCCCTAGAATGCATTTAAAACACATGAAGTTGAGATGATAGGGCATAAGTCGCTTCAGGAATGCAAATGTTGAAGAGATCCACCTCATAATTGTCAATCATAACCCCGAGACCTCAAGATATCACATGACAATGTGCCAAACTAGAATGAATACCTCCTAGCATAGTAGATATGAGACCATTCATATTAGTAGAGTTAAGAAAGGGCACTACAATCAAGATGATGAGAGCTCTAATTGATTTATGAGCTTCCAATAGTGCCCGAAGATACTCATATTGTCAAGACATGAAAATACAAGTGAATCCAATTGAGGCTTACCTCATAGAATTAGCGGATGTGGAAACCCCTTGCATTGGTGAGGAGGAAGTTCCTATACTTTTACATGACATCCCCTTGATAATAAAGCTACTGATTTGCCATGATGAAGTTATCACGGAACCTTTGATATTGGGCCAATACAACCATGTAGTCGACTTGAACCTTCGAGACAATAAGCTTGGGTCAATAAGCAATGTATCATAATGGAACTAGAGGCCCATGAAGTTTGGGTCAATATGTAATGTATCATAATGGAACTGGAGACCCATGAATCCTCTGGTTCCAAGTCCACTCATTGTGCATGTACCCCAAAGTCTGTTGTGCAGAATGTCTCACCTCCTGATGGATAGGACATGCAAGTGTTGGAGCCCCCTTCTTTTCCAAAAAAAGTGTGTTAATGACGATGTAACCACATCAAACTAAGAAGGAATTGTAGAGTAACTACAAGAAACAATGCTCGCCTACAACCTTGTAGGTCAAAAAACGATGAAATCAAGCTATCCTAGGCATGAAGAAGGTGTTGGTGACGAAATGCAAACAACCGCTTGTTCCACCATAGTCAGTGCTGACACAACAAAAGAAGAAAGCACAGTGAATGTATATACCTGACACAAAGGACGGACATCAACTATGTACAATTCGACAAATTTGGATCCCTAAGTAGTCAAGGAAAGCATGTCCTAATAGCTCATGTATATGGGTGCCTAAGACTTGCTTGCAGACCATGATGCCTCTTTCTAATTCATTAGGCTTAGGAATTCATAAGCTTTCTCATTCTCGCCTACATCTAGACAAAAAACCACTTCATACACAAAGCCTTATACTAATTCCCCTAGAACAATGCAGAATTGGGTGCCTAAATGGTTGTGTGACCAATAAACTTCATTGTCCCATAACAATTTCTATAAATAATCCAAATCACCGTGTAATCCCATAAGGGAACCTCATATTCGTATGTAATCTTGTAATAAATCCATACATCATGAACACTATAACATACACCTAAATCATCTAAAGCATGTTGATTAAATGCCCCATCCAAAGTATGCATATAGGTGTTATAGTGATGTGCATTAGGCACAATCTCACAAGGGTTACACAGGAATCATGTTAGTGTTGGGAACGGACCGAGGTCTTGCTATACTAGGATTGACATCTATTTCAATGTTAATGTGTTTAATTTGTGTAGACGATCATTATAGTCAAAAGAGCTAGACAATGAAAACCTCCAGTGCTTCAACAATGTGCCCTAGTCAACAACCGATCAATTATTGCTCCCTACTAGTGGAAGCATATCCTCTTCTCATATTGCCCGAACTTTCTAGTTTCTAAGGGCCATTACCAATTGAATACCCACCCATAGGGAGAATAGAATGGTTTCACACAAAATCACATTGGTTTCAAGGGCTCCTTGGAACTTTAGGAGATGCCTCCTTCATATAGGAGTCTAAGCTTGAATTCGATCACTGATGGGGGAGGTTCCAATTCTTTTCTCAGGAATTTGAAGAGTTATAGAATGCTGATTAGCTAAAATTAATTTGGGAGAGGGTTGGACTCAATGCCTACTTCAGTGCACCTCTTCCTAAACTTGACTTTCTAAGGTGTTACTAGCTCGTTCAAACTTTGCAACTAGACGCAAATAAGGATGTATTAGGAACATTTTTTCTACCTTCGTTATTTCTAGATCACCCCCCCAAGAGGTTCAAATTATTGCACAAACTTGTGAGAGAAGCTCTAAACATGGTAGATACCCACATCCCAACCAACAAGGAATAACTGATCCCCCAAAAAATGAAGAAGAGAGAGGTTTTGAAGCTCACTCAGATGTCACCAATAACGCCTGATCTATCCATCCCATTACGAATGTGCATGCAACACTTCGCCTTCCTAAGACAAGAACGCTTCACGCAACCTCACAAAAAGATATGGTTCAACATGTATCTATCACATGAGTCACAAATGAAAATAGACTTGCCACAATCGATCATGGATCAACTATATGTGGCTTGATCTATCCATCCCATTACGAATGTGCATGCAACACTTCACCTTCCCAAGATAAGACTGCTTCACTTAGCCTCACAAAAAGATATGGTTTAACCTGTATCTCTCAGTGACAAAAGACACATATGAAAATAGACTTGGCAGACTAGATAATGGATCAACTATATGCAGCCATTCCACAATGGCCACATAAAAAAGTTTTGAACAGATGCTTTGCTATCACGTGAATTATGTATATGTGTTTTGGCTATGATATTCCAGTCGAATAATCACTCACACATGTTTAGATCCAAGCACTTAAGGGCCGAAAATATTCTTCTAGCCATCCAATTAAAAGGATGCACAACAACATTCCATGTCTACAACCCAACAAGACAATAATCACACCTAAGCAATCAACCACCAACCCAGAACCATCGATCCCACCCTTCACCATTAGACTTCCCCAATCATCCCCATCAGCCATCACTCCAGTTCAAGTGCAGTAACCAACAAGACAAGTGCAAACAACGATGCATGAGACAATGATTTTGGAGCCAGTACCACCCATATACTCATATTTTGTTTTTTCTAGTAACAAGTGCTACTACTCAAGGAGAAGAAACTCTTTTTCTTTTTTTTTTTTAATTTTGAGCAGCCCTACCTAGTCCGAGACAGATCAAGAAGAATGCCAGGTTTAGACCGACGAGGAAGAAGAAGAATGACCCCTTACGGGCGAGGAAGAAGAATGAAGCAATGAGCAACAACCAACTTAACAAGGTTAGGAAACTGATAGATCCGCGTGTACAATTGCATTATAGAGATTACATGCTCAAATGACAAGATGAAATTTTAATGAAGAACAACGCCATGCCCTTCTGCAACAAGCATTAGAGCAAAGCGGGTTTGACGTGCCCTTCATCAAAACAATACACACACTTATGAAAACTGTGGGGGTCATTGAAGCCTTGAATTTCTTGATGAACTTCCCCCAACTAAATCTGATCCAAGAAGGTTTAGAGTACAACCTTGTCAAGGGCAAATAATCCAAATACTTGTACCCAAAATGTCTCCCAAATGATCTACACTTTGCAGTCATACACCTCCATCGATCCCTCCCATCCACACAAGTTCATTGGGTCAACACCTCATTCTGCCCATTTCCTCTGCAAGCCCCATCTCCCAAAAATTCTAATAAATATTGGAAACCCCTCCATAAACACCACCCTGTTCCATGTACCAATAGTGTACGCACCCCATTCACCCCTCAAAACTACCACCAAAGCTACCCATGGACTTGTTTCCTCCCAAACATACCCAACAATGACCACGACTCCCTCAACCATTGCTCCCATCCAATTGATAGTAGCCCCCTTTCCACCACCTCTTGAACCCACAATAACACCTTTCCACCCTCCAATCTTCCCCGTCACTCCTACGTTTTCAGCCCCAATAGAACCCCCCACCATTATTGTGTATCCATGGGCCAATATATTCTCCTCCATTTTCAATATGATAATTCCCCCAACCACATTAGAACTCCTACCTATACAAATCACCATGCTTGCTTTGTCTAGTCTCACGAGCAATTCATTGTACACAACACAACCTATTCCACCATTCACTATCACTACCATGCATACTTCCACAGTCGAGCCAATGGATAGATCACCTCCCACCATGGCACCTCCCCCACCCAAAATACCATCATTCCTAATCCCCTCACCACCTTCACCACCACTCACCAATGTGTTCACCTTTGGATACACATCTCCCATTGACTCTATAACTTATTTTTTAACTATTAGACATTGTGTCTAAAGCTGGCCAAAACTAATAGAAAACTATAAATAGAGATGGAAAGCTCATTTTTGAGGCTAGTAATTTTGGGAAAAGAAGATTGTAGTGTTATTGTAATTGAGATCAATATACCTCCATTGCTCATATTCTTTGTCTCTACCATGTTTGTGTGTGTATGTGTGTGTGTGTGTGCATTTTGAGTGCTTCTCACCTTCACCTTAAGGGTGAAGGTCGAATCCACTTGGCCCAAAGGGTGCTGTTGAGAGGATTCGTTCACTCTAGATCAAAAGCTGAGAGTAATATTGTTTTGCATTATTGTGAGTTCTCTAGATTTCAATGATTATGGTTTTTATTTTAAATTCTCTCTCAATTAATTAGTTGATAAACATGTCTTTTACCTGCAAAAAAACAAACATTGACATGTGTTTGAGATATGGTGGTATTTGTGTATCTACGTCCATCTAGGTGTATGTAATTGTGCATGTATCTATGTGCATTTTAAGTATGTGTATGTGTGTATGTATCTATATGTGTGTATCTAAATCAGTCTATGTATGTGTGTTTGTGAATATGTGTACCTATGTGTGTTCCAAATATGTGTGTTTAAATGTGTCTATGAAAGTGGGTAGTGTCCTTGTGCATGTGAATAATGGTACCTCTGTGTGTGAGAGTGCTTATGTGAGTATGAATATGTTAGTGAGTCCATATGCATGTGAATGGAATGTGATGTGTATGTATGCATATATGTATGATCATGGGTTTATATACCTATGTGTATGTGTGAATGAGTGCATGACTGTACGACTGTGTGTTAATATGTGTACATGCGTGGGCATGTGGGTTGGTGTGCATAGATAGACATGCATTGATAAGTGATTGTGTGTGTATTTATATGGTGTTGGAACCTTGAAGTTATGAAGGACCCATGAAGCTATGAAGGCTATGGAGTACTTGGAGGCGTCCCTTGAAGCTAAGGATACTTGGAGGATTCAAAGCCTTGTGTGGCGGTCTCCCAAATTTCCCATTTTTGCCTTTTGTATACAAGTTCTTCATAGGAACTCTCTCTTACTTCCTTTTGTGAGAAAACACATAAAAAATCAACCTTATCCTTCTTTTTTGTAAAAGGCTTCTTTTTTAGTCCTTGCCTTATTTTAGAAATGAGAGCTCTCTTTTGGATACGTGCAAGAGCTCTCTCTCTCTAAGAAGATTCCCTTTTTGATTTTCCCAACTACCTATCATTTTTAGAATATCTTAGTTAATGAAGCCTTTGGCCACTTGTACTCAACGGATCCCTCCTCCTCTCTTATATAAGGAGGGGCTCATTTTGTAAAAGGGAGGTCCCTTGGCCATGGCCTTGGCCTCCATGCTAATGGAATGAAGGTTCATTTGGCTTCCACATTTCTCCTTGTGTGCTAGGCGTTGGTCCATGTGTGTGGGTTTGGCACTTGGGGTTGGCTTGTGTGTGAGCATTGCCCTCTCTTGCTCCTTTTGACGTTGGCCATGGTGCCATTGTTCATGGACGTGGGTGTGTGTGCGTTGCTTGCACTTCTTGCAACTCCTCTTGGAAGAGCCCCTCAATTCCATGTGAGGCGGTTTGGGTTGGTTACTCCCCATACTTCAACAAAATTTGGCACCGTTGCCGGGGATGATCGACCTTCAACCGTTGGGTTTTTTCAAGCTTGCCGTGCCTACACTTGGTGGATGCACCTCACGCTTGGATTGAGTTGTGGATCCGTGTGGCCTTCGATTGGGCAAGGGTACCTCTCGTTTTGTTAATTTTTTGAGTAGATTAGTTCATTTCTTTGTTTGTTGCAAAAAAAATCCTCTAATCCTTCTCTCTCACATACACATACCTCCACGCACGCACTCACTCATCTTCCATTTTTTAATTTTAACGCTTGTCATTGGATTGGGGGATGGGTGAGTGTCCTGACTCCTGTGTGACTCCCTCCCTCATTCCATTTCCTTTATAAAAAAAAAAAGAGTAAAATCTTGAGTATGGGAGTGAAAGAACCATTTTCCTTCCATTTGTGCTCTCTACGTGTGACAGTAGGAATTGAATGTAGCCTAGGAGTCTCTTTGCATGGATATTCTTTTTTGAATGGCTCACGATGATGTGACGATAGGCATTGAATGCTAGCTTGGGATTTTCTTTGCGCGGATATTCGTTTTTGAATGACTCACGATGAGGCATTGAATTTCCCTTGTCCCCCTCTCCTCCATGTCAGTGATGGCAGATCCGTGCAAGGTTGGGCATGGCGTGCATTTACATCTCCCTCCCGCTCTCTCTCTATCCATAGTTTCAGAGAAAAACTCTTCACTCCATATCTTCTGAGCGACCTCTCGGATGGAAGGAGGAAGTTTCATCTCGTATTCATCCTCCACTCAGGTGTTGTCATGATTCAGGCCCTTACAGCTCTTCTCTCTAATCTCTGCGGCATCTATGGGGGGATTAGGCAGCAGAACTCCCTATACCCTTTTCTGAGGGGTGGTGCTTCTTCCGCTCTGTGTTTCGATGTGCCTTTTTATGATGGGTGGTGCTTCTTCCGCTTTGTGTTTCGATGCTATGAAGGATCACTCATTTTTAACTTGCCTCCATCACCATCCCTTGGGGGTGAGCACTTGTAAGATCATCTTCTCTCAGTTATGCTCAGATCGAGAGCTTCAAGTTGTGGCATGGAGTCGTATGCCCTTCAGGTTCCCCATCGTATCTATCATGTGAAGGTTGGTAAGCTCTAGAACTCCCCTTTCGAGCCATGTCTACAACATGATTTGAGTGGAGCTCTGCACTCGGGATAGAGTTTCATATTCTCCGTCTTCTCCTGATGTTCCATCTTGGGTCTCACCCCTGTCGCATCAATTGGCTGTTGTAGGGCATTCTAAGATTGAGTGTTACTCCCCATTTTCTTTCGCACTGAAAGATGAAAATGCTTTGACTCCCCAAGCGTGAAAGATCGGCTTTGTTGCTTATTTGCCTCTATTTCTGGACTTCGGTGTTGAGCTTTGGCTCCCCTGTGTGTTCTTTGTTGCAGGGAAGGAATGTTTTGTATTTTTTTTACCACGAATTCATCAATGAAAACTTCTCATATCTATGAACAAATTTCTATCTGACAACCGAAGTTTATTTTATGATAAATTTGTAATATTGTATCGAGGTTCAGACTTTTCTATGGCTACTGTAATACTTCGAACGAACTCAAAATTGAAAGAAAAGGTTTATTACATTCTTTGTGAGACTCCCTTTCCCACATGTGGTTCTTTAAACAATATGGTTTCAATGATCTAAGTAATGACTTTCATGACCCTATTATAATGTTTTCTTCGATTCATCTCTCTTTCATGGTTGGCGTGAGCTCTTTGGATGCAACAAACCTCATGTAGAGATATGAAGGAAAGCATCTCAGGGTTGAGGCTCTTCAAGATCTGTGAACCTCAGAAGGTTGATTAGAGTGGGTGTTTGCTTCTCATGAGCTTGGGATGAGTCTCTATGACTACCCCATTTTGGGATGCTGTCCACAATCTACTACCCACAGGTTGCACGGAAAGTATATGTGCCATCATTTGCATGTGTGTGTGAAGGCGGTCTTATGTTTTTGAAAAGAGACTCTTGATTATTGTTCTTTTTCTTTACATGTGTCTCAAGGAAGAAGCATGAACCATGATGGTGTTAACATTCATTTTCTTTTTTCAGCTTCTATAATGTGGAATGTTGCATATCTGTGGGCGGGGTAGTCTTTTGTCTTAGAAAATGTGGATGATCAATAGTCTTGAGGCTGTTGTTTTTGAACATTTTGTAGACAGAATTTTGAAAAGAACATTTCACACCCTGATTTTAGGTAGGTCGAGGTGGTCCCCTTGCGGCTGCTTGGGAGTGTGTAGTCTCTATGACGGCCCACATGGGGATAGTTTCCAACCCTCAATGACGTATGAACTTATTCTATCCTAGTGATTACAGATATGAGACCTTATCTCTAGGCCGCTTGTTTGTTTGGGGCATAATCAAATTCTAGCGTCATGAATGGTATAACATTGCATTGCAACCAGCTATCTCCAATTTAAAAGCATTAGAGTACTCTGAATGTACATCAACACCATCCCCACGCCTCAATTAAAATATCCACTCATGTCATGGCTTCATCACTTGGTAATTCATGAAGCGAACCACTGATGAATCCCAGAATCCCAACTTCTTGCTATCCAAAATGCTATATTCGCACATGCACATTTGCCTTGACATGTATTCTTTGAGGTGTATACAAGCTTCTTGTTGGTGTTCTATAACAGCGAACACAGTCATTTTCCACGTTGCATACCTAGAGTTGATGAGTCTACTATTTTGTAAAAAAGATAAAATCTCGATAGTTTCCTAACTCTTTTCTCTTTGGATTTTCCAAGGTGTTTCTAGTTTTAAGTCGTATGTTTCATACCCTTCGTGCTCCTCATGTAGGTGGCAGTTCAACTTCCATCAGGTTTTGAAAAGTTGTTTTCATATTTCAAGGTCTTGTAGGGATCAGTGAATCTCTCGATGTGGCAATAGAAATTGGGAGGGATATATATTGGTACACAAGGAGCAAAGCGTTGTAGGCTTTCAGAACTCCAAGAAGTTTTTGAGCTAAGACTTTAGATATATTATTAACATTGTTGAGATTCTTCTCTCACAGGTTTTACAGATATCCTTTGGGGCTTCTCCCTCAAGATGGAGGGTTCAAGCCTCTACTCTCTTGGAAGACCCATCAACTTTGGGATGTCCTAATTTGTGTCCATAGTGTTGTAAGGCTATGGGACACAAGCATAATCGAGATGGTGATGTAAGGTCACTCTTGGCATGCATTGGAAGGTGATCTTCTCTGTTCACTATTTTATATGCTTCCTTGATGTTTGAGCTCCTTGAGTGGTATGTATGTTGTTCCCCTTCAAGCATTTTCTTTCTCATCATTCCTGGATATGTTAGGCTGAAGCTCTACATGGAATTGGGTGCACTCACCACTCTCCCTTGGGGTCTTTTACATTGTGTGGCTTCATGGTTTTGTGATTACCCCTAGTAGGATGGTGTACAAAACCCTAGTGGGATTTTGGTAACTTGCTCAAGATATGAGCTGATCCTTTTTATTTCAGGATGGCATTTCTTTCTTGGGCTGTAAGGGATTGTGTCTTGGCTTTTTGTGACTGCCAGATCACTTTGAGTAAAAATTGGGTGGTTATAGTCATTGGGATTCATTGAATTGTTTCATTATTTATTGCTTTTCTGCTTGATGTATATCATGAATTTTCTACACCTCATACAAATGATGCTACTAAGGCATGCCTTTTGGATTGTTAGCAAGTTCACGATGCATCTGTTGTTGGGCTTGCTTGACTTGCATAGCACTTGGGCATGTATTTATAGACTTGGTACTTGAGTTCACTTAATGGGGAGTAGAAACTGAAGTGGGAATGCATGTTTATTGACTGCATTTTTTCAAATATAGCCTACTTGCTTTTGTATGTGTTAATTTCAGGTTTGGGGGCTTCTTGTGAAGGCTTTTTTAGTCTTACAAAGGGTTTCCCAACACGATGTATGCAAGGGGATTGTTTCACTTAGTACCAAAGACTTGAAGACTTGAAGACTTGCAGACTTTGAAGACTCAACACGACCTTGATCAACTATGTATGGTCCTTTTTTCTCAGCTTTGTCGAGGACGACAAAGACTAGGTGGGGGATGGTGTTGGAACCTTGAAGTTATGAAGGACCCATGAAGCTATGAAGGCTATGGAGTACTTGGAGGCGTCCCTTGAAGCTAAGGATACTTGGAGGATTCAAAGCCTTGTGTGGCGGTCTCCCAAATTTCCCATTTTTGCCTTTTGTATACAAGTTCTTCATAGGAACTCTCTCTTACTTCCTTTTGTGAGAAAACACATAAAAAATCAACCTTATCCTTCTTTTTTGTAAAAGGCTTCTTTTTTAGTCCTTGCCTTATTTTAGAAATGAGAGCTCTCTTTTGGATACGTGCAAGAGCTCTCTCTCTCTAAGAAGATTCCCTTTTTGATTTTCCCAACTACCTATCATTTTTAGAATATCTTAGTTAATGAAGCCTTTGGCCACTTGTACTCAACGGATCCCTCCTCCTCTCTTATATAAGGAGGGGCTCATTTTGTAAAAGGGAGGTCCCTTGGCCATGGCCTTGGCCTCCATGCTAATGGAATGAAGGTTCATTTGGCTTCCACATTTCTCCTTGTGTGCTAGGCGTTGGTCCATGTGTGTGGGTTTGGCACTTGGGGTTGGCACTTGGGGTTGGCTTGTGTGTGAGCATTGCCCTCCCTTGCTCCTTTTGACGTTGGCCATGGTGCCATTGTTCATGGACGTGGGTGTGTGTGCGTTGCTTGCACTTCTTGCAACTCCTCTTGGAAGAGCCCCTCACTTCCATGTGAGGCGGTTTGGGTTGGTTACTCCCCATACTTCAACATATGGTCACGAGGGTGTGCACCTGAGTTTATGTCCATATGTCTGTCTAAACGGATGTGTTTATATATATGTATGTACGTGTGACCATGTGTAGGGTTTTTTATGTGATATGTGTCTATATTTATGTGTGGTTATGTACCTATAAGTCTATGTGTTCATGATGTGTAAATGGCCATGTATCTGTGTTTGTGTCTATTTATATGATCATGTATATGTAGTTATGTCATATGTGTGATTCTATGTGAGTTCTAAGTGAAGACGTGAATAATTCTGTATGTGTCTATATGTGTTTATGTTGTATGCGTGCCTCTATGATTGTGCCTATGTGTATTTAAACCATGTCTGTGTGTGTGCGCCTAAGCGTAAGTGCTTATATGTGAATAAATGCGTCTTAATGCGATCATAATACAAAATAAAATTTAAAATAAAAAGGTGCACGCATATGTGAGTGAACATTGTGTGTGTTAAGTGTGTTGTGTTTGTTAAGAAAACGTGTGTATTTGTGTGTGTGTGTCTTTTAATTGAGTATTTACTGTCCTAGATGCCAATATATATATATATATATATATATATATATATATATATATATATATATATATATATATATATATATATATATATATATATATATATATATATATATATATATATATATATATATATATATATATATTGTAATAATAAAAGAGAGTCGACTTTCTTTTAATCTTGTAAATTCAATTTATACCAATGGCATTTTTCCTTTTTGGTAATGCACATAACTCCCAAGTATCATTCCTATGTATAAAATCCATTTTTGATTACCTGTCACTCATCCAATGTGGATTTCCACATGCATCTTCAAAAGTAATGGCTCTTCATTACATGCTATTGCAATAAGAGAAGAATCTACAAAATTACTTGATGCATGAAGATAGCTTGATCTTGTTCTACCAAGTAAAGGTGCACTCAATTTTTGCTGTCCTGCAAAGTTTGATTTAGCCACTTTGACACACTTTGTGCACTCTTGATAGACATGCATTCATATAATACATCATCATGTATAACATGTGTGGGTTGAATTTCATGCTCATTTGCAACCATATTTTGCTGTGAATGTTCAACCATATGTGGCTGGAAATTTCCAATAGTTCTGACCATTTTTTACTAAAAAATTTCAGCCATGTTTGGTTGGAAATTATTTGCATTTTGAGCTGTATTTTTTTGGATTTCTTCAGCCCTTTGAACCTCAATTAGCTGCTCTACATGGCCACAATCAAGTGCACTTGAGTGTATCAAACACATCTTGTGAGCGAAGTGTTGCCTATTTTTTGCATTCAAGTAGAGGAAAACTGAGTTTTCAGCAAATACCACATCTTGACTTAAAATAATTGTGTTCTTCAGTGGATGGTACGAATGATATCTCTTACTTTGAGCACTATAAGCAACAAATATATATTTCTTTGCCTTATCATCAAGTTTCTGATGTTGTTGTGATGGCACAAGAGCATATGCCAAACAACCAAACACACACATATGAATAACCATAGGTTTTTTTCCATTTCAATCCTCATAAAGAGTATTGAATCTTAATGCTCTTGTAGGGCAACAATTCAATACATAGTTTGCATACATGATTGCTTCCATCCAAAACTTATTAGGATTGTGCTTTGCTTTAAGCATACATCATGCCATTTCAATGGTGGGAAACAATGTCCCATTGGTCCATTTTGTCCAGACTTTACAGCATGTGTACAAGCTTTTATAGTCCCTCCTACAAGAAATAGTGCTGAGCACCGTGGCCAGGCAAAATTACTCTCATCCAATCCGTCTAGGTTTGATCCCTGACTCCAGCAGCAGCGCAACGCGAAAGCATAACTTTTGCTTTATTCAATTTTGGAATAATGCGAATGGCAGCAGACGGACGAATTAGCGAATATGTGCTTTAGCGATCGTGGAGCGAAAGCTTTTTTGAGGAGATTTTCAAGATAACCAAAGCTATATAAGAAGAAGCATGGGCTCATTGTAATCATCCATCACGTATTACAACACAAGCTTTGGAAGCTTGGTACCTCTTTGAGGTAGTGCTTTTAGCACATGGGGCAGCCATAGTGCTTTGTTGGAGCATGTTGAGGAGTGGCTATGGAGTTCTTCTTGGAGAAGAAGAGTGTGCTCACACTCTTGCTTATGGAGAAGCTATTAGCAGCTTGGTGGTGTGGATCGGCCATTCACATGATGTATTTGAAGATTATCTTCTACATGAAGATTTCGGGTTACTTCAAATACATTGGATGGTGATTAACACAAGATTTGCATCTTATGTTAAGTATTCAAGTACATATTCTCTTTATGCACATAGGTACTACTTGAAGTTTATGGAGGCAGTAACATCCATATCAGGAGGAGTCCTATTCGGCATAGGTACAAGAGAATAAGTACGGTTATGCTTTATGCATATTTGGATGAGGTGTTCAAGAAGGTATGGTCATATGAGTTTGAGGATTTCTGGCAGCAAACTTGTTAGCATTCTTTGCTACTTTTGTAAGTATGTGATCTTTTTACACACGTGTCTAACTTAGGGTCTTCCATAGCCTAAGGTTAGATGAGGGTTTGTTGATTATCAGTTTTAGACTGATCCTTCCTCTTTTTTTCACTCATATACACTCTTCTACAACCTATTAGGTCACACATCTCATGTATATTCAGATTTCTGTCCATACATCTGAATATGTTAGCTACATTTGTACATTCACTCTTCCATCTATTTCTGTTCACATAGAGTGGTTGAGAATTTTGCTCCCACATTGTACATTGAACATTGGTATATATGATAGTGTGAGTAAGCAGTGGCTTACGTAAAACTTTACACATCTTGTCTAATCTTTCTCTATCTTTGTCTCATCATTTGTATGATTAAGTGTGGTATGTTCATGTTTTGTCAATATTGGAAGATTGCTAGATTCTATGTTGTATATGCTGGACCTATGGAGCCTTGGACCTATGGTATTAGTAATGGGCCTACTAAATTTCTAACATTTGGTATCAGAGCTTTAGGGTTTTGATATCAGAGTTCATTAAGACTCATTCAGATTCCTAGGTTTCCAGACTTCCAGGTTTACAACATATGATTTAAGAGCATCCTCTAATATTTGACATTTGACATACACACTTAATCTAGATGAGTAAAGATTTGAGAATTAGACAATTCGGTCACATGTTTCTTCATCAGTGTGGAGTATGAAGTTGATGATCTGTTAGCAGTCGAATACTTCTGTAAAGTATATACAAAAGTATTTTTTGAAGACCAAGACTTGATGAAGAGAAGGCTACTTCAAATTCAAGGAAAAACAATGGTTTGGAGAAGATGAAGGAATCAGATCAACATCAAATCACAGGTATCAGTTTCTACTATCAGATTATCATTTGTAGGTCATGTCTTAGAAGAGCAGTTATGAAGAGATTTGAAGGATTCAAGGAGTGCTTTTATACACTTTCATTATTTGAAAGATGAAGGCTACATCAAAATAGGTATCTAGAGGTTTTTCTAGAAAGTTTTGAGAGATCTCTTTCATGGCAAGAAAGCTCATCTAAGAAGACAAATTTGGAGATGGGATGAGTTTTGTGTTCAACCAATTTTCTGTTGTAAGTTGGTTGAAAGTTTTTGCTCACATTTGATCTAGAGAGGTAACTCTAGAAAGGTAATTCATCATTCAGACAAAAGGTTGGTGAATTTAGTCATTTCAGACATTTGAAGTAGAATTTTGATTCAGAGATATGAGGAAATGGTAAAACATGTTTCTATATTCACTTCCATTTGTATACCATGTTTGTTTTGTCTCTTACTCTTAGCACTAGAGAAAGAGAAAGAGTTCATTTGAAGAAGTTAAGAGTGCTTGCTACTTCAAGATGAAGAGAACAAAAGGTATGGAAGAGAAGTTTGAAGATGTCAACATCATCATCAGGTGTAAGAAAGATGCTGAAGAAGAAAGTCCATCATTTCCAAAAGAAAAGTAAGGCTTCCTTTTCTCATACATTTCCCATATACTTTTCCTACTTTATCCTCTACACCCAAAGACAAGTCTACGAGAACATCTTTGTGAAGATAGTTTAAAGAAGAAACAGTTTCTTGTTTTGCATTATACTTGGTCATGTTTTAGTAGGTTTTGACAAAGAATTGCATTGAGAGAAAGAAAAGAAGCAGATATATGTTTTGACTCATATGTGTATGAGTTATGTTGAAGATTTTTAGCAGGCAGCTTATATGTTCCCTCAAAGAATTCTTGGAGTGTCAATTCAGAGCTACTTGGTATATGACAAGTTGCAGAGAAGTATATTTCTTCTTTATCTAACTCTTGAGGTAAAAGAGTTTTTCGTAGCAGATGTTGGAGACTTGAAGAGAGGTTTTATGTTTGGAAAAGTTACCTCATATTCGGTATTTTAAGAAAACTTCAAAAAATTCAGATTTTTTGATATACTAGTCAGTTGAAGGATATACTTTCTATGATTGTCTTGATTTTTGGATACATGCTTGTATTCAAAAAGGTTTTCCAATTCAGATCCTATCACTTGATTGAGAAGTGGATTTAGCCAAAAAAAAGTCAAGCAGGTACTATCACATTTCACCCGGGTAGAATATGAAAAAATGAAGTATCAACTTGCAGCTTTTGGAGTTCTCAAAGTGAGAAGTTTGTCCACTTATGCTTCAAGTAGGAGTTGCAGATTCTTGAGAAGGATTTGGTTAAAGAAAAGTTTTACAACTTTTTAAGAAGCATGGACACTTGGAGACACTCAGGTAACAAATCAAACATTCAGTCAGAGAGATCATTGATCTTGGATGATCTTGTATGATCTTGTATGATCTTGATAGATCTTATATGATCTTGAATGATCATGAAGATCTTGAGTATTTACGAGTTAGATATCTATCCTTCGTTTGTGAATATTCTTAACATTGGAAGAAGTAAGTCAAAGATTCAGATTCTATCAGATTTGTGTTGCAGAAGAATAGAAGAAGATACTTGTTATGTTACAAAAGATTATGGATCCTAAAATTTTGTTTCAGATATAGGTATTTGAAGATCAGATTTATTGAAAGAAGGAAGACATTCCAGATTTCATAAAGTCTGATATAATTTGAAGAATTCTGGATACTAGTGTTAAATCATCGAGGGGGTGATGAAACATGAAGACTTATTTTTAGCCATATGTAAAAGAATACAGATTCATACTTATAGGTATTTCCTATATCAGGTATTCCTATATTTCCTTTGTCAAGTTCTCTTTATGGTCCAACTTTGAAAGAAGAAGGAAGAAGAAGAATGTCTGGAGAAAGTTCTTGTTAGGGTGTTCCTGTTCAGGAGAAGATTCTAGAATTCTATAGAAGAGAAAGCTTGATATTTTAGATAGGTATGTTTTAGAGGTGCACACATTTATGTTTATACCAGATTCTGAAGGAAAGAGGTATGAAAGACTTATAGATTGAAGAAGGATGAAGACATGATGACATCATAGATATGATATTTTGATGAGACTCATGAGTTGAGTTGACTTGAATTGAGTACAGTCAGAGATGAACCAACAATATTCATAATACACTAAGGTGTGAGTTGTCAGTCACAGGTTCCAAGATTCAGTTCTTGATTTTGTTTAGTGTATCTACATGACAGAACAGAAGTACATTGAGAAAGCTTTCATAAGGTAAATGCAAATATGTGGATCCTAGTGTATGTTTTCAGGTTTATGAAGACAGGAGATAGCAGGTTTAGAGTCAGTGCATGCTATATTTGTTATCAAGCAATGATTGCTTGATGTATACACTGTTGGATATCTAGTTTGCATATTTTCTCAAGTATTATGGTTCATATTCAGCAAGTTCAGTTTGAAGGAAATTCAAAATCAGTTTTGAAGTAGACTTTTGAAGAGAGGATTTGAAGGTCAAATTTGGGGAGTACAAGCTTGAAGCTTGTGATAGTTTGTAGCTTTGATAGTTTGCAGATCCAGTTCAGTTTGTATCAATATGACATTGCAGGGGGGATTGTTGGGAAACAATGTCCCATTGGTCCATTTTGTCCAAACTTTACAACATGTGTACAAGCTTTTATAGTCCCTGCTACAAGAAATAGCGCTGAGCACCGTGGATAGGCAAAATTACTCTCATCCAATCCGTTTGGGTTTGATCCCCGACTCCAGCAGTAGCGCAACACGAAAGCATAACTTTTGCTTTATTCAATTTTGGAATAATGCGAACGGTAGTAGACGGATGAATTAGTGAATATCTGCTTTAGCGATCATGGAGTGAAAGCTTTTTTGAGGAGATTTTCAAGATAACCAAAGCTATATAAGAAGAAGCATGGGCTCATTGTAATCATCCATCACCTATTACAACACAAGCTTTGGAAGCTTGGTACCTCTTTGAGGTAGTGCTTTTAGCACATGGGGCAGCCATAGTGCTTTGTTGGAGCATGTTGAGGAGTGGCTATGGAGTTCTTCTTGGAGAAGAAGAGTGTGCTCACACTCTTGCTTATGGAGAAGCTATTGGCAGCTTGGTGGTGTGGATCGGCCATTCACATGATGTATTTGAAGATTGTCTTCTACATGAAGATTTCGGGTTACTTCAAAGACATTGGATGGTGATTAATATAAGATTTGCATCTTATGTTAAGTATTCAGGTACATATTCTCTTTATGCACACATGTACTACTTGAAGTTTATGGAGGCAGTAACATCCATATTAGGAGGAGTCCTATTTGGCATAGGTACAAGAGAATTAGTACGGTTATGCTTTATGCATATTTGGATGAGGTGTTCAAGAAGGTATGGTCATATGAGTTTGAGGATTTCAGGCAGCAAACTTGTTAGCATTCTTTGCTACTTTTGTAAGTATGTGATCTTTTCACAAACATGTTTGACTTAGGGTCTTCCATAGCCTAAGGTTAGATGAGGGTTTGTTGATTATCAGTTTTAGACTGATCCTTCCTCTTTTTGTCACTCATATACACTCTTCTACAACCTATTAGGTCACACATCTCATGTATATTTAGATTTCTATCCATACATCTGAATATGTTTGTTACATTTGTACATTCACTCTTCCATCTATTTCTATTCACATAGAGTGGTTGAAAATTTTGCTTCCACATTGTACATTGAACATTGGTATATATGATAGTGTGAGTAAGTAGTGGCTTACGTAACACTTTACACATGTTGTCTAATCTTTCTCTATCTTTGTCTCATCATTTGTATGATTAAGTGTGGTATGTTCATGTTTTGTCAATATTGGAAGATTGCTAGATTCTATGTTGTATATGCTGGACCTATGGAACCTTGGACTTGTGGTATTAGTAATGGGCCTACTAAATTTCCAACATTCAAGGAGTGTTCTATTTGTACGATCGACAACACCATTTTGCTGAAGTGTATATGGCATCGTACATTGGTGTGAAATTTCTCTTTCACGAAGAAAAACATTAAACTCATGTGACATGTATTCAGCACCACGATCTGTGCGTAGAGTCAAAAGCATGTTTGAAGAAAATTTTCAGCCATAGCTAAAAATGCTTTGAAGTAAGAAAATACCTCATTCTTTGCTTTCATAGGATACACCCATATATGGCGAGTAGCGTGATCAATGAAGGTAACAAGATATACATGCTTCCCAAAAGTTGGAGTCTTTACGGGACCACATAGATCACTATCAACAAGCTTCAATTTTCTTGTAGTGTGTGCATGCCTATCTTTTGGAAAAGGAGCATGATGCATTTTTCCAAGAATGCAACCTTCATATGCATGCTTTTCAATGTATTCAAGTGTTGGCAAACCAATAAGCATGTCCTTGTTTTGCAAGTAAAGCAAATTATTGAAGTTCAAGTGACCAAAATGAGCATGCCAAAGCTCCATTTCAGCCATTGAGGAAGTATGAGAACCAATGCATTTGAGATAGCCCTCTTGTATGTATCCAAGTGATACAAATCATTGCATAACGTATTAGACATCGCGATAATATCACCATTGCTAAAATCATGAACCACACACTTATGATCAACAAAGTGTACATGAGTTCCAGCTTTGGCAATCAACATAACTGAAATTCAGTATCTTCTTATGATCAACAAAGTGTACATGAGTTCCAGCTTTGGCAATCAACATAACTGAAATTCAGTTCTTCTTGATACCAGGTACATACAATGCGTTTTTCAAGAGAATCACACCTCCATTCTCAATTGTAAGCTCAATTTGTCCTACTCCAAGGATAGGATAAGAGGCATTGTTTGCACACACCACATGTGATCTTTTAGGTGCATCTTTCAAAGATGCAGAAAAACTCTTGCATGAGATTATGTGCCTTGAAGCACCACTATCAAAGAATCAATACAAAACTCCCTCTCACAACCATACATTTAGAATGCAATGATGTATCATAATTTCATGTAATAACACATGCCCAAAGATCTTGAGCCATGTTGGCTTCATCATTCTTTGCATTTGAAGAATTTTCAGCAATAGACATGTCGAACTCCTTTTGATTGCACTTAGCAAGCTTTCTACACTCATCAATTGTATGAACAACCTTCTAAGAATATTTTCATCTCTTCTTCTTTTGGCAAGCAGAATATATTGGGATTTTCTTTTGCAACCAAGCAGAGTGTAGTGATAAAGCTTTGAAAGATTTTGAATTTCCTTTAAAGAATGTAGACATTAGTGATGCATATGAAATAATCTCATCTATGTTTACTAGTTGCTCTTTCAAGGCCTTGATGCACATCACGTACACATTCGCATACTCATTTTTAGCCATACATACATCCTCAAGTTGCTTTCTCAAGTATGCAATAGGTGCTTCATTACACATGACATACAAAGAAGCAAGAGTGTTCTATGCCTATCTTGATGTAGAACATGATTGAACGTGTGGAACTTTATGACACTTCACGAAAAGCACAATCAATGCATGAGCTTAAACATCTTTTCCATCCCATCTAAGTTTATTCTATGTAGGTGGACGAGTAAACACTATACTAGAAGAAGAAGCTCCATTTGTGACAATAGACTATGAATTAGTAGAACCTATAGGCCTTTGATCTACATCTACCACTGTTCCATAGTTGTTTTGAAACAAGAACATGTTTCATCATATAAGACTACATTGGTTATTTGGTCCCATCAAGCTTATCTTTAGATTGAAGCATGCCAAACAAGTCATTGCTGCCCCCTATTTCACTAAAGCACCATGACATGAAAAACCAAAACTTGAAAAGGAGCTGAACCTGCTCTAATACCACTGTTGGGTGTGTGTATAAGTGCAAGAGACACATGAGAAGCACACACAAGGAGCACAAATGTAGCAAGACACATAGAGAAGATGGATGGCTAGAATAACTCTCTCGATTGATGATGATTAGAACTGAAGTAAGAGCTAAATAATATCCCTAACTTACAAAGTACCATCCACATATGAGTGAATCATGTATGTGGTAACATGGGGAAAAATCCTCTAGCTAGCACTAGAGTAAAGAGTTTCCATGTATAGGGAAAAAGGTTAACATAAAAGTTACTCAAGGAACACATAAGTGCAACAATTATAGCATGAAAAAATATCCAAAAACCTTCTTAATACAACTAAGCTTGTGATAAGTTTTGTTGGAGGTATTCCATGAATTAAGTGCTGAAATAAGAAAAATATGCCTTGACATTGAGAAGTAGCCATATCGACCTTCCACTAGGACACCACAACAACTTCCTTGTGACTCATCCATTTGAGTCATCATGTTCTAGGTATCATGTGGTACTTTAGAAACCCTTTATAATTTATTTGAGCCTTCTTGAAGCATTTGAAGACCTCCCCATAGTACTTTCATGTTTTGAAACTTATATCTTAACCTATACATAAAAACAATGTTCTCAACATTCTCCCTCTCAAGTTCTAAAGGTTATTTTCTTCTTGCTAAGAATATATTTGAATATTTGAAGCTTTGATCCATGGAAGGATTTGGTGAAGATGTTGGAGTTTTAGGTCTATGAAAGCACACGAACAGCACAAGGAAGAAGAAGAAGAAGCTTGGAGCTTAACACAACACTGAATGAATTACCAAGGGAATGTACAAAGATAAGTGCCACGGAAAAAACCTCCTAAAGAGGGAAAAATATTCCCTTGAGGTCCTATCTGTTTTCACATACATCACTAATGAAATATATCAACAAATCCCCCCTAGAAGTGATGCGGTGACCAGGTAGCTGGTACTCATGTATAAGGAAGTGCCAAGATATGTGGACAAAGATCAATCCGCAAAAGGAAGTAAGCCCAAAGCTTTGTGGAAAGCTTCAAACTTCTCCCTAGGTTGAGCCTTTATGAAAATGTCTACAATGTTATCTTGTGTGGGAACATATGCCAAACTAATCTCTCTTACAAAGGATCTGTCCCTAACATAATGATAGTCTACCTCAATGTGCTTTGTGCGAGCATGCAACATAGGGTTCCTCGTAGCTACCAATGTGCTCTAACTTTCAGTGAAGATGGTGGTGGCAAAAGAGTGACCAATACCCAAATTAGTCAAAATGCATCTGAGCCACACACACTCAAGATTCGCTGTGAAAGCTACCCTATACTCATCCTGGCAACTAAAAGTGGCCATAGTAGGCTGCTTCTTACTCAACCAAGATATGCATGATCTACCAAACATGAAGCAAAAACCACTAGTGGACACATGAGTGTCATAACAACTAGCCAATATGTGTTAGAAAAAGCATGTAAATATGGTAGTAATGATCCTGCCTTGGGATAAAATGACCCAAGTAGTTGGGTACCACTCAAGTAGCAAAAGATGTGCTTAACCACTTGCCAATGCTTGACACCTGGGCAATGCATGAACTTACTCATATGAGAGACAACAAATTGATTATCAAGCCGAGTTATGCATAAGTAAATCAAGAATGAAACAATCTACTAATAGTGAACAACATTAAATGCATCTCCAATAGCATGAAGACTCAATCATAAGCCTGTTTCCATAGGAGTGGCAATAGGTTGCAATCTTCAAGGCCAAAACACTAGAATATTGCGTCAATATATTTCATTTGAAGCTATTCCCCCATCAACTTGCATAGACTGAATGCCCAAATAATGATGCAAATGCCCCAAAACTGACATCTCAAAAGAGGCATGCAAATTATCCTTAAATTCAGCAATATGCTTTGGATTAGGACTAGTGATCAGTACGTCATCAACGTACACAACAATGATCATAAGTACATCATCTGCACACTCAACATATAAGATTCTCTCAGTTAGACTATTCTCAAAACCATGTGTAATCAAGTATGCATGTATCTTTTCATACCAAGCATGTAGTGCTTACTTCAAACCATATAATGCCTTTTTCAACCTGCATACTATGTTTTCATGCCCTTTCTACACAAAACCATGGGGCTAAAATACATACACTTCTTCATGTAAGTCACCATTCAAAAATGGAGTTTTAATGTCCAACTTATGTACATTCCAACCATGATGAGATGCAAGTGCATAGATGCTATGAACAGTGGTCATTCGGCATGCGGGTGCAAAGGTGCCATCAAAATCAATGCCCCTCTCCAAAACATAACCTTTTGCAACAAGCCTAGCATTATACCTGTCAACTCTTCCATCAGGTTTATGCTTCAACTTGTATACCCATCTAGTGGTGATAGCCTTTTTGTGTGGAGGAAAATCACATAAAGAGCAAGTACCATTCTTTGTAATAGCATCATATTCTATTTCATAGCAGCCATCCAATTTTTTGAATTTTGTGCTTCATCAAAAGAAATAAGTTCATTCTCATCACAGAGACTAGACGGAGCCATTGCATAGCAATTTGATGCAATAGAAGCACTATGATATCTTGAATGAGTATGATATGAAGATGCATCTAATTTTCTATCTCATAAAGTCTTCACCAACCATTTAGGCATAGTCTTTGCCTCCTCTATATAAACCCTCTTATCAACGAGTGCATCATGTAAATTTGCGTACGAAATGGAATGATATGCATCATCATGTGGAACTTGTAAAGGTTAAGAAATTGCCTTATTTGGACCAATACTTGACTATCCACCTATAAAAAGAGGAAGCAAAGTGTCATGCACATCTTTGGAGCTAACTGATGTCTCCTTAGTACATGAAAGTAATGGTTGAAGTGTATCTTCCACATAAACAACATCACAAATAACCAAAATTGATTTAATCTATAAATGATATAGATGATAACCTTTGCTTTCAAAATTGTACCCAACAAAAATAAATTTCACTGCTTTATCATCCAATTTCCTACATTGTTTTTTAGGCATTAATGCATATGCCAGACAACCAAAGGCATGTAGATGAGCAATAGATGGATTGCAACCATGCCAAGGCTCATATGGAGTGATAGATTTTAGTTTTGTGGTGGGACACTTGTTAAGTATATCTGCTTCACACATAATAGCCTCAAGCCAAAAGCTATGCGGTAATGCCTGACTTTTGGACATACAACTTGCCATCTCCATGAGAGACCTTTTCTTTATTTTTGCAACTCCATTTTACTGAGGTGTATATGGCACCCTACACTCATGTTGTATCCTACTCTCAACCAAAAATGCATTAAAATCATAAGACATGTATTGCCCCCTCGATCAGAATGGAGGTTGCCCAATTTACATGTTCATAGATTTTAAGCCATAACCAAAAATTGTTTGAAGCACATAAAGAATTTGGAATTTGCTTTCAATGGATACACCCATGCATTTCTAGAAAAATCATCAATGAAATTCATAAAATAAAGGTAATTCCCAAAAGAAGGTGTTTGCATAAGACAAGAGACATAACTATGAACGAGTTGCAATTTATGAGCAACTCTAACTAAACCATCTTTAGGAAAGGAGGAATGCTGCATTTTCCCCAAAATACAGCCTTCACATACATGTTTACAAGGTGCCTCAGGTTTGGGTAGAGAGGACACCATATCAAATTTGTGTAGGCATAGTCAACTAGCATAATTTAGATGACCAAAGCATGCATGCCAAGAATTTGCATATGAGATAGCCTGAGAATCTTGATCTTCACATGTTGAATCATTCACAGATTTTGCATAGTCTATGAGATTATACAACCCACAATATTAAAATGTGACAAGCAATAATAACATCACCATTGAGAGATCATGACTTGTACATTCTCATCAACAAATTTGACAACAAAGCCAATGATGGATAATGCTGAAATTGACAACATATTTTTCTTGATCCCTGGTACATACAAAGGATCTAACAATGTGAAAGAACTACCATGATTAGTAGTTAGAATGAACTTCCCAACTCCCATTATAGGATAAGAAGAGTTGTTAGCACATGTGGTAGTATTCCCTATAGGGATAGGCTCAAGTGAACCGAAGAAGCTGAGCTGCAAGGTAATATGTTTGGTTGCCCCACTATCAATGTACTGGCAAACATCTGAGTCTATTGCAGACATACATTGGTAATGACAACATGGGTCATAGCTGCATACAGTAGTAAATGCCCATTATTCATTCTGCACAAGATTAGTGGACTCTGTTTTAGGTGTAGAGGCCTCTACAATAACCATTCCAATATCTTTCTTCTTTACCTCTTTTGTAGCCGATTTTGGACAACTCTTTATGACATGATCATTTTCTTTATAGTATTTTCTATTTTTTCCTATTTTCTTCTCATCTTTGTCTTCCCTTTTTTATTGTGCAACATTATCAGATTTTTGCATACTAGTAGATGAACTCTATTTACCTTTGCCCCTCTTACTAGCAAAGAAATCTTGATCTACAACATGCACAATGCACATGTTTTGCTTGGACTGATCTTCTTGCAACAAAATAGATAGTGACTCCTCAAATGTTAAGGAATTTGGATTGCCTTTCATCATCAATTGAAGAGTATAAGTAAAAATCTGATATGAATTTGAAAGACCATCAAAAACAATCTACACACGTGAACTATTTGACAAAAAGAAATAAATTGCTCCTTAAAATTTTTGAACTTTGTCAAAAAATTGTCCATGGAATCTCCTTCATTGATTTGCTTACTCTCTAATTATTTTTGGAGGTAGGAAATACAAGCCTCATTTCTTGCCTTGTATAAGGTTGTAAGTGCATCCCAAGCATCCTTTGCTCTCTTGCAAGCATGAATATGAGGGATAATGACACATTTGGTAGGCAAGGCTATCAATGCATGTGCCTGAGCATCTCTTCCATCCCAACAAAGGTTTTCTATAGTAGGTGCAACAAGACCCGCAACACAACCAAGAATATGAAGAACATCGTCTTGAACACCATCTGCATCACCTTCAATAATTGTACTCACACCTATAGTAGGGCATTTTTCAATACCTTGCACAATATTTCACAAACCTTTTGCCACCAATACATGACACATCATATATGCCCATAATAGATAATTGGTTCCATCCAACTTGCCCTCAATAGCCAACATATCAAATACATCATTGCTTTTGATCATTTCCATTGACTAAATACCTTGATGTAGAAAAATGACACTATCTAAAAAGTTTGAACAAAACCACCATGTTGAGCTCTATCAAACTTGTAGCAAACTTCGAGATGCTTGTACTAATGAACTGAAACCTGTATATATGTTTGAAACAAAAGTACAAGATTTCCTACACAAGCACTATGATAGTGCATTCGAAGGCTGAAATGAGTTGACATCAAAATTTCGACACCATAGAGCAAATCAGTTTTGAACTCCTAATTGATCTAAGTATTCTCATCAATTTTTGTGTGATTTTGAGACTATGATCGGATTGGTGTTGATGATACCTTAGACGAAGCAACCACTTGCTCTAATACCTTTTTGGAGTTTCAGGTCTACATAAGCACACAAACGACACAAGGAAGAAGAAGAAGCTTGGAACACAACACAATATTGAACAAATTACCAAGTGAATGTACAAAGTTAAGTGACCCGTTAGGCTTATAGGCCTATATACAAGATAAGGAAAGAAAACCTCCTAAAGAGGGAAAAAGTGCCCCAAAAATTCTAAGTGTGTTCACACACATGACTACCAAAATATATCAACAAAAGTATCATCATCTTGATCCTTTGTTCCAACAAAAGAAATAAGCACTTCATTGTTTATGGACTTCTCTTAAACATAATGATAGCATACCTCTATATGCTTTGTCCTAGAATGATAAATAGGATTTCAGGTCATATGAATGCTGGTCAAGTTATCCCCATATATCAGTGGTACATCAACTTGCACATTCAGGTCATGAAACAACTTCTTAAACCACATAATTTTAGTAGTAGCCAATGCTAAACCTCTATACTCAGCGTCTCTAGAAGATAAAGCAACTAAAGGCTATTTCTTTGAGCTCCATGTTAATGTCTTGTTTCCTTCTATTAGCATATATCCACTTTGTGGATCATCTATCATCTTTACATCTAGCACAATCCACATCACTAAAGAATTTAAGAATTAGATCAATATCATGACTATAAAATAATCTTGCATTCATGGTATCTTTCAAATACCTAAGTACTCTTTTGGCTGCATGCATACGAGGGACTCTATGTTCATGCATAAATTGTGACAATACTTACACTACATAGCATATATCAGGTTTAGTTTTTGTTGCATAAATCAAAGATCCTACCATGGATCTATAAGCATTCATATCATGCAACCCATCACCTTTTTTAGAATCAACTTTACATTACATTCCATTGGAATAGAAACAAACTTAAATTCTTGCATACCAAACCTTTTCAACATATCACATATATACTTTCTCTATATCAACCACATACCTTCACCCCCATAGACAATCTCAACCTCCAGAAGGTATCTAAGAAAACCAAAATCTAAAATTTTAAATTACTTTTCCAAATTACCTTTGATCTATTCAATTTCTTTTGCATCATTCCTTATAATCAACAAGTCATCCATATAAATGCATGCATATACACACATGTCATCTACATGTTTTACATAAAGTGAAGGATCAACATGAATTGCTCTATATCCTTGGAGCATAAGATATTTTACTAACCTTGCATTCCATGCCCTTGGTGCTTGTTTAAGACCATACAATGCCTCCTTTAACCTGCATACATGATCAAGACACTTATTCACTTAACTCACCATTAAGAAAGACATTCTTTATGTCTAATTGATATCTATTCCATCTTTTTCTTGTAGCTAAAGCTAGAAAAGTTTTCACTATGGTCATCCTTTCTACTTGAATAAATGTTTCCTCATAGTCCAATCCTCGAGTTTGAGCATATCCTTTTGTTGCAAATCTAGCTTTATATCTTGATACACTACTATGTGTACCTAAGCTCAAAAATTCTTAGGGACTTGTGACAAAAGAGACTATACCTTAATCATCAACAAGCTTATAATGGTGGATTAATACATATGTTAATTTATTAATCCATGGACAAAGATGTATCAAGTCTATGAGGACATGTACTTCTGTAATCACAAATGAAGTGAATGTGCAAAAAATGCATGTAAATTAGGTATAACTACCTCTCATGTCACCTACCTCACTAAAAATGTATGTCATGATACTTGCTACAATGGTAAGCACAATATAAGCCATAACTTAGCTCCAATACCCGAATATAGTCAATAAGTTGTTTTTGAAGCTCTCAATGAGACACATCGAATGGTGGTATTTTCAACTTAATTTGATAATAATACTTCAAGTTATGAGCAAAATACTGAGTGGTGAGAAACACCCACTCTTGCTCCACAACTCGCCAAGCTTCACACGTGCATTACACTGGCAAAAATAGTAGGGGAAGGGGTAGATAACACCTCTAGACACACATTTCAAGTATTACACACACAAACAAGCTCATTAAGAAGAAGATACATAGGTGGGAAGAATAAAATTCGAAATTTTCAGCTTGTTCATTCAAAATTGTAGAAAGTCTCTAGAAAATGCACAAAGTGACTTATATAAATGTGCCCTAAAAATGGTCCTTTTATACAAGAGACCAACACTTTTATTGTAAATCACTAAATTCCTACTAATATACAAAGCTAATGCTACAATCTTATTGGATTATGCATCTAGAGGACTCCTCTAGAGATCTTACAAAGCTCTTGATGTAATACCATGGAAATTAAAGAAGAAAAATTATGCCCGATTTTGAAAACTTTTTGGGGCTTGCTTCTCTTTGCTTCTTTCCTTGATACTCTATCTTCCTCTGTAACACTCTCCCCCTCTTAGTGTCAGTCATCCCCCTCTTAGTGTCAGTCATCCCCTGGCAGTCTTTGCGTCAAGAAGCATGCTGTCCTTTTATCCGATGCACTCATTTATTCTTTAGCTTGTATATTTATTTTCACCACCAAACATCTAGTGACCTAGTATGTCATCTATTTAGTCACTCTTTGCTGTGCTTCAACCTTCAATTGTTGCCTGAAAGGTCCTAGTTTTTACTTCTTTGTTCACACTCTTCGGTACCTCCTTGCTTCTCATTGCAGCTTGATGCATGCTTTAGCCTGATACGTGCCCCTACGGGGCTCTAGATAGAAAATAATATTCTAATTATTTGTTTTCTTTTTCGATTTTCTTCTCTTCCTTTTGCGAGTTTCTCCCTCCTCACATCCCTCCTCCTGAACTCTACCATCCTTCATAAGATTTTGTGGGCAACGTGAGTAGGTCTGGAACACTATTGTTTTTGTCTGATTGAGCAAGTTGTCTTCAAAAATCATTAATTGTTTCCATTGAGATGATTTTATTCCATCATTGAGAGCTTGGAGATGATAAGCAAAAAAGTTAAGCTCATATGCAACTAATCTGATATTCAAATTTGATGACATTTTCAAAAAGATCTCCAAATCAATTTCAAAAAATCTTGTGAAGAAAGCTTCTTTGAATGTTTTCATATAAGTAATCGATAAAAACATTATTCTAGAGTATATAGCCATTATTAGGAGGAAGCTTGGTGTGATAGAGAGGTCAAAAACTAAGGCTTTGGTGCCTTGATTAATTCTAATGAAGTTCAAAAATATGTACTCAACATGTTTGAAACTTTTAGAAAAGTGAGGAGCATATTGAGCACTTTATTGGTCATCCTTACTACTATATCAGGTATAGAAGTGTATCTAGATAGCCAAATTCTATTGTTCGGATCATGTACTCTTCAATCGATAGATGATTATGTGGCATACTTGATAGCAAGGGAAAATTAAGCCATTGATTATTAAGCTTGCAGATTCGCTGTTCTTCCCAAAATTGCGTCCATGGTCTTTGACGTGGTACTAGACAAAAGGAAGGATTTATTTTTAATATGTATGGTGCCTCTTGCCAGTGCACCCACAAGGTAGGATTCGTTTCCAAAAATTTTCTTCTCTAAATAGGATCGGACTTTTCAAATTCTTCTTGAGTGTAAGAGAAGGTTGTTGCCTTGAAGTTCAAGTGCTCGGATCCCTCTGGGTCACCTTCTTTATGTAGCATCATGGGAGAATGAACAACCACATAATGCTTCTTAAGTCTTTGCTCTTGATCTTGGCCTCTCATTATTCTTACTATTGCATCTTCAAAATTTTATGAGTCAGGGCACCAGTAGTGCCCGCTTTCTTTGGTTCATTTCCTTACTGTAGGGCATCGGATGTTCGTCAACTTGTATATACTCCTCATATTGTATTTGTGAATGAACAATTGGTGGAGAAAGAGGCCATACCTTAGTCCCCTGATTAACCACATGAAAGCTTGGAACTACTGGTGTCCCCATGTTTACTTGCTACAATAACTGTTCTTGTAACATTGCTATCACTTGATCTTTTTCCTTTATAAGTTCTTTTGCAGCTTTGAGCTCTACCTCACTCTTTATTTTGCTATCATGCACAATAGCCATTTGATCGGCATCTTATTTGCATGTTTTTGTGTATTTACATGCTCCTTCTTTCCATTTATTTTGAAGTTCATTTGTATCCTATATATATTTTGATTCCCACTGGACATGCCATGCTTGTTCTTGAGCGAGTTGATGAGCATACCTTTTAATTTGTGCTCATAGCTCAACCATGTCTTTACATGTAGATCTTGATACTTACATGGGTTCATTAAGTAAAATTGAATTCATCAAAGCTTTATTTTTGCTTCTAAGCATGTCCGCCTTGTCCATGTATATTTTGATTTCTGTCTCAAGAATTTTTCTTCGATTAGTAATACATGTTTTCTCTGCTTCTCTTGCTTCATATTTTTGTTTGATTTCATCTAATTGGCTTTTCAATTGTGCATTCTCTTCCTTTGATTTATTGATCACTCTAGTAGCCTCAATGGATTCTTCTACCTTTTTGCTGAGCTCCAATTGTGCTTTCATTAGTTGATCAAACAGTTGTTCACTTACAACTTTGAATTGACCCTTTTCTATGTGTGCTTATTTGTATTCTTTGTCGGCTTCCATCAACTGTTGTTGTGTGTCCATGGCCATTTGTATGATATTTTTGACTACCGGCTTCAACTGGTCCATGTCCACATTGAGCCATGTGTGTGGTATATTTGGATCTTCTCTCATTAATACATCTTTGCGTTTGTTGACATGCATAGTTTCATTAAAGGGCTTCCAAATCTAAAGTTGAATTTGCAGCTCAACCTCTTTATCTTTGTCCTTCTTGGAGCAACTTTGTTGATATGTGACTATGAGCAAGTGATGGCACAAGTGCGTAAGTGAAAGCACACAAGCATGCACACACATACACACACACATGCGCACAAGGTAAGAGCAAAGAGTGGAACAATTGAAGACTTTGATTACAAAAGAAATCTCTTACAAAGCTCAAATCTACAACAAGTTAACCTCTAAAATGAGCTCTCCAACCCTTTTTGTAGTTTTTTGAGTGGTTTTGGCCCTGACCACACCTAGTGTCAGGCCTCGTTAAAAAATAGGTTCCAAGGCTTATTTGGGGGCTCAAACGGAGTCTAAAAATTATGAAAATGGGTATGATGATAGTTCTAACATTCCTCAAGCTTGAGGACTCCTCGACTTGATCAAAATGGAGTTTCAAAAATGAAAAATGGTATTTACAATGGTTTTTAGTGATAAAAATCAGTATTTTTATAGAATTTCTTTTGAAAAATTGACATGTGCTTCTTGGAGCTCCCTACATGCTCCTTCTTCTTGTGTGTCCACTTCCTTGATGTGCTTCCATGCTTTGTCCTTAACCTTGAGTGTCAACATTCCCCCCCCCCTCTAGAGTCTATCGTCCCTGACTGACCCTTGTTGTAGTGGTTGTTTCATGTAGTACTTTGAGAGGTAGTGTCCCTTATGTATCAACCAGGGCTGTCCATCTTCCAAATCTAACGTGGTCAATCACTGATTTCTTCATGTCCTCTGCTATCCTTTGCAACCTTTATTTCTTGTATTTTTACTTCTGCCTTTCATGATGGTGTATTTAGGAGCTTCCCCAAAAATTGTTGGTTGCTCAAAAGAGGTTATCAATGGTGATTTTGAGCAGTTGTTGAATGTGAATTACTCCATAGGTTCTGATGTTGTAGCCTAGATGTCCTCTAGATCTTCCAAACATGGCTTTAAAAATTTTTATACCAAGTACTTGAAACCCATAATGCGTGATGGGTAAGTCGATTAGTGCATGGGTTGAATGAAATATGTGCCTCGTGCATGGCCTTGCAATGTGGCCCTATGTATGCGTACTTGGGGAATGCATTGGAAGAAGTATGGTGCAACAAATGGGGTCTTGAGCAAAGTGCTCAAGGGTATGCTGACGAAGAGGTTTCCTAATCTATCATGGTTTGTTGGAGCATACAATTCTTACCATGGTGAAAGGTCTGTCAATAGTCATCTCTTCGTGTTGTACTCCCATCATGGTGATTGACCATGGGCTTGTCCTTCGTTGTGGATGGATGTCCTCGTTGATGATCCACTGGTGAGATTCTTGGATCGCTTGGTCTTGTTTCTTCTTCTCATCTCTCTTTTTTCTTTTTCTTTTTTTTTTGTTTTTTTTTTTCATGGAACAGTGTCACAAACAAGAAGACAGTGGTTAGTAGCAATAAAATATTTTACATATGTCAAGTGTGTCTCATGTGCCTGGGATTTCCCAATTGTGTCTGTGCACGGCCGTGTAATGTGGCCCTATATTAATGCACACTTTGGAAATGCATGACAAGCATTAGCCTTTGTGCATGTAAGAGTGCTTTGGGAACCCACATATGTAATCCCCCTTGTTGAGATATAGCTAATTTTTGTGGTACCCAAATTTGTCGAAGACCTTGTGTTGAGCTGATCTTGGTTGCTTGGTTGCTTGGTTGCTTGGTTGCTTGGTTGCTTGGTTGCTTGGTTCTTGTCTTCCCATGGTTGCTTGCCTGGGTGGGAATTGTGTTGGCATGGCTAGTGGTTGCTCTCCTTTTCGTACCCAGATTTGATTTATGCCCGAAACAACTTTACTCTTGAAGGCTTTTTGTCTATTTGATATACCGGTTGTCTTGTACTGTTTTGCTTTCTTTTGAGGTTGAACTACTGTGGATGCTTTACTCTTCGAAAAAGAAGGAGGGTCTGCTTGCCTTTGCATCTGTCCTTCCATGATTGAGTCCTTCTGGATCATAGAGCTTTTGACACATAAAACATCTTGTTCGTGAAGACTAGTCTTAGAGGAACTAAGAGAGTGTGTGGTGCCATGATCTGTGAGCATGCAGTTCTCTAATTCTAATGTAATGCATCTTTCATGTACCCAAATTTGAAGAAGTTGACTTTTGAGGTTCAAGTCTATTGCATGGTCATAAATCCAATCTTGACCCAAGACAAGTGGCTCTGTGAGGTCCTCATCGTGACACACTAGCATTTTGATTTTCATTGGAACATCTTGAAGGTAGATGGGAAGTTCCACCTCGCCCAAACAAGGGGTTTCCACACCTCCTAAACCTATGAGATAGGCTTCTATGGGCTTGATGTTCAATTGGAGGTCTTGGCTATATGAAAGTCTAACTGCACTAGTTGCTGCATGTGAGTCAACCAAGGCTCTCACAGTCCTTACACTCTTTCCTCATCCTACCTCCACAGTCACAAAGGGGCGTCAATCGATTATGCGAGAAGTAATTATGCCCGATTTTTGGCACATGTCCATGTGATATTTTGGGGCTTTCGAGTTGACATTTACGCATAGTCACCTTAACTTATTTCGCCTAATTTGCTCTCTAGCCTCTTCCTGTGCTTCTTCTCTAACCCTCAACTCTTCTTCTTTTTGCTTCTTAGCAGTGTTGAGTCTCATTAACATATCCTTTGTAAGAGGTTCTTGATACAACTTGACTCGACATCCACTAATATAGTTTGGCAAGATGTCACCTTCTAGAGTGGCCAATTGAACCGCACCACTAGTGGAAATTCTATTAATGATCAGGGGTCCACATCCTCGTTTCTCCAATTTGCACGCAAGTTGCTTTAGTGTATAAACCAACACTAGATCTCCTTCTTTCAATCCTTTATCTTTGATGTGTGCATCAAAGTATGCCTTTTGGCCTTTTCTTTGTAGCATAGATTCCTACTACCGCTTGTAGCCTCATCTCACCTAATCGTTCTAGATCAAAGATCCTGGAAGACAACTCGTGTCCATTCCACTCATGCTCTTGTGCTACTCTTAAAGCTGGGATTAGGAAGTCCAATGGTAGGACAATGTTTTGACCGAAAACCATCTCAAATGGGGTGGCATTGAGTACTATTTTGTAGGCAAATCGATATGCCCAAACAACATGATGAAGCTGTTTGTCCCAATCAGAGCGTTTATTATTTACCAATTTTTTCAATACGTTACATAGGATCTTATTTGTGCTCTCAGCCTGTCCGTTAGCTTGTGGATGATAGGGGGCATACTTCTTATGTATTCCCAAGAATTCTTGGAGAAGGTTTTCAATAACTTCATTCAAGAAGTGTATACCTCTATCACTTACTAACTCTATTGGTAACCCATATCTGGTGAACACGTTCTCAAATAAGAACTTAGCCATCGTTTGAGCATCATTCTTTGTTGTTGCTTTTACTCAACCAACTACTATGTTCATCATCCTCGACACAAAAAGCTAATACACCATTTGTATCTTGTTTGTACATGCTTCCTGCCAATATTTGATATTTTTGTGATTTTACAATTTCATCTTTGTTTGTTTTTACATTGTTATTTGTGGGTCTGAAGGTTAGGACATGTACCAACTTATTTTCCCATTTAGGAACAACTTCTAAATTGAAGAGATAAGCGTCAGAGAGTTCATCGAACACTCCTTGTGGTGACTCTCCTGAAGTGATGCGAGAAAGGTGATCTGCCCTGAGATGGGTTCTATGGCCTTTTTTTGCCGATATATATCCTTGGGCAACGTGGATAGTGACTTCAAATTTGAAAATCCAATATTGACCTAAGACCAATTCTTCCAGAATGTCTGATTCTTTATAGTGTAAGAGCCTTTGCTGCATGGTGTTATTTTTGAAATGTAAAGACATGGATACTTCTCCTAGACACTCAATGATGTTACCTCCAATTCCTATCATGCACGCTTTCATTGGAATGATTTGTGCCTTTAGCTTCTCAGCTAAAGAAGCTCGTATATTGCTTACAACCGCTCCAATGCCAATTAATGAATCCACAAGTTGGTATTCTTCTTTACCAATCCCTAGGCTTAAGTATGGTTGTCGCATGAAATTACCTATGGGTTTTACTTGGTCGGTGTGGTAGTTTGCCATAGGGATAGGCTCTTCCCCTCATTGTACCTTTCATCACATTCTCGTATCCATTCGTTTTGTTTTCGTATTCATTCTCATGTTTCTATTCTGGCTTCTTCTCATATTCTTCCCTCTTCCTTCTTTCTATTTTGCACTCGTAAGAGCCTTGCTAACATTTGTTCTGTCAATGACTCTATATACTTTTTAACCCTACATTCATGGATGTAGTTTGGTAAGATGTCACCATCAAGCATAGCTAGGTTAATGGCTCAACTTGTGGAGATTCTATTTTATAAGTAACGGTCCATACCCTCATTCTTGTAGTTTCTTTGCATGTTGTTTTAGTGTGTACACCAACAATAACTCTCCTTCTCTAAGTCCCTTGTCCTTTACATGAGCATCATAATAAGCTTTTTGCCTTCACTTTTTCGCATAAATGCAAGCTACAACTTGTAATCTAGTCTCGTGCAATTTCTCTATTTGATCCAATTGTCTTGATAATTTATGTCCCGTCCACTCATACTTCCCAACAACGTGTAGAGTAGGAACCAAGAAATCAATTGGCAGTATTGCATTCTGTCCATGGATTAGATTAAAAGGAGTTGTACTGATAGCTGTTTTGTATGCTACTCAGAAGGCCCATATTGCATGATGCAATTTTTTGTCCCAATCCGACCTTCCATTATTGAATATCTTGGTTAGAACTGTGCATAACACCTTATTGGAACTGTCCACTTTTCCATTAGCCTGTATTTGATAGGGTGTTGAATTTTTATGAATCACTAGAAATTTGTTCATGAGTGACTCAATGACTTCATTAATGAAGCGTGTACCTCTATCACTTACAATCTCAATAGGGAGTCCAAATTGAGTGAATATGTTTTCAAACAAGAATTTTGTTGTAGTATGAGCATCATTTTTACTAGTGGTGTTTGCTTCTACCCATTTCGTCAAATAGTCTGTAGCCACTATGATGTATTCAGCATGTGATCCTTTTGCTAGGGGATTAATGGATTCCATGAAGTCGATGCACCATTTTGAGAAAGCTCTTGCACTAATCATGGTTTTTAAGGCCATATCATCTCGTTGTATGGGATACTTCATTCGTTGACATACATCACAACTCTATGCATAAGTGTCAACATCCATGTGTAAAGTAGGCCACCATAAACCTATGAAGAGAATCATCTTTATAGGCTTTTCAGTTGAAAAATGACCCCATGCTTCTCCTGCATGTGCCATTTCAAGTATAATTGAAATGGCACATGTAGGCATAAGCATAATTGATTATCCTTCCCATGTTTGAATAATTGTTTTCCCACAATTGCATAGTCTTTGCTTTGCTCTTCTAGTGCTCATTTTCTAGCTATGATTGCTCCTTCTAGGTATGTATGTGATTTAAAATAATCAATTAGTGGTTTACTCCATTCGGGGGCAATTGTGGAATAACATAATTATGAATGTTCCTTTAGGTGTAATCTCCTAACATACTTGGCAGTTAGCTATGTGTCTATGCACATCCTTTTGCATGTCTGACCAATATTCACCTAATCTTTTCAATTCTTGAGTTGTTCCACTCATGCCCTTATGTGTTCTCCACTTGTTTTCGTGGGCTTGTTCAAGTAAACCCTTCCGCTCCTCATCTTCCACACATCTTAGAAGTACTCCATTGGAGTCTTTGAAGTACAAACTCCCTACCACAATGTGGAAGTTTCTTGTTTGCCATAGTTCCTTATTATTATTCAGATTGATCCTATGATGTGGTCCATGCGTGAGTATATGTATCAAATTCTCATCCCATTTGGGACATACTTCTAAGTTGAACAAGTAGGTGTCACAAAGCTCATCAACTACTCCTATGGGTGGGTCTCCATGCATCACTCTTGACAAGTGGTCTGCTTGTACATGAGTATTGCCTTTCTTCACCACTACTTCAAAGTCAAACTCCATTAGTGGTAGAAACCATCTCACTAGCCTTCGTGTATTACAAGGTTTATTGACGAAGTACAATAGCACTTGGTGATCAATAAAGAATTTAAACTTGTTGGCTAGGAGGTAATGTCTGAACTTCTTCACTGCATAGACCACCCCTAAGACTTCTCACTCAGTTGTAGTGTAATTGCTTTCTGCTTGATTTAATTGTCTACTCACATAGGCAATTGGGTGGTCTAACTTTCCTTTGTGTGTTGGTTGTGCTAAGATACCATGAAAAACATTTTCGCACTCTTCTATCCAAACAAATTGATTTAACAGCCCATATAATGGATTAGCAATTATGGCGTACATGTGGATGAATTGCCAGTAATATCCATAATGTCCCATGAAAGATTGTACTTCCTTAGCATTCTTTGGTCTTCGTAATTCCAAAATGACTTTTATTTTATCGTCATCAATTGAAATGCCATTCTTGGACATAATATGTCCCAAAATTTTACCTTGTCTAACCATGAAGACACACTTCTCTGGATTCACTGAGACTCGGTACTGTCTTCATTTATCAAATATCTTCCTTAATTCGGGTATGTGAGCTATTCATTGAGAAGAGTATGTACATAGATCATCCACGTAGACCTCAATGCTTTTCCTTAGAAATTGTTTTAACACATGACACATTAATCTTTGGAAAGTATCTGGAGCATTGGTTAGACCAAATGGCATAACCCTAAAAGTATATACTCCCCATTCAGTAGCAAAATTAGTCTTATGCTGGTCCTCAGTAACGACAACTACTTGATTGTATCCCGATAACCCATCAAGGAAGCTGTATACTTTCTTGCCTGCTACTCTCTTCAAGAGATGATTTGTAATGGGTAAAGGATAACTATCAGAAATGGTAGCTAGATTAAACTTTTTCAAGTTAATACAAACCCTAGGTTTTTCGTTCTTCTTTGGCACTACTGCCAAGGGTGAAATCCATTCGATGTGTTCAATTTTATATATAAATCTAGCCACCAATATCTTATCAATCTCTTCTTTGATCCCTCTCATCAACAAGTGCGTCATGTAAATTTGCATAAGAAATGGAATGATATGCATCATCATTTGGAACTTGTAAAGGTTAAGAAATTGCCTTATTTGGACCAATACTTGACTATCCACCTATAAAAAGAGGAAGCAAAGTGTCATACACATCTTTGGAGCTAACTGATGTCTCCTTAGTACATGAAAGTAATGGTTGAAGTGCATCTTCCACATAAACAACATCACGAGCATTCTATGGATGATATAGATGATGGCCTTTGTTTTCAAAATTGTACCCAACAAAAATAAATTTCACTGCTTTATCATCCAATTTCCTACATTGTTTTTTAGGCATTAATGCATATGCTAGATAACCAAAGGCATCTAGATGAGCAATAGATGCATTGCAACCATGCCAAGCCTCATATGGAGTGATAGATTTTAGTTCTTTGGTGGGACACTTGTTAAGTACATCTGCTTCACACATAATAGCCTCAAGCCAAAAGCTATGTGGTAATGCTTGACTTTTGGACATACAAGTCACCATCTCCATGAGATACCTTTTCTTTCTTTTTGCAAATCCATTTTATTGAGGTGTATATGGCACTCTACACTCATGTTCTATCCCACTCTCAACCAAAAATGAATTAAAATCAGAAGACATGTATTCCCCCCCTTGATCAGAATGGAGGTTGCCAATTTACATGTTAATAGATTTTAAGCCATAACCAAAATTTGATTGAGGCACATAAAGACTTTGGAATTTGCTTTCAATGAATACACCCATGCATTCCTGGAAAGATCATCAATGAAATTCATAAAGTAAAGTTAATTCCCAAAAGAAGGTGTTTGTATAGGACGACAGACATAACTATGAACAAATTGCAATTTATGAGCAACTCTAACTAAACCATCTTTAGGGAAGGAGGAATGTTGCATTTTGCCCAAAATATAGCCTTTAGATACATGTTTACAAGATGCCTCAGGTTTGGGCAGAGAGGACACCATATCCAATTTGTGTAGGCATAGTCAACTAGCATAATTCAGATGACCAAAGCATGCATGCCAAGAATTTGCATATGAGATAGCGTGAGAATCTTGATCTTCACACGTTGAATCATTCACAAATTTTTCATTTTCTATGAGATTATACAACCCACAACATAAAATGCGACAATCAATAATAACATCACCATTTGAGAGATCATGACCTGTACATTTTCATCAACAAATTTGACAACTAAGCCAATGATGGGTAATGATGAAACTGACAACATATTTTTCTTGATCCCTGGTTCATACAAAGGATCTAACAATGTGAAAGAACTACCATGAGTAGTAGTCAGAATGAACTTACCAACTCCCATTACAGGATAAGAAGAGTTGTTAGCACATGTGATAGTATTCCCTATAGGGGTAGGCTCAAGTGAACTCAAGAAGCTGTGCTGCAAGGTAACATGTTTGGTTGCCCCACTATCAAAGTACCAAACATCTGAGTCTATTGCAGACATACATTGGTCATGAGAAGATGGGTCATAGCTGCATACAATAGTAAATGCCCATTATTCATTCTGCACAAGATTAGTGGACTCTGTTTTAGGTGTAGAGGCCTCTACAATAACCATTCCAATCTCTTTCTTCTTTACCTCTTTTGTAGCTGATTTTGGACAACTCTTTATGACATGATCATTTTCTTTATAGTATTTTCAATTTTTTTTTCCTATTTTCTTCTCATCTTTGTCTTCCTTTTTTGATTGTGCAGCATTATCAGATTTTTGCATACTAGTAGATGAACTCCATTTACCTTTGCCCCTCTTACTAGCAAAGAAATGTTGATCTACAACATGCATAATGCACATGTTTTGCTTGGACTGATCTTCTTGCAACAAAACAGATAGTGACTCCTCAAATGTTAAGGAATTTGGATTGCCTTTCATCATCAATTGAAGAGTAGAAGTAAAACTCTGATATGAATTTGAAAGACCATCAAGAACAATCTACACAAGTGAACTATTTGACAAAAATAAATCAATTGCTCCTTAAAATTTTTGATCTTTGTCAAAAAATTTTCCATGGAATCTCCTTCATTGATGTGCTTACTCTCTAATTATTTTTGGAGGTAGGAAACACGATCCTCATTTCTTGCCTTGTAGAAGGTTGTAAGTGCATCCCAAGCATCCTTTGCTATCTTGCAAGCGTGAATATGAGGGATATGACACATTTGGTAGGCAAGGCTATCAATGCATGTGCCTGAGCATCTATGTCATCCCAACAAAGATTTTCTATAGTATGTGCAGCAAGAATCACAACACAAACAAGAATATGAAGATCATCATCTTGAACACCATCTGCATCACCTTCAATAATTGTACTCACACCTATAATAGGGCATTTTTCAATACCTTGCACAATATTTCACAAACCTTTTGCCAACATACCAAATACATCATTGCTTTTGACCATTTCCATTGACTAAATACCTTGATGTCGAAAAATGACACTATCTAAAAAATTGAACAAAACCACCATGTTGAGCTCTATTAGACTTGTAGCAAACTTCGAGACGCTTGTACTAATGAACCGAAACCTGTATATATGTTTGGAACAAAAGTACAAGATTGCCTACACAAGCACTATAATAGTGCGTTCGGAGGCTGAAATGAGTTGACATCAAAATTTTGACACCACAGAGCAAAGCAATTCTGAACTCCTAATTGACGTGAGTATTCTCATCAATTTTTGTGTGATTTTGAGACTATGATTGGATTGGTGTTGATGATGCCTTAGATGAAGCAACCACTTGCTCTAATACCTTGTTGGAGTTTCAGGTCTGCATAAGCACAAAAACGACACAAGGAAGAAGAAGAAGAAGCTTGGAGCACAACACAATACTGAACAAATTACCAAGTGAATGTACAAAGTTAAGTGACCCATTAGGCTTATAGGCCTATATACAAGATAGGGGAAGAAAACCTCCTAAAGAGGGAAAAAGTGCCCCAAAAATTCTAAGTGTTCACACACATGACAACCAAAATATATCAACAAAAGTATCAACAACTTGATCCTTTGTTCCAACAAAAGAAACAAGCACTTCATTGTTTATGGCCTTCTCTCAAAATAATGATAGTGTACCTCTATATGCTTTGTCCTAGAATGAAAAATAGGATTTCAGGTCATATGAATGCTGCTCAAGTTATCCCCATATATCAGTGGTACATCATTTTGCATATTAAAGTCATGAAACAACTTCTCAAACCACATAATTTCAATAGTAGCCAATGCTAAACCTCTATACTTAGCCTCTCTAGAAGATAAAGCAACTATAGGCTATTTCTTTGAGCTCCATGTTAATGTCTTCTTTCCTTCTATTAGCATATATTCACTTTGTGGATCATCTATCATCTTTACATCTAGCACAATCTACATCACTAAAGAATTTAAGAATTAGATTGATATCAGGACTATAAAATAATATTGCATTCATGGTAGCTTTCAAATACCTAAGTACTCTTTTGACTGTATGCATACGAGGGACTCTAGGTTCATGCATAAATTGTGACAATACTCACACTACATAGCATATATCAGGTTTAGTTCTTGTTGCATAAATCAAAGATCCTACCATGGATCTATAAGCATTCATATCATGCAAACCATCACCTTCTTTTGCACTCAACTTTACATTACATTCCATTGGAGTAGAAACAAACTTACATTCTTGCAAACCAAACCTTTTCGGCATATCAGATATATACTTTCTCTATATCAACCACATACCTTCACCCCCATAGACAATCTGAACCTCAAGAAAGTATCTAAGAAAACCAAGATCTAAAATTTTAAATTACTTTTCCAAATTACCTTTGACCTATTCAATTTCTTTTGCATCATTCCTTATAATCAACAAGTCATCCACATAAATGCATTCATATACACACATGCCATCTACATGTTTTACATAAAGTGAAGGATCAACATGAATCGCTCTATATCCTTGGAGCATAAGATATTTTACTAACCTTGCATTCCATGCCCTTGGTGCTTGTTTAAGACCATACAATGCCTTCTTTAATCTGCATACATGATCAAGACACTTATTCACTTAACTCACCATTAAGAAATACATTTTTTATGTCTTACTGATATATATTCCATCTTTTTCGTGTAGCTAAAGCTAGAAAAGTTCTCACTATGGCCATCCTTTCTACTTGACTAAATGTTTTTGCATAGTCCAATCCTCGAGTTTGAGCATATCCTTTTGTTGCAAATCTAGCTTTGTATGTTGATACACTACTATGTGTACCTAAGCTCAAAAGATCTTAGGGACTTGTGACGAAAGAGACTATACCTTAATCATGAACAAGCCTATAATGGTGGATTAATAGATGTGTTAATTTATTAATCCATGGACAAAGATGTATCAAGTCTATGAGGACATGTACTTTTGTAATCACAAATGAAGTGAATGTGCAAAAAACGCATGTAAATTAGGTATAACTACCTCTCATGTCACCTACCTCACTAAAAATGTATGTCATGATACTTGCTACAATGGTAAGCACAATATAAGCCATAACTTAGCTCCAATACCCGAATATAGTCAATAAGTTGTTTTTGAAGCTCTCAATGAGACACATCCAATGGTGGTATTTTTGACTTAATTTGACAATCTTACTTCAAGTTATGAGCAAAATATTGAGTGCCGAGAAACATCCACTCTTGCTCCACAACTCGCCAAGCTTCACACATGCATTACAAAGGCAAAAATAGTAGGGGAAGGGGTAGATAACACCTCTAGACACACATTTCAAGTATTACACACACAAACAAGCTCATGGAGAAGAAGATACATACGTGGGAAGAAGAAAATTCGAAATTTTCAGCTTGTTCATTCAAAATGGTAGAAAGTCTCTAGAAAATGTCACAAAGTGACTTATATAAATGTGCCCTAAAAATGGTCCTTCTATACAAGAGACCAACACTTTTATTGTGAATCATGGAATTCCTACTAATATACAAAGCTAATGTTACAATCTTCTTGGATTATGCATCTAGAGGACTCCCCTAGAGCATTTACAAAGCTCTTGATGTAATACCATGGAAATTAAAGAAGAAAAATTATGCCCAATTTTGAAAAAATTTTGGGGCCTGCTTCTCTTTGATTCTTTCCCTGATACTCTATCTTCCTCTATAACATGCTCCCCCTCTTAGTGTTAGTCATCCCCTGGCAGTCTTTGCATCAAGAAGCATGCTGTCCTTTTATTTGATCCACTCTTTGCTTGAAAGGTCCTAGTTTTTACTTCTTTGTTCACACTCTTCGGTATCTCCTTGCTTCTCATTGCAGCTTGATGCATGCTTTAGCCTGATACATGCCCCTATGGGGCTCTAGGTAGAAAATAGTATTCTAATGATTTGTTTTTGTTTTCGATTTTCTTCTTTTCCTTTTGCTAGTTTCTCCCTCCACACGTCCCTCCTCCTGAACTCTACCATCCTTCATAAGATTTTGTGGGTGACGTGAGTAGGTCTCGAACATTGTTCTTTTTGTCTGATTGAGCAAGTTGGCTTCACAAATCATCAACTATTTCCACTGAGCTGATTTTATTCCATCATTTAGAGCTTGGAGATGATAAGCAAAAAAGCTCAGCTCATATGCAACTAATCTGACATTCAAATTTGATGACATTTTCAAAAAGATCTCCAAATCAATTTCAAAAAATTTGGTGAAGAAAGCTTCTTTGAATGTTTGCATATAAGTAATCGACAAAAACATTATTCTGGAGTCTATAGCCATTATTGTGAGGTATCTTGGTGTGATAGAGAGGTCAACAAAATAAGGATTTGGTGCCTTGATTAATTCTAATGAAGTTCAAAAATATGTATTCAACATGTTTAAAACTTTTAGGAGAGTGAGGAGCATACTGAGCACTTTATTGGTCATCCTTACTGCTATATCAGGTATAGAAACATATCTAGATAGCCAAATTCTATTGTTCGGACCATGTACTCTTCAATCGATAGATGATTATGTGGCATACTCGATGGCAAGGGAAAATTAAGCCATTGATTATTAAGCTTGCAGCTTCACTGTTCTTCCCAAAGTTGCATCCATGGTCTTTGACGTGGTACTAGACAAAAGGAAGGATTTATTTTTAATATGTATGGTGCCTCTTGCCAGTGCACCTGCAAGGTAGGATTCTTTTCCAAAAAAATTCTTCTCTAAATAGGATCGCCTTTTCAAATTCTTCTTGAGTGTGAGAGAAGGTTGTTGCCGTGAAGTTCAAGTTATGGCTCGGATCCCTCTAGGTCACCTTCTTCATGTAGCATCACGTTTCTTCTTTCATGATCCCCTATGGGACAATGAACAACTGCATAATGCTTCTTAAGTCTTTGCTCTTGATCTTGGCCTCTCTCATTATTCTTACCGTTGCATCTTCAAAATTTTATGAGTCACGACACCAGTAGTGCTCGCTCTCTTTGGTTCATTTTTGTAGTGTAGGGCATAAGATGTTTGTCAACTTGTATATCCTCCTCATATTGTATTTGTGAATGAACAATGAGGGGAGAAAGAGGGCATACCTTAGTCCCCTCATTAACCACATGAGAGCTTGGAACTACTGGTGTCCCCATGTTTACTTGCTGCAATAATTGTGCCTGTAACATTGCTATCACTTGATCTTTTTCCTTTATCAGTTCTTTTGCAGCTTTGAGCTCTACCTCACTCTTTATTTTGCTATCACACACAATAGCCATTTGATCAGTGTCTTGTTTGCATTTTTCACTGTATTTACATGCTTCTTTCCATTTATTTTGAAGTTCATTTGTATCGTGTATGTATTTTGATTCCCACTGGACATGCCATGCTTGTTTTTGAGTGAGCTGATCAACATACCTTTTGATTTGTGCTCATAGCTCAACCATGTCTTTACCTGTAGATCTTGATGCTTACATAGGTTCATTAAGTAAAATTGAATTCATCAAATCTTTATTTTTGCTTCTAAGCATGTCCGCCTTGTCCATGTATATTTTGATTTGTGTCTCAAGAATTTTGCTTCGATTAGCAATACATGTTTTCTTTGCTTCTCTTGCTTATATTTTTGTTTGATTTCATCTAATTGGCTTTTCAATTGTGCATTCTCTTCCTTTGATTTATTGATCACTCTAGTAGCCTCAATGGATTCTTTTATCTTTTTTGTGAGCTCCAATTGTGATTTCATTAGTTGATCGAAATAGTTGTTCACTTATAGCTTTGAATTGACCTTTTTCTATGTGTGCTTATTTGTATTCTTTGTCAACTTCCATCAACTATTGTTGTGTGTCCATGGCCATTTGTATCATATTTTTGACTACCGACTTCAAATGGTCCATGTCCACATTGAGCCATGTTTGTGGTATATTTGGATCTTCTCTCATTAGTACATCTTTGCGTTGTTAACATGCATAGTTTCATTAAAGGGCTGCCAGATCTTAAGTTGAATTTGCGGCTCAACCTCTTTATCTTTGTCCTTCTTGGAGCAACTGTTACATTCCTTATTGTTCCTTCGGTCTCCACACTAATATTGTACCTTGGTTCTTCTTTTTTATATTTCATTGTGATGTCAATTTTTCATCCTTTGCTTTAATCCCCCATATGTACTTGTCTTTCTTTTGGAGCTTCTTTTCCTTTGTTGGTCCTCTTTCCCTTTGCCTTAAGGGGTGCTTGAAGTCTTTGGCAATCCTACAAGTTGCTTTGTTTAAAGTATTTATTTCTTCTTTCACTCTTTCCATCGTCTTTCTTGGGATCCACATTTGTTGTTGCGATCCTTGAGATTCCACTAATCGTTTAGGTATCCACACTTGTAGCATCCTTTATCTATTTTGTAATAAGCCTTGATCTTTGTTGGCTCCTAACCTCTTAGTGGCATTTGGTTTTAGATCCTTCTTGCATTTGTATTGTTGAGGGTGATCCTTGCAAATCCACACTTGTTTTGTGCTTTTGCCATACTACTTTTGAGTGGGTCTCGAGGATTAATGAGTTGTTATTTTCTCACCATCCTCTTTAGAATGAATGGTCTCACTATGTGGCTAAGGAGTAAGCTCTTGAGAAGAAGAGATAGGCTGATCATGCAAATTAGAACAAGGTATATGTGTATGTAGAATAGTAGAATCGGTTGACAAGGGATTTGACGAGATTTTTTTAGTATGGTTACCTAGACTAGTGATCCTAGGGTTTTCTTTACATGTTGATTTTAGAGGTTTCTCATTTGGTAGACTGAAAAACCTCTCTATGGCCTATTTTTGCCGATATATATCCTTGGGCAAGGTGGATAGTGACTTCGAATTTGAAAATCCAATATTGACCTAAGACCAATTCTTCTAGAATGTCTGAGTCTTTACAGAGTAAGAGCCTTTGCTACATGGTATTATTTCTTAAATATAAAGACATGGATACTTCTCCTAGGCATTCAGTGATGTTATCTCCAATTCCTATCATGTGCGCTTTCGTCAGAATGATTTGTGCCTTTAGCTTCTCAGTTAAAGAAGCTCGTATATTGCTTACAACCGCTCCCATGTCAATTAATGAATCCACAAGTTGGTATTCTTCTTTACCAATACCTAAGCTTAAGTATGGTTGTCATATGAAATTACCTACGGGTTTTACTTGGTTGGTGTGGTAGTTTGCCATAGGGATAGGCTCTTCCCCTCATATGTACCTTTCATCATGTTCTCGTATCCATTCCTTTTGTTTTCCTATTCATTATCATGTTACTATTCTGGCTTCTTCTCGTATTCTTACCTCTTCCTTCTTTCTATTTTGCACTCCTAAGAGCCTTGCTAACATTTGTTCTGTCAATGACTCCATATACTTTTTAACCCTACATTCACGGATGTAGTTTGGTAGGATGTCTCCATCAAGCATGGCTAGGTTAATGGCTCCACTTCTAGAGATTCTATTTATAAGTAACGGTCTATACCCTCATTCTTGTAGTTTCTTTGCATGTTGTTTTAGTGTGTACACCAACAATAACTCTCCTTATCTAAGTCCCTTGTCCTTCATAGGAGCATCATAATAAGCTTTTTGCCTTCACTTTGCCGCATAAATGCAAGCTACAACTTGTAATCTAGTCTCGTGCAATTTCTCTATTTGATCCAATTGTCTTGATAATTTATGTCCCGTCCACTCATAGTTCTCAAAAACTCATAGAGTAGGAACCAAGAAATCAATTGGCATTATTGCATTCTATCCATGGATTAGATTAAAAGGAGTTGTATTGACTGCTGTTTTGTATGCTACTTCGAAGGCCCATATTGCATGATGTAATTTTTTGTCCCAATCTGACCTTCCATTATTTACTATCTTGGTTAGAACTATGCATAACACCTTATTGGAACTGTCCACTTTTCCATTACCATGTGCATGATAGGGTGCTGACTTTTTATGAATCATTAGAAATTCGTTCATGAGTGACTCAATGACTTCATTAATGAAGTGTGTACCTCTATCACTTACAATCTCAATAGGGAGTCCAAATTGAGTGAATATGTTTTCAAACAAGAATTTTGTTGTAGTATGAGCATCATTTTTCCTAGTGGTGTTTGCTTCTACCCATTTCATTAAATAGTCTGTAGCCACTATGATGTATTCAGTGTGTGATCCTTTTGCTAGGGGATTAATGGATTCCATGAAGTCGATGCACCATTTTGAGAAAGCTCTTGCACTAATCATGGGTCTTAAGGCCATATCATCTCGTTGTATGGGATACTTCGTTTGTTGACATACATCACAACTCTGTACATAAGTTTCAACATCCATGTGTAAAGTAAGCCACCATAAACTTGTGAAGAGAATCATCTTTATAGTTTTTTCGGTTGAAAAATGACCCCGTGCTGCTCTTGCATGTGCCATTTCAAGTATAATTGAAATGGCACATGCAGACATGAGCATAATTGATTATCCTTCTCGCGTTTGAATAATTGTTTTCCCACAATTGCATAGTCTTTGCTTTGCTCTTCTAGTGCTCATTTTCTAGCTATGATTGCTCCTTCTAGGTATGTATGTGATTTCAAAAAATCAATTAGTGGTTTACTCCATTGAGGGGAAATTGTAGAATAACATAATGATGGATGTTCCTTAGGTGTAATCTCTTGACATACTTGGTAGTTAGTTATGTGTCCATGCACATCCTTTTGCATGTCCGACCAATATTCACATAATCTTTTCAATTCTTGAGTTGTTCCACTAATGCCCTTATGTGTTCTCCACTTGTTTTCATGGGCTTGTTCAAGTAAACCCTTCCACTCCTCATCTTCCACACATCTTGCCAAAAATCGGGCATAATTACTTCTCGAATAATTGACCGACGTCCCTCTATGACCTTAGAGGTAGGACACAGAGAGAATGTAAGGACTGTGAGAGCATTGATTGACTTAGGTGCAACAACTAGTGTAGTTAGACTTTCATACTGCCAAAACTTGCAGTTAAACATCAATCCCATAGAAGCCTATCTCATAGGATTGGGAGGTGTGGAAACCCCTTGTTTGTGCGAGGTAGAGCTTCCCATCTATCTTCATGATGTTCCAATGAGAGTCAAAATGCTAGTGTGTCAAGATGAAGACCTTATTGATCCACTTGTCTTGGGACAAGATTGGATCTATGACCATGCAGTCAACTTAAACCTAAGGAGCCAACTTCTTCAAGTTTGGGTTCATGAACGATGCATTACATTAGAGTTAGAAAACTGCATGCTCATAGATCATGGTGTCACACATTCTCTTAGGAATAATCTTAGAGAAGAAGAAGTTGTATATGTCCAAAGCTCTATGATGTAGAAGGATGCTGCCTCCAACAAAAGAGTCGGAGACCCAGTGAGACTCCCTTCTTGTACGAAGTCTCAACCATCTGTAGTAGTTCAATCCCACAAGGAAGAGAAATAGTACATGACAACTGCTATATCAAATAGATAATGGGATTTCCAGAAGGTAGTAGTGCCTGGCATGAAGCAGATCTGGGTACGTAAAGGAGAGCAACCACTGACCTTGCCCCCACAATTCCCATCCAGGCAAGCCAATCAGGCCAGAAGACGAACGAAGAAGCTAGGACAAGCTCAACCACAAGGTATCCGAAAAGTTTGGGTGCCTAAGAAATTAGTTGTAGCTCAACAAGGAAAATTACAAATATGGGTACCCAAGAAGCTCTTACATACACACCAACCTATGCTCTCCCACATGAGAAAAGTCTCAACAAAGAAGCCAAGGTGAGGCAAGGGTCAGAACCCAACACCAAAACCAAAAGTAGACCAACTCACCTCTTCAACAAGAGTTAGAACAACAACAATGGTATGGGTTTGGAAGCCAAAAGCACCAGTAGCATCCATAGAACCAAAGAACCAACCATGTGGGATATAGATCTTATGCAACCACTCAAAGGTGAATAAATCAAAAGTGACCCGTACGTAGCCACTCACAATTCTAAAATGGATCCATAAGGAGGAAAGATCACTTTCCATTCAGGGATCCAATGGATACCTCCAACACAGGCTACCTCAATGTCTGCAAGAAACATTGCAACCTCGATGAGCGACAACCATGTGCTCCTTGCAGAACCTAGTCTTTTGCACCATTCATGCCATGCATTTCCAAAGTATGCATTAACATAGGGTCACATTACACGGTCGTGCATAGACACATTTGAGACTCCCATGCACAAGAGCACATTGACATATGTCAAATATTTTTACTGGTACTAACATGTATCTTCGTGTTTTGTGACATTGTTCCTCTATAAAATAAAATAAAATAAAATAAAATAAAAAAATAGAAAAGAAAGGAAGTGAGAGAGAAAAAGAGGGAATGAGAGCTTGTTTCCAGGTGTGGCTCATGGAACATGAATGAGTCATGCATAGTTGAAGGAGGAACCGTTGATGACTGGGCACTTATCATTTTTGATAGAAGTGTGTATCAGCTAGCAGATGATATTATTGCTGTGTTATATGGTAGATGTCTAGAACTTGGCATGAACATAGCATCCACAACTATTGTTTCCCCTTACCATGGTAGGAGGGAAGAGGTTGAAGATCCACAACTTGTGTGATGCTTAACTACTGTATGTACAAGAGCATCCAAGGAGATATCTGCAAGGGGTAGTTTTGGTACCCTAAAAATCCTTGTCTGTATACTGAGTGAGAAGACTCCTGCTTTTGGTGAGTTAAAGAGAATATGTGAAACTAATCTTCGTGTAGTTACCCAATGTTTTTTGTCAATGATTATAAAGAAATTCGATTCTCAGTATTTGGAAAATGTTGCTTTGAAGAGAGGAGACAGGACCAGGCACTCAAACAATTTCATCAGTGGACAATCAACATGGACATTCATCGGCAATGTTCCATCACACATGCCGAGTGTACAACACAAGAGGTAAACATCAATCGACCCTTCACCATGGTAAGTATCTCTACTCTGGCAACACCATAACCATGATAGATTAGGAAACCTCTTTGTGGGCATACCCTTGAGCACTTAGCTCAAGACCCCCAATTTTTGCACCATACTTCTTCCAATGCATTTTCCAAGTAAGCATGCATAGGGCCACATTACAAGGCCATGCACACGGCACATACTTTCTTCCACCCATGCACTAACACACTTACCCATCATTCACCATGGGTTATGAGTACTTGGCATGACTACTATGAACATCATCTTTAGAAGATCTAGAGGACATCAATGAAGACTCACAATGACATAGTGATGCTGGAATCCAAGGAAAGCACATATCAAGGGACTACAACTTGCAAAGGCTTGCGGTGACAAATGAAGAACCAGACAACCAACCCTGCCACATTTGGAAACAGATGACTGTTGTTCATATGGAAAGGACACTACATCTCAAAGCACTACCTAGAACAACCATTACAACCAGGGTCTATCAGGGATGACAAACTCGAGAGGGGGGGGGAGTGTTGACACTCAAGATAAAGCATGAGGTACAAGAACACATCAAAGAAATGGACATACACAAAGGAGGAGCATATAGGGAGCTCCAAGAAGTACATGCCAAATTTTCAAAAGAAATCCCTACAAAATAGTGATTTTCATAATTGAAAACCATTTTAAATACCATTTTCCATTTTTGTGACTCCATTTTGTTCAAGCCAAGGAGTCCTTGAGCTTGAGGAGTATTAGAAGTATCATCCTACCAATTTTCATAATTTTTAGACTTCGTTTGAACCCTCAAATAAGCCCTGGAACCTAATTTTTAACTAGGCCAAAAATTAGGTCTGGACAGGGCCAAAACTAGTCCAAAAACTATAAAAAGAGCTAGATAGCTCATTTTTGAGGTTGGCTTGTTAGAGAATAGAGCTTTTGTAAGAGAGTTCCTTTGCAATAAAAAGCTTTCCATTGTTCCTCTCTTGATCTTGCCTTGTGTGTGTGGGTGTGTACGTGTGTGCATACTAGTGTGCTTCTCACTCACACAGTTGTACCTTCACATGCTCATGGTCTTCATACCGGTCCTCACGTCTTTGCAGATTGACAAGTAAAGGAGGTGGTGCTTACGCTTGAGCTACACTTAGTAACTAAAGAAGTTTCATACCCATATCTGATTGGCTTCTTGCTTTCCGTTTGTGATCTCCTTAGAGCTTGGTTGGATGATTCAGGTAAGTCTTCCAACCTCTTCATTTTGGCCTTGGCCTTTGATTTCCATGCCTTGAATTCTTCTAGGTTGATGATGTCCTCATCATCTATTTTGATGTCTTCAATTTGGCTTGGCTCCTCCTTAGTGAGGCTTGGAAACTCCTCTTCCAAGTCATATGGCAACTTAAATTTCCTGCATTCACTTTCAAACCAAGAATCATTCTCATCAAACACAACATCTCTACTGAACATAAATCCTTTGTTGGATGGATTATAGAATCTATATCCTTTCTAGTTTAAATCATATCCTATGAAGATGCACTTCTCTGCCTTAGGGTCTAGCTTACCTCTGATTTGAGATGGAACATGCACATAAGCAACACATCTAAAGATCCTGCAATGATCAAGTGATGGCCTCCTACCATGCCAAGCTTCATATGGGGTCATCCCATCAAGTGATTTTGATGGCAACGTGTTAACGAGATAAGTGGTAGTAGATACACTCTCTGCCCATAAATAATTAGGTAGCCTTTTATCATTAAGCATTGATCTAGCTGTTTCAACTATTAACCTATTTCTCCTCTCTGCTACCCCATTTTGCTCAGGGGTGTACCTTGTTATAATTTGCCTTTTGATTCCTCTATCCTACAAGAATGCATCAAATTCATTGGAGAAGTACTCACCTTCTCCATCTGACCTTAATCTCTTTAGGCTTCTTCCTGTTTGGTTTTCCATAAGTGCAAGATACTTCTTAAAGCAACTGAACACTTCATCTTTGTGATTCATATAATACAAGATAGTCCACCTATTGAAATCATCAATGGAAGACACATAGTACCTTGAGCCAAAAATTGAAGGGTCCTTACTTGGTCCCCACACATCTGTGTGGACAAGCTCCAAGTAATCCTCATGCATATAACCTTTATTTGAGAAGGGTAACCTATGAGATTTACCAAACTGACATGCACCACATCTATAGATCATGTGTTGCTTGGATACATTAGGTATCCCAAGCACACATTGATCTCTACATATTTGCTTCAAGGTTCTCTCACCAATATGCCCTAATCTTTTATGCCAAATCTCAAGCTCTGATAATGTTTGATCTTTGTAATTGTAAAGTGCAATATTTCTAGTGTCCTCAAGTTCAAATGTAAATAGTCTACCTGTCTTTTCTCCCTTAGCAGTTCTTTTTAATCCATGTTGGGGCTCCTGCACCAATGCTCCATATTTGTTGAATCTAACCTGCAAACCCTTTTCCACAATCTGTCCAACACTCATCAAATTCTTGGTGATTGTAGGTACATAAAGAACCCTGCTCAACAGATTTCTATTCCCATAAGAGGGCTTAACATTTCCTACCTTGACCATTGAATGTTTGCTGTCATCACCTGTTCGTACTTGGTGCTTTCCCTTGGGTTCCTCAAGGTCAGAGAGAAGAGCTACATTGCCTGCCACATGATTTGAACAACCTGGGTCAATATAGAAGAGGTGTTCATCATTCATACCTTGTTTTAAAGTCATGTTCATAATCAGAAGGCAATCTGCTTGATCCTCTGTGTAATTGTTGTAGTCCTTTCTTGATTTGTATCCTCCTTGATAGTTCTTATTGTAATTGTTGTTGTAGTTGTTGTTGTAGCTTTGATTATGGTTGAATCTTCCTCTTGATTGTGAGTAGCCACCTCTTTGGTATCCTCTTCCTCTTTGATTCTTGAAGCTCCTATAGCACTCATCTGTAGTGTGATTAGACAATCCACATATGTTGCATGTGGAAGAGTTGAAAGATCTCCCCCTACCTTGCTTACCTCCTCTGACCCTACCTCTTGAGTTCCTACCTCTCCCTGCCTAGTTAGCTTGAGAAGTAGTACCTTCATCCTCTACTTTCTTGCTCTTTCCTTTGTCTTTAATCTTTCATTTATTTGTGTATAGGGCAGAAGAGTTATTACTAGGCTTGATGGTTCTCCATTTTTGTTGAGCTTGGCTTCATGGGTAAAGAGTTGCCCCATGAGTGTGGTAAGATCTGGAATCTGCATGTCCATGTATAAGTCAATGGCAATTGTGAAGGCTTCCCATTTGTCATCTGCCTTGACGCCATTGATTGCTTGTCTCACAATTTGCTCATCTTCAATCTCCTCTCCTATGCTTCCCAATTGGTCAGCCACATCTTTGACTTTGGTCACATATTCTGAAACACTTTGCTTGGGTAGCTTCCTTTGAGTGGTAACCTCAATCCACAATTGATTCTTTCTTGCTCTTGTTTTAGAAGAAAAGTATGAAGACAATGTATTCCAAGTCTCTTGGGATGTTTACAATTCCAAATGTGTGGAAGAAGGAAGTCAGAGATAGAGTTAAGTAAACATGACCTTGCTAATGCATCTTTGGCACACCATGAGTTGAGTTTTTTAAGCTCCTCTCTTGTAGGTTGTCCTTTGCTTCTGGAAATGCACATCTCCTCATCTCTTGATATGTATCCATAGAGACTCCTTCCTTGTAAGTATGTCTTCATCCTCAAGGACCATGCTTGGTAGTTGTTCCTGTCCAATTTATCAATAAAAGAAGGGAAACCATCTCCCATTTTACCTCAATTGCTCTGATACCGCTATTGGATGAGATGGATATGGATACTTCAAGAAATGAAGTGGTACTTGCTAAACCTGCTTGGTACCAGCCCTGATACACTTCAGAGTTGATTAGTAAGCCTTCTTAGCTACCAAATGACACCAATAAAGTACTAATGTACTTTGGAGTTGATGAATGTAATGATTGATCCAAAACAGATAACTTTAGAAATCACAAGTTGTCAAAAACCTTGCTATTTTGATTCACACACCTTCTAGTTCTTAAGCTTAGTGCTCCTAGCACAGTAGCAATTAGGAAAATTGCTTTTAGAGGAATAAGATTAGCATAGCAAGCTAATGTTTGCAAGTGGAATCATTCAAAATAACAAACTATGATCAAAGAAATTAATTTAGCAATCTTAGACTCAACCCTGACTTTTTAGGGACTACTCAGAGAAATATCAGTGACTACTTTGATCATAATTTCTCCCAGATGGTAGATCCAAGTGACTTGAAAATTTATGATGATATAGAAGACTTCAATCTAATTCTAATAAGCTATAGAAATTGCAAAATGATAGACTAATCAGTGAGATATTCTCAGTCAAAGTTGACTATTTTGAGAGATCATAGCAGGACAGTAGACAGAGTTGATCAATGACAAGTTTGTATTATAACACAATGTTGTACAGATCATTGGCATAGAGGATGATGCAAAATGATGATAACTGAGTAGCTATGGAGTGTGCTTACTCAAGCTTACAAAATGATCAGTCAAATGGGCTCAATGATGAAGTGTTATCCTGCGACTTTTCCAAAGTCCTTTTATCACTTGCTTCACAATTTGAATTCAAATTCAAATTCTTGGCTCTCTCCATAAAGTGACTCCTATGATGTAGGCAATATTCTCTCATTAGGAACTCGTTGCTATATTTCCTCCTAACTCCCACAAGTTGTGGCATTTACAAAGATTCTTAAAGTAATTGACTTTTACCAAGGATAAATGACTAGCTATTACAAGATGTGGTTCACATGAACCAATTAGTGAAGCAAGAAATGTCCATAGAATTTCTCTACAATATGTCAAATGTGAAGGCTTGGGTAAATTGCACCAACACTCCTTATGGAAGCTTTGGGGAAAGCCAACACTCAAGCGAATGAGAATGAAATTGCAAATGGTAGATGAACACATTGAGAAGCCTCTAGGGTTGTTAGAAGGGATAAGTCTCACCACTTTTGGTGTGGAGTTTGAATAGACATTCACCATATGCGATTTTAGCAAGAACCATGCATATGAGATGATTTTAGGTAGGCTAATTCTTTGTACGTGCAACACTTGGGTGTCATCACTAAAGTTTATCTCAAGGACTACTCACATAGAGATGTACTCCCTTATAGTGGAACCATATCCATAGAGCATTAGATCACATAGAGTTAGTGCACTCCATTGGATCAGGATCCTCTTGGATGCATGAAGAAACACACTTATGGATGTGTAAAGTTACAATAGAGGAAGATAAAAGAGCCACCAATAGAGATGTACGCACTCAAGAGAACCCTACATCAATCTAAGACCAAGACTATGCATTGATGATTTTCCCTAAAAAAGAATTTGAACCCCATAGTTGGGCCAAAATTATAGCCACCATGGACATAGCAGGCAATGAGGAATAGTGGACTCTCGTTATGATTTTCCCATAAGGCGTAGGGTTAACTTAAACCATTTGAATCCGGCCGACTGCAGGGGAAGTAAAATGGTATCTAGCCATACTGTCGCAAAAGAGTAAGCAAACCCCCTTAGATTGGCCGAAGTTGGCCACTTTTGAACTTCAAAGTCTAAACGAAGGGGATACTTAATGTTTCTGGGGGCTTCTCTGGGCCCATAATAGAAAGTGATCGTTATGACATCCCCCCTTCGTGCCTTAAGTGCAACTTCATTAAATCGATTGATGGGCATACTCTTGAATCTCCTTTAGTATGAGTTAATCTTGTAGGGGAGGATACTAATTAGGTAATATTTTATTTGGTTGTCGTTTCTGTGTAGGAGGGCTCATATAGTCCGATCATTGTTTGGCATTGCGATGAGGATGGCTATGATATTTCAGTCTTCAGAATAGAACCGATCATATGTGATCCAATCATTGAAGAGTGTATGCCTAGAATGAGTGAACCCAAGGAAGATATAGATGGAGATGAAGATTCCATCCTCATGGAGCCTTTTTGTGCTTCAGAGGAAGAATATCTTTATTTAATCAAAGAGGAACTTAGGAGGAGGAAACATCAAAAGAAGAAGAGACATTGATAGTAACCAAGATGGAGAAAAGAGAGAAACCAAACTCGAAGGCTGTAGAGGAAGAGACCACCTTTGAGGTCCTAGGAATGAAATAGAAGATCAAAAGTTCATGATCTGGATGCCTCATAGAGAAGCACTCACGGAAGTGGCATGCGACAAAAAAGAAAAACCTAAGAAAATTATTGTGACATAGAAGATGGTGAAGAACGATGTACTTATATAGGACGTGACGTGACTGATGATGAGGAAAAGGAGTTGACTGCATTGTTAAGAGAGTATAGAGATATGATTGCATGCAGCTGTAAGGACTTGAAAGGAGTAGACCCAAATATCTATTCTCATAGAATCCCCATGTCTTCAGAAGCCAAGCTAATGAAGCAAAAACCTTACACATTTAATGACAATTACACAGATAAGATCAAGGCGACAAAGAATTCCTCCACCTGCTTGGTACATAGCACTTGCTTGAATTCAGCAATATGATCATATGGCTCTCCAAAACCATCATAATGATTCCTCATGCACTTGGCTATTGGCCTTAGTCTTCTACTCGGTTCTAGTGGTCGAAGGACTATGGGGATAGTAGGACGTACACGTGGTACACCTGTTCCAACTCCTTGGGGTGGTCTCATCGAGGAAGGTGGCCTATTCATATTTCCACTTCTTGGGTTGGCTTGATAGCCGAGGTTAGTTCATGGCATGGAAAAGTGCACTTGTGGTTGGCCCGACACACTTTTTTGATGGATTTGCCCAGAGGTTGGGTTTTCAAAGCTCTTTTGTATCCTAAAAAAGGTTATGTGATGTGGTTGCATAGTCTCACGAAGGGAATACAGGCAATCCTAAATATCTCAATCTTGACTTGTCAAAATCATCAACAAGCCAATCTCTCCCCTTATTCTGGTCTAGGTAGTTAAATCTAAGAGAGTATTTTGGATCTTGTAATTCATAGATAATGGCCAAGTAGATGCCTTCTGCTTGGATAGGTGAAGTGTCTTGTAGCACTTTGTCTAAACCACTTACCATATACACATCAATGAGATACTCTTGGTTCATATCTTGAAGAATCCATTTAAATTCTTCATTATTAAGCTTTTCTAATTGGATTCCCCCTGGGAACTCTAAATCAGATTGCACACGGGGGAAATCAAGTTGGGTCCATGTGTACTTCTTCTTGGTAATTAAGCATGAATGGATGCACTACCCTTTGTGGTGTAGGAGTTACATTTGAAGTCAATGTGGCTCCTCTTGATTGGGCACATGGTATGGATCCTCTCATCCTCTTTGATGGTGGTGTAGAGGATTTCTTGCTCTTATTGTTTGACTTTGTTCTAAGATAGTGCTCGTTGAAGGGGAATGTCATAAGCCAGACATCTATAGATGATTCTTGCAAGGGCACAATATCCATGCAACATTGCCTTTTGCAGCCATCGCTTATGAGCCAGGTGGATCTGAGCAATTATGCAGTGTGATAGGTTGATTCTCATGTTTTGCATATTTGCTAGGTACAAATTGAACAAGACTTTTTTGTGAGGCATTGTGAATCTGTCTTGCTATGGGAAGGAAAAATACTTCATGCACATCCTTAGGTGAACCACAATGTTTGGTGTCATGGCCACCATATCCTTGAGTTTTTTGAGATTCCTATTTTTCATGCTATCAGGGGCTAGACTTTCTTTCTCAATGTGGATGTGCATACCCTGCAAGTCCAAGGTCTCACATACTAGGTTTTTTGTCAAACACAACCGATTTGACTCATTTTCATGCACTAGGGATGTGATCACAAAATTAATGGATGCTCTAGTGTCCTTGTTGGGCGTTAGTGAGTTAATGAGATAGTAGCAATGCATAAAGTTGGGATTTGGAAGCTTGGAATTGAAATATTCAGCCAGACCCACTTTCCACCATACCAGACATAGCTCTACTTCATTCTATAAATGCTCAAAATCTCTTGTAAAAAAGTGATATTTTCCCCATACATTTTTGTACTCTATCTCTACTTCCCAAATAAAAGATCATTCCCCTAGGTTCCTTCCACTTCACTAAACCAATGAGAGTTCTTGCTAACTTGAGTTCTATGTCCCATTGGTGGATCTTTGATATGGATGATGTGTAAGTCCCTCATCTCCTCTGGTTGTTCCTTTAGTTCATCTAATATGGGCATGCTCTCTATATCTATGGTTTGCTGACTAGTTACTTCATGCGAGCTGGTGTTTGTTGCTTTCGACATAGTGCTGTCCATTGTTGTAGCTCTTGAATATGCAAGAACTGCTAGTGCAAATGAGTCCAAGCCTACATACTTGGACAATTAGCATGTATCTCATATAGTCACATATGACTATTCCCTTGTAAAAGTCAATTACCTTTATCCTTTTAAAAGTGCATGCGATAATTGCACTAACCCCATGTGGAATTAGGAGGAATCAGATCTTGAAATATTGATGGATAATAAATGAGAGAATAAAGCCTAAAGTCTAGGACTCACTTTATGGTGAGAATTTTAATTTGAATTCAAAGCTTGGCTCCAAGTTTAACTATAAAAGTGTTAAAAAAAACTCACATAATAGGAGCTCGATTAGTGAGATCAATTGAGAGGGAGTTGTGTGATTAGTGAGCTCATTCTATAGCCACTTCACTACCCTCACATTGTGCCATTATACATTTCCAATGTCATTGTATTTCTATGTGAGTTAATACATACACATTGATCATATCTTTACTTCACTTCTCTGCTATGACCATCTCAGAACAGTGAACTTCTCAAAGCTTGTTCTCAGTGCATAGTTGATCATTTGATGTGCTTTAAAGTGCTATAGATTCATCACACTATCTAATTCATAGCTACAAGTTTCATTAGCATTGTTTTTCCTCCAAAGCACTTAAGAAAATTGCCTATGAAGGACATCATAAATATTTGCCTGATGGACATGGATTGCAAAAGGTGAGTATATCTGGTAGACTCTTTACATTTGAGGTTGAAGATACCACAAACATTGCACTCTTCAATTACAAAGATCAAACCTTATCTAAACTAGAGATATGGCATAAAAGGCTAGGTCATATAGGTGAAAGAACAATAAAACAAATATGCATGGATCAGAGTGTGCTTGGCCTTCCAATTGTGTCCAACCAACACATGATTTACAAATGTGGAGCATGCCAATTTGGAAAATCTCACATGCAACCATTCAATAGAAAAGGATACATGTATGAAGACTAGTTGGAGCTTGTACACACAGATGTGTGGGGCCCTAGCAGAGAGTCATCAATCTCAGGGTCAAGGTACTATGTCTCATTCATAGATAATTATAGTAGATGGACAATTCTTTACTTCGTGAAGCATAAAGATGAAGTGCACTTGTTTCAAAAAGTATTTCGCATTGGTTGAAAACCAAATAGGTGGAAGCTTGAAGAGGATCACATCTGATGGAGGTGGTGAGTATTTCTCACATGAATTCGACTCATTCTTACAGGAGAAATGTATAAAGAGAGGTCACAACAAGATACACTCCTGAACAAAATGGAGGGGTAGAGAGGAGGAATAGACTGATAGTAGAGGCTGCAAGATCAATGTTGAATGAAAAGAAACTACCAAATTACCTATGGGCAGAGGCTGTTTCCACAGCCACATAATTTATTAATGGGCTCCCATCCAAATCCTTGGATGGAATGACACCTTATGAGGCCTGGAATGGTAGGAGACCCTTATTGGACCATTGTAGAATCTTTGGGTGCATTGTTTATACACATATATCCTCGCTGATTAGAGGGAAGCTTGATCCAAAAGCTAAAAAAGTGTGTATTCATTGGCTATGATCAAAACCAGAAGGGATATAGGTTGTACAATCCCACTAACAAAGGATTTCCAGTTATAAGGGATGTGGTTTTTGATGAAAATAATTCATGGTTTGAAGATGATTGCAGGAAAATCAAGCTACCCTATGACTTGGAAAGTGATTTTCCAACTCTGCCTCAAGAAGAACCACAAATATCTAAAGATGTCAACTCAGAAGATGAAGAACAGATTGACCTCAAAGCTTGGAAGTCAAAGGGCAAGGCAAAGCTCAAACAATTGGAAGACATTCTAAAGTCATCCAATCAAGCACTCAGAAAATCTCAAAGGGAGAGTAAAAAACCAATAAAGTATGGCTATGACACATCACTAGTCACCAAGCATTCTGTATACATGACTAAAGATTCTATGTTAGAAGAGCCTTCTTCATTTGAAGAAGCCAATAAGAAGAAACAATGGAGAGAAGCCATGTATGAAGAAATTGAAGCACTTCAAGAGAACAACACTTGGGATTTGGTTCCAAAGAAACCATGCATGAAGGTAATAGGATCCAGGCATATATATAAAATCAAGAAGAATTCAAATGGTTCTATAAACAGGTATAAAGCAAGGCTAGTAGCAAAGGGGTTTGCTCAAACTCATGGAATGGATTATGAGGAGACCTTCTCATATGTGACTAAGATTCCAACAATCAAAGTTTTAGTAAGTATTGTTGCTTCAAAGAATTGGAACTTGTATGAGTTCGATGTTAAAAATGCATCAGTTTGATGTTAAAAATGCATTCTTAAATGGATGGATCTCATAAGAAGTTTACATGGCTCAACCACTAGGGTATGAAGAAAAGGACAAATCAGAGTATGTATGCAAACTAAGGAAATCACTCCATGGTTTAAAGCAAGCTTCTAGAGCTTGGAGCCATAGGCTTATCACAGATTTGCAGGATCAAGGATTTGTTGCGAGCAAAGCAGATTCTTCTTTGTTCATAAAGAAGACTAACTCAAAAGTTATTTACTTATGTGTCTATGTGGATGACATTATCATTACATGGAATGATGCCAATGGCATCAAGCAAATCAAATCTCATACTATGGAAGAATTTAACTTCATTGACCTTGGTTTGTTAACATACTTTCTTGGATTAGAACTTCTATATATAGATTCTAGCATCTTTATTACTCAGAGGAAGTACATTCATGATATGTTAGTGGAATTCAAGATGGAGAACACTAAAATTGTAGGTACACCCATGGAACTTAACCACAAACTTAGTTCTCATGAGGGAGAAGTCCTTGAAGATATAATTGGTTATCAAAAGATTGTTGGGAGTCTCAACAAGAGTGGACATATGTTATGGAGGAAGTACATTAAGCCAATTTATGCATACACCAAGAAAGCCTCACTTGGAAGCTATCAAGAGGATCTTAAAATATTTAAAGGGTACCATAACTGAATTTTTATCCATTCACTTTTGATTTGGATATCAAGACGTATTCTGATGCACATTGGGTTGGCTCCAAGGATGATAAGAGGAGCACTTCTGGCTACTTATCTTTTGCAATATCAAAGCTAATATCATGGTCATCAAAGAAACAATCAACTGTAGCATTGTCATCAACAGAAGCAGAATATAGAGGCTTAGCAAGTGCAACACAAGAGGCTATGTGGCTCAAACTACTTTACACAGATTTGGGGTTAGATTCTTATACTCCAAAGGTTTTTGGAGATAACACTAGTTCACTTCATTTGGCTGCTAATCCTGTATATCATGCAAGGACTAAGCATAATGAAGTGCACTATCATTATGTAAGAGAGAAGCTACTTAGCAAGGACATCCAATTGCCCCATGTATCAACCAATTTGCAATGCGCAGATATGCTCACAAAATCTTTGGATGGATCTAAGATGAATAGGTTCAAGATGATGATTTGCTTGCACGAAATCAAGGAGGAATGAAGACCAAGCATGTTAGGCTTGAGGGGGAGCTGTTGGTGCAAATGAGTCCATGCCTACATGCTTGGACAATTAGCATGTATCTCATATAGTCACATATGACTATTCCCTTGTAAAAGTCAATTACCTTTTATCCTTGTAAAAGTGCATATGATAATTGCACTAACCCCGCATGGAGTTAGGAAGAATCAATCTTGATGGATAATAGATAGAGAATAAAGCCCAAAGCCTAGGACTCACTTTATCATGAGAATTTGAATTTGAATTCAAAGCTTGGCTCCAACTTTAACTATAAAAGTGGGGCAAAAAGACTCGCATAATAGGAGCCCGAGTAGTGAGATCAATTGAGAGGGAGTTGTGTGATTAGTGAACTCATTCTATATCCACTTTAGTACCCTCACATTGTGCAATTATACATTTCCAATGTCATTCTATTTCTATGTGATTTAATACATACACATTGGTCATATCTCTACTTCACTTCTCTGCTATGACCATCTCAAAATAGTGAACTTCTCAAAGGTTGTTCTCAGTGCATAGTTGATCCTTTGATGTGATTTAAGATGATATAGATTCAACACATTGTCTATTTCATAGCTACAAAGTTTCATTAGCATTGTTTGTCTCAATCCTGAGATATCTTCATATTTTTGCTCACTGGTCTACATACTCTAGCACCTAGCACCCCAAAAATATCGAGATAGTTATTCAACTTGCTAAGCATCATTCTCAGAGTACATTTGATCTTTTTTATTGAAATAATCATTATTGGTAGATATCTAAGCTAATTAGATACTCCCAAAAGTAATTTAGCTAATTGCTAGTAGGTTGAGAGCACTGTTCATTTTACTAAACATGTGCAGAGACCAAAGTAGCAAGTCTAAGCTCTTGGTTGAACTTTCTACTCATTTGTTTTGATAAATTGATTAGAGGATCATGCTCCAAAGCACATAGGTGATTATTTGTGATCATTAGGAAGCTCAATGGGTCTACTACATTCTCCACAACTTGTTCTTGCTTGGTGTCAAGCAGGAGTTTGCAACACCACTTCATCTCTGGAATCTATCCACCATCTCCTCCAACAAGAAGAAGAACATCATATTAGCATTGCATTGGAATCAAGATGATACATTGTCCCTTTTACAATACCAAGATGATATTTCTTTTAGTTAGGGGGTTAGTAACAATGACGTGCATACGTTGTCCCCCTTTACAATACCAACATGATATTTGTTTTAGTTAGGGGGTTAGTAGCAATGATGTGCCATGTGAATGTGTGTGGATGTTAGGAGGTTAGTAAGCTTCCTATTAGCATACTCGAGATGTGCAATATACTCAACATGCCTCTATCCTTTTGTGAGGGTATTTACATTATTGGGTTACGGGATTTATTGCAAGGCTTGACTTTCCACATTTCCCTTATGGGATTATAGATTTTGCTTTTGATATTAGCTACATGTTTTATGGCTGATGCTACTTGGATTTGGGACTTTTTAGGTACCCATTTCCAATGAACACTAGGTGTAATTTTACATGCTAATGTGGTGATAATAGATTTCATCCTCAATGGTGGTGGGGTGAGTGCCTCTGAGCATTGATTTAAACCTAGGAGTTTATGTGTGGCTAATTAAGCACATATGTAGGTCTTAGGCATCCAAATTTGTCTAGCATTGGGGTTGGCCTTCATCAATTGCTTAGGTATCCAAATAGAAATGATTCATCAAGGTCGGGTCCTTGAATGTTCAGCTCTCACTTTATTTGATTGCTTCATTTGTTTGGTACGTACTTATGGTCATGAGGAGGGAGTAGAGGGTTGCTCACTCTTGAGCCTCCAGATTTGCTTCACTCGATGAGCCTACCCTATTTTTGATCAACTTTTTAGTATGAGATTTGGTTGTCTGCTCCATTTATTGCTTGAGTTTCTTTGCTTGATTTCCTTCAACCATCTTTTGAAAATAAGGGAGTTCCATCTTAGTTGTTGCTACTCCTTCACGAGTTGCATTGTCCTACATCATAGAAATTTGGACAAGAACATCATCTTTATCATGCATACTCCTAGAGGGAGTAGGATTTGGTGCCTTATCTAGTTCAATGAGTGCATAACTTGCTAGTTCAACTGTAATATTTTGCTCATTTAGCCAAGCCTAAAGAAGTCAACTCCTTAGGTTTAAGTTGACCAAATTGTCATAGATCTAATCTCAACCCAAGATAAGATGTTCCATGATATCCTCATCTTGACTCACTAATACTTTAACTATCATTTGGACATCATGAATGGAGATGGGAAGTTCCAGCTCACCCATGCAAGGGGTTTCCACACCTCCCAATCCTATGAGATAAACTTCAATAGGATTGATGCTCAATTGTAGATCTGCATACTAAGAGAATCTAACTGCACTAGTGGTAGTGCTTGAGTCAATTAAAGCTCTTATAGTTTTCTCATTCTTATCCTATCCTACTTTTAAGGTCAGAAGGGGTCGTCTGTCAAGTATTCGATGGTGGCTAACACTCGTAGGTTGGGACATAGCCATGTGATATCGTGAAGCCTCATGAACATCTATCCTAGGTTGATCTCTACCACGTCTCCTCAATTTCATATGTCGAATGTGTTATAAGGCTTTTGCTTGAGCTTCTTCTTGAAATCAGCTTTGTTCTTCTTTGTGCTTCTTTGCCATGTTGAGTCGACTCAATATTCCTTCGGTTAGGGGTTCTTGATATAATTTCACATCCACTGATGTAACTTGGTAGTATATTTCCCTCTAGAGTGGCTAGCTAGGTCCACTTGTTGAGATTCTATTAATTATCATGGGTCCATAGCCACACTTTTCTAATTTTCTGGTAGGTTTCTTTAATGTATAGACCAAGACTAAATCTCTTGCCTTCAAGCCCTTATCTTTTACATGTTAATCAAGTTTCTCCCAATCATTCTAGATCGAAAATTCTAGAAGAGAGCTCATGACCACTTCATTGATGCTTGTGTGCTACCTTCAAAGTGGGTATTAGGAAGTCTAAGGGCAACACCACATTTTGATCAAACACCATCTGAAAGGGTGTGGTGTTGAGTACCATTACATAGAACACTCTATAATCCCAAACAACATGATGCAATTGTTTGTCCCAAGTAGAGTGCCTATTGTTCACCAACTTAGTTAGGATAGATCATAGGATCTCATTTGTGCTTTCCACTTGTCCATTTGCTTGTGGGTGGTATGGAGCTGACTTCTTGTGAATGACGATGAATTCTTGTAACAAGTATTCAACAACCTCATTCAAGAAGTGGCTACCACGACTGCTGACTAATTCTATTGGAAACCCATATCTTGTAAAAACATTCTCAAATAGAAACTTAGCTATGGTATGTGCATCATTCTTCCTTGTGGCTTTCACCTCTACCCATTTTGTTAAATAATCAATGGCAACAACAATATATTTGGCATGTGAAATCTTAGCTAGGGGATTAATAGGACCAACAAAGTCGATTCCCCACTTAGAAAATGCAGGTCTTCCCATCATGGGTCTCAATGGCATCTCATCCTTGCATATCAGATACTTAGTGCATTGGCATATGTCACACCTGTTCATGTAGGTATGAGCATCCATCTGAAGGGTTTTCCACGAAAGACTTGTGAATAGTATTTCTTTGATCACCCTATCTAGTCCAAAGTATCCTCCTACCACACCTTGGTGGGTAGTTTCTAATATCTTAAGATGTTCACTTTCATTGACAGAAAACCTAAGATATCCATCTCTTCAACACCTCTACAAGTTATCTTTGATAAGAGTGTAGTCTAAAGCCTCCTATTATAAGCTCCATCATCTAGATAATGTCATCTCTTGAGGGAAAGTTTTTTTCTTGAGAAAGTTAACCAAAGGACTTCTCCACTATGGTATTGGGGATATTTGATATAGAGTAGAATGTTCTACCGGTGGTCAATTGCAACATTTTGGGCAATCCTTACACATCCTATGGACATCTACTTCCATGGTTGGCTAGTATAAAACTAATCTTTTTAGAGTCTACATGGTTTGATGTTTAGAGTGATGTTGCTTCAATGCACCTACATGTGATAATCGCAACCATTTTACTACTCATCTTCTTCCACATAGTGAGCCGAAATGCCTTGATCTATGTGTTTGTACTCATCTACCATTATGTGATATTTTTGGGATTTTAGTACTTCATTACCTTTTGATCTTAGTACAGGATGTTTGGGTCCAAAGGTTAGAATAAGCTCAATGGTTTTGGCCCACTTAGGCACTACTTCTAGGTTGAATAGGTAAGCATCATGAAGTTCATCTCACACTCCTTGCAGGGAATCCCTTGAGGTTAGTCTAGAAAGGTAGTCTACCCTAAGAGGGGACTTGCCTTTCCTGACAACTACTTCAAAGTCATACTCCATTAGTAAGAGAAACCATCTTCTTTATCTACCCACATTGCAAGGTTTATTCACAGGATAGAGTAATGCTTGATGGTCTCTAAGAAAATTAAACTTATTGGCAAGAAAAAATGTGCAAACCTTTTGATTGCAAATACTGCCTAATCCTTCTCTTTCTATTGTTATGTAATTTTGTTCAGCGACATTTAACTGACTACTTGCATAAGCTATCAGAAGATCAAGGTTACCTTCACATGTAAGTTGTGCTAGCACATGCCCAACATCATAATTGGATCCATCCACATGAACATGGAATGACTTATTCCAATCTGGTGTAGTCAAGATTGGTGTTGAACACAATCATCACTTAAGCTCATTAAAAGAGTTTTTGCATTCTTCCATCCACTCAAAGTTAGTTAGAGGATTGTACAGAGGCTTTGCAATGACAACATACATGTGGGCAAACCTTTGGTAGTACCCACAATGTCCCATAAAGGCTTGTACTTCCGTCACATTCGTTGGTCTAGGTAACTCAACAATAGCTCTAACTTTGTCCCCATCGGTCGAGATTCAATTCTTTGACACTATGTGTCCTAGAATCTTGCCTTGCTTGACCGTGAAAATGCACTTTTCTAGGTTCAACTAATCTTGATATTCTCTATATTTGTCAAATATAGCTTTGAAATTAGGAATATGTGTATGTTTGTTGTTGGAATGAGCGCATAAATCGTCAACATAGACCTCTAAGTTTTTTAACAGGAACTCCTTAGATACGTGACACATCAATACCTCCAACATCAAGGTGCCACAAACAAAATAAATTTACACACTTTTTCATATAGAGATGTACCACCTTTGCAGTGGAATCCTATCCATAAAGAGGAAGATGATGTGCCCATTCATAGTGCGGGATCAAGTGATCAACCTTGGATGAATGAGGATGCCTAGCTATGGATGTGTAGATAAGCAAAACAAGAGGAGGAGAGACAACAAGTATGGGATGTAGGACATGAAAGCCACATACCCATAAAAGACCTAGCATACATGCCAAAAATATTTCCAGATGAAGCATTTGTGCCACATGGATGGATGGAAATATTAGAAACATTAGATGTTCGCGTGAACAAAGAGGTATTGACTATGAATGAATGTGTAGATGACAAAGGTTATGATGCAACTCTGTACATAGTAATCCAAGAGGTAAAAGCAAGAGAATTGGTAGAAAAAGAATGGAGAGAGACTATAAAAGCATAGAAATGGAGCCTGAATTTGATTCAAAAGAGCAATACCTGAGAGAGATAGACAAACAAGACACCCAAGGGAATACTTATGTACTAGCCTTAGAAAAGTATCAAGAAAAACCTAGGGTGGAAAGAAACAGAATTAAGAAAGAGCCACATCATGAATCATTTGAATTACCTGAAGATTACAAAAGGTATGAAGTAGAAGAAAGGAAAATAGCCATTCAAATGCCAAAAAGAGAAGCTCAAGGAGGAGTATCATATTACAACAAAGAACAACTAAAAAGGTAACAGTAACGATGGAAGAAGAAGAAGAGATATGTGCATGTATAGGAAAGGATGTATCAATCAAAGAAGAGCAAGAATTAATAGAGTTAATTGGAGAATATAGAGATGAATTGCTTGAACATATGAAGATCTAAAAGGAGTGCATCCCTCTATTTGTTCCCATAGGATTCTGATGACTCTAGATGCAAAACCTTTGAAACAAAGACCATACACCTACAATGATGTCTATTCACCCAAGATCAAAGAAGATATTGATAAGTTATTGGTGGTGGGATTTATAAACAAAAATGAACACATTGAATGGGTTTGACCCTTGGTAGTAGTGCCAAAGAAGAACTAAAAACCTAGGGTTTGTATTAACCTGAAAAAGTTTAATGTAGCTACCATTCCTGATAGTTATCCGTTACCCATTACAAATCATCTCTTGAAAAGAGTAGCAAGCAAGAAAGTGTACAACTTCCTTGATGGGTTCTCGGGATACAATCAAGTAGTTGTCGCTACTGAGGACCAACATAAGAATACTTTTGCTACTGAATGTGGAGTATATACTTTTAGGGTTATGCCATTTTGTCTAACCAATGCTCCAACTACTTTCCAAAGATTAATGTGTCATGTGTTTAAAGAATTTCTAAGGAAACGCATTGAGGTCTACGTGGATGATCTATGTACATACTCTTCTCAACGAATAGCTCACATACCCAAATTAAGGAAAATATTTGATAAATGCAAACAGTACTGAGTTTGAGTGAATGCAGAGAAGTGTGTCTTCATGGTTAGGCAAGGTAAAATTTCGGTACATATTATGTCCAAGAGTGGCATTTCAACTGATGAAGATAAAATAAAAGTAATTTTGGAATTACCAAGACCAAAGAATGCTAAGGAAGTACAAGATTTCATGGGACATTGTGGATATTACCGGAAATTCATCCACATGTACGCCATAATTGCTAATCCATTATATGGGTTGTTAAATCAATTTGTTTGGACAGAAGAGTGCGAAAAAGTTTTTCATGAATTAAAAAGAAGATTGAGCTCCACAACAATTTTGAACTACAGTAAATCATTCCATATTCATGTGGATGCATCCAATTATGGCATTGGATGCATCTTAGCACAAGCAACACACAAAGGAAAGTTAGACCACCCAATAGCCTATGTGAGTAGACAATTAAATCAAGCAGAATGAAATTACACTACAACTGAGCGAGAAGGCTTAGGGGTGGTCTATGCAGTGAAGAAGTTCAGACATTACCTCCTAGACAACAAGTTTAAATTCTTTATTGATCACCAAGCGATATTGTACTTGGTCAATAAACCTTGTAATACATGAAGGCTAGTGAGATGGTTTCTACTACTAATGGAGTTTGACTTTGAAGTAGTGGTAAAGAAGGCAATACTCATGCAAGAGCAGATGACTTGTCAAGAGTGATGCATGGAGAACCACCCATAGGAGTAGCTGATGAGCTACGTGACACCTACTTGTTCAACTTAGAGGTATGTCCCAAATGGGATGAGAATTTGATACATATACTCACGCATGGAGCACATCATAGGAATGTGATATTTTGGGGCTTTTGGGTTGACATCTAGGCCTGGTCGCCTTAACTTATTTTTCCTAATGCGCTCTCTAGCCTTTGCCTGTGCTTCTTCTCTCACCCTTAACTCTTCTTCTTTTTGCTTCTTAGCAGTGTTGAGTCTCATTAGCATATCCTCTGTAAGAGGTTCTTGATACAGCTTGACTCTACATCCACTAATATATTTTGGCAAGATATCTCCTTCTAGAGTGGCCAATTGAACCGCTCCGCTAGTGGAAATTCTATTAATGATCATGGGTCCATATCCTCTTTTTTCCACTTTATGAGCATGTTGCTTTAGTGTGTAAACCAACATGAGATCTCCCTCTTTCAATCCTTTATCCTTGATGTGAGCATCAAAGGAAGCCTTTTGTCTTTTCTTTGCAACATAGATGCTTGTTGCTGCTCGTAGCCTTGTCTCACCTAAGCATTCTAGATCAAAGATCCTAGAAGACAATTCATGTCCATTCCACTCATGTTTTTGTGCTAACTTTAAAGCTGGTATCATGAAGTCTGATGGTAGCACTACATTCTATCCAAAGACCATCTAAAATGGGGTGGCATTGAGTACCGTTTTGTAGGCAACTCAGTAAGCCCAAACAACATTATGAAGTTGTTTGTCCCAATCAAAGCGTTTATTATTGACTAGTTTTGTCAATACATTACATAGGATCTTATTTGTGCTCTCGACTTGTCTATTAGCTTGTGGATGATAGGGGGTAGAATTCTTATGTATCACCAAGAATCCTTGGAGGAGGTTTTCAATGACTTCATTCAAGAAGTGCGTTCCTCTATCACTTACTAACTCTATCGGTAACCCATATCTCGTGAACACACTCTCAAATAAGAACTTAGCCATTGTTTGAGCATCATTCTTTGTCATGGCGTTTACTTCTACCCACTTTGTAAGGTAATCTATGGCTACAATAATGTACTTTGCATGGGAGTTTCTAGCAGGGGGTTAATAGGACCTACAAAGTCTATACCCCACTTCGAGAATGCACGTCCTCCCATCATTGGCCTCAATGGAATCTCATTATTTTTTATAGGATATTATGCACGTTGGCATGTGTCACATTTCTTCACATAGGAATGTGCATCCATATGAAGAGTGGGCCACCAAAGTCCTGAGAATATAATGGTCTTAATTACTTGATTAGGACAAAGTGTCCACCTGCAACACCACTATGTGGAGTTTCTAAGACTTTCAAATAGTCTGATTCATGAATGCACAATCTTAGATAACCACCCTTGCCTCTTCAATATAAGTTGTCTCCAACTAAGGCATAGTCTTGAGCCTCTTGCTCCATGCTTCGTCTTCTTGCTAGACTACCCTCTTTGGGTAATGTTCCCGATCTCAAAAATTCTACCAATGGAGCACTCCAATCTGGAATTAATGACACGTGATAAAGGGTAGCATGCTCCACTGGGGGTTTCTCCTGGCACACTGGACAATTCCTAATCCCTTCATGTATTTCTTTGTCCATACTAGGCCAATACACTCCTAAATGTTTCAGATTCTACAATGTTCGTTGTTTAGAATAGTGACTTCCTAGCAATCCTTCATGAGCTTGTTGCAACCAACTACTATGTTCCAACAAGCTAGAACAACTTCCCTATCTTGTTTGTACATGCTTCCTGCCAATATTTGATAGTTTTGTGATCTTACAATTTCTTCTCTGTTTGTTTTTACATTCTTATTTGCTTGTCCGAAGGTTAGGACAGGTACCAAATTATTTGCCCATTTAAGAACAACTTCTAAATTGAACAGGTAAGCATCAGGCAACTCATCAGACACTCCTTGCGGTGGCTCTCCTGAAGTGATGCGAGATAGGTGATCTGCCCTAAGATGGGTTCTACCTTTCCTGACAACAACCTCAAAGTCATATTCCATTAGTAAGAGGAACCATCTTACTAAGCATCTTGTATTGCAAGGTTTATTGACCAAATATAACAAAGCTTGATGATCAGTGAAAAACTTGAACTTATTGGCAAATAAATAGTGTCTAAACTTCTTCACAGCATATACCATGCCTAAGCCCGCTCGCTCAGTTGTGGTATAGTTTTGTTTAGCTGCGGTTAGGTGTTTGATTGGATGCATCTACATGGACATGGAATGGTTTATTCCAATCAGGAGTGGTCAGTATTGGTGCTATGCACAAACGTCTCTTCAGTTCATTGAAGTAATTTTTGCATTCATCGTTCCACCCAAAATTTGTCAACAAGGCATAAAGAGGATTAGCTATGATTGCATACATGTGGATAAACCTATGGCAATATCCACAATGGCCCATAAAGGCTTGTACCTCTTTAATGTTCCTTGGCCTTGGCAACTCCGCTATGGCTGATACTTTCTCTTCATCTGTTGATATTCCATTATTAGAAACGATGTGACCCAAGATTTTACCTTGTCATACCATGAACACACACTTTTTTGGGTTCAAACACACTCGATATTCTCTACACTTGTTGAAGATCTATTTGAGCTCACGGATGTGGTATCTTCTTTCTTGGGAATGAGCACACAAATCATACACATATACTTCTAAGCTCTTTTGCAAGAAATCTTTGAAGACATGAAACATGAGCCTTTGGAATGTTTCAGGTGCATTAGTGAGCCCAAATGGCATCACACAAAATGCAAAGATTCCCCACTCTGTGGCAAAAGTCATTTTATGTTGATCTTCTGGGGCTATGGCTACTTGATTGTAACCCAAAAATCCATCAAGGAAGCTTTAAACTTCCTTGCCTGCAACACGCTCCAATAAATGTTCTGTGATTGGAAGCGGATAGCTATCTCTAATTGTAGTGGCATTAACTTTTTTAAGGCTAATACACACTCACAACTTCTTGTTCTTTTTGGGGACCACTACAATGGGAGACACCCATTCAGTATGCTCAATCTCATAGATAAATCCAGCTTCAATCAACCTATCCATTTCTTCATTTATTTTAGCTGCATAAGTATCGTTATATGTGTAGGGCTTCTATTTGGTGGGCTTGGCATCAGCAGTCATGGGGATCCTATGAGAGAATATTCTTGGATCTACTCCCTTCAAGTCTCTATAGTGCCATGCAAACACGTCCCTATATTCCTTTAATGTGGAAAGATCATCGGTGTGTGGGCTAGGTCTCTAACTAGTCTATCTCCTGGCAAAGTTCCTTCTTCTCTCCCTTTTAAGCATTTTTCCTCTTCCTCTATGACTTTGCACATCCACAAATATCTTCATGCATCCAAGATGGATCAGAATTACTTTCAGAATGCATAGAGATTGAATCTTCTGGCGCCTTGTGGATAGGGTTCCATTGTAGGGGTGGTACATCTCTAAATGTATAGTCCTTTAGATTGACCTTGGTGGTGACCCCTAAGTGTTACAAGTAGAAAAAAGTTGGTTCCCCAATCTTCTACTATTTGCAGTTGTTGTAGGAAGGGTCTTCTTAGGATCATTTCATAGACATTGTTTTTGTTAAAGTCACATATAGCAAAGGTGTGTTCAAACGCTACAACACAAGTGGTTAGAGTTATCCCTTCTAGCAATCCTAGAGGTCTTTCAATATGGCCATCAGCCATTTTAAGGTTCATTCTAGTTGGTCTTAATGCGGGTTTGCCCCATTTCTTCCACAAGGAGGTGGTTGCAATTGCAACACCGACACCTGAATCTATGATCGCTTTGGTTGTGTAACCTTGGTAGGTGATTGGAAGATAAGTATTACCTTCTTCACCTTCACTCATGTCCCCTATTTTATCGAGATGTATCTCTAGAACTTTTTGCTTAGAGTCTACATTTGACATATTGGAATCAAGTTTTGGGACCTAATTCTTCACATGATTCCATAGCTTAAGTTTTACTTTGAGCAGCTCTTCTACGGTGAGATGACATTGAACCTTAGTGTTCTTCACGATGTTAGTGTTTCTTGGAACCATTGAGTCTTCATGTCTTACCAATATTGTGGGAGCTCTGATTTGAAGAGATTCAAATTCCCATGGGCCTATAAATTGTGGCATCTCTTCTAAAGAATTAGCTCCAAAATCTAATTTTTCATCTTCTTGTTGCTCTACTTGATCTTCGTAAATAGATGGAATGTCTTGGGGAAACTGATCATGTAGATAATCAATTTTAGGAATAGGAGGGGGATTATCCTTCTCTTGGGCCCATTTCTCCTCTTGTATTTCCTGCAAGAACTCTTGAGAGTACTGCTGAATTGAAAGAGGTGTTCCATCATCCATAGAATCAGGAACATAAGCTTTCGTTGGTGGTGAGCTTTCTCTTTCAATAACTGATTGAGTCCATGGAGGTAAAGAAACCTGTGATTTGTTTACCAACTGCTCTAATCTTTCTAGTAAGCCTTGGAAATGCAAATCTGGTTTGATAGAGTTTGTTTGATTGAACTTTTGACTAGTCTTGAGCATAGGTTGAGCTACTTCTACCATTTTCATACACATTTTTGTCTATTCAATCTCTAATTCTACTCTAGGGTAACTCTTGTCTAGGTTTGTAGTTGTTGGCCCTTCTTGAAGACGAGCCTGGTAGGCCTTGAACATCATGACCAGACCTTTTGGGGTTGGATCTGCAAGAACAGACCATAGTTGTGGTCTATTTACAATGGGTGCTGGGGTGGGATGAAGTGGAGTGGATGGAGTTTCGGCATGCAAGGGATTTCGAGAGGCGATATCTTCTATTTTGCTTTTCGCTTCTTTTAGGCTTTCTTCTAGTTTCGATAACTTTTTATTCCACTTGCGATTGGCCTTCTCCTTGGTATCTTTCCATGTTCTTGTTTTCCTCTTAGTAGGCTCTCTCAATTCACTTGACTCATATTGTTCAGCTGGCTTATCTTGTTTTAAGGCTTGTGCCCTGGTGACTACCTGTATTGGAGTTACATTATTGCTACTTAGAATTGGAATCGACCACTAACCCTACCACATTAATGGGTGTAACCTTGGGTGCATTAGAGGGGTTTCTTGGACAATCTCTGGGGAGATGGTCTTTGCCACACTCAAGACAAAAAGCGTGTATTGTGATGGCATGTCCTTGACCCGAAGATGGTGGGTGGGGACAATCACGAATGAAATGGTCGCCCTGACATCTGAAACATGGTCCTCTAGGGGCTTGTGGTCTCATTGGTCTCAATTGGGGCCTAGGGTTAGGATTTGTATACATGACATTTGAGTATTTAGGCTCCCAATTTTGTTCCATAGGTGGTGTCTCATAGTGATAAGGATAAGTCTCACTATGCTCAGTTGACTCTGTGTAATAAGCTTGTGGACTATCTTTATAGGAGTGGTCACTCTGAGCATGAGGATCATTCTCTAGTACCAATGGGGTCACTAGCACCAATGCTCTATTAGGGTTCTCCTCTGCCATTGCATACTTAACTGGAATCACCATGGCAGGAGCTGGTGGTTGGTTTTCGAGGAAAGCTTGTGGCCTATATGGTGCTTGATATTGCTATTGTGGTCTACAATATAGCTGTTGGTATTGCTTTTGATATCTACCTTGTTGCTAAGGTTGCTGATAAGTTTGTCTAACAGCTTGCCTATAGTAGGGACAATCTTGAGCCATATGGTTCGCGTATTTTCTCTCAAGAGTGCAATATGGAGCATTCCTTTCTCTTTTGTTGGGGTTTTGCATTGGGCATATGTTAGCCATGTGGTCCCCTCCGCAAGTATAACATCAATTCAATGAGGTGACTCTTGGCGTTTGCCTATTTTGGACTCCTAGCTTCTTGGAAACTTGCTCTGCTATCTCATCTATCTCCTTGGAGGTCTTGGAGGTATGGCTAGTAGAACTGTCTGAATCCTTGTAGAGTTTGGACAGTCCTAACTCCTCACCCAAGTTGTCTTCTATGTCTATGCACATGCGCACACACTCTTCTATGGATCTAGGCTCTTTCAAGTACACATATGATCTTAACTTTGTGCTTAGTAAGCCATCTAAAAACAAGGCCACATGTTTGGTTGGTGTGGGTAACTCTAGAATAGGGCATCTTTCTAAGTATTGTCTGAACGTCTTCGTGCAAGTCGCACTGCTTCTTGGGGTGTTTGCTTGAATCTGTGGATCAAGGATGGCGTATTATGCTTGATGCCACTCTTGGAGAATTCTACAATGAATGCTTCTAGCAGTTGACCTATATCTTGATAGTTATGACTGTTCAATGGTTGAAACCAAGCTAAGGCAGTGCCCTTAAGAGTCAAACCAAATGCCTCATACTTGGCGAAAAACCTCAACCTATTCATCTCTTAACACTTGTTTGAACTCGGCCACATGATCATAAGGATCTCCTGTCCTATCAAAATAATTGTTCATTGCCTTGATCACTTGAGTGGGTCTAATAATTCTTTTGTATTCTGGAGGTCTAGGCAATGGAAAATCCTGTTCATCTCTTTGATGCCTATGTGCTTGATGTCTTTCTCTTTCAGGTCTTTCACCTTCCCATCTTGATCTATCTATACCCACCTTCTGTATAAAGCTTACCTCCGGTCTCTCTCTAGTTCTTTCCCTCTCGTTTTCATGAGCCTGGGATGATCCTACTCTATGGAGGCCATGGGAAACACTAGCTCTTGGTGGAGGAAAATCAATTCACCTTGCCAAGTCCATGCATGCTTTCCATGATCTCATCCCAATAACATTTTCTTCGATGTGTTATCCAAGTAGACAACTTTGCTTGGTGTCTCGGGATCCTTAAACTCATAAATGGTGACTATTGGGCTAGGTTGATCTGGCTTGAATCTCCAAAAGGCTTCCACTGTTTCTCGATTAAAAAATAGTTCTATGCTTTTGTTGTCTTCGAGAACCCACTCTGGAATAATCACTCTTGTCAAGACAGATTTGCCTTGCGGAGTCTTGGGTTCTCATCTTAGGTCTCCTTGCTCTAGCTCTCCTACTTTATTCTCAAGAATGATATTTCCAAATTCATCTGTCCTATCTGGTAAGCTGGTGACCACATACATGGTTCCTTGCTTATCAATGTAAGATCCATCTTCAAACTTGACCATTGGGTGTTCAAGTCCAAAGGGTTGATGTGGATTTTTGAGTTGGACAACTGATCGCCTCAAGCCATCCTCATAGATGCGAGCACCTAATTGGTTGGTCTGAATATATTCCAATTGTGTCTTATATGGACCTTTTGGTGTTTGTAGATAGGCATTGCTTAAGCCCCCTGCAGGTTTCCCCATGCTAAAATACATTTTTGAGTCACTTATATCAGAGCTTAGTACGTAAGGATAACCACTTAGTTGTTGTGCCCAAGACTTAGTTGTATGGTTTACACGTCCCTCAAAAGATCTAATGCTTTATCTATCCTTCCCTAGGTTTCTACCAAATCTCAAGTTCATAAGCTTTGCCTTTTGGTTCCAAAATTCCCCTTCATATAGCTCAAAATCCTTTGGAGCCCCCTTGGTTTCCTAATCCCACTTGAGGGTCAACTTCAAATTAACCTATCTGACAATCAATGCATTATTCTTATAAAAAATAGCTAAGGCCCTGTGGCATTTGAAACGAGCTTTCCAACAAGCTATAGAGCTCAAAAAATGGACTTTTGATGAAAAAGTTATGTTAAATCAGGCTCCTAGGGATCAAAATAGGGAAACAAGACCTTTTGGAAAAATCACAATTTTGTGTGAAAATCGTGATTTTGGGGGTCTGTAAATAGTGATGCTGAGCTCTTATGAAAATCGTGATTTTGAGGGATCATGAAAATCACGATGCTGAGTAACTGTAAGAATCACGATTTTGTGAAATCATGAAAATCGCGATGTTGAGTAGAGAAATTCTATGGACATGTCTTGCTTCACTAATTGGTTCATGTGAACCACATCTTGTAATAGCTAGTCATTTATCCTTGGTAAAAGTCAATTACCTGAAGAATCTTTGTAAAAGCCACAACTTGTGGGAATTAGGAGAAAATATAGCTATAAATTCCTAATGAGAGAATATTTCCTACATCATAGGAGTCACTTTATGGAGAGAGCCAAGAATTTGAATTTGAATTCAATTGCAAAGCAAGTGACAAAAGGACTTTGGAAAAGTCACGGGATAACACTTCATCATTGAGCCCATTTGACTGATCATTTTGTAAGCTTGAGTAAGCAAACTCTATAGCTACTCAACTATCATCATTGTTCATCATCCTCTATGCCAATGATCTTGTACAACATTGTGTTATAATACAAACTTGTCATTGATCAACTCTGTCTACTCTCCTTCTATGATCTCTCAGAACAGTCAACTTTGGCTGAGCATATCTCCCTGATTACTCCATCATTTTGCACTTGTTAGAACCAGTTTGAAGTCTTCTATATGCTGATAAATTTTCAAGTCACTTGGATTTGGGAGAAATCGTGATCGAGGTAGTCACTGGTATTTCTCTGAGTAGTCCCTAAAAAGTTGGGGGTGAGTCTAAGATTGCTAAATTAATTTCTCTGAGTATAGTTTGTTATTTTTAATGATTCTACTTGCAAACATTAGCTTGCTAAGCTAATTTGATTCCCCTAAAAGGAATTTTCTGTGCTGGGAGCACTGAGCTTAAGAACTAGTAGGTGTGTGAACCAAAATAGCAAGTTTTTAGATAACTTGTGATTTTTGAAGTTATCCATTTTGGATCAATCATTAGATTCATCAACTCCAAAGTAAATTAGTACTTTATTGGTGTCATTTGGAAGCTAAAAAGGTCTACTACTCAACTCTGAAGTGTATCAGGGTTGGTACCAAGTAGGTTTAGCAAGTACCACTTCATTTCTTGAAGTATCCATATCAATCTCATCCAACAAGGAGGTGGTGGCAATACCAATTCTTGCACCTAAGTCCAAGATTGCTTTAGTAGTATATGTTAAAAGTCAAGCTTCAAGCTACAAATTCGTGGGGAATCTTTTATGGACATGTGGAGCAATCAAAGGAAGCCAAAAGCCACGAGATTCCATCAAGAAAAGTCACTCAACCACTCCCCAAGTCATCTCAACTAATTCCTCCAAGTTAGGAGGCTGATTTGGAAAGGTAGTTCCTAGATTTTAGGGGCACACTTATCACTATAAAAGGAGCATGTATCCCGACTTCTTTTGGGCCATCTTCTTGGAGTTTTAGCTCATGTAAAGTGAGCACTAAGTGCTGGAGTTGTGATAAGCAAGCCCCTTGCTTAAGCTAGCCCCTTGCTTGCTTGTTTGTTTTCTTTTAGTAGGCATAACTATGTGTGTGCGCAGGCAGTGTTGCAACTCTCTACCCCTGAGTTGTTAGCATTGGTTCTCCCTCATATTGTATCCATTTGATGTAGTTCTTGTCTCATTGGATAGCTATTAGAGTCTATTTTATGCTCACAAATTCTTTGGATCATTCTCTGAGTAATCTGGGAGCAACATTCATTTTAGTGAAGTTGTGTGATTGATATCTCTCTTAGTGTGTAGGCTCTGTTTGAAATATTTTGCTCTCTGTTGTAAGGGCTGGTTCTCCTTCTCTATGTATCCATTTGCTATGATTTTGGTGTCATTGGGTAGCTATTAGAGTCCTCTAAAGGTGACCAAAGTTTGATATTCATTCTCTATATAATCTCTGAGAAAAGCTTGCTGGAGTGAAGTGAGGTATCTGCTTGATTGGCAGTTGTGAGCATTCAACTAGCTCATATTGTAGACATTGTTTCTCCTTGTGTAGGCATCCATTTGAAGTGAAATTTGGTTTGTTGGAAAGCTCGTGGTGTCTACTACAGGTCTACAAAATCTCACTAGAGTTATCTGCATATGCTCTGAGTAAGAGCATTTTTGGTGTGCAGAGGTCAAAGAAGGATACGTGTGGAGGTCATTCACGCTTCGTCGTTGCTTAGGGGTTGAGATACTTCCCCCATCAGTGGTATCAGAGCATTTGGGCATCTTGGAGGCATCACATACAAGCACGAAGACCTCTTGGAGTTGGTGGTTGAAGATTTGCATCAACAAAAGCTTCTTGGAGGTAGCTCACATCAAGGGGGAGCTATTCTACTCAAAGTTTCAAAGAGCACAAGGTGTCCATCTAAGGAAAGCTTTGGATTGAGGTAACCTCAGAGCCTCATTTTCATTTTACACACATTGGAGCATTATCCAAGGGCTAGGTCAAGTATCAAAGACTAGATATGGGAGACTTCAACACTCAAATTGAAAAGCTAGACAAAGGGAACTATCAACCATGGAGATTTAGGGTCTCCAACTATCTTATGGGCAAGGGCCTTTGGGGGTTGATTAGTGGAAGTGAACCAAGACCTAGGTTGGATGAGAATCCAACCAATGACCAGAGAAGGGCCTTTAGGGAATGGAATGAAAGAGACAAGAGGGTTATCTTTATTCTTTCCCAACACATTAGCAATAGCATGATCGGCCATATCCAAGACTTGGATTCAAGCATGAAGGTATGGGAGACACTTGAAAGGCTTTATTCAACAAGCACCAAAGCAAGGAAGATCCAACTCAAGAATGAGCTCACCAACCTTAGGAAGAGCTCAGGGAGTAGCATAAATGACTACATACTTAAGGTCAAGGAGTTATCAGATGCATTGGGATCCATTGGAAGCCACGTAGACGATGACGATCTTGTGGCTTATACTCTCAATGGTTTGAGAGATGATGAGAAGTGGAAACCCTTTACCACTTCAGTATATGTAAGGGATAATCTTCCCGATTTTGAGCAATTGGTTGCTCTCATGGTCACCGAAGAAATGAACATAGGTGGAAGTTCAACTAAAAGCAAGGATGCACAAGTTTTCTATGCAGGTAATCAAAGGGGCAAAGGAAGACGAGGACAAGGAAGGGGCAAAGGAAGACGAGGACAAGGAAGGGGCAAAGGAAGGTTTGGAGGAAGGCAAGGCCACTCAAGCAATCAAGGACATGACCAAGGCACCTCATCACAAAGAGGGAGAGGAAGAACAAGAGGAAGAGGAGGACGACATCAACAAAACAGGAATCAAGATGATGAAGGATGTTACATATGTGGCAAGTTTGGCCACTATGCTAGAGATTGCTACCAAGGAGGAAACCAAAGGAGCTATAATCAAGGTTCTTCATACAAAGGCCAAGGTAATTATGCTTCTACAAGTTCAGAAAATGACAATCTCTTGATGATGCACATGAATGGGAATTCAAGCAAAGTAGATAACACTTGGTATATTGATAGTGGATGTAGCAACCATATGAGTTGCAATGCTTCTTGGTTTACTAATCTACATGTTCCCAAAGGTAAAGGACATGTAGAAACAGGTGATGATACAGCCCATGAGATCTCCCATGTTGGAGATGTAGCTTTGGATGACAAGGAGGAAGGAAGATGTCTCAAGGATGTCTTGCATGTACCTACCATCACAAAGAACTTGGTGTCCGTTGGGCAAATGGTTGAAAGAGGCTATCAAGTAAGGTTCAACAAAGGTGGATGCTTTGTGGAGAACCCTAAGCAAGGTTACAAGGTCATAGCAAGAGGAAAGAAGCAAGGGAGACTCTTCACTTTGGAGGTAAATTCTCATTCTACTCAACATGTCTACTTCACATATGGAAACAAGAGGATTTCGGAGTTGGACTTGTGGCACAAGAGGATAGGTCACATCAACATACAAACCCAACTTCCAAGGACAAGGTATGAAGCCTTTATGTGAATCTTGTCAACTAGGGAAGCAAGCGAGACTTCCATTCAAGAAGAGTGGCTACATAAGCCAACATCCATTGGAGTTGATACATACAGATGTGTGGGGGCCAACGAAAGAGCAATCCATTGGAGGTAACAAGTACTTTGTCACTTTTATAGATGATTGCACAAGGATGGTTTGGGTTTATTTCATCAAAAACAAATCAGATGTGTTTACATGTTTCAAAACATTCAAGGCAATGGTAGAGAAGGAAACAGGTACATATATCAAGAAGCTAAGGTCCGATGGAGGGGGAGAATATTTCTCAAATGAGTTTTCTGATTTTTTAATGGATCAAGGCATCAAGAGGCAAGTAACATGCATGTACACACCCCAACAAAATGGAGTAGCAGAGAGAAAGAATAGATACATTGCCGAGATCGCTAGAGCAATGCTTAATGAGATGAATGTACCTAACATGTTTTGGAGTGATGCAGCAAATACCGCCGTGTATCTAATGAATAGGGCTCCTACCTCAGGGATCCATGGCTTGACACCATATCAAGCCTATTATGGTAAGAAACCTGATCTTTCCCACTTGAAGATATTTGGATGTACTTGTTATGTACATGTGCCAAGTGAATTGAGGCACAAGCTACAACCAAAGGCAGAAAAGTGTGTGTTTCTAGGATATTCAAATGATCATAAAGGTTACAGGTGCTTCAACCCAAACATAAAGGACTTGAGGATATCAAGGGATGTAGCATTTGATGAGCTACTCCCTTGGTATAAGAAGTATGATTGTATGCAGGACTATGAAGAAGAAAAGCATGGACATGATGAAGAACAAATCGACCTAGAGCTAAGCGGCCCAAGGTGTTCCATCAATGAAGATAGTTCAAGCATGAACTCACCATGGAGGGGGAGATCTTCATCAAGCTATGAAGCACAATCAATCAACAAAGGCAAAGCAACATTGGTGGAGTTGGATGAAGAAGGTAATGAAGTTGAAGATGATGAAGGACACATGATGGAGAAAGAAGCCACGTCAAAGAAAGAGATCAAGTTCCCAAGGCAAAGGAGGTTTATTCCTCCAAAAGGTGAAGAAAGGAAGTCTTCTAGAGTTAAGTATCCAACTCAAAGGTTTACTTATGATTCATACATGGCAACACATTATGCATATATGAACAAAGTAGTAGAAGATCATGAGCCCGATTGCTATGAAGATGCAAGCAGGTACACCGAATGGAAAGAGGCAATGCAAGAAGAGATCGACGCACTTGAGGAAAATCAAACATGGACTCTAGTGCCCAAGAAGGAGAACATGAAGGTAATAGGTAATAAGTGGGTGTATAAAGTAAAGAGGAATTCAGATGGATCTATTTCTAGGTTCAAAGCAAGATTGGTGGCCAAGGGTTTTGCACAAACCTATGGAGTGGACTTTGAAGAGACATTCAGCCCCGTGGCAAAGATGAGCACCATTAGGACACTCATTGCAATGGCTGATAGCAAAGGATGGAAGCTTTTCCAATTGGATATCAAGAATGCCTTTCTCAATGGAGACTTGGAAGAAGAGGTATACATGGAGCAACCACTAGGTTTTGTTCATAAAGAATTTCCACATCATGTTTGTAGGTTGAAGAAGGCACTTTATGGCCTAAAGCAAGCTCCAAGGGCTTGGAACCAAAGATTGGTGGACTATTTGATCAAATGTGGTTACAATCAATGCAAGGCGGATCCATCTCTCTTCATCAAACAAAGAGGAGAACTTGTGGTCTACATGTGTGTGTATGTAGATGATCTTATCATTACAGGTAATGATACAAAGGGCATTGAGGAGATCAAGGCAAAGCTTGGAAAGGAGTTTAGGATCTCTGATCTTGGAGATCTTAGGTATTTTCTTGGCATTGAAGTTGTATACAAAGAAGAAGGTATTATGCTCATACAAAGGAAGTATATTCTAGACCTACTTGAGAGGTTTGGGATGCTACATTGCAAGCCTATTTCAAATCCCATGGAAGTTAATGTAAAGCTAAGCTCCATTGATGGAGAGCCATTAGAGGATGTAACCTTGTATCGATCTATTGTAGGATCTTTCAATTATGCCACAATAACTAGGCCCGACATAGCATATGGAGTTGGAGTGTTATCACAATTTATGCATAGTCCAAGGACTACACACTTGCAAGCTGCAAGAAGAATGTTACGATATCTCAAGGCCACTATAAATGAAGGATTGTTCTATTCATTTGATGATGATATGCAGGTCAAAGCTTATTCTGATGCCGATTGGGCCGGTTCAAAGGAGGATAGAAGAAGTACAAGTGGTTACCTAGTCATGCTAGGTAGCAAGATCATCTCATGGATTTCAAAGAAGCAACCCACGGTGGCATTATCTTCCACCGAGGCTGAGTATAGAGCTTTGGCTCAAGTCACATGTGAGCTAATGTGGATTAAGAAGTTATTTATGGAGCTTAATTTGCAGGTTGACACATATCCAATTTTTTGTGACAATATGAGTAGCATTCATCTAGCATCGAATCCTGTCTATCATGCTAGAACCAAGCATATTGAAGTGCACTATCACTTCATAAGGGAAAAGGTGATATCGAAGGAAGTTTCAGTACATCATATTGGTACCAAGGACCAAGTTGCCGACATGTTTACAAAGGCTTTGGATGGGATGAAGATTTCAAAATTCAAGCAATGCATCAACATGAAGGAGCTTGGATGAGGACGAAGAATTGAAGCTTGAGGGGGAGTGTTAAAAGTCAAGCTTCAAGCTACAAATTCGTGGGGAATCTTTTATGGACATGGGGAGCAATCAAAGGAAGCCAAAAGCCACGAGATTCCATCAAGAAAAGTCACTCAACCACTCCCCAAGTCATCTCAACTAATTCCTCCAAGTTAAGAGGCTGATTTGGAAAGGTAGTTCCTAGATTTTAGGGGCACACTTCTCACTATAAAAGGAGCATGTATCCTGACTTCTTTTGGGCCATCTTCTTGGAGTTTTAGCTCATGTAAAGTGAGCACTAAGTGCTGGAGTTGTGATAAGCAAGCCCCTTGCTTAAGCTAGCCCCTTGCTTGCTTGTTTGTTTTCTTTTAGTAGGCATATCTATGTGTGTGCGCAGGCAGTGTTGCAACTCTCTACCCCTGAGTTGTTAGCATTGGTTCTCCCTCATATTGTATCCATTTGATGTAATTCTTGTCTCATTGGATAGCTATTAGAGTCTATTTTATGCTCACAAATTCTTTGGATCATTCTCTGAGTAATCTGGGAGCAACATTCATTTTAGTGAAGTTGTGTGATTGATATCTCTCTTAGTGTGTAGGCTCTGTTTGAAATATTTTGCTCTCTGTTGTAAGGGCTGGTTCTCCTTCTCTATGTATCCATTTGCTATGATTTTGGTGTCATTGGGTAGCTATTAGAGTCTTCTAAAGGTGACCAAAGTTTGATATTCATTCTCTGTATAATCTTTGAGAAAAGCTTGCTGGAGTGAAGTGAGGTATCTGCTTGATTGGCAGTTGTGAGCATTCAACTAGCTCATGTTGTAGACATTGTTTCTCCTTGTGTAGGCATCCATTTGAAGTGAAATTTGGTTTGTTGGAAAGCTCTTGGTGTCTACTACAGGTCTACAAAATCTCACTGGAGTTCTCTGCATATGCTCTGAGTAAGAGCATTTTTGGTGTGCAGAGGTCAAAGAAGGATACCTGTGGAGGTCATTCACGCTTCGTCGTTGCTTAGGGGTTGAGATACTTCCCCCATCAGTATAGCCCTGATAGGTAATAGGGAGATAGGTATTTCCTTATTCTCCTTCCCTCACATCTCATATTTTATCCAAGGGTATCTTTGGGACTATCTTATGCGTTCCTACCTAGGAGGGTGGCTTAGATACTCCTTGCATTTGATTTACTACATGCTTCCACAATTTTGATTTCACTTTCAATAGACCTCTAAGGTGAGGTGACATTGTACCTTAGTATTCTTTATCACGTCTATGGCCTAGGTATGATTGACTCCTCATTTCTTACCAAGACAATAGGGGCTCTTATCTGTATAGACTTAGAATCCCATGGGCTTGGAACTAAGGCAATTCCTATAGGGATTTGGATTTGAAGTCTAATCGCTCACTAGTTTGTGCATCTTTCTTGTTCTCCATAGATATAGGGAATATCATGTGGGAATTGATCGTGAAGATCATCCACCAGCTCAATGGGGGGAGGATTTCTGCTCTCTTTTTCCCATTTCTCCTCTTGAATCTCTCTTAGAAACTCTTGTGAGTATTGATTTACAGTAGAAGAGATGTCAGGGTTAGTGGAATTAAGGACATAAATTCTTTGGGAGGCAAGCTTATCCTGTCACTACCATGGTTACTTACCTTTGATGTAGGCGACTTCCTAGATTTGGCTATCATTTTTTCCAATCTCTCTAACAATCCATCAAAGTGTAATTGTGTCTTGGCTTAGATGGCTCAATTGAAAAGATGGATAGCTTCAAACATAGTTTGAGCTTGAGGTAGTTCCACCATTTTTTCACACAACTTAGTCCTTTCAATTTCTAAGTCAACTCTAGGATAACATATATCTAACTACCACATTTGGCCCTTCTTGAATTCGGGCATGATATTCCTTGAACATCATGTCAAGATCTTTTGGAGTTGGATCTACTAAGATCGATCCTACTCTAGGTGGTGGTGGTTTAGTGGGATGGTTTTGGTGTAATGAGGGTGGTGGGTTGTGAGGATGCTGTGAGATTCGATCTCTATCAATTTGGATTTAGATTCCCTTAAGATCTCCTTGAGTTCACTCATCTTCTTTGTGCATTGCCTCTTCATCCTTTCATGGCTATCCTTCCAAGATCTTGTTCTCTTCTTAGCTATACACTCACTCTCACTATTGCCTATGCTCTTCCCTTGGCCTATGTCTTGGTTTTGTTGTAGGGCCTGAGCTCTAGTTACTACTTGCACTAGGGCTGTAGTTGTTGTACTCCCAATAGAGTCTACAACTAGAACCAACAATTGTCTTGGTTGGGGCCTAGGGTTAGGGTTTGCATACATCACATTTGAATACTTTGGTTTCAAATTAGGTTCACTAGGGTTTTCATAAGAGTAAGTTTTTGTGTGCTCTGGAGACTCCATGTAGTAAGTAGGTGGGCTATCAACATGCTTTGAGTCAAAGCTTTGAGAATTTGGATCACTTTTTGAAATTAGAGGGGATGTGGGAACTAAGGATCTACTTAAGTTTTCCTCAACTAATGCATACTTGACTCGGATCACATTGCCTAGAGGTGGAGTCAAGTATTCTGAGAAAATCCGAATTTCATCCATCAAGATTTTGAGAAAATCATGAATTTCTACCATCAAGATTTTGAGAAAATCGTGAATTTTTGCACTCAAGTTTTTGAGAACATCGCAATTTTCTGCAAGGCAACTTTTGAGAAAATCATGACTTTTTGGAAGACTACTTTTGAGAAAAGTGCAAATTTCTATCATCAAGATTTTGAGAAAATCATGAATTTTTGCAAGGCAACTTTTGAGAAAATTGCAACTTTCAATTTTTGAGAAAATTGCAAATCTCTACCATCAAGTATTTTGAGAAAATCTTGAATCTCTGCCATCAAGTATTTTGAGAAAATCGCGACTTTCTGCAAGGCAAATTTTGAGGAAATTGTGACTTTTTGGAAGACTACTTTTGAGAAAATTGTGAATTTCTCTAATCAGGATTTTGAGGAAATTGTGAATTTCTACCATCAACTTTTTGAGAAAATTGCGACTTTCTGTAATAAGACCAACTAGAATGAAGCTTCAAATGGCTGAGAGCCATATTGAGAGACCTCAAGGATTTCTAGAAGGGATAACTTTAACCAATGGTGGTGTAGAGTTTGAGCACACTTTTGCTATATGTGACTTTGGCAAAAATAATGTCTATAAAATGATCCTAGGAAGACCCTTTCTATGGTAACTGCAAGTTGTACAAGATTGGGGAACCAACTCCTTGTACTTACAACACTTAGGGATCACAACCAAGGTCAATATGAAGGATTATACATTTAGAGATGTACCACCCCTTATAGTGGAATCCTATCCACAAGGCATAAGAAGATTCGAGGACAATGAGGAAATATTAGATAAAGTAGAGCGACCACTAGATCTTTTCAAAGTTCTAGAAAATTTCAAAAGATACAAAGTAGAGGGATGGAAGATAGCTATTCAAATGCCCAAGAGAGAAGCAACTCAAGAGAAGCTTATAATAATAAGGAACAAACCAAGAAAGTGCTAGTAACCATGGAGGGAGGAGAGGAGAGATGTACCTACATTGGAAAAGACGTATCTCCTGAAGAAGAACAAGCACTGATAGAACTAATCGGAGAATACATGGATGTATTTGCATGGACCTACAAAGACCTCAAGGGAGTAGATCCATCCATCTACTCCCATAGAATCCCAATGACACTTGAAGTGAAGCCCTCGAAGCAACGACCATACACATATAATGATGTTTATTCAGCTAAGACTAAAGAAGAGAATAACAAGTTGTTAGCGACATCATTCATTTATGAGATAGAGCACACAAAATGGGTATCACCTTTGGTTGTAGTACCAAAAAGAATGGTAAGCTTAGAGTCTACATCAACTTGAAAAAGTGAATGCAGCTACTATACATGATAACTATCCTTTACCTATCACCGAGGGGAGTATACACTTTTTGAGTGATGCCATTCAGACTCACCAATGCCTTCGCAACTTTCCAACAAGTGATGTGTCATTTATTCAAGGAATTTTTAAGAAAAAGCATGGAGTATATGTTGTGAAGAGATGGATAGGTATGTGCTTGAAGATGAAGAGGTGTTGCAAAATCCTTGAACTACACCTGCCAAATGAACTCCATGAGTATGTGGTGGGCCCTTTTAGCTTGCCAATGGATGTATTAGACACCCTATGTACCTTGGAAGATCACTCTCAAAAAGATAGATCAAAACAGATAAGATGGAGTTAGCTCAAAGGTGAAGAACTTGCTATTTTGGTTCATACACATGTCCAGTGTTTTGCATAATTCTCTGAGCACAGCAACAATTAGCTTAATTCCTTTTAGGGAAGTCTAGTTTACTTAAAGAGCTAACTTTCAAGAGTAATCTCATAAAAAATAATGAACCACACATTGAGAGTCATGTTTAACAAGTGATGACATCATCCTGATTTTCACGGGCTGCTACAATAATGAGACCAGTGAGCAGAAAAATGAACATAACTCAAGCTTTAAGAATCCAATGATTATGAAAATTTGGGTAAGTACACACTGAGAAACAGCTCTGACAAGATGAGTAAAAAAGTCGGGTACCTGACAGAGAAGTGAAAATGAACAGACAAGGTTGACTTAAACTGAACATAAATAAAGATTGAAACACCCAAATGAAATGAAAATTGGTGAGCATATATTAGACTTATAGAGCTAACTTTACCAAGTTAAACCACTAAAAATGATGCACCAAGCTTAGAAAACCATCCCTGCAATCTGACTGAGAAAACTGAGAGATATGGCAGTGAGTAGTACACTTCACAAGAACATGGAAATATGAACTCAAATGATCATGAAAATGAAAGTATATTGATTTTACAACACAATGAACTTACTGGTACATATGTGTGCCTTGAAATCACACCTTGATATGGCATAAAGCTCAGCTCTTCAAGGTCTTCTCTCAGGTCTCTCTAACCACGACTAAAGGTGCCATCTATTTATAGTTGAGGTTGGGAGGCTAACTTGCCTCAATCACTCTCCAATCAATTAGTGATTGATTTGATTCTCTATCTACCACAAATCATGAATTCATGCCTCCTCTTTCCCTTTTTGATCAAGTGGAATCAACCACTTAAGATTTTTTCACTTTTACATGAAGTAAAGTCTTCAAAAGCTATAAGAGGTAGTTCACAAGTGGACTTTACATTGTCTTCATTTTAAGGATTCTTCTTTGAATTTGTGGGACTCAAGCCAATACTTAGGCTTGTCATAGACTTGCTCCAACAGCTCCCCCTCAAGCCAAGTATGCCTGCAAACCTATCATAGCCTTGAATTTGCAAAGCTTTGTACCATCCAATGCTTTGGTTTGAATATCTGCACGTTGTTGATGAGTGGACACATATGGTATTTGAATCTCTTTGCTTAGAACCTTCTCTTGTACATAGTGATAATGAATTTCAATATCTGCACGTTGTTGATGAGTGGACACATATGGTATTTGAATCTCTTTGCTTAGAACCTTCTCTTGTACATAGTGATAATGAACCTTCTCTTGTACATAGTGATAATGTTTCGTTCTTGCATGAAAAATAGGATTAGCAGTCAAATGAATAGAACTCATATTGTCACCAAAAATAGTTGGAGTTCCAAACTCCAATCCAAGATCTGTGAATAATGTCTTCATCCACATAGCTTCCTGAGTAGCTATGGAAAGACCTATGTACTCAACCTTTGTGGAAGAAAGAGGAACTGTAGGTTGCTTCTTGGATGACCATGAAATAAGCTTTGAACCTACAAAAGTAAGATATCTTGAAGTGCTCCTTCTATCTTGCTTGGAACCAGCCCAATCTGCATCAGAAAATAGCTTCAAACCTAAATCAAATACATAAGGAAAATAAAGTCCTTCATTTATGGTTCCTTTGAGATACTTTAGAATCCTTTTGGCAGCATCCATGTGTGGTTTCCTTGGTGTGTGCATAAATTGACTTAGCACACTCACACTGTAACATATATCTACTCTTGTCAATGTGGCATAGTTGAGACTACCCACTAGACTTTGATAGGATGTGATGTCCTCTATGAGTTCACCTTCATGTGAGCTCAATTTGTGATTGACCTCCATTGAAATAAGCTTTGAACCTACAAAAGTAAGATATCTTGAAGTGCTCCTTCTATCTTCCTTGGAACCAGCCCAATCTGCATCAGAAAATAGCTTCAAACCTAAATCAGATACATAAGGATAATAAAGTCTTTCATTTATGGTTCCTTTGAGATACTTGAGAATCCTTTTGGCAGCATCCATGTGTGGTTTCCTTGGTGTGTGCATAAATTGACTTAGCACACTCACACTGTAACATATATCTACTCTTGTCAATGTGGCATGGTTGAGACTCCCCACTAGACTTTGATATGATGTGATGTCCTCTATGAGTTCACCTTCATGTGAGCTCAATTTGTGATTGACCTCCATTGGAGTACGTGCAATCTTACAATCTTGCATCTTGAATTTTGCCAACATGTCCTTAATGTACTTTCTTTGAGTGCGAAACAAACCATGATCTTTGTAGACAACTTCCAAACCTAGGAAGTAGGTAAGTGAACCCAAATCACTTATCTTGAACTCTTCTCTCATCTGATCTTTGACCTTCTTCATACCATTTGCATCATTTCCTGTCAATGTAATATCATCTACATATACACATAGGTAGATGATCTCAAAATTACTCTTTTTAATAAAGAGTGAAGGATCTACCTTGCTTGGTTGAAAGCCTTTGTCCTGCAAGAATGAAACAATCCTGAAATTCCAAGCTCTTGGGGCTTGCTTGAGACCATACAATGCTTTGTTAAGTTTACACACATAATCAAGATAAACTTGATTCTCAAAACCAGGTGGTTGTGCCATATATACCTCTTCTGTTATCCAGCCATTCAAGAATGCATTCTTTACATCTAGTTGAAGTGTCTTCCAATTCTTGGAAGAAGCAATACTAAGTAACACTCTGATTGTAGGCATCTTAGCTACAGGAGAAAAAGTTTCTTCATAATCAACTCCTTGAGTTTATGCAAAACCTTTTACTACAAGTCTTGCCTTATACCTATTTATGGAACCATCACAATTATTCTTGAGCTTGTGGACCCATCTTGAACCTATTACCTTCATAGATGAAGTCTTGGGCACCAAATCCCAAGCATTGCTTTCCTCAAGTGCTTCAATTTCTTCCTTCATTGCATGCTTCCATTTTGTTTTTACTTTGGCCTCTTCAAATGATGATGGCTCCTCTTGGTTTATGTCGTGTACTATGTAGATAGAATGTTTAGTTACTAATGAGGTGTCAAACCCATACCTTTCTGGTTTTTTCTTTTCCCTCATAGATCTTCTTAGGCCATGATGTGATGATTCTGCCCCATGTCCAAGTTCCTACAATTTTGCTTTACCTTTAGACTTCCATGATTTGATCTTTTCCATTTGAGATTCTTCATCATCCTCGAGGTGTCTTGTTCTTCAATCTTTGGTTGTTCTCTACCAAGCTTTGGGAAATCTTCTTCAAGATCATATGGTAAATAGACCTTCCTACATGAATCTTCATACCATGAATTGTTCTCATAAAAACTACATCTCTGCTTACCAAGAATCCTTTGTTGGTAGGATTGTATAACCTGTAGCCCTTTTGATTGTTGTCATATCCAATGAATATACACCTTTCTACCTTTGGATCCATCTTGCCTCTAACCTGTGAAGGAACATGAGCATAAGTGTTGAGGGAGAGTCAAGTAAGAAGAAGAAAAGAAGAAGACAACGAAGGAAGCAGCTTCACTAAAAAGAAATATCTGAAGATATATCTCTGCAAGAAGCCCCGCAGGGGCACACACACCAAGGAAAGGACGTAACCCACATGGGTGCTTCAACCTCTTGATCTCTGGAAGGTCCAGATTGAAGACTGAAGCACCACATCTCCAGACCTTCCACTGGTGGCGTGCGTGGCAACCCAGAATTAATGAGCCTATAGGTGAATTAGACTGCGGAATATCAGGTAGTCAGTCTAACTCCAAGGGTTGCGGGCAAGCAAGTCGAATGCATCAGGCCCAGAGAATGTAAAACAAGAATTAAGAAGAGGCCGTCAAAACTGAACACCTGTTTTATAAACAGGTAACAATGAGCAAAGGTTGCGTGCAAAGAAAAGAAGTGAATAACACAGCAAGGTCCGATGTGTGCAACCAGGACAAATCAGAGCGCCTCTAAAACGTAATGCAAGATCAAGAATCAGGCAACACTAACCACTGGATGCGTGCGGACAACAAACTGATGACAAGAAGCAAAGCCTGTCAAGGGACGACAGAGACGAAGAGGGGGAGAGTGTTGCAGAGCTAAAGAAAGTACAAAGCAGAGAAAAAGACGGGCCCCAAAATTTTTCCGATTTGGACATCATATTTTTGTATCATACTCATTCTTGTAATATATTTCCTATTGTAAATGCACTAGAGGAGTCCTCTAGATGCATCCCCACAGAAGATTAGAGATTTACCCATGTAAAATAGTAGGAAATTAGTCTTTTAGTGAATAAAGTGCCGGTCTCTTATGTGAAAGGACCATTTTTAGGGCACTAGTATATAAGTCAAATGTGACTCTTTGTAAAGAACTTTTTGCCATTGTGAGAATAGAGAGCACAGAAATTCGAATTTGTGTCTTTTTCACTCTGTATCTTCTTCTTCGTGAGCTTGTATGCATGTGTATTACTTGGAAAGAGTGCTTGTGAGTGTTGTCTATCCATGAAAGTGTTTATTTGCTGTAGGTAAGGTGTGTGCGAAGTGTAGGAAGTGCTGAAGTGTAGGAAAGTATTCCCGTGACTCAGTATTTTGCTCATAACTTGAAGTAGGAGCGTCGGAATTGAGTGAAACCACTGCCATTTGATGCGTCTTCTCGAGAGCTTCGAAACGCATATGCTATTTGCTACATTTGGAGCTCGGAGCTGGGAGAAAAGTCCAAAATACTGACGACTGCTGCACCAAGTATCGTTTCGCCATGACCAAATGTTGAAGCTTGTTTGGATAAGTCTTTGCCTCATTTACACTCTTTGAGTAGTTCATTTGCATTGATCATTACATGATTGCATGTCCTCATACACTCGGCTAGGTTTGTATACTCTTTGGATTGATAATTAAAAGCGTGTATCCCCACTATATGCACTTGAGAGGGGATTGAGGTATAGTCTCTTTCTCCGCAAGTCCCTAAGTTGGTGCTTAGGTCAACACACTTTTTGGCGCCGTTGCCGGGGAGTGACGAATCAAACCGAGGCATTCGTGTGATGGTAAGTAGCTTTTTGCATTGAAGTAAGTGGAGGAGTGGAAATTTTCTCTTCTTTGGTAAGTCATTTTCAGCCGCACTTGCTACTTCTCATTCTTGGAGTGTGTGTAGTGAGTTGTTAGTTTAGGGAAGTGAGTAGTAGGAGGAGAGTAGGAAGAGTGAGGGAGTAGATTAGAGTAGCTTTCACTTCTTGTCTTGTTGTTTCATTTTCAGTAGATAGAAAAAAACCAAGTATAAAACCCAAAAAGTATCACTTTGCAAGTCACTTGTTTTCTGAGCAAGTATCGTGGGACTATCGTCGAGTATCGTGAGCTGTAGTCGGAGATCGTGGACGAGGTGTGGAGCAATCTGAGCTACGCAGAGCTAGTCAGGAGGAGTAGAGGGTTGAGATAGAGTCCTAAGGTAAGCTTTTGTATCATCCCATCAACCTCCTTACATAACTCAAGTCTTTTAGAGTGAAACGATCTTCGTCAGGTATCATCTGAGATCTACAGGGGGTAAAAGAAGTGATTTGATTGATACAGAGAGTGAGGGGTGGGTAGAAGAGCTTGTGAAACATTTGGGTGCAACCAAACTAAACAAAATCTAGCTAAACTTTGTCAAAAGGGTCAAGTATCGTTTTACTCCCGCGGTCGAGTATCGCGATACTTAGCAAGTATCGTGACCTCCTGTGGTCGAGTATCACGATATTTCCCTCCGATCGTGTATCGTTTCATACCGATCGCGATACTTGGCCAGAGATCGTTTTGATTAGCGATCGTTGGTCGTGTATCGTTGGTTGTGTATCGTTTCGTGCCGGTCGCGATACTTGAGAAGTATCGTTTTGATCAAAGATCGCGATACCTCCTAGAGATCGTGTATCGTCTGGTCTTCAGAGATCGCGATACTTGATCAGTATCGTGTATTGTTTTTATTGAAGATCGTGTATCACGTGTGCCAAGTATCGTTTGTCCGAAGTATCGTGATAGTCAAGTATCGTGAGCGGTCGCGTATCGTTTGGGTTAAGTATCGTGTATCGCTTCTCAGAGATCGCGATACTTACCAAATATCGTGTATCGTCGATCGTTCCAATTCAGAGATCGTGTATCGCCTGCTGCAAGTATCGTGTATCGCTTCTCAGAGATCGCGATACTTACCAAATATCGTGTATCGTCTTCTTCCAAGTATCGATATCGTTTCACTCAAGCGATCGGTATCGTTTATCAGATATCGCGATATTTGTCAGGGATCGAGTATCGTCTAAACTCAGAGATCGTGTATCGTGGATTTTTGGAAACAAGTATCGTGATCTGGAAAAAATTCTTTTTCAGTCATTTTTTCAGCCAAGTCTTCTAGAAACTTTTGACCTTTAGTGAAGAATCCCAGAGGCCAAAGGGTAGCAAAGACTGATCAGAGTTTAGAAGTGGATGAACCTGAGATCCGGAAGAACCCTAGGAAACCGAAGAAGTGTAATTTCTTCTGTAGGTAGTGTAGCAGAGCCAAGTAACCGTTCACATTATTCTAAGACCTCCAGTGAGTCAGAGGAAGAAATTCCCATGGCTTCAGAGGATATGCAGAACACAGTACCCATGATTGGCATGATGTCAATCATTGAGGGAGAGTACAGAACCTCCTTGGAGTATGTGAACACCAACCACAATGAGGTCCCTATTTATCTGGATGGTCTAAACAGATCAGTGGCCAGGTTAAAGAAAGCATCAGAGGCTTATATAGTGCCTAGACCAGCAGTCAAGTACGTAGGAGGACTTTACATGGACAAAAGAGATATCCAATATGTTGTCACAGAACACCCAGAAAACATTAATGAAATTGGTGAAGAAAATAATGCTTCAAACTTAAATGGAGGAGGGAATGAAGAGCAAGTAACTACACCTAGAGGGAGATCTACGGTAGCTAGGATATGGAGAGGAGACCTGATTCCCCAGGATGACACCTTAATGGATGTATATTTGATCAATGGGATGGAGCATCTCCTTAGAGCACATTCCTCAATTTGGGAAGCTGCTCCTAATCCAGTCACCATTTATGAGTTGCAGGATCCTGATTTCTCCACCATCATCACATATCTGGATAAAAATCAGAGAAGATATTGGCCCATAACAAAAGCAGAAAGAGCTGAATTGAAATATCAGAATATCCCAGTGTTCCCCCCTAGGGCCAAGCCACTACCTCAAGAAACCCACTTGGAACGTCCCATAATGATTCATACCAACAGTCGGGCCAAACACAACAACAAACACAACAAACCCAAATCCCCGTCAGACCTCCCGTGCAGTTCGCAATGCCTGCAAATAACCCTAACTACCGACCTCATCCAACTATTGACCCAAGACACGGAATTCATGCTCCAGCCAGACCGCCGGTAGTAAGAGGACTAGGCATACCAATAGGAAGACCAATTTTCCAAGTGATGCCTAGACCACCCGAAGCAGGAAGACGACTAAGGCCAATCCAAGTTGCCAAATGCATGAGAAATCACTATGATGGCTCTAGTGAACCTTACAATCATATAGCTGAATTTAAACAAGTAATCAGAGCCGAACAGGTAGAAGACTTTTTGATTCAATATGAGTCCTTTGGTCTTACCTTGTCAGACACGGCATTGGCATGGTTTCAACCATTGGACCCTAATACTTTTCAGAACATGGAGCAAGTATACCAAGAAATGATTGAGGAATTTACTAAATTAGGAATTAAAAACAATTCTTCATCATTGATCCATAGCTTCAAGCAAGTCCCTACCGAATCAGTGAGATTGGCTGCAAGAAGATTCAAGGAATATGTAGACAGATGCCCAGTAGAAGAGAGACCTACACAAAATAAAATGGTGTCATTATTTTTGGAAGGATTGTTGAACGGATCCTTGAGATCATTGGTGTATGTAAAAAGGGTTCAGACCTTGCAAGAATGCATGAAGGAATGCATAGACCTAGAAGACAACCTAGCAGAGGACCTGAAAATACCTCAAGGAAGCCTGAAAAGTGAAGATTCGGCCAGTAACTCATCAATTCCTAAAAACAATGTAGAGGAAATAGCCGATTTGTTAGCGAAGAAGTTGAACGTTCAAGGACAGAGGAACTACCCCAATAACCCTATAAGAGTACCTATGCTCAGAAGATGTATGCAGTGCGGAGGTGATCATCCTTCTCACTTGTGTACTAGGGGAGTAGTTCCACCACCTGCTTATGTTTATAATAGACCCACTGCCCCAGGACCTCTACAATATTGCAGTGTAGAACAAAAATATACAAATCACAATATGGAAAATTGCCCTTACAATAGGCAAGCTAGACCAACACAGCCATACATGAGACCCTACGGATACCCTCAAAGAGATCAGGGAGGTGAAGCTTTTAGGTATCCTACTTATCAGCCGCAGGCACCAGCACCACGACCATATGCTTATCAGGGATACACCCAACCACAGCCAGTACTAGGACAACAACCGCCCCATCCTCAGAATGTTGTCCCAGTCAAGATTGCCCAACCTGAAGAAAACCTAGAGAGAGCTATCGTCCCAGCCACACCTTTGACTAGTAATGAACCATATGACTCGTTTTATGACCCTAGTCAAGGAACATACCCTAATTATGAAAGCTCAATGATGGAATATGGACAACTGTATGAACCATATGCCTATGGCATGGAAGCATCAGATAGTTCATACGGTTATGAGCAGGATTATGTGTCATTAATGTACACAGCACCTAGAGCAACCATACCACCCCGACCCATGAACAGACCGCCTGTACCCAGAGGACCATGTTATAGATGTGGAGGTGATCACTATATCAGAGAATGCACATTGCCGAACCCACCACCACCACAACGAGTCTGGGAAGGCTACTGTAGTGATTGTGGTAAGGAACACCTTTTCAGAGACTGCCCCAAGAATCCCAACAAGGTTACATCTAATGTACAAATCAATGTAATAGAAGTAATTGAATCATCAGGGAGTGATAAAGAGTACACAGTACCATTGAAAGCAATAACGAGAGCCAAAGCCAGAGAGACCCCTGATAAAACGGAGGAGAACAACCAAAGCGACAAGGAGAGGGACACACCCATCCCTCAGAGAGTTGAAGACTCAGAAGAGCCAGAGAAAAGTATTGCAAGTAAAAGGTCCCAGAGATGGAAAAACCGAAGAGATAGGATAAAAGAAAAGAAGTTATTACAAAAGAAGGAAAAGGAGGAAAACGAACAGAATCCAAAAGAGGAACAGAAAAAGAAAGAAGAAATTAAAAATGAAAAGTATCAGAAAGAAGAGGTTGGATCAGTCTTAGCAGATCCTATGCCTGAAGAATTAGCCATGTGGATTCAGGCATACAAGGCACGAGTAAGAGCAGGACCTACCATAGAGCAACACGAGAGACAATATCCAAGAGGCGACTTAGAAAAAGAAAGACTAGAAATCTGCAAGAAATTGATAGAAGTTGCACAACAGACTTTAGAAAAACCTGCATCGCCTCTACCCAATACCCGAATTTCTGAAGGAGAATTCCAAGAGTGTGTAAACACTCATGAAAAGCCTAAAGTAAATAGAACACAGAATGACGAATGTGGTGTTGAGAGAAGGGAAGGATCCATAGTGCCTGAAGTAGAAGGAGAATGGACTAAGGATCTATGGGCACGAGTTCAAGAGGACAAATGGAAGAAAGTGGAAGGAATTGAACCACCCTTTGAAGAACTAGAAGCAGAAAACGAAATAGAGGGTTCAATACCTGAACTAAATTCAGAGGAAATTTTTCCAATGGATGCAAGTGACCAAGGAGAGGAGAATGTAAAGGAACTGCCCAATTACACAGGGGAGTACGAGCACAATTCAGAATTGTATCGCATTCCCTCAATGAGGAAACGAGAAACGAACCCATCAGTCCAAACATCTGAGATCATACAACGCCTTAGAGAGGTAAAAATTCCTTGTACCCTAACATTCGAAGAATTGTTAAAGGTAAAACCACATTTGAAAGAGAAATTAATCAATCAATGGGAAGTCAAGGAGGAAAAGAAAGAAATAACAGACGAAGTAAACACGGTGAGAATTCCAGTGGATAAGGTAGGAGACTTTAGTGAGGGAGATGAAGGAAATACCTGCCTTCCAATTACTTATAGGGGTTACACTACCAAAGCCATCTTAGATTCAGGAGCTGGTGTTGGTATTGCTACCAAAGAAATTTGGGAGAAATGGGGAAAACCAGCATTAAGACCAACACGCATGAAAATACAAATGGCAGATGGACATACGGAAAGACCCTTAGGATTGTTGGAGTGAGTAGTCTTCACTACGTGTGGAGTGGAATTCGAACACACTTTAGCCATTTGTCACTTCGAAAGGCCAAGCAATTATGAAATGATCCTGGGAAGGCCTTTCATGAGACAGTTAAAGGTTGTACAAGATTGGGGAAAAGACGCGGTATACCTACAACACGCAGGAACCACCACCAGAATAAACCTACATACGTACACTTATCAAGATGTTCCACCTCTACAATGGAATCAAATTCATAAGGAGGAAGACGATCAATCAATTCATAGTGTAGGTTCTAGTGATCAATCCTGGATGAACGAGGACACTCATCTGTGGATATGCCAAGCTGCAAAGAAGGAAGAGGAGAGAAGAAAAGGTTGGCAGCAAAAACAAGGAATAGCGAGGTCTGTATAGGATCCAGCTTATATGCCATAAGTATTTCCGGATGAAGAATTTGAACCACACGGTTGGATGGAAATTTTAGCGACCCTAGATGTCTGTGTAAACGAACAGGTAGTGACCATGAACAAATGTATCGATGAGGAGGGTTATGATGTTAGCCTGTATATGGTAGTCCTTCAGGAGGCAGAAGAAGGAGAAGTGATCGAGAAAGACTGGAAGGAGGACTACGAGAGCATTGAAATGGAGGCCGAACCAATGGATCTAGGGAATAGTACTACCAACATAAATATCACCACCAATGAAAAACACCAGGAACTCACACAGAAGGGGAAATTAGAATTTGAAAAAGAATCAGAAGATGAAGAAAATAAACCCCAAGACCAATTTGAGGTACCAGCTCACTTTAAAAAATATGAAGTGGAGGAGAGAAAAATTGCTATTCAAATGCCGAAAAGAGAAGCACAGCCTGGAATAGCATATGATAATAAGGAACAAACCAAGAAGATAGTTGTAACGGTAGAAGAAGGAGAAGAACGATGCACCTTCATAGGACAGGATGTCTCATTAGAAGAAGAACAAGAGTTAATTCATCTCATAAGAGAATATCAGGATGTCTTTGCTTGGACCTATAAGGAGTTGAAGGGAGTAGATCCATCTATATGTGCGCATAGAATCCCCATGACATCCGAAGCCAAACCTTCTAAACAAAGACCATATACTTACAATGATGTGTATTCAGCCAAAATAAAGGAAGAAATAGACAAGTTACTAGATGCTGGATTCATCTATGAGATTGAGCACACGGAATGGGTGTCACCTTTGGTGGTTGTACCGAAAAAGAATGGAAAGTTAAGAGTGCATCAACTTGAAGAAAGTAAATGCCGCGACCATAAGGGATAGTTATCCTTTACCAATCACAGATCATCTCTTGGAAAGGGTAGCAGGGAAGGAAGTCTATAGCTTTCTGGATGGCTTTTCAGGGTATAATCAGGTAGCCATTGCTCCTGAGGACCAACATAAAACAGCGTTCGCAACTGAGTGGGGAGTATACGCCTTTAGAGTCATGCCTTTTGGTCTAACTAATGCCCCAACTACCTTCCAAAGATTGATGTGTCATGTGTTCAAGGAATTTCTGAGAAAAAGTATGGAGGTATACGTGGATGATCTTTGTACTTATTCAGCTATACGATCAGAGCATATCCCTGAACTAGAAAGGATCTTTGCTAAATGTCGACAATATCGAGTATGCCTTAACCCAGAAAAATGTGTCTTCATGGTTCGACAAGGAAAAATCTTAGGACATATTGTCTCTAAGAATGGGATTTCAACAGATGAAGACAAAATCAAGGTAATTCTGGATTTACCAAGACCTAAGACGGCTAAGGAAGTTCAAGCATTTATGGGACATTGTGGATACTATCGAAGATTCATACATATGTACGCCATAATTGCTAGACCTCTTTATGCATTATTGACTCTATTTAATTGGACCAAAGAATGTGAAAAAGCCTTCAACGAGTTAAAGAATCGATTGAGTTCAGCACCAATCCTTCGAGTCCCTAACTGGAATAAACCGTTTCACATTCATGTGGATGCTTCCAAGTTTGCCATTGGTTGCATCTTAGCTCAACCTGCTGACACAGGAAAATTAGACCACCCTATAGCCTATGCTAGTAGACAATTAAATCAAGCAGAGCGCAATTATACTACCACGGAGAGAGAAGGCCTAGGGATGGTGTACGCAGTCAAAAAGTTCAGACATTACCTGTTGGCAAACAAATTCAAATTCTTCATTGATCATCAAGCCCTACTGTACCTAGTCAACAAGCCTTGTAATACTGGACGACTAGTACGATGGTTTTTATTGTTAATGGAATTTGATTTTGAGGTAGTAGTCAAGAAAGGAAATACCCACATAAGAGCAGACCACTTATCAAGAATGACCCATGGAGAACCACCCATAGGAGTACCAGATGATATGCCAGATACGTACCTTTTTAACCTGGAAGTATGTCCTCAATGGGCAGAAAAGTTGATCCCTATACTTACACATGGACCAAAAGATGGGATCACACCAAACCAAACCCAAGACCTCTGGAAGACTAAAAACCTTCACATCATTGCGGGAAGTTTGTATCACCAGGATTCAAGTGGATTATTGATGAGATGTGTGGAAGAAGAGGAACAAGAAATGTGGCTTCAGAAAGCACATGTAAACCAATGGAAAACTCATTTGAATGCAAATGGAATGTGGCAAACACTCAAGAGATTTGGCATATATTGGCCACCATGCAAAGAGATGCACATAACTATGTATCAACCTGTCAAACCTGTCAAGAACAAATCCCAGATGAGAACTCTACCTTATGCTATTCTACCATAGCACCAAGATGGAGCATGCCACTGGTAAGGTTCTTGAAAACTCAAGAATACCCAGACGGAGCTACTTCAGCAAGGAAACGTGCACTTGAAGAACAAAGTAAGGGTTATGCCATTATAGGAAAACAACTCTTTAAACGAGGGAAAGATAACCAATTACGAATGTGCATCCACGAAGACGGATATCTTTCTGTTTTAGAGATGGCTCATACAGGAGCTGCAAGAGGACACTTCTCTGCAGATAAAACAGCAAAAATGATCCTCTTTTCTAGAATGTGGTGGCCAACTCTACACCAAGATGCCATAACATATGTGCAACGGTGTGATACTTGTCAACGAACGAAATATCCAATTAGAAGAGATGAGATGCCACTTAGACCCATGATGAGTGCTAGAGCTTTCACAAAATGGGGAATAGACTTCATAGGACCTATTAGCCCACCAGCAAAAGGATCCCATGCCGAATATATAATTGTAGCCACAGATTACCTGACCAAATGGGTTGAAGCAAAAGCAACCAAGAAACATGACGCAAGAACCACAGCCAAGTTTCTCTTTGAAAACGTTTTCACGAGATTTGGACTACCAATAGAAATTGTGAGTGATAGAGGTACGCACTTTGTGAATGAAGTTATAGAAGCTTTATTGAATGAATTCTTGGTAATTCATAAGAAATCAGCTCCTTATCACCCACAAGCCAATGGACAAGCCGAAAGTTTGAATAAAATCTTGTATACAGTTCTCACCAAAATTGTTAACAATGGTAGATCAGATTGGGATAAGCAGTTACATCATGCTTTATGGGCATTTAGAGTAGCCTATAAAACCGCAATAGGCACTACTCCTTTTAACTTAGTATACGGACAAAATGCTATTTTTCCAATTGATTTCTTGATTCCCACTCTGAGAGTAGCAACTACTTACGAGTGGACAGGACATGAACTATCAGCTCAATTGGATCAAATAGAAAAGCTTCACGAAACTAGGTTACAAGCAGTAGCAGGCATTTACGCTGCTAAAAGACGACAGAAAGCCTACTTTGACGCGCACATTAAGGACAAAAATTTGAAGGAAGGAGATTTAGTTTTGGTATACACCTTGAAACAACACGCTAAGAAGTTGCAAAAGAGAGGATATGGTCCATTAATTATTAATTGCATATCTACAAGTGGAGCCATTAGCTTAGCAACCTTAGATGGAGACGTGTTACCAAACTACATCAGTGGATGTAGAGTGAAAAAATATCTAGAACCATTAACCGAAGAAACAATGTCTCGATTAATCAAAGGTAAGAATAGACGCATAGAGGAGGAAAGGATACGAGAAGAAGCGAGATAGGAAGCATTGGAAAGAATAAAGAAACGGAAAGAGTGGATGAGAGAGCGAGATGAGAGATATCGACTAGGAGAAGAACTCATCCCAATGGCTAATTTTAGAGCCACTCAAAACCTAGGATCGCAGAGAACACAACCATATTTAAATTTGGGAGCAGGTAAAACGGAGTACCACTTGGTGGATGCTCTCATTGACACAGGAGCAGCTGTAAGCTGTATCAAGCTTTCCTTGACCAAAAAACTCCAGGAGGCAGTACGCCCATCGATGGCACAGTTGATAGGAATAGGAGGAACAATTACTCAATGCATAGGTGAGATCACCTTACCGTTGCATCTTGGCAACAACACTATGGAACAAAGGCTATTAGTGTGTCATGATCAAGATTTACTGGAAGAGGTAGTGTTAGGTCAAGATTGGATTTACGAATATGAGGTGACTATTCAATTGGCGTTAGGATACATCTCAGCCAGGATAGGACATCGTGAAGTGTTCAGTCTGCTAGACGAACGACCAATCAAATCTGTGAGCATGGAGCAAAAAGTTCATTCTAAAGAACAAAGTCCTGAATGTATGATCACTAGCACTATAGAAACACCTTCATCGAGTACTGTATGTGCGGACACATTGAATTCTGATTGCACACCATCTTCTAGTCTAGCAAGTCATGAGAGTGTCAATCTATCTGAAACTAACCTCAGTGAAGCACCATGCCAAAGAGAGACTAGTCCTCTGAGTAATTCAAAATCTGTACACATTAACATATACCCTATTCCATACTCTAACCAAGCGTGGATAAAGAAAGATGAAGTGGAGGAATATCTTCGACGACAGAAGCACAACCGACATCAGAACAAACAATCAAAGGAGAAGCCATCTCAGTCTGAACAACGAAGTCATCGACGAATTGCTACAATATGGATCCCAAAGAAAGTAGTAGCTGCTCAACGGGATCGTTCGCAAATCTGAATTCCTAAGTCATGCGCTACAAAGAAACCAAACCGAAAGGATGATCCTCAGCACAAGAAGAACCAATGTGGTCCACAGGCAAAACAACCACAAAAAAGGAGTTACTGGAGAAAGAAGGAGTCTGTAACGGCAACCCAAGCCATTCTGAGATTTACAAGTCAGATAGAACAGACCTACAACAAGAAGAAAAGAGCCACATTCAGTGGAAGTGGGCAACATACAACAAAGCACAGCACAATGAAGCAGATTTGGATACCGAAAGACAAAACAAACGGCATGCATCAGCCAACTACTTCCAATTGCACACATATGGAGCCTTCGAGACCCAAAGTATGCATAATAGGGCCACATTACAAGGCCAAGCATTCGGCACATCCTTCTTCTATTTCAGGGTAGTCAAGCACATTTTCCTCTAGGGAAATAGGAGAGCACTTATACATATATTAAGAAAAATACTCCAAAAAATTTAATAACCGCTTCGGCTATAAACTAACTTTTCTGTTTTCCTTTTCAGATGAAAATATAAAAATCCTTAAAAAGGTGAAAAATCCAGGTATTACCTTTCTCACACACACGGGAAAGGGGCGACACCGTTCACTCGGAGCAATATCGAGCTTATGACAAACAAATAAAGGAGGATTTCTGATAATATATGGCACCTAATTCATACTCTATATTGAGTGCAGATGGCGTCTACTGATTCAGAATCTACGCAACAGGAAGAGGTGCAGCTTCTTCCATTGGAATCAGTAACAAGAGCAAGAGGCCATTGGTTTCGTGATGACCAACCAGTCTCGGAACTCATCTTCATGGCAACAATCAAAATTATGGATACAGATCATTATTTTCCTATCATGTCACAGGACTTCAAAACAATCATACAGGGGTTACCTCATATTGAAGATGTATGGACACAAGCAGGCATAGAGGCATTTCTCAAATTGCCTATCTATGTTCCAGACTTTCAAAGATGTGCACAAGTCATGAATACCATGCAACCGGCTGCAACCAAACTATCAGTCCCAGAAGCACGAGTATTGGATAAAGTAGGGACATGGAAAACCATCCAATTCACTCACGAAATAATCAATAAAGCTTTTGGATGGAATCAAGCAGGTATTACTAATGTCAAAGAGGAGTGTCATGATCCCAAGAAGAGATCCTTCCTGGAGATTAACAGAATAGACATTGAAGATGCTGTCCGTCTCGTGCATCAACACTTTTGTTTCCCAAGCATGCACAGATACACGGCTCCACAAAAAATTGTAGTCCAACTATTATCACATGCCATGAGACAAATAGGAAACAAAATTAATTTAACAGGGTATGTTCAAGAAAGACTATTTGAAGCCCAGAAGAAGTGGGGACAGAAGAAGTTTTTGAATGGCAGTTCTGCATTAACACTATTGATATATGAAGCTCTTGAGATGAAAAATTGCTTACGGGAGATGCCGAACTCAGAAGGGCTAGCAAAATACACAAAATCAGCTACGGTCCCTAAGAAAAAGAAAGCAGTTGTGATGGTTGAGGAAGCTGGACCGAGCACACAAAAACCCATGAGGGGTACAAAGCGTTTACGGGAGGAGGAAGCCCAAGCTACACCACAATCAAAGAGAACTCATCTCTTACCGAAAATCACGACGGCACAAATGCCTATTACAAAGAGAGATATTTCCGCTGCCCTCGAAGAAACACATCAGTACATGCAAGGGCAGGTAAATTTAAACATTCAAGGTCATCATTATAGACAGGCGAGTCAAGAGAAACAAAAACGGAGTCCTAGAAGACACCAAAACAAGCTGGAAGATACAAAGAACTAGGAATCGAGGATTCCAGTACAAATACAGATTCCAGCCCTGAAAAAGATACCTTGGATACTGATGTATGGACAGAAACTCAAGAAGATGAATGGAATGAGATCGATCAAGTGGAAGTGACGCCAAGAAGTCATAAAGAAAAGGAACAGAATGACGAAGATCCCATTGAACCGGAACATGTAATTCAGTTAAATGATACTACAAAGATAAGCATCAAGGAAGATACAACCAGTGTTACACAGGTAAAACAACCTATTAAAGAGGAAGAACAAACTCCAGTAGTTAAGGAAACAGAGGAGTTACAAATCAAAGAACATATTGTGATCGAGGTACCGGATGACACACCTCAAGAAAAGCAGGCAAACATGGGTGCTGAGCCAAGGATCCAGCTTCAGATTTGGCAGCCCCATGACACTACATTACATATTGCACAGGGCAAAGACATCAATACCGGAGAAGAACCAAGCATACCAAAAACATGGCTTAATGTGGATGTTACTCAACTGAAACCGGTAGTCAAGCAGATGATTCAAACAGCCATGGACACACAACAGCAGTTGATGGAAATAGATGTAGATTATGATAAGGCCATGAGAGAAAAAAGTCAATTCCAGATAATGAGCGAACAACTGTCATCCCAACTAATCCAAGCACAAAAGGAGGTAACGGCCAAAAACGCGGAGTTGATCGAAATCAAAACGAAATGTGATATATTAGTGACTCAGCATCACCAACTCCAAGCACAGCTCGCAAATTTACAGAGATCATATGATGCAAGTGAGGTAGACAAAGAGAGAATGCGAGCTAGAAGTATGTTGCTCGAGACACAGCTAAAGTTATATATGGAAGAAAATGACACATTGAGAAACAGGAATAAGGACTTAATGAAATCATTATTATATGATCAACCAATCGAGCAACAGGAATCCACAGAAACCAAAGACAAAGAATTAAGAGATCAAATCTCAAAATATGAAGAGCTGCTAAAGCAAGAACAAGCAAAGATAGAGGAATGGAAGAGCAGATACGCCAATGAAACAAATGAATTGAAGAGTCATTTACAAAAGGTGAACGCCAAATTGATCCAAAGCTACAGTGAAAACATGGATCATGTAGCTGACATAGGTAAAGAATTGCTGGCCACTAAAGAAACACTCAGAGAAGCCATGCAAGAGGTAAAAGAAAAAGATGAATGCATAGCACGATTGAAGACTTAGATGAAAGAGAAAACACCGATCGGGACACCAGTAGTGCCGGCTACGAGAAATCCTACTGACGAGGTAGAGGTAAGTCCTCTATATCACCCGATCTATAATTCTCCACTACATGAGCAGTTGGCCGACATACATGATGAACATCCAATGCCATATACTGCAGAAATAAGTCAGAAGGAACGGGCACTAGTGGTGTCCCGGTTAACGGAAAATTTTGAAAATGAAGTGGTCAAAGTGATGAAAGAGGCCAAGATCAAAGGTAAAGACCTGGAAAAAATTATGAAGCCATTCAATATTCCATACGGACTCTTGAAAGAGAAAACAAGACGTTATATAACGAAGATTACACAGAAGAGTCCAGATGAGCAGCTGAATTTCAAACACGACACATTCGCATACACCCAAGCAGAGTTTGAAGCTGCACAACCAATGTGGCGACGGAAATTTTTGGAGAAACATCCCACACTACGGGTGCATTGGCAAGCAGCGCCATATGCATTCCAGGTAAACCCTTCATTTTGTCCACTACCACGCAGAAGGGATACCAGGGAATTTTTGGATTTGCAAAGAAGCGGCACTATAAATAAACAGTGGCTCAATTATCCTATGCTTCCGAGCCCGCCACATAACTACTTGCCAACGGAGGACTATATGGTCAAAACCATAGAATTTTGGTTACAAAATTACGCGACAATACCTGATTTAACTGTAAAAATGACCAACAAAATACTTAGCATGATCCTCACAGTCTTGAAGGTATTCAAGCATGCGGCCTACACCTTTTTGAACTTCATAGGTATTAATCAGGGCACGGAAATACTAATTTTTGATCTATCAGTTATGCTTAGCAGACCAACAATTATGGCATATTATTCTAGAATTATGTTCTTGCCAAGTGTATATATGCAGACTTTTGAAGAAGCTTTCTTTACAGGATTTTTTGAGATGGATTCAGAGATTTTTTTGAAAATGTCATCCAATTTAAATGCCAGATTAGTGGCATATGAACTTAGCTTCTTCGCAGATCACAGACAGCCACCCAATGACGGTGTGAAGGCAGAACAATGGAAACAACTCATGATACGGGAAGCAAATCTGCTAAATAATATAGAGCAAAGAGTATATCAAACATATGCCCGTCGCTTATCAAAGCCTGTCGGGGACGACAGAGTCTAGGAGGGGGGCAGTGTTGAGGGAGAGTCAAGTAAGAAGAAGAAAAGAAGAAGACAACGAAGGAAGCAGCTTCACTAAAAAGAAATATCTGAAGATATATCTCTGCAAGAAGCCCCGCAGGGGCACACACACCAAGGAAAGGACGTAACCCACATGGGTGCTTCAACCTCTTGATCTCTGGAAGGTCCAGATCGAAGACTGAAGCACCACATCTCCAGACCTTCCACTGGTGGCGTGCGTGGCAACCCAGAATTAATGAGCCTATAGGTGAATTAGACTGCGGAATATCAGGTAGTCAATCTAACTCCAAGGGTTGCGGGCAAGCAAGTCGAATGCATCAGGCCCAGAGAATGTAAAACAAGAATTAAGAAGAGGCCGTCAAAACTGAACACCTGTTTTATAAACAGGTAACAATGAGCAAAGGTTGCGTGCAGAGAAAAGAAGTGAATAACACAGCAAGGTCCGATGTGTGCAACCAGGACAAATCAGAGCGCCTCTAAAACGTAATGCAAGATCAAGAATCAGGCAACACTGACCACTGGATGCGTGTGGACAACAAACTGATGACAAGAAGCAAAGCCTGTCAAGGGACGACAGAGACAAAGAGGGGGAGAGTGTTGCAGAGCTAAAGAAAGTACAAAGCAGAGAAAAAGACGGGCCCCAAAATTTTTCCGATTTGGACATCATATTTTTGTATCATACTCATTCTTGTAATATATTTCCCATTGTAAATGCACTAGAGGAGTCCTCTAGATGCATCCCCACAGAAGATTAGAGATTTACCCATGTAAAATAGTAGGAAATTAGTCTTTTAGTGAATAAAGTGCCGGTCTCTTGTGTGAAAGGACCATTTTTAGGGCACTAGTATATAATTCAAATGTGACTCTTTGTAAAGAAATTTTTTCCATTGTGAGAATAGAGAGCACAGAAATTCGAATTTGTGTCTTATTCACTCTGTATCTTCTTCTTCGTGAGCTTGTATGCATGTGTATTACTTGGAAAGAGTGCTTGTGAGTGTTGTCTATCCATGAAAGTGTTTATTTGCTGTAGGTAAGGTGTGTGCGAAGTGTAGGAAGTGCTGAAGTGTCGGAAAGTATTCCTGTGACTCAGTATTTTGCTCATAACTTGAAGTAGGAGCGTCGGAATTGAGTGAAACTACTTCCATGCAATGCGTCTTCTCGAGAGCTTCGAAAAGCATATGCTATTCGCTACATTTGGAGCTCGAAGCTGGGAGAAAAGTCCAAAATACTGACGGCTTCTGCACCAAGTATCGTTTCGCCATGACCAACAGTTGAAGCTTGTTTGGATAAGTCTTTGCCTCATTTACACTCTTTGAGTAGTTCATTTGCATTGATCATTACATGATTGCATGTCCTCATACACTCGGCTAGGTTTGTATACTCTTTGGATTGATAATTAAAAGCGTGTATCCCCACTATATGCACTTGAGAGGGGATTGAGGTATAGTCTCTTTCTCCGCAAGTCCCTAAGTTGGTGCTTAGGTCAACAATAAGCAATGCAACCAAAAATTTTACAATGATCTAAGCTTGGTCTTCTTCCATTCCAAGCCTCATATGGAGTCATCCCATCAAGGGATTTTGAAGGCAACCCATTAATCAAGTAAGTGGCTGTAGATACAGCCTCAGCCCATAAGTAATTAGGTAAATGCATTTCATTCAACATAGACCTTGCAGCTTCAACAATTGTCCTATTCCTTCTTTCTACCACTCCATTTTGCTCAGGAGTGTACCTTGTAGTTACCTCTCTTTTGATTTCTCTTTCTTGAAGACAAGAATCAAACTCATGGGAGAAGTATTCTCCCCCTCCATCTGACCTTAGCCTTTTTAGTGATTTACCTGTTTGATTCTCCACAAGAGCCAAATATCTTTTGAAACATGAAAAAACTTCATCTTTGTGTTTCATAAAGAATAGGATAGCCCATCTGCTGCAATCATCAATAAAGGAGACATAATACCTTGATCCAGATATTGAAGCATCCTTGCTAGGTCCCCATACATTTGTATGAACCAACTCCAAGAGATCTCCATGCATATAACCTTTCTTCATGAATGGTAACCTGTGAGACTTTCCAAATCGACATGCAGTACACTTATAAATCATGTGTTGTTTTGACAAGTTAGGGATTCCAAGTACACTTTGGTCCCTGCAAATTTGCTTTAATGATCTTTCACCAATATGTGCCAATCTCTCGTGCCAAAGCTCTAGTTCTGTGAGTGTTTGATTACCATAATTGAAGAGGGCTATGTTCTTTGTGTCTTGCAACTCAAAGGTGAATAGTCTACCTATCTTTTATCCCTTTGCTATTCTTCTGAACCCTTGGCTAGGGTCTTCCACATATGCTCCTCCTCTTATGAACCTAACTTGCAATTCTTTCTCTACTATCTACCCAACACTTATCAAATTCTTTGTAATGGTAGGGACATAGAGTACCTTACTGAGTAGGTTGATGTTTCCATCAAGTGCTTTGACATTGCCTATTTTCTCCATAGGATGTCTTGTGTCATCTCCTGTTTGTACCTCATGCTTATTCCTTGGATCTTCCAAATCTGATAGCAGAGCTATATTTCCTACCACATGATTGGAGCAACCTGAATCTATGTAGAAAACATGCTCATCAGATTTACCTTGTGGCATAGCCATGTTCATGATCAATAATGAATCCTCTTTGTTTGAGTCTTCTATGTAGTTATTAAAGTCTCTCCTTCCTTTGTACCCTCCTTGATAGTTTGAATGATTGCAGTTGTTGTAATTGCCATGGTAATTGTTGAACCTTCCTCTTGAGTAGCCATAACTTCTTCTATTGTATCCTCTTCCTCTTTGATTCCTGGAATTCCAAAAGCAATTTTCAGCTGTATGATTAGTTAGTCCACAAATAAAACATGGGTTGGAGTCTTGGGATCTCCCCCTGCATTGTCTACCTCCTCTTCCTCTACCTCTACCATGTCTTCCTCTACCTACATAGTTAACTTGATATGTACCTACTTCATCATCCACTTTCTTTGCCTTTCCTTTGTTATCTTTGGACTTTCTTTTATCAGTGTATAAAGTTGAAGATTGATTACCTTTAGAGATTTCTCAATTTTTGATAAGCTTTGCCTCTTGAGTGTGTAATTGTCCAATGAGTGTATTGAAATTTGGTACATGCATGTCCATGTACAAATCCATAACTGTGGTGAATGGTTCCCACTTGTCATCTGCTTTCAATCCATTGATGACCTGCCTTACAATTTTTTCTTCATCTATTACCTCTCCAATGCTTCCCAACTGACCTGCTATGTCCTTGAGCTTTGTGACAAAATCAGTCACATTTTTTTTGGGAGCCTTCTTGAGAGTTGTGAAATCCAGCCATAGTTGATGCTTCCTAGCTTTAGCACTTGAAGCAAAGAAAGCTTCAAGTGCATCCCACACTTCCTGAGATGTCTTACAACTTCTAATGTGAGGCAAAAAAAAATCTGAGATAGAGTTGAGGAGATAAGACCTTGCAAGTGCATGCTTGGAGCACCATGTGCTCAATCTTTCTTGCTCTTCTTGTGTTGGTTCACTTTTGTTCCTGAAACTTGGCATAACTTCATCTCTATCCACATAACCATATAAACTTCTACCTTGCAGATAAGCTCCATTCTTAATGACCAAGATGAGTAGTTACCTCTGTCCAATTTGTCAATTGATGAAGGAAATCCATCTGCCATCCTTGATCTCATACCACTGTGAAGAGATGGATAGGTATGTGCTTGAAGATGAAGAAATGTTGCAAAATCCTTGATCTACACCAACCAAATGAACTCCAGGAGTATGTGGTGGCCCCTTTTAGCTTGCCAATAGATGTGTTAGACACCCCATGTACCTTGGAAGATCACTCTCAAAAAGATAGATCAAAACACATAAGTTGGAGTTAACTCAGAGGTGAAGAACTTGCTATTTCGGTTCATACACCTATCCAATGTTTTGTATAATTCTCTGAGCATAGCAGCAATTAGCTTAATTCCTTTGGGGAATCTAAGTAACTTAAAGAGCTAACTTTCAAGAGTAATCTCATAAAAAATAATGAACCACACACTGAGAATGATGTTTAACAAGTGATGATGTCATCCCGATTTTCATGGGTTGCTACAGTAATGAGACCAGTGAGCAGAAAAATGAACATAACTCAAGCTTTAAGAATCCAATGATTATTAACATTTGTGTGCTTATACTAGACAGTATGCTAAATCCAACAAGCTTTAAATGAGGGAATTTGGATAAGTACACAGTGAGAAACAACTCTGACAAGATGAGTAAAAAAGTTGGGTACCTAACAAAGAAGTGAAAATGAACAGACAGGGTTGACTTCAACTGAACATAAGTGAAGATTGAAACACCCAAATGAAATGAAAATTGGTGAACATATAGTAGACTTATAGAGCTAACTTTATCAAGTTAAGTCACTGAAATGATGCACCAGGCTCAGAGAAACCATCTCTGCAATCTGACTGAGAAAACTGAGAGATATGGCAGTGAGTAGTACACTTCACAAGAACATGGAAATAAGAACTCAAATGATCATGAAAATGAAAGTATATTGATTTTACAACACAATGGACTTATTGATACATATGTGTGCCTTGAAACCACACCTTGATATGGCATAAAGCTCAACTCTTTGAGGTCTTCTCTGAGGTCTCTCTAACCACGACTAAAGCTACCATCTATTTATAGTTGAGCTTGGGAGGCTAACTTCCCTCAATCACTCTCCAATCAATTAGTGATTGATTTGATTCTCTATCTACGACAAATCACAAATTCGTGGCTCCTCTTTCCCTTTTTGATCAAGTGGACTCAACCACTTAAGATTCTTTCACTTTTACATTAAGTAAAGTCTTCAAAAGTTACAAGAGGTAGTTCACAAGTGAACTTTACATTGTCTTCATTTTAAGGCTTCTTCTTTGAATTTGTGGGACTCACGCCAATACTGAGGCTTTTCATAGACTTGTTCCAACATATGTAGATGATTTGTGCACCTACTCTAGTCAAAGAAGCAAACACATTCCAAAATGCCGACAGTATCGAGTATTCTTAAACCTAGAAAAGTGTGTCTTTATAGTTAGACATGGAAAGATTTTGGGACATATTGTCAAGGAATGGAATTTCCATGGATGAGGATAAGATTAAAGCAATCTTAGAGTCACCTAGATCTAAAAATGTGAAAGAAGTACAAGCCTTTATGGGTCATTGCAGATATTGTCATCGGCTTATCCACATGTATGCTATAATCACTAAACCTCCATATGGGTTATTGAATCAATTCACTTGGATGGAGGAATGTGAAAAGGCATTTAATGAATTGAGATGAGGAATAAGTTCAGCACCTATCTTGAAGGTACCCAATTGGAACAAACCATTCCATATCCATGTGGATGCATTGAATTATGCAATAGGATGCATACTAGCTCAACCAGCACATGAAGGAAAACTAGATCATCCTATCGCATGTGCTAGTAGAAAATTAAACCAGGCAAAGAGAAATTATACCACCACAGAAAGAGAAGGCCTAGGAATGGTATATGCAATCAAGAAATTACAACATTACCTCCTAGCCAACAAATTCAAGTTCTTTAACGACCATCATACCTTATTATATATGGTCAATAAGCCCTGTAATATGGGAAGGTTAGTGAGATGGTTCCTATTGGTGATGGAATTTGATTTTGAAGTGATAGTAAAAAAGGGAAATACTCATGTAAGAGTGGATCACCTATCTTGAATGAAACATGGAGAACCAACCAACGGAGTGGCTGATGATCTACCAAATATGTACTTATTCAATTTAGAAGTGTGTATGAGATGGTTAGAAAAGTACCAATCCTCATGCATAGACCAGACCATAGGATCAACCAAGATAATAGGAAGGATGTTTTGGAATCACGTAATTCAGATGTTGTAGTAGGTAGTTTGTACTACAAAGAACCAAAATTGAGATGTGTCGAAGAAGCCGAACAGAAGAACTTAATGGAGCAAGCTCACGTGAATTGATTGAAGATTCATAAGGGAGTTTATGGGACAATAAGAGAGTTGAAAAGATTGGGAGTATACTAGCTAGGCATGCTAAAGGACATACATGAACACATTCACAACTGCCAAGAATGCCGAGAGAATACCCCAGAGGACCATACATTCTTACAATTCTCTACCATAGCAACAACTTGGAGTAAGGCATTGGTAAAATTCTTGAAAATGCAAACGCATGAGGAATTAGCTAGTCTAGCAAGGAAGCGAACTCTAGTGGAAATGAGTAAGGACTACACCATAATTGGAAAACAACTATTCAAAAGGGGAACGAACAATCAACTACGGTTATGTGTACATGAAGGAGAATATTTACCCATTTTAGAGATGGTGCATGCAAAAGCATCAAGAGGACATTTTTCAGCTGAAAAAAATATAAAAATGATTCTCTTTGTAGGATTGTGGTGGTCGACTCTACACGTGGATGCCAAAATGTATGTATGAAGTTGTGAGGTGTGCCAAAGAACCAAGAATCCTATAAGAAAAGATGACATGCCTCTAAGACCCATGATCTATGTAGGAGGCTTTTCAAAATGGGGCATTAATTTCATAGGACCTATAAATCCTCTAGCCAAAGGATCACCTGCCGAATATATAATAATAGCCACCGCTTATTTAACAAAATGGGTAGAAGCAAAAGAAACAAGGAAAAATGACACACAAACCATATCTTAGTTTCTCTTTGAAAATATCTTTACTTGCTTTGGATTTCCAATAGAAATTGTGAGTGATAGGGGAGTGCGCTTTATCAACAAAGTAATAGAATTAGTGATGAATGAATTCCTTGTGATTCACAAAAAATCAACCTCTTAGCACCCACAAGCCAATGGTCAGGCTGAGAGTTCCAATAAAGTATTATGTGTTGGAACAAGTCCATGACAAGTCTAAGTGGTGGCTTGAGTCTTCAAAAGACATAGAAAATTTGAAGCAAATGCTAAAGCCTTGAAGTGTTCACTTGTGAAATCACCCTTGTAACATTTGAGTTTCTTCTTGATGTAAAAGTGGAAGAATCTAAAGTGGTTGAATCCACTTGATGAGTGAGAAGAGAAGCCACAAATTTGTGATTGAATTAGTTGGAGAATCAATCACTAAAACATAGGAGATTTGTTTTAGCTGAGCAAGATTCAAATTCAAATCTTGGCTCCAATCATCACTATATATACATTAGTCAGGGTTTTGTAACACCATTACCAGAGCTTCATGCCATATCAGAGTGTGATCTGAAGGCACACACATGTACTAGTAAGTCTGTTGTACTTTATAGTCAATATACATTTATTTTCATTATCATTTGTGTTCATATATTCATGCCTATGTGAGTGTACTGTTCACTGCCATACTTCTCATTTTTTTAGTCGGATTGCAAAGATGATTTCTCTAAGCATGGTGCATCATTATCTGTTATCTAACTTGGTAAAGTTAGCTCTTTCAGTGTACTATACACTCCCAAAGTTTCATTTCATTTGGAGCTCACAGTCCTCAGATATATTCATTTGAAGTCACCTATATCTCTGCATCTTCTACCTCTTGCAAAGTTGGGATCACATACCTGACTTGCTAAACTTATTTCTCTTAGTATGCTCAATCATTTAAAAAAAAAATAATTCATGACCAAGATAGAAAGTTTCTTCATGTTGACTTTTGGTCAAACCAATATGTTTTGATTCAACATTTTGAGAGTGATCTTCCAAGATACATAGGGTGTCTAATACATCCTTTCGCAAGCTAAAAGGGCCCATTACATGTCCCTAGAGTTCATTTGGCTAGTGTAGTGCAAAGTTTCTGCAAACCCACTTCATCTTCATCAAATACAAATCCATCTCTTCACAGTGGTATCAGAGCAAGGTTGGACAACATGGTAGATGGATTTCCTTCATCAATTGCAGGCAAGAATCTATATGGTTATATAGTTGGAGATGAAGTTATGCCAAATTTCAGGAATAAAGGTCAATCTACACAAGAAGAGCAAGAAAGATGAGCACATGGTGCTCCAAGGATGCATTTGCAAGGTCTTATCTCCTCAACTCTATCTCAAATTTTTTGTTGCCTCACATTAGAAGTTGTAAAACATCTCAAGAAGTGTGGAATGCACTTGAGGCCTTCTTCTCTTCAAGTACAAAGGCCAGGAAGCATCAACTATGGCTGGAATTTACAACTCTCAAGAAATCTCCCAAACAAAATGTGACTGATTTTGTCACAAAACTCAAGGACATAGCAGATCAGCACAACCACTTATTTGATTAACAGGTTACCTTCAAAATCACTTGATGGCATGACACCATATGAGGCTTCACAGGTTAGAGGAAAGATGGATCCAAAAGCAGAAAGGTGTGTATTCACTGGATATGACAATAACCAAAAGGGCTATAGAGATTCTTGGTAAGTAGAGATGTAGTGTTTGATGAGAATAGTTCTTGGTATGAAGATTCATGCCGGAAGATCAACTTACCTTATGATCTTGAAGACGATTTTCCAAAACTTGTCAAGAACAACCCTCCTAAAATTGAAGAGCAGGATACCTTAGAAAATGATTAAGCAACTTAGATTGAAAAACTCAAAATATGTAAGTATAAAAATAAAGCTAAAATGCAAGAACTTGGACAAGAGGCAGAATCATCACATCATGGCCTAAGGAGGTCCATGAGGGAAAAAAGAAACCAGAGAGGTATGGGTTTGATACTTCTCTAGTTACTAAACATTCAATCTGTCTAGCACAGGACATAAATCAAGAGGAACCCTCAACATTTGAGGAAGCAAAGAAGAAATGAGAATGGAGGCATGCAATGGAAGAAGAAATTGAAGCTCTTGAGGAAAATAACACTTGGGAAATAGTTCCCAAGTCTTCATCAATGAAAGTGATAGGTTCAAGATGGATTTACAAGTTGAGCAAGAACTCAGATGGCTCCATTAACATGTATAAGGCAAGGGTTGTGGCAAAAGGCTTTGCACAAACTCAAGGAATTGACTATGAGGAGACCTTCTCTATTGTGGCAAAGATGCCTACAATTAGAGTCCTACATAGCATTGCTTCTTCCAAGAATTGGAAGATACTTTAATTGGATGTAAAAAATGCATTTCTTAATGGATGGATAATAGAAGAGGTGTATATGGCACAACCACCTGGTTTTGAGAATCAAAGTACATCCTGATTATGTGTGTAAAATTAAAGCTCTATATGGACTCAAAAAAGCCCCAAGGGCTTGTTTCATTCTTGCAGGACAAAGCATTTCAACCTAGCAAGGCAGATCCATCATTCTTTATCAAAAATAGTAATTTTGAAGCCATCTATTTGTGTGTGTATGTGGATGATATTATACTAATAGGAAATGATGCAGATGGCATAAAGAAGGTCAAGGAGCACATGAAAGAAGAGTTCAAGATAAGTGACTTAGGATCACTTACATACTTTTGAGGATTGGAAGTGGTATACAAAGATCATGATCTATTCTTTACTCAAAGGAAGTACATTAAAGATTTGTTGACAAATTTCAAAATGCACGATTGTGGGATTGCAGGTACTCCAATGGAGGTTAATCATAAATTGAGCTCACATGAAGGTGAACTCATAGAAGATGTCGCAGGTTATCAAAACCTTGCGGGTAGTTTGAACTATGCCACATTGACAAGAGTAGATATATGTTATAGTGTGAGTGTGATAAGTCAATTTATGCACACACCCAGGAAACCTCACATGGAACCTGCCAAGAGGATACTCAGATATCTCAAAGGGACCATGAATGAAGGGTTATACTACCCTTATGCATCTGATTTAAGTCTAAAGTTGTTTTCCGATGCACATTGGGCTGGTTCCAAGGAAGACAGAAGGAGCATCTCAGAATATCTTACCTTTGCAGGATCAAAACTTGTTTCATGGTCATCCAAAAAGCAACCCATAGTTGCTCTCTCTTCTAGTGAAGCTGAATACAGAGGTCTTGCCATAGTTACTCAAGAAGCAATGTGGATGAAGGCACTTTTTTCATATCTTGGATTGGAGATTGGTACTCCAAGTATTTTTGGTGACAACATGAGTTCCATTCACTTGGCTACCAATCCAAATTTTCATGAAAGGACTAAACATATTGAGGTACATTTCCACTATGTAAGAGAGAAGATTGTGAGTAAGGAAATTAAGCTATTTTATGTGTCAACCCATCAACAATGTGCAAACATTTTAACAAAGGCATTAGATGGAACACAACTTAGTAAATTCGAAGGTATGATTGGTTTGCAGGTAATCTTGGAAGATTGAAGACCTCAAGCTCACTTGACCTGAGGGGAAGCTGTTGGAACAACTCCATGACAAGTCTAAGGAGTGGCTTGAGTCTTCAAGAGACATAGAAAATTTGAAGCAAATGTGAAAGCCTTGAAGAGTTCACTTGTGAACTCACCCTTGGAACTTTTGAGTTTCTTCTTGATGTAAAAGTGGAAGAATCTAAAGTGATTGAATCCACTTGATGAGCGAGAAGAGAAGCCACAAATTCATGATTGAATTAGTTGGAGAATCAATCACTAAAAGATAGGATATTTGTTTTAGGTGAGCAAGATTCAAATTCAAATCTTGGCTCCAATCATCACTATATATACATGACTTTTTAGTCATGGTTATGTAACACCATTAGCAGAACTTCATGCCATATCAGAGTGTGATCTCAAGGCACACACATGTACCAGTAAGTCCATTGTACTTTAGAGTCAATATACATTTATTTTCATGATGATTTGTGTTCATATCTTCATGCCTATGTGAGTGTATTGTTCACTACCATACTTCTTAATTTTTTAGTCAGATTGCAGAGATGGTTTCTCTAAGCATGGAGAATAATTTTTAGTGATTTAACTTGGTGAAGTTAGCTCTCTCCACGTCTACTATATAATCTCAAAGTTTCGTTTCATTTGAAGTTCACAATCGTGAGATATATTTATTTGAAGTCACCTGTACCTCTGCATCTTCTACCTCCTGCAAAGTCGGGATCACATACCAAACTTGCTAAACTTATTTTCTCTTAGTATGGTCAATCATTTTTTATCAAGTAACTCCCAATTGGTTGCATTGCTTCCTAATTAGATTTCCCTAAAAACTCTCTAGTCAATTGTAATATGAGAATGAACACTGAGTGAAATATTGAAGCATTCATGACCAAAATAAAAAGTTTCTTCATGTTGACTTTTGGTCAAACGAGTCTATTTTGATTCAACATTTTGAGAGTGATATTCCAAGATACATAGGGTGTCTAATACATCCTTTGGCAAGCTAAAAGGGCCCACTACATATCCATGGAGTTCATTTGGTTGGTGTAGTGCAAAGTTTCTATAGCACCACTTCATCTTCATCAAATACAAATCCATCTCTTCACAGTAGGTGTTGGTGTTTCTCGCCATTCACTATTTTGCTCATAACTTGAAGTACGTTTTTTAGATTCAACTAAAAATACTACCATTAGATGTGTCTCATTGAGAGCTTCTAAAGCAGCCCACTATTGAGCTTGGAGCTTAGAGAAAGTTCAAATTTGTGCTTACTATTGTAACAGGTATCACAACATGCATTTTCAGAGGATTAGTGAGTTGGAGAGGTAGCCGAGAAAGGTCACATGAATTGTAACATTGACACTTCACTTATCATCATGTGTGCACATGTCCTCATACACTTAATACATCTAATCTCTTGGATTGATACTTAAACGTGTATTAATCCACCAATATATGCACTTGTGGGCGATTGAGGTACAATCTCATCGACACAAGTCTCTAAGGATTTAGGACTTAGGTAAACATGCTATATTTTAAATATCTTCTAAAATTTATGAGTAAATATATGCACGTTCATGGCCTCATGATTCTTCACTTGCTAAATCAAAACACAATCACATTAAAAACCTCAAGACATTAAAATCCATTTAACATTCCATTATTCTATAAAGTATAACATGCCTCCCAGTTGACAAGCAATGGACCTCAGTTGATAAGAATAAAATAGACATTGATAGCCAATCACATGTCCCATCAGTAAATAATCATAAGCATATTCCATATAAAAACACATGCATGGAAATGGAAAACTAGAAGTTAATGTGACTGTGAATAATATGGAGGGCAAAAGCCTATTTAAATAATGTAACCCAAAAATGATTACAAAAATGAACATCTCGATCTGATAGAATAAATTTTGGAAAACCACATGATGCAAAAAAAATACATTTAAGAAATAATTTACCATGATGAGGAAAAATACATTTAATAAATAACTTATCAAAATCCTCTATAGAATGGGTAGAGTCCATGGCCTTATATAGAACCAAAACCTATTACTAAACATGTGAAAATAATTCTAGCAATATTGAAATTGAAATAAAAAAGGAAAGGTTTTGTCTTGGAAATACATAAAAAAAAGAGAGTTAGATAAATTAATAAATAAATAAATGGATAAATAAGGGGAAGAAGAAAATCTCACTTTGTAAGTGATCATACATCCAATGAGCCCAACTCACCTTTTGTCCTGCTTCTACATAGGCTAAAGGTGCAAAATTCTCCCTAGACATAGAATCATATTTAATGATAAAACATAATCTTTCCAAATACCATTTTAGTTGTTCCCTTCGAGTATAGCTTACATTCCTCATCATATAGTACTGCCGTCTTCCTTCCTGGGGTCCAAAGTCTTTCTCCAAAACCTCCTCTGAACATTTGGGAACGACAACATCATCGTATATAGGTAATTGAAATACTTCTGCAACTAAGTCTGGTGAAAATTTTACCTGAAAGGAGAGCTGACCCTTCATTTTCCGCATAATCTCCAACTGACTCTTTACCTCATAATTGCCTCTCCAACGTTCCCATGGCAACATAGCGAACTGTAATAATCCAATTCTTCTGAGCCAATTCTGCTGCAGATCAGACTGTAGATCAACTTCTACTTTAAAATACTTGAATGACCCCATAAACGTATGCACACCCTTAGTCTTTGTACATGGTGTTGAAATTGCATCCTCATCTTCCCCTTGTAATGAGCTATCACTTTCCTCCGATGTGGTTTCCTCCCTTCTCACTGTCACTTCTCTCTTTCTCATACATCCTCTCATGATTCCTGATTCAAGCACTAATACAGAAAATACTGAAGAACATATTATGCTGGAAGCCTTTATGTAGAACCAAAAATATTCGTTCCACAAGTGCGAATGCTTGAACTACCACTTTCTGTAATGATAAACGTACTGACACACATAACACTTTATGCGACTCAATAATATTGGAGTGTGGGTTATCATAAAAATCCTCCACAATCGATTGCCCCACTTATCAATAACCCGCTGAATAAAACTTCCACACATGCCAGAAGAATCATGAAAGAAAACACTCATTCGTACTTCAAGAAGATGAAATAGATATTTAATCTTCTCAATACTGCATTGTATAGTGCAAAAACTTTTAACCATACAGTTCTGACAGATTATACTTTGCAAGATAAACATTGGTCGACTACTAACTTTGTTTTCATATTCTCCGCGATGCCTCCGCCGCTTATGAAGCCGTTGACACGGAATACAAGGCATACTCCTTTTGCACACATCATTATTGGCAGACCCAACATATTCTTTAGCTTATCGACCCTCATTCAGCAATACTTCATTATTCATCATTGACCCTGAGCCAACCGATAACGCATTGTTGAACTGCAACTGTAAACCATGTGCCCATTGTAATTGTAAAAATTTACTCAATGTAATCTTAGACCAACACGAGGTCAAAAAACACTGTACCACCGATAAAAATGTAGAAAAATACACTCTGTTACTGCAATGATCACAAACATTGCTGACGTGTTGTTCTGAACGACATACAACTTGCACCACATTAGCAGATAACCAGTCCAAATGTGGCGGCTTCCCTTGAAATAATTTCAACCGAAATCCATTTATGGGCTTATTTAACCATGTGCCAAACACATCTGCCACACGAAAAGTGCCTTGACCCAAGTCTTGGACAATCTGATATGGGCCCTTGTATCTCAATGTGAGCTTTCCTGGATGGGGTCCTAGCTTAGAATTATACACCATCACCCAATCGCCTTCTTTGAATATTTTAAACTTCACATTCTTATTTACCCAGGCTTGTCTCCGCCTTTGAATCACTTCCGTAATATATGCACTTATCAAACGATCCTCCTCCATCTGTAAAAGGTATTTACTCCTGTGTTTAATTGAGACTTCAGGCGACATCTTTTCTGCCGTAACCCTCAAACTTGGAACTACAAACTCCATGGGTGTCCCACGGAAAGTCGAATTCCTGACACATACATTAAGACAAGAACGTAAAGAAAATTTAAAAAGAATCAAGAAAGCAATAACAAAGAATCATTGACGATCTGAGCGTGTACTGAGTGTGCAAGGAACAAAATTAATGAACCTTAGATCGGGCAAACATATAGGTAAGTCAGACCGACGAAGCCTTAGATCATCAGAGGCAAGTGTAAGAACTACTGCACGATCGTGGGCTCAACAATTGAACACCAATTACCCCTACGAGAGCTCAGATACTAGTGATTCAGAAATGGCATTTAGCACAGAAAGACCAGAAGTAGGGTCAAATGTAGCATACTTAGAAAAACCAGAAGGACCCTATAGAACGCAACTAGAGTTTCTTCGAACCAACCGATTAGGTGCTCGCATCTATGAGGATGGTTTGCGAAGGCAAGTGGTGCAAATGCACAAACCCGATCAACCCATTGGATTGGAACATCCAGTGGTGAAATTCGAGAGAGACGCGTACATAGACAAAGAAGGAACAATGTACATCTTAAGTACGCAGCCAAACAATACGAACGAGTTTGGCGTAATTCAATTAGAGACGGAAACTAAATCTCAAGGAAAAGAACCATTAGAAGAGCCTAGAACACCTAGAGGGAAATCTGTACTGACACGAGTACTAATCCCAGAATGGATCCCTCAGGACAACAGAAGCATAGAGTTGTTTGTAAATAAAGAAACTGATGAAGCCTTTTGGAGATACAAGATAGAACTACTTAGTGAGGTAGGTATCATCACGATATACGAGTTCAAGGACCCGGATACACCTGGAAAGGTTGTATACCTGGATGAGACTTCAGAAAGAGTCTTTGTGGTGCCTGACCACGCTAAAAACACATACACATGGAGAGGTGAATTGGTATTCCCTCCATCTAGAACGAACATGAATACAAGTCAACAAGGGGCAGGAACATCATCAGCCCATGGAAATCAAAGAGAGAAAAATAAAGAAAGACCCGAAGTAAGCTTCATTCATCCCGTCGGGAGAGATAGAACAACCACAGACACTAATAGAGCGGATAGACAAAGAGATCATGGAATAGCAGGTGGTAGAGATGATTTTCCTCTACCTAGACCACGTGAACATGCAAGAATGTTAAGACCCACTCAATTAGTAAAATCAATGAAGAATTATTTTGATGGGACAGGAGATCCCTATGACCATGTCGTAGAATTCAAGCAAGTACTAAGAGCAGAACAAGTCGAAGACATGTTCACGCAATACAACGCATTTGGACTAACGTTAAAAAATACTGCTTTAACTTGGTTCCAACCTTTGCAACAAAGGCAATTTAGAGACATCCATCACTTTTTAGAGTCATTCATCACTGAATTCTCTAAAAGTGGGATTAGACATGACACGTCTTTGTTGATTCATAGCTTTAAACAGACCCCTCAAGAAACAGTTAGACTCGCAGGACGTAGGTTTAGACAATATGTTGAACGATGTCCAATGCAAGAGCTACCCTCACAAGCTAAGCAAGTGTCATTGTTTCTAGATGGCTTGTTGAGCTCTAAACTACGCTCCTATGTGTACCTAAAAGAACCCAGAACACTAGAGCAATGTGTGAGAATATGCATAGACATTGAGGACAACTTAGGAGACGAGTTGGAACTCTCAAAGGTCTACAAGGATTCAGACTGTTCATCTCTAGCATCCACAAAATTGTCTAGCTCGATAGAAGACCTAGCAGAAAAAGTGGCCCAGAAACTAGGAGTTTCTAGCAAACCTAGGGTACTAATGAACAAGCGCTGTTACACCCGTGGTGGTGATCATATGGCAAATGTGTGTCCCAATGCACCACAACCACAAGCCAACCCTAGTGGCCAATACTGTACCATTGAGAGAAGATACACGAATCATACGACCCAGGACTGCCCATACAACAAACAAACCGTGAGACAGAACTACCAGCAAGCACACCCGCAGCCAGGTAGGTATCAAGGCCAATACAATGCTCAGCCTTATTACTATAGGCCTCCTCAGAACTACCCATACCAGGCTCAACAGAGACCTCAACCTGTCTTAGCCCAGCAGCCACCCCCACCAGCGAATGTCATCTCAGTCAAATACGCTGCTGCAGAAGAGAACCTAAGTAGGGCCTTAGTGCCTTCTTCACCTTTGATCACAGAGAATGACCCGAACTCAAAAAGTTTTGACTCTACGCATGTAGATAGTCCACCCGCATATTACACGGAGTCACCAGAACATGTGGAGACATATCATTACGATAGTCCACCAGTGGAACCTAGTTGGGAGCCAGACTATGCTAATGTGATGTACACAAACCCAAATCCACGGCCCCAAGTAAGACAATAGAGACCACAGGGCCCTAGAGGACCATGCTTTAGGTGCCAAGGAGATCACTTCATAAAGGATTGTCCACATCCTCCGATAACAGGACAATCACAGTACTATAACATCCAAGGCTTTTGTGCCGATTGTGGCAAAGAGCACATAATCAAAGATTGTCCTAAGAACCCTGTTAATGCTTCGAATGTGACACCGATCAACGTGATAGGTATTGTGAACAACACAGATGGATCCAACTCTACATACGTGCCTATCCAAGCTATAACAAGAGCCCAGACGCTCTTACAGAACCAACAGCTTAATCAGGAGAAAGTAGCCGGAACTAGTGAAGCTGCAGAGTCTAGCAGTAAAAAGACAAAATCTTGGAAAGATTATAGAGAAAGAATTAAGAGAAAATGGAGTAAAAAGATAACTGAGTTGGAAGGAAGTTTAAAGGAATCTAGAGCCAAAATTCTAGAATTAACTTCGCAGGAATTGAATCAAGAGAATCCAGCTCAGAAATCAGGATCAGTTCTAGCGGAACCCATACCAGAAAATCTAGACATGATGTTTCGTGCATATCATGCTAGATTAAAAGAGGGACCTCAGGTAGCTGAAATGAGTAAAAACTACCCACGAGCTGATCTAGAAATTGAGAGGACTAAACTGTGCATGAAGATGGTAGAACTAGCACAAGCTTTGTTCGAAGCCTCTAGATATCTTAATTGGAATAACATGGCAAAACCGGAATTACATTTTCAAGGACTAATGGAGAGGCTAGAATATTTGATTGAAAGCAAAGAGAAAAAGGATCAGCATAGGAACCCTATTGTCCCAGAGACACAGGAAAGGAATGCACCATCCCTGTCTCAAGTACCCAATACAGAAAGTCAAGACAATCTGTCTTCCATACATAGGTACTCACATGAATTTTTGAGAGAAATCCAAGAAGAGAAATGGAGAAAAGAACAAGGAACCCATCCTCCTATTCAAGAAATAGATGACTTGCAGGAACAATTTCCCCAAGACATTCCCTCTATTCACGATGAGGTAGAGGAGGAGCAACTGAGTGAACACACAACTTTTGAATCTAATTCTTTACAAGAATTACCTCAGTTCACAGGACCTTGGGAAGCAAAGTCTATTAATATGAGAGCACCCACGATAATAGTGAGGAATGAAGAATCAGTAATCCCTAGAAACACGGAAGTGATCAAGAATACCAAAGTACAATGTAATCTCACTCTAGAGGAGTTGTTAAAGGTAAAACCAGAATTGTGGAAACATGTAGCAAATCAATTCCCCGAGCTTGCTACTACTCCCTCACAAATAGGATCACAAAATAAGGTACCAGAGATACCCGTAGAAAAGATTGGAGATGTAAGCGAAGGAGAGGAAGGTAACACTTATCTTCCGATAACCCATCAGGGCTACACCACGAAAGCCATCTTAGATTCAGGAGCCGGCATAGCCATCGCTACCACCGCTTTATGGAAACGTTGGGGTAAGCCAGCATTAAGACCCACCAGGATGAAGCTACAAATGGCTGACGGACACATAGAAAAACCATTAGGCTTACTAGAAGGCATATCTCTCACCACTTGTGGTGTAGAATTTGAGCATACTTTCGCCATTTGTGACTTTGCAAAAAACCATGCTTATGAGATGATATTGGGACGACCATTCATGCGTCAGTTGCAAATTGTACAAGATTGGGGAACCAATTCTTTGTACTTGCAACATTTAGGAGTGACTACCAAAGTCAATCTTAAAGACTATTCACATCGAGATGTACCCCCAATACAATGGAATACCATCTATAAGACACCAGTAGAGACGGAATCCGTGCACTCATTAGAATCAGATCCTTCTTGGTTGCATGAGGATACTCATCTATGGATGTGTAAAGTTGCAAAACAAGAGGAAGAAAGATTAGAAGCAAGGACCTTAGGTGCAGAACAACATCCACGAACCCTTCAAGATCCAGCTTATGCACCTGTAGTATTCCCTGACGAAGAGTTTGAACCCCATGGTTGGGCAGAAATCCTAGCAACCATGGATGTAGCCATCAATGAAGAACAATGGACACCCCACTGTGACGAGGATGGCTATGACATTTCAGTTTTCACGATAGAGCCAATCATGTGCGATGCAATTTTAGAAGAATGTGAACCTAACACTGATGCATTTGAGGATGCAAGCGATTTCGATTTAGAATCAATTATCATGGACCCACCCTTTGCATCAGAAGAAGAATATTTTTACGAAGTAGAAACTCACCCTCAGAAACAGGAAGAAGTTATGAATGATGTGAGAATAGCCACTCAAGTGACTAGCAAGAGTGAAGGCAAGAAAAGAAAGAAGAAAGCAACCATGTCAGAAAAAGAAGAATCTTTGTTTGAAGTACTCGAGAATTTCAAGAAATATGAAATCAAAGATAGAAGAATCATGGTATGAATGCCTAATAGAAAGGCGAATGGCGGACAAGTATATGATAACCGAGAGAAAACCAAGAAAATAATCGTAGCCATAGAAGGAGAAGAAGAAAAATGTACATACATAGGGCATGATTTGACAACTGAAGAAGAAGAAGAGCTAGTTGCCCTATTGCGCAAATATAGAGATGTTTTTGCTTGGAGTTACAAAGATTTGAAAGGAGTAGATCCAGATATATGTTCTCATAGAATCCCTATGACTCCAGATGCAAAACCGACAAAACAGAAACCGTACACGTACAATGATAACTACGCTGCGAAGATTAAAGAGGAGATAGATCGCTTGATAGAAGCAGGATTCATTTACGAAATTGAGCATACCGAATGGGTATCCCCCATTGTGGTTGTGCCCAAGAAGAATGGAAAATTGCGTGTGTGTATTAACCTTAAAAAAGTTAATGCCGCCACAATTAGAGACAGCTATCCTCTTCCTATCACAGAACATCTATTGGAAAGAGTTGCGGGCAAGGAAGTTTAGAGCTTCCTTGATGGTTTCTCAGGCTATAATCAAGTAGCCATTGCTCCAGAGGATCAACACAAGACGGCATTTGCCACTGAATGGGGCATATTTGCATTTCGGGTAATGCCATTTGGCTTAACAAATGCACCCGCCACTTTCCAGCGACTCATGTGTCATGTTTTCAAAGAATTCTTACGCAAGAGTTTGGAAGTTTATGTCGATGACTTATGTGCACATTCAAATGTAAGACAGACACATATCCCAGAGTTAAGACAAATATTTGACAAATGTCGAGAATATCAGGTTTGTTTGAACCCAGAAAAATGCGTTTTCATGGTCAGAAAAGGTAAAATTCTAGGACACATTGTGTCAAAAAATGGAATCTCTACGGATGAGGAAAAAGTGAAGGTAATTGCAGAATTACCTAGACCAACTAATGTGAAAGAGGTACAGGCATTTATGGGCCATTGTGGTTATTATAGGAGATTCATACACATGTATGCAATCATAGCCAAGCCTTTGTACTCTCTTTTAACCAACTTTGAATGGACAGATGAATGTGAAAATTCATTCAATGAACTCAAACGACGCTTGTGCTCAGCACCTATATTGACTACCCCGGATTGGAGTAAGCCGTTCCATGTACATGTGGATGCATCCAATTATGCCATAGGATGTGTGTTAGCACAACCCACGAATGAAGGTAACATAGATCTCCCCATGGCTTACGCGAGCAGACAATTGAACGCAGCAGAAAGAAATTACACCACGACGGAACGAGAAGGATTAGGGATGATCTACGCAGTAAAGAAGTTTAGGCTTTACTTGTTGGCCAATAAGTTCAAGTTCTTTACCGATCATCAAGCCCTATTGTACCTAGTCAACAAACCATGTAACACAGGATGATTGATACGTTGGTTTCTATTACTCATGGAGTATGATTTTGAAGTCGTAGTCAGGAAAGGAAAGACACATCTTAGAGCTGACCACCTTTCAAGATTAACCTCAGGAGAAGCTCCTCAAGGAGTAGTGGATGAGTTACCAGACACATATTTGTTTAACCTTGAGATAGCACCAGAATGGGCTAAGCCTATAGTCCCTATTCTCACATATGGACCCAAGAATCCTAGGATAAAGATCAAAGAGGGAGAGATTACCAAGTCTCAGAGATACCAAATAATGGCAGGAAGCATATATAAACAGGATAATCAAAAGATTCTTGCTTGTTGTGTAGATGAATCAAAACATGAGAATTGGTTGCAATTAGCACATGTAGGTGCACTAAAGCATCATCATTCGAACCATCGAACACTACAGACTCTGCATAGATTAGGAGTATACTGGCCTACGATGGAAGCAGATGTCTACAAGTTGTGTAAAGAATGCCATGTTTGTTGTGAAAGACCACCAGTAGAACATGCTACATTATATCACGTGTCTCTCACACCAGACTGGAGTGAATCGTTAGTGACATACTTGAGGACGAACACATTCCCTCAAGGAATGACTTTAGCACGACAACGCAGTCTAGAGCAGGAAACTCAAGATTATTCACTTATTGGCGATAACCTATACAAAAGAGGACGAGATGGATATCTAAGACAATGTGTTCATGAGAGCGATTATCTGAGCATACTAAAGACTGCACACTAAGGTGTTGCAGGAGGTCATTTTGGACCCGATAGGATAATCAAAGCCATCCTCTTTGCAGGATTATGGTGGCCCACTCTTCACATGGATGCTCATACCTATGTAAAGAGATGTGATGTGTGCCAAAGAACTCAATTTCCTACTCACAGAGATGAAATGCCATTGAAACCCATGATGGGCGGACGTGCATTTTCTAAGTGGGGTATAGACTTTGTAGGACCCATTAACCCCCCTGCAAAAGGTACACATGCGGAATACATTATTGTTGCCACGGATTATCTTACGAAATGGGTAGAGGCAAAAGCCACAAAAAAGAATGATGCACACACGACTGCAAAATTCTTATTTGAGAATGTCTTTACAAGATATGGACTGCCTATAGAGTTAGTGAGCGATCGAGGCACTCACTTTCTAAACCAAGTCATTGAATATTTGTTACAGGATTTTATGGTGATTCACAAGAAATCCGCACCATATCATCCTCAGGCCAATGGTCAGGCTGAAAGCACTAATAAGATCCTTTGTAACGTACTGACGAAACTCGTGAACAACAAACGTTCAGATTGGGACAAACAGTTACACCACGCTGTTTGGGCATATCGAGTGGCCTACAAGACCGTACTCAATGCAACTCCCTTTCAGATGGTTTTTGGTCAGAATGCTGTGCTTCCTTTGGACTTTTTGATACCGACCCTTAAGGTTGCACAAGAACATCAGTGGACCGGCCATGAATTATCAACGAGAATAATGGACTTGGAACGATTAGGAGAAACCAGGCTAAAGGCAGCAGCAGGAATATATGCAACGAAGAAGCGACAGAAAGCATATTTTGATGCACATGTGAAAGATAAAGGCCTAAAAGAAGGAGATTTAGTTCTAGTATATACGCTAAAGCAACACGCACGTAAGTTAGAAAAGCGAGGTTATGGACCTATGATCATTAACAGACTCTCGACAAGTGGAGCAGTACAACTAGCCACCTTAGAAGGAAACATAATGCCTAATTATATTAGTGGCTGTAGAGTCAAGTTATATCAGGAACCTCTTACTGAGGATATGCTTAGACGACTCACGTTGGCAAAGAAGCGTAAGGAGGAAGAAAATAGAATACGAGCGGAAGCTCAGGCAAAAGCAATAGAACGCATTAAACGCATGAAGCTAAGAAGACAAGGACTAGGGAGAGAACATTATAACCATCTGGAAACTACACCCAGATATCCCATGGCCATGTGTCAGGTAAAGTCAACCACTCATCCTAGTATAGTGGACAGGAGACCATTCATTACAGTCAGGCTAGAGCACGGCAACCCTTGCCAAGAGCTCAGGGCTTTAATTGACTCAGGTGCTGCGACTAGTGCGATTAGATTGTCCCACTATAAGGATTCAGGAATAGAAATGCGGCCAATTGAGGCATACCTCATAGGGCTAGGAGGCATGGAAACCCCTTGCATGGGTGAGGTGGACCTTCCTATCCTCATTAAGGATGTGACCATGACAGCGAAGCTACTAGTGTACCATGATGACGACCTGATAGAACCCCTAATCCTTGGCCAAGATTGGCTATACAATCACTCAGTGGACCTAAATCTTAGACAAGGCTCCTTACAGATTGGAACCTTAGATCAGAAGCGAGTGATACCGCTTGACTTCCCTAACGGCATTCCAATTGAGGTTTGTAACCCTAGACCCTATGAAATGCATGCGACGGAAGACCGGGAGATCTTGGGTCAGATCAGTCACGTTACATCTACACCAACCCACTTGGGCTTGGCTATGGACAGTTGTCAATCAGAAGGACGACAGGAGATCTTCCCTGGGGCTTCCTACAAACTAGAAGGGGCAGCTACCCAACCGCTAGGGCAGATGGACACAATCAGCGGTCAGGTGGGTTGCATCAGCGGCCAAATGAGCACAACACCCTGCGGTGCTCATCCTTCCAAACTTGCTGCGGACTGGCCTAGATTAAAGATAAATAACGAATCACTTCCTAATGGGCAGGTCACGCAAGTGTTGGATCTCCCTTCTTTTCCAAAGCAGAGTGTCCAATGGACCTCTCAAACCCAACCACGAGCGAGTCAACCACAACAGAGGAACCCAGACCGACGACACCACCAGACAAGGCAAAGAAAGCAGCAGTATCAACATCACAGAACAAGTGGCACGAAACAAATATGGGTGCCAAAAGGACAGCAACCACAGGCTATTGACAACACTTCAGATGAGAACAGGACAAAGTTTCAACAGAAGCAGAGTCAGCATCCAAAGTCCCCTCGATCTTCTTCCCCAAGTACAAATACTCGGCAGATTTGGATCGCCAAGAAGTATCTTATCAATTGACCCACACCCATGCAGATTTGGGTACCCAAACAATGTATTATAGCCCAACCCTCAAGCCATGTAATATATACCCCTCAGAAATCTTTCCATCCTTCAATACCACCAAACCCGATACCACTTTTCGTCCCTCAGCAGAAACACACCACCCACTCAAAGACTCTTAGGAAATGGATACCGAAACGTATCCAGACGTCTTCTTGTACCCCCTTATGTAACAATTCTCCCACCACGTTTAAACTCCATCAAGAAATGTATGCATAATCTGACAATGTAGGCGTCTAGAGACCTGCATTAGTTTTGCAAATAATCATTGCATCAATCACTTCATGACACTTGGCTACACGGGTTACACATCGGTTATGGAAAGGGATTGCGGTCTCACCTTAATATCAGAAGCTGGCCCAAGCACACCAATGGCCAATATTGGAGAATTACTCGCGGAATCTTATCCTACGATGCAACCACCAGAGTTTCAAGGTTTTCCAGGTCCCATGCCAATCGACGATCCTCCTAGAGGATATACTGAGAAGATTCATCATAATTCTCACTGGTTTCAAGGCCTAGCAAGACCATTAGCAGACGCTGATTTCATATTTGAGGCCAATTTGGCATTTGATCTTCGCACATGGACCAAGTACCAGTTCTTTTCAAGAGAATTTGAAGGACTGCAGAATACACAAGATTTAACGCACGTTTGGGCACGAGCGGGATTTACAGAATATTTTAGTGACCCTCTGCCTAAACCCGATTTTTACAGATGCTTTTACCTAGTAACCACCTTGACAGCTTCAGAGAACAAGGATCTACCCGGAACATTCATGTTACCATCCTTGGTAAATGACCCTCCATTCAAAAGGTTTTATTTGTCCAAAGATTTAATTCGTGCAGCTCTCAAAATACATGGAACGCATACTCCGACGGAGCGAGAACGACTAGTCCCAGAGCAGATGAAACGTGGCGACGTAACTAAGTGGGAGGATATTTCTGCTATAACACCTGAGCTCTCCAAGCCATTACGGATATGCATGCAGCATTTTGCTTTCCCAACTCAGGATCGTTTTACCATGCCCCACAAGAGAATCTGGTTTGGTTTATACTTAGCATGTACTAGACCTCAAACGGTTGATCTAGCTAGCTGGATAATTGATCAGCTCTATTTGGCACAACATAGATGGGAACGAAAGAAGGTCATCAATGGATGTTGTGCACTTACAAGGATTATATATATGTGTTTGGCATATGATTTACCCATAGAGCGCGCCATGACGAGTGAGGAATTGAAAGCATTCAAAGGGACCACTAAGAAGGCTAGAAAGTCTAGCAAAGGCAGAGCCGGAAAGCGGATGAGAGGCACTATCCCATGCCTACAAGTCCCAGAATCACCCTCGCCACAACCATCTCCAGAGCAGTCACCGACAGCAGCCACTCCCACGGTACCACCAATTCGTATACGGTTATCAAGACCAGTTACGTCGGAGGGCACCACCAGTACTGTTGCACCCCAAGCAGCCACAACCACAGAACCTATCACCACAGCAGCTGAACTTCCCACCACTATTGGTGCGGAAGCTTTCTCTTTTCCAATACCCCATTTAGAAGCAGAACAAGCAGAGGCACTGAACACAACGTTTGATTTTGAGATGCCCGATGCATTCTCCAATGAGTTCCAGTTTTCAGAAGGACAATTGTTTTCTCAAGAATTTGAAAGGCCTAGCTACCCTACCACACCCAGGGATCAGCCACAAGGACAGATTGTGTCTAGCTCTGATGACGAAAGAACAACAACCGATGACGACGAAGGCGATGATGAAGCTAGCCAGGGAACTCAAGAATCCCAAGAGCATGAACAGACAGATGGCCAAGGACAACAAACAGACACACATGGTGATACAAGTACCCATGAAGATGAAACTTACGAAGCAACCGCTTACACACTGGCTATTAAGAAGCTGTATAGAACTATGGAAAAGGTTTGGGCACGCAAAAAGCTGACTGAGGAAGAGAGTCAAGCGATAATAGAACAAGAACTTGTCACAGGCGGATTCGAAGACGCATACATCAAAGGATTCAGAGAGTTAGTCAAATCAGTAGGCTCCAACGAAGCCCTCAACGAAAGCCACTACCACAGTTTGACCCCCGCAGAGTACGACTACTTTCAAAGCCCGGCGAATACATTCGTGTACCAACAGGAGCACAGTCTTCAGAACAAGCCAGGGAGGCACGCCTCGTCACCGAAAGCTCGTTGGCAGCAGAAACCATCCTTGTAGATTCCCCACCCCGCGCTACAACTGTACATACCTCAGTAGTCACTGAAGTACCGACCACCCCAACCACTCCTCCATCACCGCCCATCCCTCCAGCCTCCCCTATTCACCCTCCTTCTCCTAGACCAACATCTTCATTCGCCGGTGGCATAGCAGAAATCGTTTTTACGACCACTCACCCCACAATTCCTGCACCCATTAGACCCAGTCTACCCCCTCACACATCCACCTTTCCATTCAACCCATTCCTCCATCCATCTTTCCCGTCCTTCCCCACACCTCCACGACCCCTTTTCCCATTCCCACCGCCATTAACCTTCTCCCCCGTCTCACCTCCCCGACCCACTGTAACCCCTATTTCCCCTTTCCACCCAGCTACACCAGCTAGCCCCCCGGTCGATTACTCCTCAACCTTTGTAAATCCCGTATTTACACCAGCACAAGCACCCACAATCACACCCATATTCACAGTCACCGCACTAGACACGTCCAATGAGATGGACATCTCACCACCCACTGCACCATCACTCACTTCACTCACGGCACAAACATTTTTAGGCACATCACAATTTTCAACAATCACTACAGCATCCACCTTCCCACCCCCATTCCCCGTTCCCTTTGCATCTACACCCACTGCATCTTCATTTAGCACCCCATTAATACTATCACCCACTGTAGATAATGCATTTCGACAGATGTTCATGTGTATGACGCAAGTCAGAGATGAGTTCACATCTCTTGGCGATAATTACCAGCAGCTGCAAAGGACAACCAATGACTTACAGTCGCAGCTTAATTTATTGTCTATTGAGAATGCCTCACTGAACACCCGCTACCAAGAATTACGAGAGGCCTATCATAAATTAGAACTAGAAAGCGAAGAAAAGACCAAGGAAGCCACTGCTGACCTGGATAACTTATTAAGAGCCCAGACAGTCCGCAATGCAACACTAACACGAAACATGGGCTTACTCAGAAGACATCTAGCAACAGCAAAGGAGGAAAACCAGCGCCTACAGGATCAGAACCGAGAAAACTTAGAAGAAGCTCTTGACCACCCAGACCAACCTTTGAGTCCTAGTCGGTTCAAAGCCATTCCCTCAGACTCGATGAGGATGCTGCTAGAAGATCATGTAAGATTGCTAGATGAATATGACCGCCTGAACGAGGAGTTACAGAAACTCAAAGAAGATCATAAATTACTCCAGTTACGAGCACCGGCACACCAAGACATACCAGCACCTGGGGACCCCTCTCCTGACATCTTAGAGGAACTCAACGCATTACGGGCCCAGGTATCGAACCTTGAATCAAGGATTGCAGTATATGAAGCATCACCAAGGCCAGATTCCCCACCTGAGCTTCCAGCTGAGGAAGAAACTGTCACCATCCCGGTGGAGGAAACGTTTGAAGAGGCGTACGAGCCACAACCAATCCCAGGCGGACGCGTCACGGCCGAAGGCCAGATGACTTACGAACTCCCGACCCTCGCGTGGATGAAGACAATTGAGGAACTTGGAACAACGCACTCAGCTAGAGTAGAGGCACAATTACATGCCATGGCGATGATAGAAGAAAGAATTTTACAATCTCCATTCTTTGCTCATTTGGCCCCGCGACGATACATATCTGGGCACGAGCTACAGTATAAACCGTATTTTATGTTAATGGTCGAATACCAGTTAGCCATTGAGAAAGAGACAGGTAAGAAACCATCGCATGCAACTCAATTCGAGGAGGTCGATCTACCAATCGATGCGCAGCAAGGAGAGATCTATCAACCAGAGTGGCGAAAAGATTTACTACAGAAATATCCAGAAATGATGAGTACATGGGTAAAGGCACCTTTGCACTTAAAGTACAACCCATGTTGGGGACCAGTACCACGACGCCGCTCCTGGACAGCCTTTGCTATCAAGGTACAAAACAATAAGCCGTGTCAGGACTGGTTGAATTACCCCTACTTTAAGCCACCCATCAAGTTACCAACTGTAGGCTACATGATGGCTACAATTCGCCACTGGCTCCCTCGACTAAAGCATATGGACGATATAGCAGCGCATATGACTGTCAAAATCTTTGACATGATGCAAATGATTTTTAAAGTCTTCCGACGCGTCAAGGCACCTCATGTAAACACCCCGGGCTTTGAGCATGGCAATTTCGACCTGGTATATGATATGAGTACAACGCCATCGCTACGGGTGTGTTATGCCTGGCATTGAAGAATAAAATATCTACCGGCGTGCTACAAGCAGACATTCGAAGAGATGTTCACAACCGGCTTCTGGGAATACCATTCAGAGGTATTCATAAGCAGGCCTACACATTTATTACACTTATTTGCATGTGAACGAATGGTCTATTCCACACACTATCAGCTCCCGCCACCGGAAGAACCGCAACCAATCGACTGGGAGAAACTCGAGGCAGATCTGGCCCGAGGCATTCGTATCTCCGAGCACACCCTCACTCAAGACCTCCTACAGAACTATATCCGACAGACCTCACAACAAGGTTCTATCAGGGACGACAGAAGCGAGAGGGAGGGGGGTGTTGGAAGCAGCCAGAGGCATAGAAGACGCGGAAGCATGTAACGACGGAGCAGGGAGCCAGTCAAATCTTTTTTCAAAGAATTATGTTTTCAAATACTTTCCAAAAACCTCCAACAGTGATTTTTATCACTATTGTAACATATGTAACATAGAAAACCCCATTTTGTAATCCATAGCTCCATTTTGTGCAAGCCGAGGAGTCCTCGAGCTTGAGGAGCTTAGGTAGAACAAGCGTATCAATTTTCGTTATTTTTAGACACCGTTTACCCTTTCAAATAGCATCTAGGACCTATTTTTTAACTATGCCGGTCACTAGATGTGAAATCGGTCGAAACTAGTCTAGAAACTATAAAAAGAGCTAGAGAGCTCATTTTTGAGGTTAGCTTGTTTGAGGTTAGAGTTCTTTTGAGCTTGTAATAGTGTTCTTGGGTAATATAGTTGATTTCTCACCTTCCATTGTGTCTTGCTTGTCTCTTCGTAGTGTGTGTGTATGTGTGTGTGCATTTCTATGCTTCTCACCTTCACTCTCACTTCATCTCACATTCACGATCTTCATATCACTCCTATCTCTTCCGCGGATTGACATTAAGGAGGTGGAGCTTCTTAACGTGGTTCTCACCATTGTGCTAGAGCAACAGAGATGATACTAGGGAAACCTTTCCTATGACATTTCCAAATAGTAGAAGATTGGGGTACAACTCTTTGTACTTGCAACACCTAGGGGTAATGACTAAAGTCTAGTTAAAATTCTACACATATAGAGATGTCCCTCTCCTATAATGGAATCTAATCCACAAGCTAAAAGAGGACTCTATATTGTTACACCCTATGAACTCTTCTTATTTATCTTGGATGCATGAAGATACTCATCTATGGATAGCTAAACTTTCTAGGGAAGGAGAGAAAATATTGGGGACCAAATAATCAAGAAGTTCTTAGAACATTAGATCTGTACAAGTCCTAGGCTATGCACCAATATTATTACCAAACAAGGAATTTGAGCCTCATGGTTGGGTTGAGATACTCGCAACAATGGACATAGGAGTCCATGGAGAAAAATGGACCCCCCATTGTGATGAAGATGGCTATGATGTATCCTTGTTATTTGTGAGCCTATGGAGGATGAAGAGGACCTAGAATCCACAGTGATGAAATCCTTTTATGATTATGAAGAAGAATATTTATACCTATTAGATGTGAAGCAACAAGAGCTAGCTACACCCAAGAGTGAAATATGATGGAGAGTGTTAATCTCCAAAAGAACAAGCTATCCTTGATGTTGGAGCACCTGTATATCAAGAATAACTCAAAACCTTTACCAATTTGGAGGATCAATACCAGATTATCAAAATTTTTAACTACCTGTGCATAGAGTCATTACTCAAAAAAGTATGTTGCACTTAACTCACTCATTGCCTAATCAAATGTGAAACATTTTCAACGAAACTTTATATGCGGTATTGCCTAATGTCTATGCACCTTATCCAAGTTAAATCATCTCGAAAGACTTAGTGGATCTTGAGAAATGATTCAAACAATCCACCTATGTCTAAAACTATACTTCTCTAGAATCGACTTTGACACCTATAACTTTTAATGCATAGTTCTCTCAAATTACAATCTGTTTATTGAAATTCTTTTAGCCATAGGAAGCTTACCTTAAAACTTAAAGAATGAGTTCTTGCTTGCTCAAAAATTTACACTGTGGAAGGAGAATTGACCAAAACATTAGCATTGAATTTTGTGCTTGTTGCAACTTCACTTCTTCACATTTACACATGTAAATTTTCCTACTCTCAATTCTCTCAGCTTGATCACAATTAAGATCTGAAAACTTGTACAAAGGTCAATCAGCTATAGAATTAGACTTGTACAAAAACATTTCACAAAACATTAAACATAGGAGTACTCAGCAAAAGATCGGGTGCAATTTTTCTTCTTCTCTGAAAAATTTTACATCTGAATGATGAGAGAGATCTTCTACACTTCTAAAGTGTCTAATGACTCTTACAACTTCTAATTCTCCATATCTCATACTCTCTCATACTTGCCCCAACTTTCTACTTGTATATGTAGGCATATGTACAAGATCATGACCATAACAAAAGGTATAAGTGAGCTAACTACAAGTTTAATATACATATGTATACAAGTCTTGATTTCCTGATTGTACATTATCTTCAAGCATCATAGGCTAATCTTTTCTTTAATTTTTAACTTCAATCCTTCATCAAAAACATCAATTGATGGTTTTTATGCACAAAAGCTCCCCCTCAATCATCAATTGAGGTTCTCCATCTTCTTTATACCTGCCATGTCTTTGAATCTCTGTAGCTTTGGTCCATCCAAGCTTTTGGTTAGCATATCTGCAATATGATCTTTTGTTGATGTATGTATGACTTCAATCTCCTTATCAATCACCTTTTCTCTTAAGGAGTGATATTGAATCTCAATATTTTTAGTCCTGGCATGAAAAATAGGGTTAGGAGCTAGATACAATGAACTCATATTATCCATGAATAGTGGGTGTGCTCTGAATGATGTCAAAACTCTTCATGAGAGTTTTCAACCATATGACTTCCTTTGCAGCTTCAACCATACCTTTATATTCTGCCTCTATAGATGATAAAGCAACTGTATGTTACTTCTTAGAGCACCAAGAGATAAGCTTATCTCCCACATAACACACGTACCCATAAGTTGATCTCATATCACCAGAATTACCTACCCAATCTGTATCACTATATATCTTGATGTTTGTATCTGATGTAAAACCATAATACAAACCTTCTTTGAGTGTACCCTTAATATATATCAACACTCTTTGTCCTGCAACCCAATGTTCTTTCCTAGGACAATGCAAGAATTGAGACAACACTCCAACTACATAATGACAATTTAGGCCTAGTTAAGGTAGCATAGATAAGACTACCAACCAAACTTTGATATAGCTTCATATCCTTGAATTCTTCTCCTCCATATCTACTCGATTTGTGTTTCATCTGCATTGGAGTAGGTGCCACCCTGCAATCTTCCATTTTAAACTTGATTAACAGGTTCTTCAAATACCTTTCCTGAGTTACACACACTCCATGTTAAGTACATGAGATCTCCATGCCCAAGAAATATGATAAGTCTCCCAAGTCACTAATCTTGAACTTTTTCTCCATTTGCTTCTTGAGGCTTTGTATGCCTTTCTCATCTCTACATGTAAGGATTATGTCATCAACATATATGCACGTGTAAATGAACCCATCATCACTTGCTTTGACAAGCATCCTTGTGGTTGCTCCATGAAAACATCATCTGAAATATAACTATTAAGAAAAGCACTCTTCACATCTAATTGACATAATCTCCAACCTTTACATGCAGCAATGGCTATGAGTGCCCTGATGGTTTTCATCTTTGCCACAGGACTATAGATCTCATCATAATCTATACCATATGTCTGAGCATACCCTTTCACAACAAGTCTAGCTTTATACCTAGACACACTTCCATCTGCATACCTCTTTGTCTTGTAGACCCATTTGCATCCAATGATCTTTTGACTATTTGGTTTAGGAACCAAATCCCATGTCTCATTCTCCATCAATGCATCATACTCTTCCTGCGTAGCTTTCTCCCAATTTTCCTTACCTTTTGCCTCTTCATATGTAGAAGGGTCTTCATCTACTTTCACCATGTAAGCATAGTCTTTAGTAGTAAAGAAAGAAGTGTCATATCTATACCTTGTAGTAGAATGGAGCAAAATTATAACTTAGAACTGGCTTGGGGCCTTGGTGTATCACTTTGGCTCAGACCTTGAGCGGAATGGCCCACTTAGCAGTTTTGACGACAAAGGGCAAATTGGATGTCCAGCCGTGAATTGACTCAAAAGATTGGCCATCTTTTGGCGATAGGATCTTCTTGGAAGTCCTTGACCAGAAACGACACATTCAGCCTAATAAGAGGCAAACATGCCTTGACCCAAACTGCGAGGTCCCACCCTTATGCAAAATTTTGGCTCATGTGGAGCATTGGCTTGTCCCGATGCAGTCGGAGTGGGGCAAGTCGTCCCTTCTTTTAGTCCCTTTGCTTCGAGCCAAATCTACAGTGTTAGGTTCACACCTCTCTTGCATTTAGGCAAAATTTCCCTTAGATATGCATTCGCACGACAACCCGTGGTACTAAGGACACTGCCGCAAATTTGAGGGTAAGAACACCATGTAGAGTCGCAAAGGCATCACAAAAGTCAGCCTTTTGAGCTCACCGCAAATAGGAATCATTCTAGCACCTGTAGGTGGACTTCTGGAGGATGCGAAGTCTATCGAAGAGGGGGTGGATGTCATGCCCCTTTACCTGCCCCCCTGGTTTTCTATCAAGCCCCCCTTGGTGCTTGGGTGGTTTGCCATGCAGCGCCTAATTGTGCGCAATTATAATGGGAGTGGTAACCGTGCATGCATCTCGACAGCGGACCCGCTAGGAATGCCCCCAACATCTGGGCTAAGATGCACCATGGGCATGAGTGCTGAGCCTTTCCTTCATCAACTTTCTTGGGGATGTCGGTTGTTCATCAGATGGTGGGTAGATGCCGGATAATGGGAATTCCCCCATCCATCCTTGACGGGGCTGCAAGCCCAAATCTGTGTATAAAAATCTGATCCATATGGCATGTTGAGTAGCATTGGCCAATCCTCTATACTCTGCCTCTATAGAAGATAAAGCAACAGTAGGTTGCTTCTTTGAAGACCACGATATAGGTTTATCACCTGCAAACTAAAGGTATCCTGAGGTACTCCTTCTATCATCTTTGCATCCTACCCAATCTGCATCTGAATATACAATCCATGATTTTGAGTACCCTTAAGGTACTTCAAAATCATTTTGGCAGCCTCCAAGTGGGGTGCCCTAGGCTTGTGCATAAACTGACTTAGAACACTTACTCCATAATCAATATCAATCCTTGTCAATGTAGCATAGTTCAAGAAGAATTGAATGAGGGGGTTGAGTAATCTTCCAACCTCGAGTCAGCTTTTCTGGTTGCTCTGATGCCCAAGAAGCCGCGCTTCCCAAGCTTTATGCCCTTCACTGCCTTGCCTTGGTTGCCTTTGATTGCCCTTGCTAGACCTGGAAAAATCCAATATTAGACCAATTCACAGTTGGATGACGAAAGTATGATTTTTTGCAATGCAAGTATGGATTCCTAGAGGCGCAAGTGTGCTCTACACGCTGGTGCGGTCGCCTTCTTCAAATTCTGAACTTTGCAGACCATCGCGATGGTCTGACACAGTCGAAAATTTCTGGCAGAAACTGAGAATTTTACCTTTTCCAAGCTTTCGTGATGCACTGGAGCTCTGTACCTGCAAGAAAACTCAAGAAAACAAAAGTACACACAAGCACAAAAGCTCTCTCTCACTCTCTCGCATGCACAAATGAGGGGAAATGAGGAGAATGGGTGGATATGGTGAATTTTCTGATTTTTTTTGGAGATGAAGATGATGATGCGGTGATGAAGATGGAGTGTGGGGGAGGTGAAAAACACTAAAAACTAAGTAAAAACAACAACAAAAGCTGAAATTTTTACCTTCCAACGCTACTTCTTGCTATACTCTTACCATCACACATTCGTCCTAGACTCGATCCCCGGCAACGGTGCCAAATTTGGTGTTGCTCTAGCACAATGGTGAGAGCCACGTTAAGAAGCTCCACCTCCTTAATGTCAATCAGCGGAAGAGATAGGAGTGATATGAAGATCGTGAATGTGAAATGAAGTGAGAGTGAAGGTGAGAAGCATAGAAATGCACACACACATACACACACACTACGAAGAGACAAGCAAGACACAATGGAAGGTGAGAAATCAACTGTATTACCCAAGAACACTATTACAAGCTCAAAAGAACTCTAACCTCAAACAAGCTAACCTCAAAAATGAGCTCTCTAGCTCTTTTTATAGTTTCTAGACTAGTTTTGACCGGTTTCACATCTAGTGATCAGCATAGTTAAAAAATAGGTCCTAGATGCTATTTGAAAGGGTAAACGGTGTCTAAAAATAACGAAAATTGATACGCTTGTTCTACCTAAGCTCCTCAAGCTTGAGGACTCCTCGGCTTGCACAAAATGGAGCTATGGATTACAAAATGGGGTTTTCTATGTTACATATGTTACAATAGTGATAAAAATCACTGTTGGAGGTTTTTGGAAAGTATTTGAAAACATAATTCTTTAAAAAAAGATTTGACTGGCTCCCTGCTCCGTCGTTACATGCTTTCGCGTCTTCTATGCCTCTGGCTGCTTCCAACAATCTCATATACATGGTTCTTTCCAAACTCACATATGGAAAATATGTGCTCAAACTCCACATCACAAGTGGTGAGAGTGATCCCTTCCAACAATCCCAATGGATAATCAATGTGGCCATTTGACCATCTGAAGCTTCATTCATGTGGGTAGTAAAGCCAGTTTGCCCCACTAGATCCATAAGGATGTCATAGCAATGGCAACAATCATGCCCACGTCTAGGATCGCCTTGGTAGTGTGACCTTGGTGGGTGATGGGAAGATAGGTATTACCTTGTTCACCTTTGCTCATGTCTTCTATCTTATCTAATGGGATCTCGGACACTTTTGTTTTGGATCTTGCTTTTGAGTGAGAGGAATCAAGTTATGGGTCTTGATTTTCCACATGTTTTCATAGTTTTGATTTCAATTTTTAGAAGCTCTTCTAAGTGAGATGACACTACACCTTAGCATTCTTCACTGCCTCTATGTTATAATGGAATCTTTGTTCCTCAATAGCATTCTAGGGGTTCTCAATTTCATGATCTAGAATCCCATGGGCCCTTGAAATGTGATAGCTATTGTACGGAGTTAGATTCCAAAATCTAATATGTTTTCTAATTGTGTTCCTATTTGATATCCATAGAGAGATAGAATATCTTGATGAAATTGATCATTTAGGTAATCTATCTCCTAAATTGATGGGGTTTTCTCTCATTATTTGGATGACTTTTCTTCTTAGATCTCCTATAAGAACTCTTGAGAGTACTTGCTTATGGAGGGAGGAATTCCACACTCCATTGAGTTAAGAACATAAGCTTCTCTTTGGAAGGATCTTCCTCTCTCACTTTCAATAGAGTGAGCCTTTGTGGCACTAAAGCCTTTGGCTTTGACCTAATCCTTCTAATAATACTCAAAAATTGAGTTGTGGTTTAATTTTATTTGTTCCATTGAAGAGTTGACTAGCTTGGAACATAGCTTGCACTAGTTCCTCCATTTTGACACATAACTTGGTAATTTGATCAATCTCTAAATCAATTTTGGGATAACTCTTGTCTAACTTACTTTGTTTGCCCTTCTTTGAGATAAGCATGGTATGCTTTGAACATCATATCTAAGATGTCTGGTGTAGGATCTACTAAGACTAATCCTGACTTTGGAATGGGAGACATGGATGTTGGGATATGAGGAGATGGAGTGGGGGGTGGGTTAAGCTAGTCCATTTGAAGATTCAAATAAAAAATATTGGTATTATGATCATTATCTGTGATCAAGGGTGAGGTGGGTATTAGGGACCTTTCTTGATTTTCTTCTATGACTTCATACTCGATTGAGATCACATTTGTAGGGAGCGGTGATTGCTGACCTAAAATAGGTTGAGGTCTCAGTTGGGATTGATAAAGTTGTTAATAGTCTTATTGTGGCTTGTAATATTGTTGTGGCTAGTATTGGTGGTGGTATCTATATGATTGCTGATAGGTTTACCTAACTGCATGTTTGTTGTGGGGGCAATCTTGTGCTAAGTGGTTGGTGTACTTTGTCTCTTTCATGCAATAATATCATCTTGGGACTGGTCATTCTAGGCTTGCATAGGACATGTGTTGGCCATGTGATCACCTCCACAAGTATAGTATCACTTTATTGTGATCACTCCATGTGTTTGTCTATTTGGAGGATTTCCTCCTAGCTTTTGAGCTACCAAATAAGACATTTCTTCTACAAATGAAGAAGGGTTCAAAATGGCAATCTGATCCCTTGTAGATTTTTGAGAGCTCTAACTCCTTTCCCAAATTGTCCTTAATTTCAATGCACATCCTAACACATTGATCGAGGGTATTAGGCTCTTCCAAATACATATACCACCTAAGATTTCCACTTAAGAGTCCATATAAAAACAAGGACACTTTCTTAACCTCAGTAGGTAATTATGGTGTGGCATATCTTTTAATGTATTGTTTGAACCTACATCCTACTAACCTCATTGTTTCTTGGGGGGTCTATTTGAAGCTGTGAATTAAGGATGATGTATTGTGTATAATTCAACTTTTTGGAAAATCCTTGATGAAGGAATCCATTAACTAGGCAATCTCAAGATAGTTTCCTTAGTTTAATGTTTAAATCCATGCAAGGAAAGTGCCTTTCAAGGGCCTCAAATTGGCTAGATAAGTTTTCTACACTCTTAGCTATCAAAACTATTTCGAATTGGGCCACATGATCATAGGGATCTCTTGTGCGATCAAAGTAATTCATCATGGCCTTTACTACTTGGGAAGGTCTCAATGTTTTAGAATGTTCTCTTGGTCTTGTTAAGGGAACTCTTTGGTATCTTGATGTGTTCTATGTCCTCTTCTGTCTCTCTCTCTCTAATCAACTAGGTTTGTGTTTTGATCTTCCCATACCTAGATTGTGAACAAAGTTGAGTTTTGGGGTTTCTTTTGATTTCTCCTTCTAAGCACCTAATGGGTTAGAGGGTCCAAGACTTGTTTCTTTGTGAGAAGTAGTGGGATTGTACAAGAAGGTTTTCTTACTATACTCTAAAACTAGATACATTCTTCTAAATCACGATCCAAATAGGGCACTTTGCATAGAGTTTCTGGGCCTTTGAATTTATACACTAGGAACTCATCCTTGGTGTAGGTTTTAATTGACTCAAACCTCCAAAGGTCTTCTTCCATAGCCTTATTCACATATAAATCTATAGCCACATTGTCTTGAGGCACTTTAGATGTGGCAATGATCCTTGCCAACACAAATTGTCCTCTAAGAGTGCTAGGTCCTCCATCAAGGTCATCCTCCTTGTGTTTCCCTACCATAACTTGGGAAGGACTATCCCAAAGCATTGGTCCTATTTGGAAAGCTATTTACAACGTACATGGTTCCTTGCTTATATATATAAGATTCTCCCTCAAATTTGACAATGAGGTGATCAATCCCAAAAAGATGTTCAAGGTTTCTTAATTGGACTACTAATCTTATTAGTCCAAGGGAGTTCTTCCTCACGAAGAACTCGAACCCAGAGGGAAGAGCGAGCCACTCGAAGGGATGAAGCTCGAAAGAGGCATAAGCAAGAGTTGTACAAAGCATCTTCAAATAGTTGGAAGGATTTAGAGGAAAGAACGTATTATCAGAGAAGGGTAGTTGCTCAGGTCAGGAGACTCCAACGAGTCTTGAAACAAAGAGCTTTGAACTTCAGGGAATGAAGTGACATCGATGTCACCCCCTTGTTTGAGATGGTCTATCAAATTTCGATTCATCTAGGAGATTTCCCAAGATTCTCACGCCTCAGGGATGAGGACCCATATAGTTTCATTGAGCTTTTTGAGGTGACCTATGAGGCTAATGAATTCATAGATCAAGGACAAACATTGAGAATCTTTCCTACAACTCTCTGAGACGAGGCAAAAAATTGGTATGGAAATCTGACACCTCAAGACAGAGGGACGTATCAGGTGCTTAAAGATGCCTTCTTGCTAGAATTTCAGAGACAAGGCTTCCAAAATAGACTCACCAAGCAGATGGATTATCTACATCAAGGAGTAAATGAGAGTATCGACCATTACAGCTAGTGTATGGAAACTTTGGTCAAGAAAATGGGTGTAAATGCCCCAAATGATGAGACTCTAAAGAGGAGGTTTATCACAAGGTTACAGGATCCCACAATGCAGTAACACATAAACCTGAGGTGGCTTGCAAATCTAATGGCTGCAAAAGAAGAAGCTAGGGTATGGAAAGACGTCCACTTAATCCAGCAAAGAAGAAGAGAGCTCCTATATAGACCAATTGAAGGACTAGCGGGTGCACCCGTAAGAAATCCTGCCTACAAAATCCCAATGTTGGCAACTTTGGCTTTTGTCACTGTTATAAGTATGCCAGGCGAGGTTAAGTGTGCATTGATAGAGGAACAGATATTGGAGTTAGTAATTCAAGCAGTAAAAGGATAAAGCTGCCACACTCATCTAGGAGACATAAACCATCAAGCATGAGGTAGTCTTAGACCCCAACCATGTTGTGTTTAGGTCTAGCACATGGTGTGGAAAATGCCATGGCTATGGTCATATAGCCATAGAGTGCCCCACGGTATGAAGGTTGGTCACTAATGGACCTCCACCTAGAAGACTTTGCACCTTTTGTAACAAGCCAAACCATACTAAGGATCGATGTTATCAGAAGATGGCTTACGAAGGAAGGACCATGCAATCTGGGAACACGAGAGAGTGTCCTTATAGAAGAATACCCACTCAAAGTGAACCACCTATTCCTTGCTGGGAAACAATGTAGAGATATGGGCATGATATTCAGGGCCAAGGAGGTGGCTACCCTTGGAAGACAACACAAGAGCAAAGAAAAGCTGATCCAATTCAGTGTTGGAGATGTAGAGGTGATGGGCACATAGCTCGAGTCTATCCAAATGAAAAGAAGCCTATTGGCTACACTCCGTTATGTAGGTACTATAGTGGAGAAGGACACTTCAATGAAGAGTGTCCTAAAAAGAGAGCTAACAATGGCAAGGGAAAAGGTTCAATTGTCAAACTATGTTGAAACCTAAAAGCAACCCACTCCTAAATTACAAGAGCAAATTCCTACAATAGGAGTCGTGTTTAGGATACTAGATCCTTAGGAAGGATGAAGCTCTTCTATGCATTTTGTGGAAGCAAAATGAGGCAAGAGAGTGCATAAAGAACCTACCGTAGCAGTGGTCACAAGAGCCTAAGAATACACAAAAAAGGTTGCAGAAAGGAAGAGTGAAGATGTAGGCAAGGAAAAGATGCATGAATGTAGTGAAGTGGAAGGGAAAGTGGAAGGACTACATGAATAGAAAGAATCGAAAGAAGGGAAAGAAGTAGGAATACTTCCACCAGTGACAAAGAGATTTGTACCTAGCATTCCCCCATTCCCTGAAGGTTGAAAAATCCAAAATGTGAAAAGGAAAAGCAAAGCAAGGAAAAATTGGTATAGTGTGGAAACTGGCTGAAATGGAAGTCATTTTAGACATTTGTATTCTGTTGAAGTGCTCTCTTATATGCAGGAAGCAATTCTATAAGGAATATATCAAGAAGCCTCCAAAATCTCAAGATACGAAGAAACAAGAAAAAGAGATTCAAGTCATAATTTAGAGCATCACGATGCAGATTGATTCAAATGCTTTTATGGTAACTGTGGAGATTAGGGGATATGCAGTCTTGGGTGCCCAACTGGACAGTGGGGTAGCAATCAATTTGATGACCGAGTACATGATGAAGGCCCTCGAACTTTCTATCACTCTAGCACAATGGTGAGTACCAACGTGAGGAGATCCACCTCATAAATTTCAATCCGTGGAGACATGAGGACTAGTATGAAGACCATGAGCAAGTGAAGGCACAAGTGCGTGAGTGACAAGCACACAAACATGCACACACATACACACACACGCGCACACAAGGCAAGAACAATGAGAGGAACAATGGAGTTCTTTGCATTAGTCAAAAAGTCTCTTACATAAGCTCAAAACACTAACAATCCAACCCCAAAAATGAGCTCTCTAGCTCTTTTTATAGTTTTTTGACTAGCTTTCGCCTTGTCTAGACCTAGTGTCCAGCCTAGTTAAAAATTAGGTTCTAAAGCGTATTTGAGGGCTCAAACGGAGTCTAAAAATTATGAAAATTGGTATGTAGCTAATTCTAATACTCCTCAAGCTCAAGGACTCTTTGGCTTGAACAAAATGGAGTCTATTCTACTAAAAACGGGATTTACAATGTGTGTAGTGATGAAAATCACTTGAGTTGGAAATAGTTTAGAAAAAAAATGATTGGGCCTTGTTGTCGTATTCTAGCTCTTTTTATAGTTTTTTTATTAGTTTTGGCCCTGTCCAGACCTAGTGTCTAGCCTACTTAAAAATTAGGTTCTAGGCCTTATTTGGGGGCTCAAACCGAGTCTAAAAATTATGAAAATTCATAGGTAGATACTTCTAATACTCCTCAAGCTCAAGGACTCCTTGGCTTGAACAAAATGGAGTTGCAAAGATGTGAAATGATATTTACAATGATTTTAGTGATCAAAATCACTACTTTTATAGGGATTTCTTGTGATAATTTGACATATACTTCTTGGAGCTCCCTACAAGTGCCCTTTTCTTGCGTGTCCACTTCTTTGGTGTGTTCTTACAGCTTGAGCTTGACTTGAGTGTCAACACTACCCCCCCTCTCGAGTCTGTGGTCCTTGACAAACTTTTTTGGGAGTGGGTGTTCCATGTGTTAGTCTGAGAGGTAAATGTCATAATGCAGCACCAAGAGTGGTTTTGCTTTCCCAATGTAGTTGGGTTGCTTGTCATGTGCTTCAATTTGTCACTTCTACCCTTTGTAAGTTTTTGTCCCTTTGTATGTACTTCCTCCATGAATTCTAGCATGATGATGTATTTGTTAGCTTCCAAACATTTCTAGCATGATGTTGTATTTGTGTAGCTCAAGCATTAGTACCACCTCCTTTACTTGTCAATCTGCAAAGAGGTGAGGAGGATATGAAGATCATGAGCAATTGTGGTGAGCAAATGTGAGTGACAAGCACATACATGCATGCATGCACACACACAGACAAGGTAAGATAAAAAAGATAAGAACAATTGAATTTTTTATTATCAATAACTCTATTACACTCTTCAAGAAGCTCTTTCTCTAACTTGTTAACCCCAAAAATGAGCTCTCTAGCTCTTTTTATAGTTTTTTGACTAGTTTTGGCCCTCTCCAAACCTAGTGTCCAGCCTAGTTAAAAATTATGTTCCAGGGCTTATTTGGGGGCTCAAACGGAGTCTAAAAATTATGAAAATTCATAGGTAGATACTTCTAATACTCCTCAAGCTCAAGGACTCCTTGACTTGAACAAAATGGAGTTGAAAAAATGTGAAATTATATTTACAATGGTTTTTAGTGATCAAAATCACTATTTTTATATGGATTTCTTGTGAAATTTTGACATATACTTCTTGGAGCTCCCTAAAAGCACCCTTTTCTTGTGTGTCTACTTCTTTGGTGTGTTCAGTCACCTTATACTTGACCTTGAGTGTCAACACTCCCCCCTCTTAAATCTGTCATCATTGATAGACCCTTTTGGGAGCAGGTGTTCCATGTGGTAGTCTGAGAGGTAGATGTCATTATGTTTCCCAATGTATTCGGGTCGCATGTCTTGTGCTTCAATTTGTCACTTCTAGCCTTTGTGAGTTTTTGTCCCTTTGTATGTACTTCTTCCGTGAATTCTAGCATGATCATATATTTGTTAGCTTCCAAACATTTCTAGTTGCTCAAAAGTGCATGGCCTTGTAATATGGCCCTATGCACGCTTACTCGGGGAATGCATTGTAAGAAGTATGGTGCAAAAAATTAGGTCTTGAGCTAAGTGCTCAAGGGTATGTTGATGAAGAGGTTTCCTAATCTACCATTGTTATAGTGTTGCCAAAGTAGGGGATACTTACCATGAAAGGTCAGTTGATATTCATCTCTTCATGTTGTACTCCCATCATGGTGATTGACCATTGGCTTGTCTTTCATTGTTGGTGAATGTCCTTGTTGATGATTCACTGATGCGGCATGGTCCTATCTCTTCTCTTTTTTTGTTCTTTTTCTTTCTCTCTCCCTTTTTTTTGGAGGAGCAATGTCACAAAACAAGAAGAAAGATGTTAGTATCAATACAATAATTTACATAAATCAAATGTGTCTCATTTGCTTGGGATTCTCAATTGTATCTATGCACGGCCGTGTAAGCTGGCCCTATATTAATGCATACTCTAGAAATGCATGACCTAAATGGTGGCAAACATGGGGTTATGCAAAGAGCATATGATTTTTGCATGTTGAGGCTTCTGATGTTACGTGCAGATGTTGATGAAATCTTTTGTTTGGGGGTATCCATTGGATCTTGAAATGATGCAATCAATCAATGGTTGAATGAAAATTGATCATTCTTGCTTATAGGTATCCATTTTAGAATAGTGTTCAGCTGCATACCCATCACTTTGGGCCTCTTCATCTTCAAATGGTTTCTTAAATTTTGTATCCCTCGTGTTTGACTCTTTGGTTCTGTGGAGGTTATTGGTGCTTTTGGCTTCCAAACCCATACCCTTAATGATTGTCTTTTTACTATTGTTGAAGAGGTGAGTTGATCTTCTGTTGATCTTTGTGCTTGTTTCTGACTCTTACTTCTCTTGGGATTCTATGTTGAGAGTTTTCTTGTCAATGAGAGCCTAGGGTTTTGTGCATGTAAGAGTTCCTTGGGTACCCACATGTGTAATCTCCCTTGTTGAGCTGCAACTAATTTCTTAGGCACCTAAATTTGTTGGATTCCTTGTGGTGGAGCTTGTCCTAGTTTCTTGGTTCTTCTTTTGGCATAGTTGGTCTGCTTGGATGGGAATTGTTGTGGCAAAGCTGGTGGTTGCTCTCCTTTTCATACCCAGATTTCCTTCATGCTGAGAACTTCTTTCTTCTTGAACTCCATTGGTCTCCTTGATATAGTGGTTTTCTTGTACTGTTTTGATTGCCTATGTGGTTGAACTACTCTGACCACATTAGTCTTTGAGAAAGGAGAGGGATCCACGCATCCTCAAGCCTGTTTTTCCATGGTTGAGTCCTTTTGCACATAGAGCTTTTGACACATACAACATCTTCTTCTCTAAGATTATTCATAGAAGAACTAAGAGAATGTGTGATACTTAGATTTGTCATCATGCAATTCTCTAATTCTAATGTAATGCATTGTTCATGTACCCAAACTTGAAGAAGTTGACTTCATAGGTTTAAGTTGACTACATGGTCATATATCCAATCTTGACCCAAGACAAGTGGTTCCATAAGGTCCTCATCTTGACACACTAGCACTTTGACTATTATTGGGATATCTTGAAGGTAGATGGGAAGTTCTCCCTCACCCAAACAAGGGGTTTCCACACCTCCCAATCCTACGAGATAGGCTTCTATGGAATTGATGTCCAATTGTAGATCTTGGCAATATGAGAGACTAACTGCACTAGATGTTGCACTTGAGTCAATCAAGGCTCTCACAATCCTTACATTCTTCCCTTGTCCTACCTCTATGGTCACAAAGGGACGTGAATTGATTATTCCAGAAGCAATTGCACCCGATGTTTGGAACATGGCCATGTGATATCTTGGGGCATTGATATTGATATCTAGGCCTTGTCACCTTAACTTATTCCACCTAATGCACTCTCTAGCCTCTACTTGTGCTTCTTCATTAACCTGCAACTCTTCTTCTTTTCGCTTCTTAGCAATGTTGAGTCTCATTAGCATATCCTCTATAAGAGGTTCTTGATATAGCTTGACTCTACATCCACTTATATATCTTGGCAAGATGTCACCTTCTAGAATGGCCAATTGAACTGCACCACTATAGGAAATTCTATTAATGATCATGGGTCCATATCCTCATTTTTCCTATTTATGGGCATGTTGCTTTAGTGTATAAACTAACACTAGGCCTCCCTCTTTCGATCATTTATCCCTGATGTGTGCATCCAAGTATGCATTTTTTCTTTTCTTTGCAGCATAGATGTGTGTTGCTACTCGTAGCCTGGTCTCACCTAAGCATTCTAGATCAAATATGCTAGAGGACAATTCGTGTCCATTCCATCATGCTATTATGCTACTTTTAAAGTCGGGATCAATAAGTCCAAAGGTAACACAACATTATGAAGTAGTGGTTTAAAAAGGAAATACCCATGTGAGAGCCAATCATCTGTCTAGGTTAACACACGGAGAACCACCTAATGGAGTAGCGGATGATTTACCAGATAGCTATTTGTTCAACTTGGAAGTATGTCCTAAGTGGGCAGAGAAGTTGATTCCTATACTTACCCATAGACCACAACATCAAATCAACATGGATGCTAGGAAAGGAGTTTTGCAATTGTGTAATCTACATATTGTGGCAGAAAGTGTGTACTATAAAGAACCTAATGGTGTATTGTTAAGATGTGTAGAAGAGGCTGAACAAAAGAACTTGATGGAGCAAGCTCACATAAGTCGATGGAGAATGCATAAAGGAAATCATGGAACACTAAGGGAATTGAAAAGATTGGGAGTTTATTGGCCAGATATGCCGAAGGATGTTCATGAGTACATTGGCAGTTGCTCAGAATGCCAAGAAAATACTCCAGAAGTCCATACATCATTACAATTCTCTACAATATCACCAAATTGGAGTAGGACATTGGTGACGTTCTTAAAAACATGCAAGCATGAGGAAGGAGCAAGTTTAGCTTGAAAGGGATCCCTAGAAGAAATGAGCCAGGACTATGTTATATTGGGAGGACAACTATTCAAAAGAGGAAAGGACAATCAGCTACGACTATGCATACATGAAGGAGAGTACTTACCTATATTAGAAATGGCACATGCAGGCACTGTAGGAGGACATTTTTCAGCCGAAAGAACTATGAAAATGTTTCTCTTTGCAGGTTTGTGGTGGCCAACTCTATATATGGATGCAAACACTTATGTACGGAGTTGCGAGGTATGCCAAAGAGCCAAACACCCTATTAGGAGAGATGATATGCCTTTAAGACCCATGATTTATGCGAGAGCCTTTTCCAAATGGGGCATTGATTTCATAGGCACTATTAATCCTCGAGCCAAAGGATCACATGTTGAGTACATAATAGTAGCAACAGATTATCTAACTAAATGGGTAGAAGCAAAAGCCACAAGGAAGAATGATGCTCAAACCACAACAAGGTTTCTCTTTAAGAATGTCTTTACTCACTTTGGACTACCTATAGAGATCATAAGTGATAGAGGAACGCACTTCATCAATGACGTAATAGAGTCCTTGATGAACGAATTCTTAGTGATTCATAAAAAATCAGCCCCCTATCACCCTCAAGCCAATGGTCAAGCAGAAAGTGTTATGCACTGTGTTGACAAAGATAGTCAACAATGGAAGGTCAGATTGGGACAAACAATTGCATCATGCAATTTGGGCCTTCCATGTGGCTTACAAGAAAGCCAGTGGAACTACTCCATTTAATCTAGTTTATGGACAAAATGTGATCTTACCAATTGACTTTTTGGTACCTACTCTATGAGTAGCACAATGGTATGAGTGGACAGGGCATGAACTATCCAAGCAATTAGAGAAAATTGAGAAATTACACGAAACAAGACTACAAGCAGTTGCAAGAATTTATGCAGCTAAACGACGATAGAAAGCATATTATGATGCACATATCAAAGGCAAAGGCTTAAAAGAAGGAGATTTAGTCCTTGTATATACATTGAAACAACATGCCAAGAAACTACAGCAACATGGATAGGGATCCTTACTGATCAATAGAATCTCAACAAGTGGTGTAGTAAATCTAGCCACATTAGATGGGGATATACTCCTCAACTACATAAGTGGATGTCGAGTGAAATGATATATGGATCCATTAACAGACCAAATGTTAACAGGACTCATAGGAGATCAAAATCGAAAGAAGGAAGAGGAGAGGATTATAGAGGAAGCATGCCAAGAAGCCTTAGAACATATCAAGAGACGAAAAGAGTGGATATGACAAAGGGATGAAAGATATCTATAGGGAGAGGAACCTATACCAATGGCCAACTACCAGGTCAGTAATGCTAGTAGTGAGAGCCTTAGCATCTCCCGACCATACTTAAACCTAGGAATCAAGAACAAAGAGTATCATCTAACATTTCCATCATTGAAATAGGTCTTAGTTTTTACTGCCATAGGAATGACCTTAGATTGTAAATAAGTAAATGCTTTGGCTAGATCTAACTTTTGTTTTCTTTTAGGAACAAAAATCAAAAGAAGTGTGGTAAGAAACCTTACTCACTCAAGCACGGGGAATGGAGCGACGAAGGAAATGACATATCACTAAGCCACACACTAAACACATGAATTGGTTTCTTCTAGAAGCTAATCCTTTCCTTATTACAAGTGTAGAATGGCTTCCGAGGATTCCGAGGCAACTATTCAAGAAGAGGTGTTGGAGTTTCCATTACAAAGTGTGACCAAAGCCAAAGGCCACTTGTTTCAAGAAGACCAACCCACAGGAGAGCATCTCTTCTTGGTAACCATAAAGATCATGGACACCGACCATCAGTTCCCGGTTATGTCCAAAGATTTCAAAGTGTTACATGAACTCCCATCTATTATGGATATCATGACAAAGGCAGGAATCCATAAGTACTTTGAGCTACCATATTGGTAATCAAGTGAACATGACGCCATACATCCAAGAGCATCTGTTTGAAGCTAAGAAGCAATGGAACCACAAAATGTTCTTGAATGGAAGCGTAGCATTGGCCATACTCATCTACCATGCATTAGGTATTCGGAACTATCTCAAGGATATTCCTTCATCCACAGAGATGGCTAAGTATGTCAAGTTAGCCACTGTACCCTGGAAAAATAAAGGAGTAAAAGTGGTGGAAGAGGCAAGAACCAGCTCTCAACCCAGGATGAGAGGAACCAAGAGATTAAGGGAAATGTTAAAGGCAGAAGAAGCACTTCTTGCTTCAAAAAGAATTCACGTATTTCCAAGAACAACTATTGATAACACCAAGCCCATCACTAAAAACGAATTAAAGGAAGCAATGGAAGCTACTCATCAATATATGGAAGGACAAGTAAATATGCCAATACAAGGGAATCACTATCGTCAGTCCCATGAAGAAATTGTGCAAGGAAAGAGACTAACGAAAGTCCATAGATACCGAGAACTAGGACTGATGAACTCTAGTTCATCTTTGGATACTCAGGAAGACCAAGAACCATCCCTAACGAATGTGGACATCAAAAGCAATTAAAAAGATGATGGCAATTGGGAGGAATTAAATCAAGTATCGGATTCCTTTGAAGTGGAAGACTCCAAAATGAACGATAGGCCAGATACCACAGCCATAGAGCAAATAGATAAAGGATCATCTCAAGAAGAAGTTCATGTACTAAGAATGAATGAGGAGACATAGATTCAAATCACAGAGACTCAATTGAATGGAGAAGTCTCAATAAGGTAGAGAAAGAACAGGAAGAAGTGGAGGAGCCAGAGCCATTCACTGCAATCAGGGTTGTAGCAGAGCCTTCTCCTTTAGATGTTACATTTTAGGGAAGTGCTACAAAGTCTAACACAATTGAAGAAGAAGAAAAAGAAAGAGAAATACATTTTCAAATCAGACAACCTTATAATGAGACTATCCATGTGGATAAGGGCAAGGATGTACTCACGGGGGAAGCACCAAGTATCCCAAAGACATGGTTAAATGTGGATGTGGCTCAACTCAAGCAAGTGGTGAAACAGATGATACAAACGACCATGGATACTCAACAACAAATGATCGAAGTTGATACTGATTATGACAAGGCCTTAAGGGAGCGAAACCAATTTCACGTAATAAGTGAAAAGCTCTCTACACACTGAGTAATTCAATTTCAACAGGCACTCATGGCTAAGGTGAAAGAAGCTAATGAAGCCTGAGAAAAATGCAATGTGTTAATAGTTGATAACTAGAAACTCCAAAATCAACTCAAGGAACTACAAAGTAAGTACGAAGCAGGGGAAGCGGAGAAAGCATGGATGAATGCTAGAAGCAAACTGCTAGAATCACAAATCAAAGTATATATGGAGGAAGTTGAAGTTGAAAATTTAAGGAGTAGAAATAAAGAACTCATGACTGCCATCCTGTGCAACCAACCCATAGAAGCACAAGAAGCGACAACAAACGACACCAAAGCATTGGAAGCTCAAACTGCAACTATGAAGATCAGTTGAAACAAGAGAAAACTCTAAGAGATGAGTGGGAAAAGAAATACATGTATGACACTAATGAACTTTGAAAAAGATGGAAGTTGGCTGAGAACAAACTCCTTGCACAGTGTAAGGAAGATGTCGATCAAATGGCTGCAATAGGAGAAGAGATTTTGAAGAACAAAGAAACAATCATGAAAGCCACCAATGAGATAAAGGAAAAAGATGAAATAATTGAGAAGTTAAAGGCTCAAATAGCGCAACAGTTTACAGCGGGGACACCAGTAGTTCCAAGGTCCCAAGTGGCTACTAAGGAGACTAAGGTACATCCTCTTTCTCCCCCCATGTATCATTCACCTATAGGGGAGGAAGCAGAGCTGATCACTAAAAGACATGATCGGGCTATTGCAAAACTAAGACGATATGAGAGGGCACTACTGGTGTCCCAGCTTACTAAACAGTTTGAAGATCAAGTAGTAAAGGTCATGAAAGAGGAAAAAATCAAAAGTAAGAGCTTGGAGAAAATTTTGAAGCTATTTAATATACCTTATGGATTGCTCAAAGAGGAGATGCGACAGTATATCAGGAAAAATACCAATAAAGAACCTGATCATGATCTATAGTTCAACCTACAAACATTTACATATACACAAGAAGAACTCGACAAGGCAGATCCTATGTGGAGATGCAATTTTTTGGAGAAAAACCCAACCTTAAGGGTACACTGGGAATCAGCACCATACATGCTACAGGTAAATCTAGCCTTTTGCCCAATACCTAGGCGATGCACCTGGACGCAATTTCAGGAAGCACAGCGCCAAGGTAATCTAAATAATCAATGGCTAAATTACCCACTGCTATGTAGTTTTCCTTGCAACTACTTACCGACTGAAGAGTACATGGTGTGGACTATAGAATTTTGGTTATCCAGATATGCAACAGTACTAGATTTAGCCATCAAAATTACCAATAAAATATTGAGCATGCGACTTATAGTTCTAAAGGTATTCTAACATGTGCAATACACATTTTTTTATTTTATTGGTATTAATCAGGGTGTTGATGCCTTAATTTTTTATTTATCCACTACTCCAAGTTGGCTAACAATTATGGCAATATATTTGTGGCTAATGTTTCTACTCCGTCCATACATGCAGACCTTTGAAGAAGCTTTCTTTATAGGCTTTTTTGAAATGGCCTCCAAAATTTTTATAAAGATATATTCCAATCTAAATGCGAGACTGGTGGCCTACGAGCTCAGTTTCTTTGCCGACCATAGACAGGCACTAGATGATGGTGTAAATTCAACACAATGGAAAGAGAAGATGATATGTGAAGCCAATTTGCTTAACCATAGAGAGCAAAAAGTAATACAAACCACAAAAATCCTTTCGAGGATGACAGAGTTCAGGAGGAGGGACGTGTGGAGGGAGAATTGAGTAGAAAGAGAAGAAGAAAATCAAAGAATAGAATAGTACAATAAGAAAGAACCACCCTCTGCCCAAAGCCCCGCAAGGGCACGCATCAGGCTACAACACCAAAGGACTAGGTCCCAAAGAGTGGAAACAAAAGAATTACAACCAGAATCTTTCAAGGGGAGACAATACACAAAGGATTCTTCATCGGATAAAGTAACAAATTGTCTGAGAATCCTAGGTGCTTCTCCCTCCACCAGGTGTGTGCGGTGGAAAGAAATGAGCAGGCTAAAGACATGTATCAAGACCCAAAGGATGTAAAAGAAGATTTAAGAATAGGACCTTTGAAATGAACGCCTGACTAAAAGAGATGCAAGGTCGACCAAGTGATGCGTGTAGTGGAAGGAAGTAAAAAAGCTCCAGAAAATACAACAGGGTCAGATGTGTGAGAAAAAAGTAATATCCAAAGACCAAAAGCTAGAAAGAGGTCGAGGCTAAAAAGTTGAAAAGGGTGACTAAGAATATCACATTCTTAGCCGTTGGATGCGTGTGTGGCAGCCCGACTTAACACAGCAACCTAGATTTATGAATGTAAGGAATACTTATGGGATTATAGAAGTAAAGGACTTAGATCGGATAAGGTAACAAGTTCACTGACACTCCTTATCACTTCCTCGACCATTGGGTGCGTGTATGAAGGAGCTATAAACAAGCTGCAGACAAGAAGCAAAGCCTATCAAGGGACCACATTGTTCATTTCTTTCAATTGCATGCACCTGGTGGAGGGAGAAGCACCTAGGATTCTCAGAAAATTTTTTACTTTATTCGATGAAGAATCCTTTGTGTATTGTCTCCCCTTGAAAGGTCTTGGTTGTAATTCTCTTGTTTCCACTCTTCGGGACCTGCTCCTTTGGTGTTGTAGTCTGATGTGTGCCCCTACAGGGCTTTCGGTAGAGGGTGGTTCTTTCTTATTGCACTGTTTTATTCTTCGATCTTCTTCTTCTTCTCTTTCTACTCGATTCTCCCTCCACATGGGTGAACAAGCCCTCGACTTGTTCAACTTTTAACACTTGTTTGAACTCAACCACATGATCATAAGGATCTCCTGACCCATCAAAGTAGTTTTTCATTGTCTTGACCACTTGAGAGGGTCTAAGGGTTCTTGGGTACTCTTGGGGTCTAGGCAATGGAAAATGATGTTCATCTCTTTGAGGTCTAGGTGCTCTATGTCTCTCTCTTTTAGGTCTTTCACTTTCAAATCTATCGTTTCATGAGCCTAGAATGATCTTGCTCATTGGAGGCCTTGGGAAACATTAGATCTTGGTGGAGGGAAAACCAATTCACCCTGCCAAGTGTATGCATGTCTATTAGATTCTGTTACCACGAACACTCTCTCCAATGTGTTGTCTAAGTAGACATCTTTGCCTCGGGTGTCAAGATCTTTAAGTTCATATATTATCACATCTCTTGCTCTGCTAGGTTGATTGGTCTTAAACCTACAAAAAGCTTCATATGTCTCCCTATTCTAGAACAATTCTATGCTTTTGTTATCCTAGGGAATCCATTTTGGTGTGACTATTCTAGTTAAGACTGATTCGCCTCTAGGAGTCTTGGGTTCTCGTCCGAGGTCTTCTTGCTCTAGGTCTCCTATCTTGTTCTCGGGAATGATATTTCCAAACTCATATGTCCTATCTGGTAAGCTCATAACCACATACATGGTTCCTTGCTTGTCAATGTATGAGCCCTCTTCGAAATTTGACCGCTAGGTGTTCAAGTCAAAAGTTGGTCGGGAATTTTGAGTTGGGCAACTAATTGCCTCAGACCATCCTCATAGATGCATGCACCTAATTGGTTGGTCCTTATATATTCCAACTGCATCTTATAGGGACCTTCTAGTGTCTGCAAATAGGCAGTGCCGGAGCTACCTGCTGGTCTTTCCATGCTAAAAGACATTTCTGAATCACTTGTGTTCGAATTTAGCACATAGGGATAACCACTAAGTTGTTGTGCCCATTGCCTAGCTATATGGTTGACACTAGCCTCAAAAGATCTAATGCTTTTTCTATCCTTGCCTAAGTGTCTACCAGATCTGAGGTTCATATGTCTTGATTATGAGTCCAAAATTTCCCCTTTATACTGCTCAAAATCCTTTGGATCCCCTTTGGCTTTCCAATCCCACATGAGGGTCAAATTCAAATTAGCCTAGCCTCATAGGATTCAAAAAAAGCTTTCGAACGAGATATAGAGCTCAAAGAACACACTTTTGATGAAAATGTTATGTAAAATCAGGCTCCTGGGGATCAAAACAGGCAAACAAGAAGTTATGAGAAAATCACGATTTTGACTGAAGATCATGATCTTGAAAAACCTTGAAAACCATGATTCTCACTGAGAAATGCGATCCTAAACAAACCCAAAAAATGCAATCTTGTCAAAGAATCGTGAAAAATGCGATCCTGAGAGAGAGTTATGAAAAATGCGATCCTGATAGAGAATTGTGAAAAATGCGATCTTGTTGGAGAATTGTGAAAAACGCGGTCTTGTCATAGAATCATGAAAAATGCGATCTTAACAGAGAATCGTGAAAAATGCAATCTTGTCAAAGAACCATGAGAAACGCGATCTTATTAGAGAATCATGAAAAATGTGATCTTGTCAAAGAATCGTGTAAACATGATCTTGTTAGAGAGTCATGAAAAACATGATCTTGTCAGATAATCATGAAAAACGCAATCTTGTCAGAGAATCATGAAAAATGCGATCTTGTTAGAGAATCGTGAAAAACACGGTCTTATCAGAGAATAGTGAAAAATGAAATCTTATGAGAGAATCATGAAAAACGCGCTCTTGTTAGAGAATCGTGAAAAATGTGATCTTATCAAAGAATCGTTTTTTTTTAGATACCTTGAAAATCGCAATTTTGAGAATGACCTCTAACCTAAAAACCCCGATATTGAATGAGGATCGTGTTTTTTTATAATCGCCAAAAAAATCATGATTTTGAGAATGACCAAAAAATCGTGTTTTTGGGTCAACTAAAGAATTGTGATTTTGAGCACAACTTGAGAATCGTGATTCTGAGAATGACCTCAGAATCGTGTTCTTTTTTAGAAGGCTTTTAGGTGGGAAATTCCAAAACTAAGAAAATCATGATATTCAAAAAAATTGAATTTTTCACAGAATCGTAATTTTCACCACAGAATCACGATTTTCTGAGATTTTTGGTAGGAACTTCGAATTTTAGAATCGAGGCCTGTGTGTCACGTAGAGGTCACAAAAATCACAGAAACTTGCACACATCAATACTTTCCCTCTATCTTTCTCTCCCTCTTGCACACCCATGAATGAGAAATGAGGTGAAAATAGTGCATATATGATCAAAAAACAAAAAATTTCTGCAAATATGTAGATGGAAGAGGATGATGATGGTGATGATGATGAAAGTGGAGAAGAAAATCAGAAAAATAACGAAAAGTCGCTATTTCTTTACCTTCCAATGTTGCAAATCTACAATCTTATTGTCACAACACTTGTCCTTGAGCACATTCCCTGGCAAGGGTGCCAAAATTTGGTGTATCTCAAGCGTCAATACCACCTCCTTTACTTGTCAATCCGAGGAGATGTGAGGAGGATATGAAGATCATGAGAAATTGTGGTGAGCGAATGTGAGTGACAAGCACATACATGCATGCACGCACACATGCACAGAAGGTAAGATAACAAAGATAGAAATGGTTTTTAGTGATCAAAATCACTATTTTTATAGGGATTTCTTGTGAAAAATTGACATATACTCCTTGGAGCTCCCTACAAGCACCCTTTTCTTGTGTGTCCATTTCTTTGGTGCATTTTTGCACCTTTTGCTTGACCTTGAGTGTCAACAAGGAAGAAAGGGAAGAGGAAGTGAGTGGGAAAGAGAGTGGGGAAAGAGAAAGAAAGATAGAGAGAGAAAGCAGGAAAGAGTGAGAAAAAGAGTGTGTATGAGAGAATTTGTGTATAAGTCTATGTGTGTGTAAGAGAGTGTGAGAGTGAAAGAGAGAGAGGAGAAAGTGAGTCAGAGAGAAAAAGCAAGTTATAGTGATAGAGAGTGAGTAAGAAAGCGAAAAAAGAGAGTGGGAAAGGATAATGAGAATGTGTGTGAATGTATGTAAGAGAAAAAGGAAGAAAAAGAGGGAAAGTGGGGAAGAGGAAGTGAGGGAGGAAAATGGAAAGAAAGAGAATAGGAGAAGGAATTAAAGGGAAAAAGAGAAAGAGAGAGAAATGGGGAAGGTGAGAAAAGAGAAAGAAAGAGAAAAAGGAAGGACAGTGAGAGTGTGAGTGTGCGTGTGTGTAAGAGAGTGTGTGTGTGTAAGAAAGAAAGAGGAGAGAAAGAGGGAAGTTAAAGAAGAAAAGAGAAAGATAGTGTAAGATAGAGAGATAAAGAGAGGGAGTGTGTGTGTGTGCCAGATTAAGTAGGAAAGAGTGGAGAAGAGAGGAAATGTAAGTGAGAGAGTGTGAAAGAGTGAGTGAGACAAAGGAGTTAGAAATAGAGGAGGAGCAAGAGAAATCACGAGATACGACCATTAAATGTTTGCATATGTATTTGAGTTTTCATTCCCCTCTCTTCCACAATCACATTTGAACAAAATTGTGGACTTGGAGGCTAGTTGATAGATTTCAAGAAATTTGCAGCAAAACATAAGCATGTATACACATCTTTCCCTTGGGCTAGGACCTTATCATTTTGGCAATCATAGCTAAACCTTTGTATGGTTTGCTAACTTAATGTAAGTGGAGTGATGAATGTGAACAAGCATTCAATGAGTTGAAAAGAAGATTGAGTTGAATGCCTATATTAAAAGTACCTAATTGGAATAAGCCATTCAATATTCACGTAGATGCTTGTAATTTTGCTATTTGCATATTGACACAACTAATAGGCAAAGGAAAATTAGATCATCCTATTGCATACATGAGTAGATAATAAAATCAAGCTAAACAAAATTACACTACGATAGAAAGAGAAGGACTAGGGATGGTCTATTTAGTGAAAAAAATCCACATTCAGATTCTTCATTGATCATCAAGCTTTATTGTACCTAGTAGGGTCCTAACATGCTCCAATATTTTTGGAAAGGATGTTAAATACAACTTTGGTTGTGCATATCCTACATACAATGAAGTTATGAATCAATCTCATGCTCATCATTCTCATCTCTCTCATCACTCAAAGCACTTTGAATAAATCTCAACCATCATCATCAAAGGTAATCTTGAAGAAGTGTGTTCCTATCTCATGAAAAACATCAAAGTTAGTATTAAAAAAACATGATTTACACTTCATTCTCACAACAATTTCTCTCATCATATCATATCTATGGATTTCTTCATGAGTGTGAAATAAAGGTCACATGCCATTGGCTTAGAGATGGTCAAATTGCAAGTGAACACTCATCAACATTTAGGTAATGGACCGAGACCATCATTTCATAGTTATGAGGTAAGACCTCCATATCATTCATAACATGCAATGATTCAAGACATATGGTAGAAAGCAGGCATCAATGCATACCTAAGGTTACCCATTTATAAGCCAAAATTCTGAGAGATGTATGCAAGTAATGAATATGTTATAGCCAACTACCGATAAACCTTCTATCCTAGAAGCTAAGGTCACAGATTTGCATGGAAGATTAAGAACACTTAGATTTACTCATGAGCTTATGAAAGATGCTTTTGGATGGACAAAAGATGGTATGGTAGATTTGAAGGACAAAGATCATGATCCAAAAAAGAGAACCTTTTTGGATATCAATTGGATTAACATTGAAGAATAAGTGTGATTACATCAACACTTATGTTTCTCGAGTATGAATAGATATAAGGCTCCTCAAAAAATCATGGTACAATTTATTATCTCACACAGTAAAACAAGTGAGGAACCAAATCAACCTTACCCCATATATCCAAGAAAAGCTATTTGACGCTACAAAGCAATGGGGAATCAATAAGTTCTTGAATGGTAGCACTACTTTAACCATTATGATCTATCATGCATTTAAGATTCAAGGTCACTTGCAACTCATGCATACTACATTGGAGATGACAAAATATGTAAAGTTTGCATCTGTGCCCAACAAGAAGAAGGTGGTAAGATCTATAGAAGTAATTGGAACTAATATAATGCCAAGAATGAGAGGATTGAAGAGAGCAAGAGAGTATGATGAGGTAGCAAATACATCCTCTACCAAAAGAATTCATAAATTGCTAACTTCTACTATAGCGCAACCACCACCTATTACAGAAGAAGAACTAGAAGAGGCTCTACATGCCACTCATGCATTTACAAAAGGCCAAGAAAATTTAAATGTTGAAGTTCATCATTATAGACAAGGTAGTGAAGCTAACGGAAAACAAAGATCAGAGAAAAGACTCTCCACAATGTCTAGGTATGCGAATTTTGGATTGGATGTCTCAAGCTCTTATTCTATTTCAGAATATGAAGAAGAATGATCAATATTGAATGTTGATTTGCAAACGGATGTAAATGCTAATGGAAAATGGGAAGACCTCAACTAGATGGTCCATGAGCAAGAGACTATGAGCCAACAAAAAGTACTAGAGGATGAAGGAAAAGATGTACTTCGCATGCCTAAACTATTTATGGACTTCACAATAAGAATCAAAACAAGGACCAAACTCCAAATTAAGTAGTGTCTTTAGACACTAGACATGAATATAATAAAGTTCAAGAGGAGTCTCACAACCAGATATCAATGAAGGACCAACTTAATGATCTAGGTTGGAGAGCGGCAATGCAGTCTGAGTATGATAGTATACTAAAAAATGATACATGGGATCAAGTTGACTTGCTGCCAAAGAAGAAGGTAATAGGTACTAAATGGATTTGGAAAGCTAAGTATAAAGCAGATGGAACATTAGAAAAGTATAAGGCAAGATTAGTTGCACAGGGTTTTTCACAGATCGAAGGATTTGATGTTCAAGAAACTTTTGCACCAACAGCATGCATGACAACTATTCGGACGGTACTTGCAGTCGCTGCACAAAAGGCTTGGCCTATTTTCTAGATGGATGTCAAATCTGCATTTTTGAATGGTCACCTCAAGGAGGAGGTATATGTATCTCAACCACCAGGTTTTGAGGTGCGCAATTCAGAAAATAAAGTTTGCAGGTTGAAGAAAGCTTTGTATGGACTTAAGCAAGCTCCACGGGCTTAGTACGAACAGATAAATAATTTTTTCAAAAATATGGGTTTTGAAAGAAGTACTTCTGATGCTAACTTGTATGTAATAAAAAGGGATAGCAAGCTAGTTGTTGTCATTGTATATGTAGATGATTTGATCATTACAAGAGATCATCAAGAACTCATCAATCAAACTCGCATCAGCTTGGGAACTGAGTTTGAAATGACAGACCTAGGTCTACTCCATTTTTGTCTAGAAATTGAAGTATGGCAAAGGAAGGATGGCATTTTCATCTCACAACAAAAATATGCCAAAGAAATTCTCAAGGCATTTGGAATGATGGACTGCAAACCAACTAGCACACCTATGGAGGTAAATCATAAGCTATCTATGGATGATAACATGCCTGATGTAGATGCTAAGAAGTATAGGAAGCTCATTGGAAGTCTTATTTTTCTATGCAACACTAGACCAGACATTTGCTATGTTGTTGGAGTGTTAAGCAGGTTTTCCAACAAACCTAAGGAGAGTCACTGGAATGTTGGAATGCTGGAATGCGAATTCTAAGGTATATTGTAGGAACCTTGGATTTTGGTATTTTGTATACCACAGGTGATACACTTCAAGGATATTGTGATTCAGATTGGGCTGGAGATTGTGATTCTAGAAAATCAGTTTCTGGATATTGTTTCTCACTTGGTTCAGGAATATTTTCTTGGGTAAGTAGGAAGCAACCAACTCTTGCACTCTCCTCCACTGAAGCAGAGTACAAAGAAACTTGTTTTGCTTCTTGTGAGGCAGTTTGGTTAAGCAGAATTCTTGAAAATCTAGGCTTTCCATCAAATATGGCGATTATACTCAAGTGTGATAATCAAAGTTGTATGGCTATTGCAAAGAACCCAATATTTCATGCACACCAAGCACATACAAGTACAGTACCATTACATTCGTGAGCTAATTGGAGATGAAATTGTGGAGCTAGAATATTGCCCAACAGAGGCAAATTGTGCTGACATATTCACTAAAGCACTTGGAAGAGAGCAGCTCAACAGGCATCTTCAACAGATGGGCATAGGACCGAGACCTACTTGATTTATCATCGGTAAACATTGACGGGGGGTGTTAGTATATTATCAATGTCTACCCCTCATAATTGTATACGCATTTTGTAAAGCTCCCATTATGAGGAGAAGCCAAGTGTGCATTACCCAATTGATGGGAATCCCAACTTGTATGTTGGATGAAGGTCATATTGGACCATGTAAGGTATTGTAAGGAAAGGGAGTTATCAGGGTCCCCAATTGTGGGGTTCGGGGCAGCGGTGAGCAGCCCCGGCTGGGGGGTCCAAGGGGGCCAGCGGACCCCCTAGCTGGGGGGGTCCCAGGGGGCCAGCGGGCCCCCTTGTGGGGGTCTAGGGGTAGTGCCCCCGGCACGATGGTAAAGGGAATATTCCATGGAATATTCCCTGTCGGAGTCAGAAATCATTTATATTTGTTAGGTCGGTTCAACCAGTCTAAGTCGTGTATGTCAATTATACGGGCGGTGGCCGCCCACGCTCTACCACCCATGTATAGCCGTCCACGGAAGGCCACCCATGATCCTATATATACATGACTTCTGCACTACTTGAGACATCGAATTGAGCCAGCATACCTCTATCTTGTATCTTGTATCTAGAGTTGTCTAGATCACCATTTAAGCTCTACCTTGAGAGCGCATGGGTGGACAATGCCATCATCTTTGTACTTGCTGCTAGTAGAAAATTGTTGAGATTCTCCTATATCTGTTATCGTCTCTGCTACTACTCCTGTGTTATATTGCGTAACTATTGTCTTACACACTTATCTCACCTCAGCAGCCTCATCTCCCCCACCTCTACCACCAATCAATATAGAAACCACTATAATCTTAACAACCACTACCCACACCCCTACCTCAACCACTCTTTCTCCTTCCATGAACTGATCTTTCAAGCGACCCTTTTTTCTTCCATCACCAATCCACTTCCTACTTCTCCAACTCTATTCGTAGAATCCGCCATTGGCCACCCCATCATACCTAGTATAAAAGGACACATGAGACCCACCACATAGATATCAAGTTCACAAACACCTATGTCCACTTCATTCTACACAGATACCACAATCACCACACCTACCATCCCCATCTTCATGGTAGCTCCTATATACACTGCAGAGTCTGACCCCATGGATATTTCTCCACCCATTGCACCTCCCCATCCCCCATGCTTCCACCATCTCTGATCCCCCCTCCACCAACATCATCATGCATTGTATCCACCATTCCCATTCCCCATGCACTAAACCCCATCTCCTTTGCATCTATAACTATAAATAATACATTCAATACAATGATTCAATCTATCTCACAGCTTTAGCAAGCTTATCAACACTTGCAAGAACAAAAGGCTACCTTACAGGTAGAATCTCAAAGATTACAAACACACGTTATAGCATTGGAGGCGGACAAGGAAACACTCCAGGCCCAATACCTCACATTACAATAGGCTCATGAAGAACTAGAGGCCAAGGTACCAGAAGTGGACACCCAAGCTACCAAAGACTTGGAAGACATGTTATGCGAGCAACAGGTAATCAATGCAAAACTACGAAGAAATCTAGGGCTTCTCAAGAAGCATATGTTTTGCGGCACTAGAAGAGAATAGGAGACTACAACACTAGAACCAAGAAAAAACCGAGGCCGCTATGGAAGGGACACTGAGAACAATGATCAGTCCAACACAGATTCAAGTTGTTCCCTCATATGACATCAAGATATTACTCTAGGAACATGCTAGTTTTTTAGAGTCATATGAGAAGTTGTAAATAGAGTGTGCCGATCTCAAGAAGTAGTTAACTACAGTAAGCACATTTAGGCCAAAGGCTGCCACCACCCCATAGACTACAGAGGAAATAGAAACCCTCCATAAATAGTTCAAAGAACTCCAAGCAAGGCTATTACAATATAAAAGACCACCCTTTCTGCTTGAAGACCTAGAGCTAGAAACAATGGTGGAAATTCCTTTCAAAGAATCATTTGAAAAACCTATGAACCCATGTTGGTACCCAAAGGGCACATTACTAAAGAGGGCCAAGATACCTTTGAAATTGAAGCACCAAATTGGCTCAAGAGGGTAAAACAAATGGGCCATATTCATGATGATAGGGCAGTTGTACAAATACAATCTATGTCCAATCTTGAAGGAATAGTTTTAAGTCAGCTCATTTTCAAAACCTATCACATCAACGACTCATCACCACTTGAGAACTACAATACATGCCATACTTTGTGTTATTGGCAGATTATATTGTAGAAATCAAGAGAGTTACTAGAAAAAAACCAACATTTGCAACGTAGTTCAAGCAGAATGACCTACTAGAAAAGGCATGAGAAGGAACCATCTTTCAACCAACTTGGCGTGCATGGCTACTAATAAATTATCCTGAAGTGATGCGTACTTTGTCAAATATGCCATTATACATTAAATATAACCCTTGTTATTATCATGTTGTCCGTCGTTGCCCATGGACATCATTTGCAATCAAAGTTCACAACACCAAATGGTGTTCAGATTGGATAAACTATCCTTATTTTGCTCCCCCCAGAGCCCCATCCACAATCACTTATATGATATCTGCTATACGCCACTAGTCATCAAGATTCAAGAATGTGTCGGACATTGTTGCCAAGGTGTGCATGAAGATTTTTGAGCTAATGATGGTTTTTTTCAAAACTTTTTGGAAAGTCAAAGCTCCATAAATTTCTACCCCAAGGTTCTCTAAAGGTAATCGTGACCTGGTTTATGATATGAGCCAAACACCCTCCATCAACACGATCTACACCTAGCATGCATGCATTAAATATTTACCTACTTGCTATAAGTAGACCTTTTAGGAGATGTTCTCTACAAGGTTCTAGGAGTACTACTATGTGATTTTCATTCCCAAAACCACCCACTTGTTGCACCTTTTTGCAGTGGAACAAGCACTCCATGTCGATTAGCTACAACTGCATATCTGGATGTCACAGCTCCAGTAGAATGGGACCAGCTCATGACAGATTTGGCACAAGGAATGTGCTTGAGTGAGCACCATATTGCCATGGATGTCCTCAAATATTACATCAAACACTCTTCACAACAAGGATCTATCAGGGACGACAGACGCAAGAGAGGGGGGTGTTGGTAGCAGCCACGGCAGTCAAGACTAAGTAGGAAAAGCAGTCAACAAAGGCTTGGAAACTAGGCCTATATAATTTTTCAAAGGATAAATCTTTTTCAACAATGATTTTAATCACTACACCCCATTGTAAATACCATTTTTGACAATTCTTACTCCATTTTGTGCAAGTCGAGGAGTCCTTGAGGTGGAAGAATAGTAGATCTAAGTATGTACCAATTTTAATATTTTTTAGAGCTCGTTTGAGCCTCCAAATTAGCCTAGGAACCTATTTTTTAACTAGGCCAAACACTAGGTCAAGATAAGGCCATAGCTAGTCAAAAACTATGAAAGGAGCTAGAGAGCTCATTTTTTAGTTTAGCGAATTGGGAACTGAAGTGAACTAAAGAGCTTCTAATCTTGTTTTTGGCTAATCAACGATTCCATTGCTCCATCTCTTTGTCTTGCCTTGTGTGCACATGTGTGTGTGTATGTGTGTGCATGCTAGTGTGCTTCTCACTCATGCACTTGTGCCTTCACTTGTTCATGGTCATCATACCCTCCACACGTCTTCTTAGATTGAGAATTATGAGGAGGATCTCCTCACTTTGGTACTTGCCATTGTGCTAGAGTGACAGGAACTACTAAGACCTATATAAGTCTTTTCATATCCACTGTGTGATGTATGATCAAACATTAATGACTATCCCAGTCTCTATATGGAACGACCATACTAGACAAATGATATGCAAACTCTTCATGAATCTTCTAACATGGATGTACCTACATGTACTATTTCTGAAATCCATGATCAAGGATTTGAATAGGAATGAGTGTGTCCCTAGCCATAACTAAAAAAAGACAATAGATTTAGAAGTTCCTAAGCATTTTAAGAAATGCCAAGCCAAGGAATGCAAAATTCTTTCTTCAATGCCGAAGTGAGAAAAGAAAATGGGAAAGAATTATGACAACAAAGAGTACTTGAAGAAAGTGGTCATAATAATAGAAAATAATGAAGAAAGGTGCTCTTATATTCCAAATGATTTGTCAAATTCTCAAGAAGAAGTTCTCATACACTTCTTATGAGAGTATTGAAAAGTCTTCAATTGGACATATAAGGACTTAAAAGGAGTTGATTCAGATACATGTGCACATTGAATTCCCATGGAACTAGATGATCAACCATCAAAATATAAAGCATACACATATAATGAGAATTACTCTTATAAGATCAAAGAAAAGATTAATAACTTGCTTGTATCAGGTTTCATTTATGAAATTGATCATACAAAATGGGTATCACCTATAGTGATTTTTCCAAAGAAGAAAAGAAAACTATGTGTCTGCGTTAATCTTAAGAAAGTGAATGTATCCATTATAAGGGATAGATATCTGTTGCCAACTGCCAATCATTTACTAGAAAGAATAGTTGGAAAAGAAGTGTATAGCATCTTAGATGGCTTCTCTAGGTATACTCAAGTGCATAGCACACCAAAGGATCCATACAAGATCACCTTCATAACCAAATGGGTAATAATTGGTTTTGGATAATTCCATAATGAATAAAGGGAACATGTTCCAGACATTAGAATTTTTTTTTAAAATGTTGCTTATACAAAGTGTGCTTAAATTTGGGAAAGTGTGCTATCATGGTTTGCTAAGTAAAAATCTTTGGGTACATAGTCTCAAAGAATGGCATATCGATAGATAAGGACGAAGTAAGAGAAATCATAAAGCTACTTACACCACCAAATGCTATAGAATTCCAAGATTTTATTAGACATTGTGGATATTTTAGAAGGTAAAGAGTGTGAAAAAAATGTCATGGAACTAAAAAGATGTTTCATATTAGCACCTATTTTAAAAGCCTTGGATTGGAATAAACCATTTCACATCCACGTAGATGCATATAATTTCACAATTGGTTGCGCTTTAGAACAATTTGTTGATGAGGGAAGCAAGGACTTTTCAAAAGCATATTCTAGGAGATAACTCATCCCTACTCAAAGATATTATATGACTACTGAAAGAGAGGGACTAGGCATGGGTCAAATTAAAGAAGTTCATACACTATTAACTTGCACATAAATTCGAGATCTTTCTAGACCATCAAGCCCTTTTATACCTTGTTGAAAAGTCTTGTGCTACCTGTAGTTTAGTACAGTGGTTCCTTTTGCTTATAAAATATGATCTTGAAGTGGTAATCAAAAGGAGCAATGCTCATACCAAAGCTGATCATTTATCAAGAATCAAAAGCCAAACTTAGAACTTTACTTCTTCAAAAATTTCAAGTCATTGAAATAACATACCTTCACTCTTTTGCTTATTTCTCTTAGCACAAATATTATTTTGCCAAGATTTTCTAGTGGATCCTAAACAAGATGAGTATGTCTAACTGGCAAAATAGGAAATGCTACTTGTTTTAGTAAAACCGCCTATCCATTAATTAAAATTTTCAACTTAGCATCGACTTACAGCAAGAATCCGATGACATGCATCAAATTGGTGTGTTATGGCCACTTTTTCAGAACCTAAAATACTCCCTTGAAGACAGCTATGAAGAAAAACACTTTTATGATAGAACTCAATGCTAGGCATCGACTTTACACTGAGACTCGATGCCAACCATCGAGTTGCTCCACAAAGCTTATGTTTTTAAGAAGATTCAACAATACGTAAAAACTCAGAGAATAAAACAAGGATTTATTAGCACAAACTCGATGCCAGGCATTGAGTTGCTTGGGAAACTTGAACTTTTGAGATCATTACACAGTAGGCAAAGTATGAAGATGGAGGAGAGAGTATCATATACACAACTTTAATTAGTTCTTCTCATAGCTATGAAAAACTCAAAAATTTACAAGTGCTTTCTTACTCATAGAAGCCCAACTATACTCAGTCATACAAAATCTCTCACTCTCTCTCTCTTTTCTTTTTCTTTTTCTTCCTTTCTTTTTCTCGTCTATTAATACAAACCAGTTTATATATATTTTCTAAATCTCGTGACTTTTGAAAATTCTAGAACTAAAGTTAAGTCTAACTTTACAAATATGGTACATGTGTGAAATTATCCCTTCACATAGGCATGTGCTTTTCTTCTTAGACATTGACCTTCAACTTTATGTTCAATTTGTGATTGATTCTTCAACAGCTCCCCCTCAATCACTAATTGACATTCTCTATTTCTTCATATCATCTTCTTTTCTTTTTACTACTGCCATGCTTTTGAATCTACTGGTCTTCACACCATCCAAGATCTTTGTCATTATATCTACTATATGATCCTTTGTAGAAATGTTAGAAATTTACTCCACTTTAATTTCTTTCTCCATTACCTTTTCTCTCAAGAAATGATATTATACCATATGTTTTGTTCTTGCATGAAATACTAGATTTGCTCCAAGATAAAATGAACTAATGTTATCTCCATGTATTGTAGGTATACCTTGATTAATGCCCAAGCTTTTGAATAATGTCTACATCCATATGACCTCCTTAGCTGCTTCTACAAGTCCTTTGTACTCAGCTTCAGTTGATGATAATGCTATGTATGTTGTTTCTTTGAACACCAACTTACAAGCTTATCACCAATGTATATCATGTTGCCATGAGTTGATCTTCTATCATCTTGATTACTTGCCCATTCTGAGACACTATAGGCTCTTAACTTAAAATTTGAAGTAAAAGGATAATATAATCCTTCCTTTATGGTTTCGTTGATGTATTTGAGAACTCTTTGACCTACAATCCAATGTGGATCCTTTGGACAATGCATGAATTGTGACAGAGCTCCCACTGCATAACTAAGATCAGGTCTTGTTAGTGTAGCATAAATCAAAAGACTACTTTGTCCTAATAAGTTTAAAAATCATTTGTACACTGTAGGAGAAAGTTTATCATTTTGGTGGAGTCAACCATACTAACTTGACCAATACAACTTCAAAATGAAAATTGTCCAACTTAGGATGTTTTCTCAAAGACTTGAGCTAAAAGTTCTTGGGAATTGTCAATCTGTTGAGCAATTCCTAACTTGACTATTCTAGAGTCTATTGGACTCTAAGAAATCATTTATGCTATAACTTGAAGCAAACTCAAATAAATAAGTCCATTTAGACTTATTATCTTTTGAAGATTTGAAAAGGTTCTTGTACATAACATCTATCTAGGATGTTCAAGTTAGTTATCTAATTCTAACTGGCTAACCATGGTCTTTTGCAAAAGGAATCAGATACCATGTCTGAGCTAATTCCAAAAGATTTGGAAAGCAGAAAGAAATAACTAAAACCCTGCACAACCAATTCAAACTTCAAACATACGTAAACTTACTATGAGTCAAAGTCTAGTTGACTCAGGACTTTAACTTCTCAAATATCTATTTCAACAAGGTATTGAAGCATTGTCTTTATCTTTAAGTGAAATAAGATGGATTCTCAAAAAGATTCAAAGCAACTCGAAAACATCATCCAACCACAAAATACTAGTGTGGTAACCAACATCAGTGTGTCGACCCACTGAGGTTCTGCCGATGAGTTTAGTATTCAAATAATGCTTCACTTGAGACTAAGTTCAGGTCACATTCAGTCTTTTTGACTCCTAATCGTGAATGCAATTCTTGTGCATTTCTTTGAGTCAAAAGAGTGAATTTACCAAGTTACACTAGGAACTTGATGCTTGACTTAGTCAATTAAATCTTTAGTTGAAAAGATCAACTCAAAATCAAAGTCCAACTTCTTTCAGAAATTAATCTCTGATCAATAACACTTAAGCTTGAAGTGTTCTAAGAAGATCTTGGAAGTTACTTACTTCATATCTTCAGTTTTCTTAATCTTGAAGTTACCTTAAAGTATCGTAAGATACTACTTTCATCCTTTACGAATTAAACTTTCCTTGAAGTCTTAATTCCCTTGAGGATGAAACCTAACTTCAAAATCCAAACTAGGACTAAAAGATAATTATCATCCCACGGTCCGATGTCCTATACCATCTTTCCTACATCAATCTGAGTATAAAATCTAGTGTCCCATACCACCCTATTTTATATTCACATTAATGTGTGGGTGATTCTTATCCTAAAGTCTAAACATCTCTTGATAGAGTAACTTATCTCTTCAATTCTTTTACGAGAATTTGGAAGTTTCAAGCATTACCTCTAATTAGCTTTTCTAGGTTTTGATTCCTTTCACATGATCGCTTCACAATCATGTGCTTTGCCTTGGAAACTTGAAAACCTCTTGACAGAATATCAATTCTTCTTTACTAGGTTTTCAAATGAAAACCAATCAGAATTCCAAGTACTTGAATTTTCTCAAATTCAAGTTCAATTGGTTTATCCTTGACCAATTTTGTAGTGACAAGAGCTTTTAGCTTCTTGTCTTTAGATTCCTTTCTTAACTGATGCTTTTAGGTACCTATCCTGGCCACGACTTTTATAGGAATCTCTCTACTGCATAAGTCTGAGCATCCGCTCATGCTCTCTGGATTTGTACCAGAATCCCTTTAAGGATAGGCAAACACTTATGTTTTACCTTCCACAAACTTAAATATCGTCTTCACGGTTGCAGACTACATTTTTGGAATTCCTTCAGTCTGTTCATATTTGGAACAGCTTACTTTTTTCACATTTTTTCCATTCGATAAATGGAACTTGAGTGAATAATTCCTAACAAAATTTTGGCTGCCAATACTTGGGCAATCTACAAAGTAGTTCTAATCGGACATTCTTGGACAATCATGGCCAAGTTTGATCAAGTCTAGTTGATACTTGCGACGAGAATAAAGACTTAGTCTTTATCTTTTAAGATCTCTTAAACTATCTTAAGCTTCTTTGCTTACCTGTAGGATTTTTAGAGATCTTTCCCTCAACTTAAGTCCAAGCATTTTCTAATGCTTTTCAGATTCCAAAGCTAAGAATCTGTGATATACCTTTAGGTTATATCAATATTTGGACTTAAATACCAAAACTAGTGGTTAGGGATTTGTTGGGAACTACTTGCTATAAAACTTCTCTTGAAAGATACTAGTCTCACATTTAGGGATATTTTTCTTTCAAGAACTTTTTGATTCCTACCAAGGAATCAAGTACTACTAAGCTAATGATTCATCTTGGAATCTTTTGCTTTCCAGTCCATTCTCACATCTGGGGAGATTTTTCTTTCAAGAACTTTTTGATTCTCCCAAGGAATCAAGTAAAACTAAGCTAATGATTCATCTTGGAATCTTTTGCTTTCCAGTCCAATTATTCATATTGGAATTTTCTCCTTTACTGGAAAGATCTTCAAAAGGAATTCTAGACTTTTGGATAAGACCAAGACTTAAGGCTTTGCTTGTCCAAAAGACATTCTCATTTAACTAATGAAATAGTTAATTGGACTCTTTCATTAGCTTATCTTTAGGAAATAGCTTAATTTCCAAAGATTACTTTACTTGGATCTCTTCAAGGCCTTACCACTTGAAGCTAATCTTTTAGGAAAGAACTTGTTTCCTAAATTGTCTTTAGGAAATATCGTGATTTCCTAAGATATATCTGTTTCAAAAATGAAAATAATTTGAATCATTTCATTAATTGTCATAACTTTAAGAATTTTACTTGATTCCTAAAGATCAATTAATATTTGACTTGGTTTCTTTTTGAAGCCTTGAGTTAGCTTAAATAGAATCAAGCAAGTTTCCTTCAAAAATTTTCGCGTCGATTGAAGGCCTTGCATCATGCCTCGAGATGCATTTCTGGAAACTAACATCTATGAATACTAGAGTTCCATGGATTCTAGAAGTTCAATACTTCTACTTATTTTCATCAATGTTTGATGAATATTAAAGTATTAAACCTTCCAAAATCTCTTGAACTTACAAGTTCAATTGGTTTGTTTTTCAACAGAAACTTCCCTACTTGGGTGCATGAACATGAACATCCAAAAACAAATAAATCCTCGTTAGTTGCTAAGAATGTCTAGGTTCCTTCCCAAACTTAGACTGAGCGTGCACATTGAAAAGTAGCTCTATTTTCTTGGCATCTTAATGACAAGAAAGTACGAATATTTTCCTGGCATCTTAATGACAAGAAAGTATTCATACTTACTTTCAACATGCTTTCTTTTCCTCAAAAAGAATCTTACTAAGTGGTACCTATGTATCACTTTTTGGGAAAAAATAGACTAGATACTTAGTTGCATGATGTTCAAGATCCTTGCAACTAGGTAATTTTCTATTTTTCCCACCTAGCTAAGTCAAGTTAGAAAAAGAAAGGAACGAAAGTATACATGTTCAGCTGCTTACCAAAAGAGCATACATGTGCTCATGCATCTACTTGCATGCAAATGCATGTTCATGTATGCAAATGCCCATTCTTGGATGCAAATGCATGTGAGTACATGCAAGTGTAATGAACTTAAGCAAATCTCAAGCTTATTAGGTATGCAAACAAGCATCCATGCAAAAACAACCGGCTTGCTATTCTGGCAAAAGATAATTATTCAAGTGCATGAACTGGAGAATTAACTACCTTTCCCAAGCAAGTGTGAACTTGATGTGCATAAACATTCTTTTATGCACAAATAATCTTTTCTTTTTTGTGCATGAATGGAAATAGAAATTTCAATTGCATGCCTAAAACTGAAAAGTACTTTGTATACTTTTTGTGTCATTTCAATACGGTTTAGTTCTCTAATTAGCTTTCATGTTGAGATAATCATAATTGGACTATGCTTTTAGTCCTACTCAATGCATTCTAAATGAAAGCATTCGAGCAAACAAATATCAAAATGAAAACATAATTTGGAAAATAGTTAGCTCCACATAGAGCTATGTCCTTCCCTTGATCCTTTGGAAGAGTGATTCATTTTCTTTCCTTTGAACATCAGGAAAAATCTTTCTATGCAAAGAAGATCCAACTTTCATAGCAATGCTCACATCTCTCCAGAATCTTGAAGAGAGCCATCTTTTGCCATCGGATCATGCTTCACTTGAAGGAGATATGAAATGAAGCAAAGAGCTTAAAAGGCAAAGTTCTTTGGAGGTCAAATCGACAAAGAGTGGTTGGCTTCACTCGGGCTTGAATTTCGAATATATCCTATTGGTACCCAATGGCTTGGCTCCAATCTAAAGCTATCTGACTTATGCTGTGGATGCATTCGCCTTCCCTCCAGCTCGTCGACAAAGAAACTTGGATGAGAAGTTTGTTGTGCCTCGTTGGATAGCCTGCTTGTTTGCCGTACCTATGTCGAATCCAGAAGAGGCGACTTGACGGTGAACTCAGCATCGAAGGTTCCTTCCAGAAGCTCGCATGGCTACAAATCCGCTTAAAAGTTCAAATAAGAAAAACAAGAAAATTACAAGCAATCTAGCAGGCGCTCTGTTGGGTAGATGAAAGCCTCCTGTACATAGAGGTCACGGGTTCAAACATCATGTGCCCGATGCAGGTTACCTCTCACTTATGTCGTCCTCTGGGAGTTTTGAAGACGCGCGATCTGCAGAAGAAGATCGCGGGTTCAAATTCCACGCGCAGCCGGCTGTTGATTGAATCTTGCTTTTTGCAACCTGCTACAGCACGCGGACAATAGCTTATAAGTTTTTCTCTTGAGATTATGAGCACACCAGATGTGCGCTTTCTTGGATAGGGTGTATGAGTCACTTGAGGGAGGCCACGAGATCAACTCCCGTGCACGACCTGCTGCAGATATAAGACTTGCTTTCTCCTTTGAAGCCTCCTCCTTGATGTAGCCCGCCAAAAGGATTTTGGAAGGATAAATGATGCACCCGCGAGCAACATACACCACTCACGGCTGAATTCGTGATAGGCAAAATGAAGCTAAAGCTATAATAATGATGGACAGTTGCATGATGAAGCTCACTCCAAGGTCACCATGGAAGCTTTGATACCAATGCAAGAGAGTAAGGATTACAACCACCACATGCTAGAGAGATGACTCCTCCCAACCAAATGGGTCTATATATAGCTCTCTCCCAAGGATTGCCTTCTTGGGCGGGTTGATACTAATCATCCAAGTGTTGGCCATGTAACTACATGTGCGCCAAGTGTCCCAGTTAACTCGAGTTAACTCAAGTAGATGCTTCTAGAAGGCTCTAGATCTCTTTGGGCAAAATACTCTCTTCATGTCTCCCATGGGGATTGAACCCAAGACCTCCTCCTTCACATCCTTGAGACTTTACCACTAAGCTAAGTGGATCACTTGTTCACAAGAACACAAGACCTCCTAGTAAGTCTAAACTTGAGATCTTTGGTCATACACACGGATGACCAAACGGTGTCCGATTTCAGATCTGTCTGAACCGGCCAGACCCTTCGATCGTAGACTTACTTTATTACAACTTCCTTAGGTCACTGATCTTGAAGTCTTTCTCAAGTAATCTCTTTACCTCCTCAATTCCTTCATGTGAAGTACCTGTGATTATAATGTCATCTACATAAATACAAATGTAGATTGTACCTTCCTGTGTTCTTTTGATGAGTAGACTTGGATCTACTTTTGAACTTTGATATCCAAGATCATTGAGATACTTCACCAATCTATAGTTCCATGCTCTTGGAGCTTGCTTCAATCCATAGAGTGCTCTTCTCAATCTACAGACAAAATTTGGATACATGGAATCTATAAACCCTTGATGTTGTCCCATGTATACCTCATATGATCTGTATCCATTCAAGAATGCATTCTTTATATTCAGTTGACTCAAAGTCCATCCTTTTGAGGTTGGAATAGCAATGATTTTCCTTATAGTTGATATCTTAGCTACAGGACTCAATGTCTCATTATAATCTATGCCATAAGTTTGGGCATAGCCTTTCACCACTAGTCTAGCTTTGTATCGGGCTATACTTCCATCTACAAACTTCTTCACTTTATAAATCCATTTATTTCCAATTACCTTCTTACCATTTGGTTTAGAAACAAGTTCCCAAGTCTAGTTCTCCTCTAGTGCATTGAATTCTTCCTTCATTGCTTCTTCCCATTGCTTCTTACCTTTTGGTTCATCATAGTTCTAAGGTTCTTCATCGTCGTTGACCATATATGCATAGTTCTTCTTAGTTATGTAAGAAGTATCATAAGAATACATTTCTGGTTTCCTTCTTGTCCTACTTGACCTCCTTGGTTCACATTCTTCATGTGTGTCTGGATACACGCCTTCATCAAATATAGGAGCTTCTTCATTTCTTCTTGTTAATCCACTTCTAGATGTACATGCTTGCATATACTCTTCATCTACATTCACCTACATGCTTGATTTTCCTTTCTCACATCTTCTTACCTCTTCTTCAATTTCTTCAACTATATGACTTTGATCTACATACCAACTTTTTTGTTCATCAAATGTAACATCTCTAGAAACAAGAAATTGTTTGGTTAGAGGATTCAACAACCTATAACCCATCTGCTTTTCATCATAACCAATGAACACATATTTTTTTGCCTTTGGTTCAAGTTTATGTCTAAGTTGTGATGGCACATAAGCATATGAAATTGATCCAAACACTTTACAATGATCTAGTGTTGGTTTCTTAACCCACCAAGCTTCATATGGAGTCATTCCATTTAGAGTTGTACATGGTAATCTATTCACAAGATATGTAGGTGTATTTACGCCTCAGGCCAAAAATAATTTGGACAATTCTTCTCCTTCATCATAGCTCTGCCAAACTCAACCAAAGTCCTATTTCTTCTTTTTGCTACACCATTTTGTTGTGGTGTATACCTACAGGTTATTTCTCTCTTAATACCTGCATCTCAAAGATAATCATTGAACCCTTGGTAGAAGTATTCTCCCCCTCCATGAGACCTTAGTCTCTTAAGCTTTTGACCTATGACTCTCTCTACATATGCATGAAAATGCTTGAAAGCTCCAAAAACTTCTGATCTTTCCTTCAAAACATACATAGTTATCCATCTTGTAGCATCATCAATGAAAAGAACATAATACCTTGATCCACTAATAGATCCTTCTTTTTTGGGTCCCCATGCATTTGTATGAATGAGCTCTAGTACTCCATCATGTTTGAATCCTTTCTTCTGAAACGTTAACCTATGTGCTTTTCCCATCTGACATGCTTCACATTTATAATTTATATGTTGACTCTGCACATTTGGTAATCCTAGTACATATTGATTTGCAACCATAGGTTTAATTCCTCTTTCGTTGAAATGACCTAACCTCTTATGCCAAAGATCAAGTTTTGTAATCACTCCTTCACCATGTGTGAGCAAAGCTTGAACAATGTTCCCTTGCACTCTCTGGATCCATTCTCTGGATCTTCAACAAATACTCCTTCTTTCTTACCACAAACAATCTGATTATATCCATTCTTTGGATCTTCAACAAATACTTTTATACTACAACTCATTTCTCGACATGTACGTGCATGGTGCTAGTTCTACAAAATATGGAGACTATAGAATAGTCTTTTCGATAGTTTCCATCACTTGTAGGAGTGCCTCTATTCTGCCCAAGTGTGTTTTCCCAAGTGCCTGCACTAGTTTTAGTTGTGCTAGTCATGGAATTTTGAATGTGGCTTGTCCTTCCTTAGTAATGCTTCCACCACTAACCAATTGAGGTTCATGTTCTTCTTCAAAAGTGGGTTCAATTGGTTTGGACATTGTCTCTTTAGCCTCAAGTAGGTCAAGTGGGGGGTCTAGACATGGGATTGTAATATGTTCAGTCATCTAATTTTGTAATTCTATTACTCGTACCAGTAATGTGTTCAATCCTTCCAATAATGCGGGCAGTGTCACATCTTGTGTAGTCTATGTTCTAGCTTGTTCTCGTAGATGCAAGGTGGTGTTATCACTTCATAGATTATTGCATTCTTTGGATAGACAATCATAGTCCTATAACAATCATGCATGATCCTCTAGGTGGATCTTTATATTTTCTAAAGGAAGAGATTTGAAGCAACTAGGGCTAAGTGGCTCTTTTTTATGGTACATGATAGCATTGAAATCTCACTATTCTACTCTTGGAGGTGCTAAGCTTCTTCTTTTGTTGCTGCTAGGTGATGACGGAGAAGACCCATATTGCTTGTGAGTTGACCATTGCATGTCACCTTTTGGAAGTTTGTCTTCATTCTCTGCTAGTGCCTCTTTTGCTTTTTGCTTTAACTCAAGATCCATTGTATGATAAGACTCCCTAATCTACTGATAGTGTACATTGAGAGAAGCATTCTCAATATTCAAGGAGTTTAGGTTTTCTTGGAGCTGATTCGTGGTTTGCTGTAGAGCATGGTATTTTTGTCCCAAGGATGATAACTCTTCCCTAACTTGATTCATACACATAAACATTTGTTGAATAGCATTTTTTATAATTGAGGATTAAAATGGTGAAGATGAATGCATGATGGTATGTTGTTCATGGTTAGATGCAGAGGGAATGGGAAAGGGGTAGGGAGGTGTGGATATTGAAGTGATTATGGACAAGTGTGTTGAGGAGAGTGGGTGTGTTCTAATTGATGTGTGTGTGGTGGTGGTGAGTGAAGTGGAAATCATGAGTGGTGGTGTAGTGGAAGGTGAAATCTCCATGTCATTGGACGTGTGATCTATTGTGCTAAGTGTGTATAGTGGTGTGATGGTGTGTGGTTGTGTTGGTGACAACAAATTAATTACACATGTGGATTGACTTAAAAGAAGGGGTTCTTGTATGGGCAATCAATGAAGCATGTCCAAAGAGTGGAGAAGAGATGATTGATTGGCTGGATTAATAGGGTTGAAAATTGGGAATGTTGTGGTGGGAATGTGAGGAAGGGATTGAGGGAAGCTAGCGGTAAGGTTGGTGGGATGGAGTGTGGTGACTAGGGGTTTGGGTCCAACACCATGGTGGTGCCTTGATTAGAGGGTGATGGAGGGAGCTCAAGGGAGTTAGGTAGTTCCATGGAAATAGTGAGGTCCCTGGGTGATGTTGATGTTAACAATTGTTCCTGATCATCATAGCTGCTCGATGCATTTGCATCTACCGGAACTCGGATGTACTCACCCGATCCAAAAAGTAGTCGAATGCAATGTGGGTCGAAATGTGGTAGAGGTTCGTCTTTCAAGTATCTGAATGCTTCCAATGTGCCCATATTTTCAATTAACATATTAAATACCTCAACAAATGCTGCCTTGAACCCACTGTTTGTTGATTCCTATTGCAATATTTCATGGCTCTGTTGTTATGTTAGTTGACTTCTTGCCCATATAGCCTGCATCATGGTGTATAGTCATTGAACTGCTATCGTATAAGTAGATACATCCGATGTGTCTTCTTCCCTAATGCTTATGTCACCTTGTGTGTCCTATTGAGTTTCCTCGTGTTGTTGCTAAGCCACAAGATTGTCCACTGGGACCTGCTGACTTCCATCATCATCTTGATCTATATCACTGATTGCTCTATCATCATCTTCTTGGTCCGTTGTGTGATGTCCTTCCTCGTGGTTTGGCTAGGAGCTAGGGTAGCTCAGTCTCTCATATTCTTTTGAAAAGAATTGTGCCTCTGAAAATTGAAACTCAATAGAAAATACATCTTGCATCTCAAAGTCAAATGTGGTATTAAGAGGGTCTATTTCCATGTTAGATATCAAAAATGCAAAGGCAATTTTTCCCATAGTAGTTGTAGGTTCGAAAATCACATGTGCCCTTGTAATTGGGATAATCGTTGTGGGTGCACTAGGAGTAGTTCTGTCACTAGTCAATCCCTCAAGTGTTGGCATGTGTGATAGTCAGATGCAAATCAAAGGGATGGCTGACTACTGTTCTATAGGTGACTGTTGTGGTGATGGTTGAGGGGGAGGCAAGGTGTCCACTTGTAGGTTGGCAATGGATCCCCTAATGCATTTACTTGAATGTGCTTTAGAATGTGCTTTAGATTTATTGGTTCTTTTGTATTGTTGCAGTTGAGCACTAGACAAGGCCATCTCCACTAGGACATCATACGCCAAGCACATATATATTATCTGTGTGATTGCATAGCATCCATGAATCACCCTCTTATGTGCCCATCTTTGATTCTCCAGAATTCGTTGTTCTTGAATCTAGCTAGCCAAATTGATTATCTTTCGAGTAGTGTTGGCTAAATACAACCCGAACTAGATTCCCTTATGGGCTTGCATGAAACGGTCTTGATCTGAGAATGCAAAATGATGCATGCATATGTGTAATGGCATGGACAACTCTAGAGTGATGGCTAATATATAGGCCCATTTCAATACATCTCCTTTTTTCATTGATTCTAGAATTAGACTTTCTTTTTTTGTGGGAGTATGGGAGTGTTGCTCTAGCACGATGGTGAGAACCACGTTAAGAAGCTCCACCTCCTTAATGTCAATCCGCGGAAGAGATAGGAGTGATATGAAGATCGTGAATGTGAGATGAAGTGAGAGTGAAGGTGAGAAGCATAGAGATGCACACACACATACACACACACTACAAAGAGACAAGCAAGACACAATGGAAGGTGAGAAATCAACTCTATTACTCAAGAACACTATTACAAGCTCAAAATAGCTCTAAGCTCTTCTCTACTCACTCAAGCTAACCTCAAAAATGAGCTCTCTAGCTCTTTTTATAGATTCTAGACTAGTTTTGACCGGTTTCACATCTAGTGACAGGCATAGTTAAAAAATAGGTCCTATGCGCTATTTGAGAGGGTAAACGGTGTCTAAAAATAACCAAAATTGATACGCTCATTCTACCTAAGCTCCTCAAGCTCGAGGACTCCTCGGCTTGCACAAAATGGAGCAAGAAATTAAGAAAAGGGTTTTTCTATATTACATATGTTACAATAGTGATAAAAATCACTGTTGGAGGTTTTTTGAAAAGTATTTTAAAACATAAATCTTTGAAAAAATTGATTCGACTGGATCCCTGCTCTGCCTTTACATGCTTCCGCGTCTTCTATGCCTCTAGCTACTGCCAACAGGGAGCCACTAATTTTCAAAGCTACTCTAATAAGATCATGAGTGACTTTAAACTTCTTAAAAGGGGGCTCCATTACTAATGAGGGAAGAATAAAAGTTCTTGGAAGCTCTTTCTTTTCAAAGGTTGGAGAGTGATAACTAAGTAGTAACAATGGTACAAGTCTAGTTTGGGTAGAGGTGCGCTGAGGTATTATGTGAACCCAGCTCTCTCCCACGATGTTATGGAGTGCTTCAAAATCTTTGGAGAATAATTGGTACCTTCCCCAAGTATTGCCATTGAAGCACATGCTTCTTTCAAAAATATGCTCGATGTATATGAGGGGTCCTCCTAAGCCTTGAAACCAATGTGACATGGAGTCACTCTATCTTTCTGATCGGTGGATCTTCTATAGGCGTTGGACCAGTAAAGCCTTGGAATTCAAGGGGCAACATCAAAGGATGGTCTTGCATTGGTAGATGTTCAAGATCCAAAGAATGTAGGCTAAGGACGACCCCTGATGATTCTTCTATCTGCATTTTGATCTTGAGTGTTTGTGCAAACACATTAGCATGAAAATTAATCTCGATCCCAACAAAGCAAGACCACAATCCCTTTCCATAATTGGTGTGTCTCCTATGTAGCCCTTGTGATGTGAAGTGAACTTTTAATGATATTTTTGTGTCTAATGCAAGTCATTAGACTTCCTACATGATTGCTCTAAATAATGCATGTCATTAGCTGTGGTTATGTGATATATGGTGAGTGTTTAGGTTGACTCTACATTGTCTTTGGTTTGTGCAATGAACTGGAGGAAGTAATCGATGGTTGTTGGCCCTCCGGTAGACATATTTGTCTTTTGCCTAACACCATTGTAGTGTTATACTGCTTCCAAGGCATAGTCTGATTCATCCTTTTGTTCAGGTGCCGAGCTATGGTTGGCTCTTCCATGGTGGTGTGTGAGAGGTTCCACAAGCACTCTGCTTTGGAAAAGAAGAGAGGTCCAACATTGCATAGATCTAGGCAGGCATGCTAGAAGTTTGGAGGGTATGCTCAAGGGGTTAATGGTCACAAGATGTCCATGGATTGTGCCCTCTTGGCTGAAGAAGGGGAGGAAAATTTCTTGGGTACTCTTGTGTCCAAGGATAGTCTCCATCTGTCCAGAGAGGGCCACCCTTGGTGGGAGGATTTGACTGAAGATCTTCTAGACTGCGTTCTTTTTCATTTTGTGGGGGTAGGGCTTGCTTTCTATTGAGTGAAGGTGGTTAGGGATCTTGACTTCTATCACTTGTTGTTGGCTAGCTACCCGAAACTGGAGGGAGCATTTTCTAATATTTAAGTCCACTCAATTATAATATATCCAATTTTGGCCTAGAATCAGAGGTTTTATCAGGTCATCATCATGATAGATTACGAGCTTCACCATCAAGGTTACGTCTTCTATGAGGATAGGAATTTCCACCTCACCTATGCAAGGGGTTTCCATGCCTCATAGCCCTATGAGGTATGCCTGAACAAGACTCATTTTGATTTCCATGGCTTGATAGTAAGACCACCTAATCATACTAGTTTCTACACCTAAATCAATTAGAGACCTAATATTCTTAAGAGAGGTGCCTTGCCCTATCTAAATCGTAATGAAAGGTCTCCTATCCACTATGCTAAGGTAAGCATTTGGCTTTGTTTGAAACATTGCAACGGGATATCTGGGGGCTTCTCCATTGGTATAGGTAGTGACTAGAATGCCTTCTTCTAATTGATCATTGTGTTCCCTCCGTAGTCCTTGTCTTCTTAATTTCATACTTTTGATGCACTTTAGGGCTTCTGCTTGAGCTTCCTCTCTAATTATTTTTTCTTCCTCTTTGCACTTCTTTTCCAAGGTGACTTGTCTAAGCATATCCCCAATTAGAGGTTCTTAGTAAATCTTGACTCTATAGCCACTAATATAATTTGGCATTATCCTTCCATGGTGGATAACTGCACTGCTCCACTCGTTGAAAGTCTATTTATAATTGTAGGTCCATAACCATGTTTCTCTAACTTTTGAGGATGTTGCTTTAGCATATAGACTAGGACTAAATCTTCCACCTTCAAGCCTTTATCTTTTACATGCACATCAAAATAGGCCTTTTTTCTCTTCTTGGCTGCATATATTAATTCTCTTGCTCTTATTCTAGTCTCTCCTAAGCGTTCTAAGTCCATGATCCTAGATGATAACTCCTGGCTAGTCCATTGATGCTCTTGTGCAACCTTAAGGATGGGCATCAAAAAATCCAAGGGGAGCATTGCATTCAGACCAAAATCCATCTGAAAGGGAGTTGCATTGAGTAACATCTTGTAGGCCACTCAATAAGCCCAAACAACATGATGTAATTGTTTGTCCCAATTTGAGCTTCTATTTTTTATGAGTTTAGTCAATACATTGCAAAGGATCTTGTTAGTACTCGCTGCCTATCCATTGGATTGAGAATGATATGGTGCAGACTTGTTGTGAATCACCATAAAATCATGTAACAATTATTCAATGACTTAGTTTAGAAAGTGAGTCCCCCTGTCACTCACTAGCTCTATAGGCAATCCATACCTTGTGAAGACATTCTCAAATAAGAATTTTTCGTGTGTGCATAATTATTTTTAGTAGCCTTAGCTTCTACGCATTTGGTTAGATAATCTATTGCTACAATTATGTATTCAGCATGACAGCCTTTGGTAGGGCCATAATTAGTCCAACAAAGTTTATGCCCCACTTAGAGAATGCACATCCTTCGATCATGGAGTGGCATCTCATCTCTACATGTTGGATACTGAGCTCTTTGACAAACATCACATCTCTTTACATTAGGTATGTGCATCCATATGAAGAGTGATCCACTATAGTCCCAAGGATAGTATGGCCTTGATTATCCAATGAGGCCCAAAATGACCTCTTGCAATACCTTGGTGTGCAACCTCTAGTATTCTCAAGTATTGACCCTTGTGAACACACTATCTCAGATATCCATCTCTTCCTCTCTTGTACAAATTTACACCAATGATTTTGTAGTCTTCAGCTTCTTGCTCTAGACTTTGTTAGGGGAATAAGGGGGTATATTTATGGTTGCTCATATTCAAGATGAAGCACATAATAGTTTTGCTATTTCAAGAGAAATAATACTTTGTATGGGAAATACTCTTAAAATAGGCTAATGACTAAGGTTTAAATGAAAGGATATGAGAAGGGGTGTGAACTGTATTCAAAAGGGCACAATTAATGGCTATGTATAATTATAGTTTTTAATGAAAAGTCATCTCTCTCTGGTTTTCATACATGATCTGCACCATCATATTCTCCTTCTCTACATGCATGAACATCAACATGAATGGACAAATATTCACGGGGAATTAATCCATTGTGCTACAAGGTTAACACTTGGCGACCATGAATGGTTCCATCCCACATGATTTCATCAAGAGGATGATTTTGTATGGTATCCAGCACCCAGGCTTGTATTCTTCTCTTCCTCTGCATTGGTTGGCCTAACTACTACATTGGATATTGTTTATGGTTCAACATTCATGTCTGCACATGGTTTATCCTTGGTTGTTTTGCATGTCCTATACATCTTCACATGCCACTAGGGATGGCAATTACAAGAAAACATATGTTTCTTGTATTAATAGTCGAGAGTCCAAACACAAAAATAAGAAAATCTAGTTAGGCTGATATTATGATGCTCAAGTGCCACCGGTGTGATCATTTTCCCTGTTATGACTGCCGCACATCCTCCCTCTTTCATCCTCTCTATTGTCAACAAACAAAGCCACCGTTGGTTTTTTATTTTCTCCTCTATTCTAATACTGATATCCAGTCAATATGGATGCTCAAGATGCTTTGTAGACATAGATCTCCCTACATTACAAAACCCATAGTATGTGTTGCCCAAGGCTGTGAAGTTGCATCAAGCACCCACATCGCCAAACACATTACAAGAACTCTCGTCAAGAGAGCAAGCAGAATCTTCTCACACCCCTTCTCATCCCTTCTCGTTGCTTTCGCACAGCTGGTATGGTTCTCCACAAGAGCCACTCTATGATGCTTCTGCTTCAAGCTCCATGCCTTCTCAGAGTCGTATGAGCAGGCTTGAGCTTGTTAATGCCCAATTGTCAATTGAATCCTCCATCTTGTGAACTATGGGTGCATCACCAACTAAATTGATAAGATCAAATGTAGAATCTAGCACCACAAGGCCCGAGCCCCCAAGAAGGGTTTCATTTGATGACAATCAAGGACCTTCTAGCTTACCATATGGTCGTATGATAGTGGATATAAGTCCATTTTTGCTTGTGTAGAAGCTTAATGAGTTATCAGGTGCTCCTCATTTTGCATCTATCCAAGGAGATTACCATATGAGTTGCACCATTCGCTCAGCACATGAGTGAACTTGTGCCAATGCCACATCCTCAAGATTGTAGTCCAATTTAGGGTTTCAAGCAAGAACACCAAGGATCATTGTTGATAGTCAAGGTCAAGCACAAGCATAGAAGCACATCAAGCAAGTGGACACACAAGAAGAAGGAGCATGTAGGGAGCTCCAAGAAGCACATGTCAAATTTTCAAAAGAAATCCCTATAAAAATAGTGATTTTTATCACTAAAAACCATTGTAAAACCATTTCTATTTTTGTAACTCCATTTTGTTCAATCTGAGGAGTCCTCGAGCTTGAGGAGTATTAGAAGTATCATCTTGCCAATTTTCATATTTTTTAGACTCCGTTTGAGCCCCCAAATAAGCCTTGGAATCTAATTTTTTAACTAGGCCGGACACTAGGTCTAGACAGGGCCAAAACCACTCAAGAAAATATAAAAAGGACTGGAGAGCTCATTTTTGAGGTTAGCTTGTTGTAGATTTGAGCCTTGTAAGAGAGTTCTTTTGTAATTGAAGATCTTCCATTGTACCACTCTTTGCTCTTACTTTGTGCACGTGTGTGTGTATGTGTGTGCATGCTTGTGTGCTTTCACTCACGCACTTGTGCCATCACTTGCTCACGGTCTTCATACAGGTCCTCACGTCTCCATGGATTGACATTTATGAGGTGAATCTCCTCGCACTGGTACTTGCCATTGTGCTAGAGTGACACCAAATTTGGTGCCATTGTCGGGGAGAGAGCTTGGAGGATGAGCATGTGACGGTAAGACGTAGAGTAGCGATGTTGGAAGGTAAAAAAAATCACCATTTTCAGTTCAGTTTTTGAGTTTCTCTTCATCTCCATCTTCACCATCACCACCATTTCCCCCACCTTCATCTTCTCATATTTTTATTCATTTTTTGTTGTAAATTCCATCATTTTTGACTTATGGCTATGAGAAAGAAGCATAGAGGGGGTTGATAGCTCAAAACGCTAAAGAAATACCCATGAAATACCCTCAACACACCAAAATCTGAGCGACAGTATTGCAGAGTGACAAGACCTATGTTTGGTATCGCAAGTGGAGTATCATGGATTTAGAGAGTGAACCTGCATCTATAGGCACAAAGGAGTGACAAGGAGAACCTAAGGTACACATATTTGTAAAAAAATTTGAATTTGGATCTCAAAAACTCCAAGTATCGTGTTCGGTTGAGTTTGAGTATCATGATACCAGAACTCCCATGTATCGCGATACTTGTCAAGCATCATATCTTCAAGTGCTAGTATCACGATCGAAGTCACCTGGTGGTATCATATCGCGGTCCACCTACTATCGTATCATGTCGTTCACAGTATCGTATCGTTGACCAAGCAGTATCATATCGCGTGCATGATTGGTATCATATCGCCAACTTAGTATCGTATTGTCTATTGTTCCGATATTGTATCATGCACCTTGTGGTATAGTATCGTGCCACAAGAGGTATTGTATCGTCCACCTAGTGGTATCATATCGCGAGGTCAAGTGGTATTGTATCGTCTGAAAGGTATCCTATCATGTAGAACTTGGTATCGTATCGTGCCTTGGATCTCTTGGTATCGTACGTCTTGCTAGCAGTATTGTATCATGGAAGTTGGTATTGCCTTGGTGGTATCGTATTGCCTGAGGTGGTATTGTTGATAGTGGTATCATGTATCGTGGAAAACAAAGGTATCGTATCATGAAAATCTAGTATCGTATTGCCTGTTTTGAGGTACTTCCAAAGAGATCATGTTTCCCTATTTTAACCCCTAGAACCTAGAATTGGCATAACTTTCTCATACGAAATCTGTTTGTGGTGATTTTGGGTTCGTTGTTATTTTGAAGTTGACCCTCAGGTGAAACTAGGAAACCAAGGAGTCCGAAAGGATTTTGAGCAATACAAGAGAACCTTGGGTCTACAAGAAAAATCTTATGAACCTAAGATCTGGTAGACATTTAGCCAAGGATAAGCAAAGCATTAGATCATCTGAGGCTAGTGTCAACCATACAACTAGGTCTTGGGCACAACAACTAAGTGGTTATCCCTACACACTAAGTTCTGACACAAGTGATTCAGAAATGTCTTTTAGCATGGAGAGACCCACATGGTACTGCTTATTTACAGAAACCAAAAAGCCCCTATAAGACTCGATTGGAGTATATCAGGACCAACCAATTAGGTGTAAGCATTTATGAGGATTGCCTGAGGCAATCAGTGGTCCAACTCAAAAATCCATATCAACCTTTTCGACTTGAACACCCAATTATCAAGTTTGAAGAGGTTTTGTACATTGATAAGGAAGAAACCATGTATGTGGTCACCAGCTTACCAGACAGGACAGATGAGTTTGGAAATATCATCCCTGAGAACGAGTTGGGAGAGGTAGAACAAGGAGACCTAGGACGAGAACCCAAGACTCCTAGAGGTAAGTTAGTCTTGACTAGAGTAATCACTCAAGATTGGATCCCTTAAGACAACAAAAGCATAAAACTATTCATGAATAGAGAAACGGAGAAAGCCTTTTGGAGATTCAAGCCAGATCAACCTAGCCTAATAGTCACCATTTATGAGTTCAAGGACCCGAAGATACCAGGGAAAGTTGTCTATCTAAATGACACATGAGAAAGAATGTTCTTGGAACATGACGCTTAGTAAGATGGTTTCTCTTACTAATGGAATATGACTTTGAAGTGGTTGTTAGGAAAGGTAGAACCGACCTCAGGGCACACCATCTTTCTCACATCACTTTAGGAGAGTCACCACAAGCAGTGTCTGATGAATTGCACGATGCTTATATGTTAAATTTAGAAGTTGTTCCTAAATGGGCAAATAAGTTGGTACCTGTCTTAACCTTTGGACCTACAAATAAGAACATAAAAACAAACAAAGAAGAAATTGTAAGATCACAAAAATATCAAATATTGGCAGGACGCATATACAAACAAGATACAAATGGTGTATTAGCTTGTTGTGTCGAGGATGATGAACATAGTAGTTGGTTGCAACAAGCCCATCAAGGATTTCTAGGAAATCACTATTCTAAACAATGAACATTGCAGAATCTAAAACGTCTAGGAGTGTATTGCCCTAGCATGGATAAAGACATTCATGAGTGGATTAAGAATTGTCCAAAATGCAAGGAGAAACCCCCAGTGGAGCATGCTACCCTTTATCACGTGTCATTAATTCCAGACTGAAGTGCTTCATTGGTAGACTTCATGAGATTAGGAACATTACCCAATGGGGCTAGTCTAGCAAGAAGAAGAAGCATGGAGCAAGAGGCTCAAGACTATGCCTTAGTTGGAGACAACCTATATTGAAGAGGCAGAGACAGATACTTAAGATTGTGCGTTCACGAATCAAACTATTTGAAAATCTTAGAAACTTCCCATAGCAGTGTTGCAGGCGGACATTTTGGTCATGATCAAGTAATTAAGACTATTCTATTCTCAAGACTTTAGTGGCCCACTCTTCATATGGATGCACATACCTATGTGAAGAAATGTGACACATGCCAACGTGTGCAATATCCGATTAGAAAAGATGAGATGTCGTTGAGGCCAATAATGGGAGGACGTGCATTTTCAAATGGGGTATAGAATTTTTAGGTCCCATTAACCCCTAGCAAGAAACTCCCATGCCGAATACATTATTGTAGCCACAGATTACCTTACAAAGTGGGTAGAAGTAAAAGCCGCGACAAAGAATGATGCTGAAATGACGACAAAGTTCTTATTTGAGAACTTGTTCACCAGATATGGGTTACCAATAGAGTTATTAAGTGATAGAGGTACGCACTTCTTGAACCAAGTTATTGAAAACCTGCTCCAAGAATTCTTGGTAATTCATAAGAAGTTTGCCCCCTATCATCCACAAACTAACGGACAAGTCGAGCATGAATAAGATCCTATGTAATGTATTGATAAAACTCGTAAATAATAAACGCTCTGATTGGGACAAACAGCTTCATCATGCTATTTTGGCTTACTGAGTTGCTTACAAAATAGTACTCAATGCTATCCCATTTCATATGGTCTTCCGATAGAATGCTATGCTACCATTGGACTTCCTAATCCTAGCATTAGAAGTAGCACAAGAGCATGAGTGGAATGGACATGAATTGTACTCTAGGATCTTTGATCTAGAAACGTTTAGGTGAGACGAGGTTGGGAGCGACAATAGGCATCTATGCTGCAAAGAAAAGACAAAAGGCATACTTTGATGCACACATCAAGGATAAAGGTTGAAAGAAGCAGATCTAGTGTTGGTTTATACACTAAAGCAGCATGCCCGCAAATTGGAGAAACGAGGATATGGACCCACGATCATTGATAGAATTTCCACTAGCGATGCGGTTCAATTGGACACTCGACAAGGTGACATCTTTCCAAACTATATTAGTGGATGTCGAGTCAAGCTATATCAAGAACCTCTTACAGAGGATATGTTAATGAGACTCAACATTGCTAAGAAGCGAAAAGAAGAAGAGTTGAGGGTCAGAGAAGCAGCACAAGAAGAGGCTAGAGAGCACATTAGGTGAAATAAGTTAAGGCGACTAGGCCTAGATGTCAACCCAAAAGCCCCAAAATATCGCATGGACATGTGCCAAAAATCGGGCATAATTACTTCTCGCATAATCAATCGACGCCCCTTTGTGATCGTGGAGGTAGGACGAGGAAAGAGTGTAAGGACTGTGAGAGCCTTGTTTGACTCAGGTGCAGCAACTAGTGCAGTTAGACTTTCATATTGCCAAGACCTGCAATTGAACAACATGTCCATAGAAGCCTATCTCATAGGTTTGGGAGGTATGGAAATCCCTTGTTTGGGCGAGGTGGAACTTCCCATCTACCTTCAAGATGTTCTAATGAAAGTCAAAATGCTAGTGTGTCATGATGAGGATCTTACAGAGCCACTTGTCTTGGGTCAAGATTGGATTTATGACCATGCAGTCAAGTTGAACCTAAGAAGTCAATTTCTTCAAGTTTGGGTACAAGAACAATGCATTACTTTAGAATTAGAGAATTGCATGCTCACAAATCTATATGTCACACATTCTCTTAGTTCTTCTAGGACTAATCTTAGCAAAAAAGATGTTGTATGTGTCAAAAGCTCTATGTTCCAAAACAGCTCAATCATGGAAGAACAGTCTCAAAGACAAGCGGACTCTTCCTCTTGTGAAAGGATGAATGCCGCCACCACAACTCAACCAAAAAGGCAAGCAACACAGTACATGATAATCGCTATATCAAATAGACAAAGAGATTTCAAGAAGAAAGTAGTTCCAGGCATGAAGCAGATCTGGGTACAAAAAGGAGAGCAACCACAAGCCTTGCCAACACATTTTCCACTCAGGCCAGCCAACCATGCAAAGCCATGAAAAAAGCACCCAGGACCAGCTCAACCAAAAGATCTCAGACAAATTTGGGTACCTAAGAAATTAGTTGCAGCTCAACAAGGGCGATTACATATGTGGGTTCCCAAAGCACTCTTACATGCACAAAGGCTTATGCCCTCCACTATGCAAAAGGTCTCAACAAAGAAGCCAAGGAGAGAAAAGGGTAAGAACTGAGCACAAAGAACAAAAGAAGATAAACTCAACCCTTCGGCAAAAGTAAAAAGAAAATCATCAAGGATATGGGTTTGGAAGCCAAAAGTACCAGTAACTTCCACAAAACCAAAGAGCCAACCATGTTGGACACCAAGTTTTAGCAACCATCCAAAGAGGAAAAGGCCAAAGGTGATCTCTATAAGGCCAACCACTATTCTAAAATGGATCCCTATAGGGAGGATTACATCATTTCAAGATCCAATCGCCACCTCCAAACAAAGATTGCATCAAGTCTGCAAGTAACATCAGAAGCCTCCACTAGCAACAACCATGTGCATTTGGCATAACCTTGTCTTTTGCACCATTAGGTCATGCATTTCCAAAGTATGCATTAATATAGGGCCACATTACATGTCCGTGCATATACACCATTGAGAAATCCCAGGCACATGAGACACACTTGCCATATGTAAAGTATTTTATTGATATTAACCTCTTTCTTCTTGTTTTATACCATCGTGAGCAAAAAAAAAAGAGAGAAGAAGAAAAGAAAAGAAAGAAAAAAAAGAGAGAGACAAGACTATGCACTTGAAGAATCTCATAAAGTGAACCATCAGAAAGGACATCCATCGATAAGAAAGACAAGCCAATGGTCAATCACCATGATGGAAGTACAACATGAAGAGTTGAAGTTCAACAGACCTTTCACCATGGTAAGAATTGTATGCTTCAACAACACTATAACCATGATCGATTAGGAAACCTCTTCATTAGCATACCCTTGAGCACTTAGCTCAAGTTCCAACTTCTTGCACCATAATTCTTCCAACGCATTTCCCAAGTATGCATGCATAGGGCTACATTACAAGGCCGTGCACAAGGCACATTCTTCTTCCAACCCATGCACTAATGCACTTACCCATCAGTCATTATGGGTCACAAGTACTTGGCATGAAAACTAGGGAAGCCATCTTTGAAAACCAGAGGACATCAAGGTGACAACAGCAAGAGCAAGGAAGCAATCCACCACTAAGAGCTACTCACAATCAACAGTGATAACCTCTTTTTAGCAACTCATAATTTCTGAAAGCTCAACAATACACTCTCATGTTGGAATCAAGGAAGATGTATATATAGAGGGACTAAACATGAAGAATGGGACAAGTGACCCTGCTACTAGTGGAAGACAGACTGCTCTAGTGGAGACATGAGGAACTCTACCTCTCAAAGTACTACATGGAACAACCACTACAATAAGGGTCTATCAAGGACGACAAACTCAAGAGGGGGGGAGTGTTGATAGTCAGGTTTAAGCACAAGCATAGAAGCACATCAATGAAGTGGACACACAAGAAGAAGGATTATGTAGGGAGCTCCAAGAAGCACATGTCAAAATTTCAAAAGAAATCCCTATAAAAATAGTGATTTTAATCACTAAAAACCATTGTAAATACCATTTTCCATTTCTATAACTCCATTTTGTTCTAGCTAAGGAGTCCTCGAGATTGAGGAGTATTAGAACTATCACCCTACCAATTTTCATAATTTTTAGACTCCGTTTGAGCCCCAAATAAGCCTTGGAACCTTATTTTTAACTAGGCCAGACACTAGGTTTGGACAGGGCCAAAACCACTCAAAAAACTATAAAAAGGACTGGAGAGCTCATTTTTCAAGTTAGCTTGTTGTAGATTTGAGCCTTGTAAGAGAGTTCTTTTGTAATCGAAGATCTTCCATTGTTCCACTCTTTGCTCTTACTTTGTGCGCATGTGTGTATGTGTGTGCATGCTTGTGTGCTTTCACTCACGCACTTGTGCCATCACTTGCTCATGGTCTTCATACAGGTCCTCACATCTCAACGGATTGCCATTCATGAGGTGAATCTCCTCACGTTGGTACTTGCCATTGTGCTAGAATGACAATCATTCTCTTACGTAAACTCCTATAGACCAAATAGAATGCAATAGAACATCCTTCCTCACATGAAATACATCCAGAGACATTCCTATATGCTAGGAATTGGTACATTGACCTGGGAGATTCGAGAGGGGATTTTCTATTCAATTTTCTCTTGTACTTCCAATTTGACCAAATATTACTCCTTGATATCATTCAAACTCTATTCTACCCTCTTGGCGAATAGGATTATTTCACATGCACATTGTAATGGTCACCTTTCAAGATACCCAAATCTAATAATGAGAATCGGATGAAACAATATTATGCACCAAATGTAAGAATCGAGCCCACACAACAATGAATTGTGTGCTAAATCAAACTTATTGCACTATGAGTTAAAGCACGGAGCACTCAATGAAAGGATGTTCATACAATGGCAAAACACAGAACAAATGTTTGGTTAATGTAGTAGTACAAGAAGCTAGTGAGTTTTCAACTAGCTATGTTCCACCACATCTATGCAATGAGTATCCATAGTATCCTCCATTTTGTTCACAAAATACAAGAAGTTATGGCACCACACAATGGAATCAGGGAATGTTGAATTCAAATACCACAACCTTCTCCCTTACATAATGGTAATGCACTTCAATGTGCTTGCTCCTTGCATGATACATGGGATTGTTAGCAAGATGTAGGCTTGACATGTTATCCCCTTACACTGCAATTGGTCTAAGTTGTATACCAAGATCTTTGAAGAGCTTTTTAAGCCACATTGCTTCACATGTAGTGAGGGCTAAAGCTCTATATTCAACCTCTGTTGAACTCAATGCAACTATTGGCTATTTTTTGCTCATCCATGAAATTGCTTTTGTACATAGCATGAAAACAAAGCTAGAAGTTGACCTTCTATCATGAACACTCCTTGACCGATTTGCATCATTCCATGCTCTTACTTGATGTTCTTCATCATAGCTATATAGCAACTCATAATTAATTGTACCCTTCACATACCTTAACACTCTCTTTGCATGATTGAGATGTGTATATGTGGCTGCATGCATGAATTGAGATAGAACTCCAACTATGTAGCATAAGTCAGACCTTGTGAGTGTAGCATAGATCAATGATCCTACAATGCTCTTGTAAAGTGTAAGATCTTCTAGCTTCTTACAATCTTCCTTGCTTAACTTGACATTTGAATCCATAAGTTGAGCTATTGGTTTGCAATGTGTCATGCCAAACCTAAACAACACATCTAGAAGATGATTTTTTGAGAGAGATGGATACCTTCCTTCCCATAGATCACCTCAATGCCAAGAAAGTACTTTAGCACACCTAAATCTGAGATTTTGAACTCTTTTCCAATCTTCTCTTTGATGGCCGTTATCCCTACATCATCATCACCTGTCACAAGCAGATCATCTACATATATGCATATAAAAAATATCTTGTCATTTGTGTTCTTCATATATAAGGATGGATATGCATCACTTGGAGAGAAACCACATTTCTTCAAGAAGTCCACTAGCCTCTTATTCCAAGCCCTTGGGGCTTAATTTAGGCCATACAAGGCCTTCTTCAACCTGCAAACATAGGTAGGATGTTGTGCATCTACATACCCTTGAGGTTGTTCCCTGAACACCTCTTCTTGTAAGTCACCATTCAAGAAAGCATTCTCTATGTCAATCTGGTAGATAGACCACTTCCTTGCTGCACATAGGGCTATGAGGGCTCTAATGGTAGCCTTGTTTGCTACAAACATAAAATTCTCCTCATAATCCACCCCTTGTGTATGTTTGAAGCCTTTGGCTACTAGTCTAGCCTCGTATCTTGCCAAACTGCCATCTACATTCCTCTTGGTCTTGTACACCCACTTGTTTTGGACTATCTTCATGCCTTCCTTCTTGGGTATTAGTTCCCAAGTGTTGTTCTCTTTAAGAGATTTGAACTCTTCATACATAGCCTTCCTCCACTCTGGTTTGGTCTTTTCCTCCTCATAAGAATCTAGCTCTTGATTTGCAATGACACTCATCATGTATGCATAGTGCATTGCCATGAAAGAACCATATGTATACCTTTGTGGGGATGCCTTCTTCCTTGTAGACCTCCTCTCTTGAACTTTGGGATATTTTTTCTTGATTCTATTGATCTTTACATTAGGATTAATGACATCCTCAAGCTCTTCCTCTTCTAACTCCTCTTGAGCTTCCCTAGTGTCATAGTCTGTCTCTTGCAGCCTTCTATACTTTGAAGTAGGGGATGATCTTTCATAATCATAAGTGTAAGAGTGATCATATGAGTGTACCTTAGATGTACAAGTCTCTCATCCACTAAATGTGATTGACTCTTGAGATTGAATCTGCACATCAAAGTCTGCATACTCCTCTTGATCCTCTTTATCCAACTTTGCCTTGCTCTTGTCTCCATACCATGACGTTGACTCATCAAACACAACATCTCTTGACACATGTAGCTTCTTTGAGAGAGGTTTGTAGCACTTGTATCCTTTTTGCTCATTTGAGTAGCCAATGAACACACATTTGTCACTCTTGGGTTCTAATTTTCTTCTCACTTCACTAGGAACATGAACAAAGCATATACATCCAAATACCTTGAGGTGCTCCATGGTTGGTTTCTTGCCATAATAGACTTCATCTGGAATCAACTTGTGTACACCACCTATTGGAACCCTATTTATCAAGTAACAAGTTGTACTCACAGTCTCAGCCCAATAAGAGAATGGTAACATACCTTCATTTATGAGACATCTAACTATCTCAACCAAACACATATTCTTCCTCTTTGCAACACCATTTTGTTGAGGAGTGTACCTACATGTAAAGTGCTCCTTTATGCCATTGTCCTACAAGTACTTTGTGAATTCCTTGGAGAAATACTCTCCCCCTCCATTTGTCCTCAATGTCTTGATGTGTGCGTCACATTCTTTCTCAATAAGGACCCTAAACTTTTGAAAGCATGAAAAAACTTTTGATTTTTACTTGATAACATATAGCCATACCTTTCTTGAGTGGTCATCAATGAAAGTGACAAAGTACCTAGCTCCTCCCAATGAAGCCTCTTTTCTAGGGCACCATACATCTAATTATATAAGCTCCAAGAGCTTAGAGGATCTATACTCACTCTTTGGAAATGGCTTCCTTACTTGCTTACCTAGTTGACAAGCATCACAAAACTCACGTAGACCTTGGCCTTCAAAATTTGGTAGTCCCTGCACTAAACATGATTTGCACATGCTTTTTAACTTGGGATTATTGATATGTCTTATCCTCTTGGGGCAAAGATCAATATCTGCAATCCTTTTATTACCAATCATCACATAACACACCTTGTTATGTGTAGGGGCAACATCTAGTGTGAACAATCTACCTTCTTTCCTTCCCTTGGCAATGACCTTGCCTCCTTGCTTCACCATCTGTATCCCATCACATATAACCTGCATAGCTCTCTCTACCATCTATCCTACAGAAATAAGCTTCTTGGAAATAGATGGAATACGAACCACATATTTAGGAGTCTTCATAGATTTACATTCACCTAGCTTCACGTCTCCCACATGTGTAATGGGATGCTTAGTGTTATCTCATATCTCCACACAACCTTTTGAGCTTGGGACCTGCGTATGAACAAAAGATTCCTTCATAGATGACATGTGATTATAGCATCCAGAGTCTACATACCAATTTGTGTCCTTGGGATCACTAGTGTAGCCATGTATGATGGCTAGGAGGGTCTCCTTCTCATCATCCTTCTTGGAGTTGTTAACATAGTTCCCTTGCTCCTTCTTCTTCTTACCTTTGTCATCCTTGAACCAAAAATTTGAAGAAATATGATTTTGCTTACCACATATAAAACAAGTTCTACCTTGATGAGGTTTGTTCTTCCCTTTCCCATTCTTGCCCTTCCTTGGCCTTGCTATCTCCTTCTAAATCTGAATCTTCTTCCTCAGACTACTTCCACTTGCTTTTTCCTCCTTTCCCCTTCTTGTCACTCTTGCCTTTGCCTTTACTAGCATATAGGACCTGTGAGTGACCATCCTTCTTGGATGTGTCTCCTATGGCAACCTCTTCTACCACTAGCTATGGGATCAACTCTTCAAGAGTTGGTAGAGGATCTCTATACAAGATGGTATTAAGAAGGGGTTTCCACTTGTCTTCCCCTCTCAGCCCATTGAGAGTCAACAATAGATTGACCACTACCCTTTTTCAAAGAATGGAGTTCATTCTTAAGTTGCATCTTTCTGCTTCTTGTGGAAGTGGCATATATCTTCTCTAAGGCCTCCTAAACATCTCTAGCATGATCAAACTCTGATATATGACCAATCATAGTGTTAGAGATTACCTATGATATGTCCTCCCAATCCTTCAACATCTTCAATTCTTGATGGGTGATCTTTGGATCTTTGGGATCCACATTGGGCTTATCTTCATCTTCACACACAATAGTCCATAAATCTTTGCTCATGAGGTAGTTTATGACTCTGAACCTCCATGGCTGATAGTTGTCTTTGTCAAGAAACTCCACTTTTTGACCTAGATCCATCATAATGAATGGGAAATCATGTTTACACTAAAATGTACCTCCTAGCCTTGATGTCTAAGCTTTTGTGTCCTTACCCTAGAGTCTTCAAAGGAATTTTCTTGCTCTGATACCAAATGATGGAATTTAGTCCCTCAAATTTGCACACTAGAAGTGAAATGAACCCAATACCTAGGCCCCTTCATACACCTTTTTTTTCTATCCTATAGCCAAACTATGATTCACTTGCGTTACACTAACTCAAATCACCTAATCTTTTAGCCACAATTATAATGGTTTATAATTTCCAAAAAGCTATAGAACACCTCAAATAGATCTATTTAGGTCAATCAACAACTCTATACAAAATAGACTATGCAAAGATGTAGGGTATGCAAAAATTAGGGTTAGAGAGATACACCAATTTCTCTGCATATAAAATTGATTTAAAGAAGCCCTCTTAGGGAAATTAAGATACATATAAGCTACAGAATGCACTTTAAATCTCTTGAATTGGATATGTACACAAGGATTTACAACTGTTATAAGCACACTATGTCTATACCTATAAGAGACTAGAGGGTCTAGGCTTGATAGCTCTTTCTTGCTCCTTTGTGCATGTAATGCCCTCCTCTACATTGTTTCTAGCTTGGACTGCTACATTTTAGCTCCTTGAGCTTTCAATGACTCTCTCCTTGAGCCTCCTTGAGTATATATCTCTTGCTCTTCAATGAACTACAAGACTGTCATGCAATTAATGATTCTTCACCTTCATTTAAAGCTTTTGGATGCCTCCACCAACTTTTCCACTGCCTTAGGACTACCTTGCCCAACCTTGCCCTTCTCAAAAACCTTCACTTGTCATGTGAGTGGGTTATAACATTTATATCCCTTTTTCTCAAGGGAGTACCCAATGAAGATTTTTTTTTTGGTTTTGGATGAAGCTTCCTTGTCAATGCATCTAGAACATGTACATATGCAATATAGCCAAATACTTTCTTATGTGATATGTTTCGCTTTTTACCTATAAACTTCTCTTCAATTCTAACTTGGTGTACAATATGTTGGACGAGATGGTGGATAGTCACAAGAGATGAAGTGGTGTTGCTAGATCCTACTTCACACCTGCTAAGAATGATGGCTGGAGAGTGTAGTGAGCCTCTCTAGCTAGCTAATGATCATAAATAATCATATATGTTTCTTGGAAGATGATCCACTAACCAATGGATCATAATAGATAGGTAGGAAGTTGATCCAACAACAAAAACTTACTATTTTAGTTCCTACACCTGTTCAATGTTTTGAACAGTTCTCTCAGGAAAGCAAAAATTGGCTTAATTCCTTTTGGGGAACTCTAGTTAACTTAGTAAGCTATCAATCATGAGTAATTTCATCAAAAATGATAGACTATACATAGAGAAAGATGTTTACCAAATCACAGCATCATCCCAACATCTACGGGCTGCAATAGTCAACAGACCAGTGAGCAAAGATATGTTAATATCTCAAGACCCCGAGAAGCAATGCTAATGAAATTTTGTAACTGTATAATAGAGAGTATTTTGAATCTGCCATGCTTTAAATCATGGCAAATGATCAACTATGCACTGAGAACAAGCTCTGAGAAGATCGCTGTTCTAATTGAGTTATAACAGAGAAGTGAAATGAGAATGTAATGATCATATATTTATTAAATCACATACAAATACAATGTCATTGCCAATCATACGTTGCTCAATGTGTGAGAGATGAATGAGATATGAGATTAGCTCTCACGTCACAATGAATGTCCTTCAAAATGATCTCATAGGCTCGAGATACATGTGGGTCTTTTGTATCCTCTTCTTATAGTTATCCTTAGAGCCAAACCTTGAATTCAAAGTTAAACATCTACCTAAAAGGTGAATCCTAAAGTATAGGATCCATCTTGAACTTTACCAACATATCATGTATGTACTTCCTTTTAGTGATAAATATACCAAAATCTATGTACACAAGCTCTAAGCCAAGAAAGTAGGTTAATAAACCAAGATCACTGATTTTAAATTTTTCCATTAGTTGATCCTTGACCTACTTGATGCCATTAGCATGATTCCCTGTAATAATGATGTCATCCTGCAAAGAAGTAACAAGCCTATGGTTCCAATCTCTAGGAGCTTGCTTGAGACTATAGCATGCCACACTTACCAAAACCCTAATTGTCGGCATCTTTGCTACAAGTGAAAAAGTTTCTTCATAGTCCACTCCATGAGTTTGGGCGAATCCCTTTGTCACCAACCTTGCCTTGTACCTGTTTATAGAGACATCTGAGTTTTTTTTCTTTTGTATATCCACGTAGATCCAATTACCTTCATCCATGGCTTCTTGGGAACTAGATCCCAAGTATGGTTTTCCTAAAGTGCTTCTACTTCTTCCTGCATGTCTTCTCTCCATTCTTTCTTCTTCCTAGCCTCTTCAAATGAAGAAGGCTCTTCTACCATAGATTCTTTAGTGACATACACAGAATGCTTGGTGACTAATGATGTTTCATATCCATACCTTATGGGATTTTTGCTTTTTGTTTGTGATCTCCTTAGTGCTTGATTTGAAGACTCGAGTATGCCTTCTAATTGCTTGAGTTTGATCTTGCCTCTTGACTTCCAAGCCTTAAAGTCAACCTATTCTTCATCCTCTAAGTCCATATCTTCTGCTAAGTGTTGGACTTCTTGAGTGAGGGTTGGAAAATCATTTTCCAAATCATATGGTAACTTGACTTTCCTGCAATCATCTTCAAACCATGAATTATTTTCATCAAACACTACATCCCTACTTACTATAAATGCTTTGTTAGTGGGATTGTACAACCTATACCCCTTTTGGTTTTGATCATACCCAATAAATATACATTTCTCAGCTTTAGGGTCAAGCTTCCCTCTAATTTGTGAAGGAATGTGTGCATAAGCAATGCATCCAAATATTTTGCAATGGTCCAATGAGGGTCTCCTACCATTCCATGCTTCATAGGGTGTCATACCACCAAGGACTTGGATGGGAGCCTATTGACCAAAGGTAGCTGTGGAAACAGCCTCTACCCATAGATAATTAGGTAACTTCTTCTCATTCAACATAGACCTATCAACTTCAACAATTAACTTGTTCCTTCTCTCTGCCACTCCATCCAATTCTAGAGTGTATTTTGTTGTTACTTCCCTTTTTATGCCTCTATCATGTAGAAATGAATCACAATCATGTGAAAAATACTCACCACCTCCATCAGATATAATCCTCTTCAAGCTCCTTCTTGTTTGGTTTTCAACTAGTGCTAAGTACTTTTTGAAACATGTAAATACCTCATCCTTATGTTTCATGAAATAACGGATTGTCCATCTACTGTAATCATCAATAAATGAAACATAGTACCTTGAACCTGAGATTGATGGATCTTTGCTAGGACCCCACACATCAATGTGTACAAGCTCCAAATAGTCTTCATGAATGTATCCCTTACTGTTGAATGGTTGCATGCTAGCTTTTCCAAATTGGCATGCTCCACATTTGTATATCATATGTTGCTTGGTCACATTGGGAATGCCAAGCACACTTTGATCCCTGCATATTTGCTTCAAAGTTCTTTCTCTTATGTGTCCTACCCTTTTGTGTCATATTTCTAACTCAAATAAAGTTTGATCTCTATAATTTAATAGTGCTATGTTCTTTGTGTCTTCAATCTCAAATGTGAATAATCTACCAGACTTCTCACCTTTAGCAATCCTTTCGAAGCCTTTTTGGGGGTCTTCCACATATGCTCCATGCTTAGTGAATCTGACCTATAAACATTTCCCAACACTAATTAGGTTTTTGGTTATAGTTGGCACATATAGAACTTTACTCAAAAGTTTCATGCTACCATCAAATGTTTTGACATTTCCAATTTGCTTGACTAAGTGTTTAGTATCATCACCTATTTGTACTTCATGCTTCCCTTTGGGTTCTTCAAGATCAGATAATAGAGCTACATTTCCAGCCACATGATTGGAACAACCTGAATCAATATAGAAAAGATGCTCATCATCTTTGCCTTGCTTAGATGTCATGTTCATGATGAGTAATGAGTCTTCTTGGTCTTCAGTATAGTTTTTGTAGTCCCTTCTTCCTCTGATGCCGCCTTGATAATTGTTTTTGTTGTATCCTTGATTGTAATTATGGTTGTAGTTGTCTCCACCGTTGTTGTACCTGCCCCTTGATTGCCCATAGCTACCTCTATGAAAGCCTCTTCCCCTTTGATTCCTTGTATTCTTGAAGCATTCTTCTGTGGTGTGGTTGTTAAAACCACAAATGTTGCAAGGTAAATTGTTATGGGGTCTTCTCCTGCCTTGCTTTCCTCCTTTGCCCCTTCCTCTAGCACCTCTTCCTCTTCCTGCATAACTAGCTTGACAGGTACTAGCCTCTTCTTCATGCTTCTTGGTTTTACCTTTATCCTTAGATTTATTCTTATATGTATAAAGGGTAGAAGATTGGTTACCTCTAGAGTTGTCACTATTCTTATTGAGCCTTGTCTCATGGGTGAAGAGTTGCCCCATCAAAGTGTTGAGATCAGGTATTTGCATATCCATGTAGAAGTCCATTGCTGTAGTGAAGGACTCCCACTTATCATCAGCCTTGATTCCATTAATGATCTGCCTTACCATGTGTTCTTCTTCTATCTCCTCTCCAATGCTTCCAAGCTAGTCAGCCACATCTTTCATCTTGGTTACATAATCAGCCACTCCTTGCTTTGGTTCTTTCTTTAAACTTGTAAATTCCATCCATAATTGATTCTTCCTAGCTCTTGTATTTAAGGAGAAATATGATGAGAGTACTTCCCAAGTCTCTTGGGAGGTCTTGCAATTCCTAATATGTGGTAACAAGAAATCAGAGATTGAGTATAGTAGATATGACTTGGCAAGAGCATCCCTTACACACCATGTGGTCAACCTTTCTTGCTCTTTCTTTGTAGGTTGATGCTTGCTCTTGAAGATTGGCATCTCTTTATCTCCTGAGATGTATCCATATAGACTTCTCCCTTGAAGGTAGGCTTGCATCCTAAGTGACCATGCTGAGTAGTTGTCCCTATCCAATTTGTCAATGAAGGATGGAAATCCATCTCCCATCTTGATTGTTGTTGTTGTGATACCACTATTGGAGGAGATGGTGGATAGTAACAAGAGATTAAGTGGTGTTGCTAAATCCTGCTTCATACCTACTAAGAATGATGGCTAGAGAGTGTAGTGAGCCTCTTTAGCTAGCTAATGATCGCAAATAATCATATATGTTTCTTGCAAGATGATCCACTAATCAATGGATCAAAACAGATAGGTAGAAAGTTGATCCAAGAACAAAAACTTACTATTTTAGTTCCTACACATGTTCAATGTTTTGAACAGATCTCTGAGCACAGTAGCAATTGGCTTAATTCCTTTTGGGGAACTCTATTTAAATTATTAAGCTATCAATCATGATTGATTTCATAAAAAATGATAGACTACACATAGAGAAATATGTTTAGCAAATCATAGCATCATCCCGACATTTACGGGCTGCAATAGTCAACATACTAGTGAGCAAAGATATGTTAATATCTCAGGACAATGCTAATGAAATTTTGTAGGTGTATAATAGACATTGTATTGGGTCTACCATGATTTAAATCATGGCAAATGATCAACTAGACACTAAGAAAAAGCTCTGAAAACAAGAAAAAATTAGTAAACTTTTGGTGGTGGGATTCATCTATGAATCAAACATACAAAAAGTTATGAGTGTGCATAATTTTCAAGAAGTTCAATGCAACAATGATCCGTGATAACTATCCTTTACTTATCACTAATCATTTTCTCAAAAGGATGGCAAGCCAGAAAATTCTATAACTTCTTGGATGGATTTTCTTGCTTTAATCTATAAGAAAATAGTTACACAAGAAACTGCAAGAGAATTTGCAAAAAAGATAAAAAAAATAGTAGAATTTCAAAAAACTACTACTAATAGAGTTAGACAATCTCTGCTGTAGCTAGACAAAAGCATCCTCACCATATTGATAGGTGCAAGTTTGCTCCTATCTAAATTTTGAGGACACTCTCTGTACAGATGTGTCTCCTTGCAATCATTACAAAAGGCCTTCCTAGATGGTATGGGTGGCAATTGTGGAACTTGCACAAGCGGTTTGAGTAGTTTTGAATTGAGGTCTAGCCTAGTTCTGCTTATGGGATATTCGTGTAATACACATGGCTATGCTCAAGTTTTCTATACCCACAACCATATTTTTTGCCATAATGATCCTCATATCTACTTGAAGAATTTGGAGAGCCCAAATAGTTTGTGGAGGATTGGTTGCTATGATGGGCATAACGATCTTCTTGATTTCATTCAGAAGAACTTGATGATCCAATGATCTTTGTATGACGAGAGTCCATGGCATCATATCCTACTCTATGTGCTCCTATGCTTGTCCATAATTGACTAGAATTATGTTTTGAGGAGCAGGTGTTTGTTGACTCAACACAATTCTGGTTGGATATGTCACATACTCCAGCATTGTTCTAGATTGATATTGCATTTTTTTGCTAAAAAGTTACAATTATCATGGAGGATACTAGTATTATTGAGCTAAAGGCCTGGGGACGTGATAATTTCCCATTATTATATTGGTTTGGTATTCGAACTTGTTGTGTGGGGTGTTGTGGATATGTATTAAGATCCTAAAGACATTGAATTTTTCAAATAAGGCTGAAACTTGAATTTGAAGGTATAAACATCATAAAAACCACATGTACATCACTTTATGGATTTCATTAGAGCATCTAAAACTAAAAAAGAAGGCAGTAGAAAAAAAATATCCCGAGGACTTTGAGATTCTAGATTCACAATCCTAGTGCTTTTTGGGATTTCCAAGGAATTGATAGGGTGACATATTGTTCAAGTACCTACATATTCAACCACAGTCAAAAGTGCCTAGAATTGGTCAAAAAGGAAAGAATTTCACAAAATGATATCCTTGTTGTGTAGAGACATCATTTTATGAATTAACACCCAAACAAAAGGGACAAAGGCAGAAATTGGCATGCATCAAGTCTAGGACATAGGCATAAACTAGGGAAATGTAGAAGTCTAATAAAACCCAATGTTAAATTCAGTTTCTATCCACCCATTTCCATGGACGTTGTTCTTTACAAGTTGGATTTTTAAGTGGAGCTTTTTCCCTCTTTCAAATTAGCACATGCATATGCATTTTCATTTGAAACACAAACACAAGTGTGTGATTAAGTTAAACAAGGAATAATCAAATATTTATACCAAGAACTTCTCTTGGTGGATCCATCTACTTAGAAATGTAAGAGACTGTTCTTGTGCGATTCTAAACCACTCTTTTTGGATGTCAATTAATTTCAAGCAAGAAAAAAAAAAGAATGTTCATGCATTTATAACATGTGGACCATTGAATGTGTGAACTTATCTGCTTGTAAACACTAAGGGGTGTGTGCACTTGAATTGGCACATTTATGATGTTAAGATCAAGAGCAATACTAGGACAAAAATGAATGTTGAATGCACAAAGGCATGACACAGATTCACAAGTAAGGAGTGTAATTGATAGTAAAGTGTTAGTGAAAGAAAGTGTAGGATCTTACAATCTATAGCTTTATTTGATAATTTTAGTGATCCATGGAGTGACTCTCATGAGATATCTTTCTTCATTAACATGGATGATCTCCACAAGGATTTGAACTTCTTATCCAATGAAATTCAAAAGCTTTGATGCTAAAGTGACTTTGTGCCTCAATCCTATTGTCAAATAGGAGTGCAATGCTTATATGGATAAGAAGGGTTCATAATATGACTTTGAGTAAAATCCTAAAAAAGTATTTAGGCCATATCATTTCCACAAAAGGAATCAAAGTTGACCCAGATAAATTCCAAGCGATTCTAAATTGGCCTGAGCCCAAGACTGTTCGAGAATTACAAAGTTTTCTCAAATTGGCTAGATATTATCAAAAGTTTGTGGTTGAGTATGCCAAAATAGCAGTACATTTGACAAACCAACTCAAAGGGAAGCATCAGAAGATAAATTGGAAAGAGGAACAAGCAAAGAGTTTTCAAGAACTTAAACTTGCTTTAGCTTTGTCCCCGGTTCTACAAATTGTAGATCCAAACAAAACCTTCCAATTAAAAACAGATGCAAGTTCATCTGCGGTAGGAGCGGTACTAAGCCAAGATGGTCGACCAATAGCTTTCGAGAGTAGAAAGATAAGTCTTGCTCAACAAAACTACTCTACCTATGATCGAGAGATGTTCGTTGTTATAAATGCTTTGAAGAAATGGAGCCATTACCTGTATGGATCAAAGTTAACCATAGTCTTTGATCTAGAGAGCATCAAGTGGTTTGCAAACCAACCAGATCTGAGAGGTAGAAAAGCAAGATGGGCCGAACAGTTACAAGAGTTCGATTATGAACTAAGGTACAGAAAAGGAAAGTTCAATGCAGTGCCAGACACCTTAAGTCGGATGCCTATGTTGAACAATCTAGGTTTTGTACAAATTCAAAGTTAATTTATTTTAACTTTGAAAGGAAGCTGCAAAGAAGATCCAAGCTACAGTCAATCATGGAAAGCAGCTGAACAAGTTGAACAGAATGAAGCAAGTACTTTTGAGAGAAATTTTAAACACTATTCTCTCCAAGATGAATATTGTTGGAGGAGAACAATCAACAATTGGTGATTACATAAAATCCAGAAGTGGAAAAATGATTGGAAGATTGAAGATCAGTTTCAAGAAAGAGGAGATTCAGAAAAAAAGTTCTTTTGTACATTACTCTTGTAAATGTTTCAATGTATTTGGAAAATTGACGAGTAAGACTCGTATATATATATATATATATATATATATATATATATATATATATATATATATATATATATATATATATATATATATATATATATATATATATATATATATATATATATATATATATATATATATATATATATATATATATATATAGATACATGTTCATAGTCGTAGAGAGAGATATAGAAGAGATAGAGAAGACAATAGAAGTAAAGAATAGAAGAATAGGAGAGTATGAGATGAACATTATGCATGTCATCCATCAGATGTATGAAAAGTTATGAGAAGAAAAATCTTCAGAGAATTGCACGTCGATCTTTTCTCTGATTCTCCTTCTGTGGTTAATCTTTTGAGAAATCCTTTTGAACATGTCTAAGTCTATAGTTAATCCATCCATGGTTAAAATTTGAGAGTCCAATTGCAAACAGGCTGAGAGAATTTTGAATAGGAACATTCATATGTAGAAAGTTCTGAATGTCTTCTGAAACAGGCGCAGATTCGATGGTCAAAGAAATGGACAGTGCTCAGTGCATAGTGTAAAGTTTTACACAAATGAGGATTCAAAATTTAAGTTGAGAGGTAAGCCATCTATGGCTAAAAGCATTTGATTAAACGGGCTGTAGTTTGGGAGAACCATAGCTTAGAAGTTACAGGTGTCAAAGTCGTCATTACAGAGAGACAGTTTCAGACATAGGTACATTGTCTAAGTCATTTCTCACAATCTACTCAAGCATTTGAGGATTTTTAACTTGGAGAAGATGCACAACCTCTAGGCGACACATTCTACAAAGTTGAAAAACTTTACACGAATCATCAATCAATGAATGATTAATGTGCAGCAGACTTTTTCTGAGAAGTGATTTTTCACATTTGATCAATTTCTTGATAGTTTGGTGATTGTTCTTTAAAATTAAGTGGAGTCTAAAGTTATTCTTGATATAGAGGTGGTCTAACATCAATGGTAGCTTGTTCTTTTGGAGATTAACACTCTCCATCAGTGGTATCAGAGCAGGTTATATCAAAATTGAGGAAAGGAAGACTCTGACTACTGCAGACATACAAACTTTACATCTCGAAGGGTCAAAAGGATAAAGTGTGAAGAAAGATTGAAGGAAGACACATAAAGGTTGTCCAAAGGATCAGAAGGAGCAACATTCGAAGCTAAGGTACATTCATTCTTTATAAGGACTAAAGATTTGAGACTACAAGTGAAGCAAGGATGGGAGATAGTCTCCAAATTGAAAAGTTGGATAGAGAAAATTATCCAGCTTGGTCTATGAGAATGGAAGCTCATCTTATGAGCAAAGATCTGATGGGATATATCACAGGAGAGGAAGAAAAGCCAAAGTTCAGAGATCCTAGTGTTCCAACTAGGGAGGAGCTAGCATATGTAAAGATTTGGATGAAGAAGGATGCTCAAGCAAGGAGCATAATCTACATGGCAGTGAATGATTATTTGCTTCCTCATATTAGAGGACTTGAAAGTGCAAGTGACATTTGGAATGCTTTGGAAGAGCATTTTCAGAACACAACCAAATCAAGGAAAGCTTCATTATGGGCAGAATTCACTACCTTCAAGAAGCAAGCTTCACAATCAATATCTGATTATGTGACAAAGATGAAGGACATTGCAGATTCTTTAGGTGCAGTTGATGAAGATATTGAAGAAGATAAGTTGGTAAGACAAATTCTCACAGGGCTAAGAGGAGATGAGAAGTGGAAGCCTTTTATTTTGTCTACAGAACTTTCATTAGATCATTTCACTCCTGATCTAAATCAATTGTTAGGACATATGCTAACTTTTGAGAATGATATCAAAGGAGATATTGATAAGAGTGCAGGACATGCAATGTATTCTAAAGATAAGAAGAAAGCTAGCAAAGGAAAGCAACAATCAGTTGAAGATGAAGGTACTCCAAGCCAAGCAAACTTCCTAAGAGGAAGAGGAAGTGGCAGAAATAGAGGAAGAGGCAGAAATAACAAAGATAATGTCAGAGCTTGTTGGATATGTGGTAAGACCAATCATCTATCTCATGATTGTTGGCACAATAATCAAAGCAATGGTAATTTTAATCAGAATTTTAATCAAAGAGGAAGAGGTGGTAGATATCATAAAGGAAATTTCAGAGGTAGAGGTGGTAGGTATTCTTTTGGAAGAGGTGGAGGAAGAAACTTCCAAAATCAATCATATAATTACACCTACTACAATTATGCATCAGATCAGAAAGAAGACTCAACTCTTATTATGAATGCAACATGTGAAGCTTCACATGAAGACATGAGAGTATTTTATATTGACTCGGGATGTAGCAACCATCTGAGTGGAAACATTGCCTTGATGACTGATCTAGATTATAATGCAATTAATCATACAGTCCAAACAGGTGATAATACAAAGCACAAGGTAAAGTCAATTGGTTCAGTCAAAGCCAAAGATGGAAGCACTCTCTTGAGTAAGGTTTTGTATGTTCCTACAATTCCTAAAAATCTGATAAGTGTAGGAAAAATTGCGGAAAAAGGATCTGAGGTAAGGTTCACTAATGATGGAGTTTATGTTGAAGACCCTAGTCAAGGGTATAAACAGATTGTTACAGGGAAGAAGGAAGGAAGGCTCTTCACATTAAAGGTACAAGGAAACATTGAACATGTTATGTTTGCATATGGAGAGCAAAAGGTGTCAGAATTGGATCTTTGGCACAAAAGACTTGGACATTTCAATGAGAGAGGTATCAAAGAAATGATAAACAATGGTTCAGTACTTGGATTGCCTAACATTGCAGGTCAACACATGACATACAGATGTGAAGCATGTCAGTTAGGTAAGGCTCATAAGCAATCATACAATAAGCATGGTTTTATGTATTCAGAAAGACTTGAATTGGTACATGCAGATGTGTGGGGTCCTTCAAAGGACTTTAGTATAAATGGTTCAAGATATTATGTTATATATGTTGATGATGCTACCAGGTGGATCACAATCTATGTGATCAAAGACAAATCAGAAGTGTTTAATACATTTAAACACTATCATGCATATGCAGAGAGAATTACAGGTCAAAAATTGAAGAGGTTAAGGTCAGATGGAGGGGGAGAGTATTTCTCTAATGAGTTCAGTGATTACTTTTGGAATGCAGGTATAAAGAGGGAAATTACTTGCAGGTACTCTCCTCAACAAAATGGGGTAGCAAAAAGAAGAAATAGGACACTTGTTGAATTTGCAAGATCCATGTTGAAAGAGAAAATTTGTCCAAATTATTTATGGGTTGAGGCTGTAAACACAGCCACATATTTGGTTAATACATTGCCTTGTAAATTACAGGTCAAAAATTGAAGAGGTTAAGGTCAGATGGAGGGGGAGAGTATTTCTCTAATGAGTTCAGTGATTACTTTTGGAATGCAGGTATAAAGAGGGAAATTACTTGCAGGTACTCTCCTCAACAAAATGGGGTAGCAAAAAGAAGAAATAGGACACTTGTTGAATTTGCAAGATCCATGTTGAAAGAGAAAATTTGTCCAAATTATTTATGGGTTGAGGCTGTAAACACAGCCACATATTTGGTTAATACATTGCCTTGTAAAGCTTTGCAGGGTATGACACCATATGAAGCTTGGTGGGGTAAGAGACCTACCTTGGATCATTGTAAAATATTTGGATGTCTGGCATATGCATATGTGCCATCTCAATTGAGGCATAAGTTGGAGCCTAAAGCAGAGACGTATGTATTCATTGGTTATGATGACAAGCAAATGGGTTATAGATTGTGGAGTCCATCCACAAAACAATTCCTTGTGTCCAAGGATGTTACATTTGATGAACAAGGTACTTTGTATGCAGGTACATCTAATGTGTATGCAGAAGTTGAAGAAATTATGAATTAGAAGAAAGGTAAAACAAAGGTTTAGATATTTGATGAAGAAGAGAAAAACGAAATACAAGTTGGAGGTGAAGAAGTCCCAAGGTTTGATCCAGAATGTGATGAACCAGAAACTTCAAGAAGTGGAGAACTCAAGAGGTCTACAAGGCACAAATGGCAACCTACAATGTATAGCTATGATACTTCATTCTTGACTACTAAGGATTATGCTTACAGGATAAAAGCAGATGAAGGTCCATCTACATATGATGAAGCCAAAGGGAAGAAGAATTGGGAAGAAGCTATGCAAGAGGAGTATGATGCATTGATGGAAAATCAGACATGGGATCTGGTTCCTAAACCTAATAGCCAGAAAATCATTGGATGTAAGTGGGTTTACAAAACAAATAGATTTGCATATGGAAGTGTGTCTAGGTACAAAGCCAGACTTGTTGTGAAGGGATATGCATTGACATATGGAGTGGACTATGATGAGACTTATAGTCCTGTGGCAAAGATGACAACCATTCTTAGAACACTCATAGCAATTGCTGCTTGCAAAGGTTGGAAATTATCTCAATTAGATGTTAAAAATGCTTTTTTGAATGGTTACATTTCAGATGAAGTTTACATGGAGCAACCAGAAGGGTTCAAAGATCAAGTGTATCCAAATTATGTGTGTAAGCTCAAGAGATCTTTGTATGGATTGAAGCAGGCCCCAAGGGCATGGAATTATAGGCTTGTAAAGTTCTTGAAGGAACTTGGATTTCAAGCATCAAAGGCAGATAGTAGCTTGCTAGTCAAAGCAAGTGAAGATGGATTTATTTATGTTTGTATTTATGTTGATGACATAATACTTACAGGAACAGATGACACAGGCATACACAATTAAGAAACAAATGGAGAAAGAGTTCAAAATCAGTGATTTGGGAAATTTGTCATTCTTCTTGGAATGGAGATTTCATATACTCAACATGGAGTATATGTAACTCAAGAAAGGTATCTGAGAAATTTGCTAACCAAATTTAAAATGGAAGATTGCAGGATAGCACCAACTCCAATGGAAGTGAATCATAGATTGACTAAATATGGAGGAGAAGAATTCAAAGATATGAAGCTCTATCAGAGTTTGGTGGGTAGCTTAATTTACGCTACATTAACAAGGCCTAATTTGTCATATGCAGTTGGAGTTCTATCTCAATTCATGCATTGTCCTAGAAAGGAACATTGGATTGCAAGACAAAGAGTACTTAGGTACATCAAGGGTACACTCAAAGAAGGGTTGTACTATGGGTTTACTTCAGATACAAGAGTCAAAATATACAGTGATGCAGATTGGGCAGGTAATTTGGATGATAGAAGATCAACACATGGATATTTGTGTTATGTGGGAGATAAGCTAATCTCATGGTGTTCTAAGAAGCAACATATAGTTGCTCTATCATCTACAAAAGCAGAATACAAAGGCATGGTGGAAGCTGCAAAGGAAGTAATATGGCTAAAGACACTTATGAAGAGTTGTGATGTTATTCAGAGTACTCCTATCATTTGTGGAGACAATATGAGTTCTTTATATTTGGCAGCAAATCCTGTGTTTCATGCTAGAACTAAACATATTGAAATTCAGTATCATTTTTTGAGAGAGAAGGTTATTGATAAAGAAATTGAAATCATGCATACTCCTACAAAAGATCAACTTGCAGATATGATGACAAAAAGTTTGGATGGACCAAAGTTGCAGAGGTTTAAAGATATGGCAGGAATAAAGAAGATGCAGGTAATCACAATTGATGATTGAGGGGGAGCTGTTGGAGCAAAACAATCAACAATTAGTGATTACATAAAATCCAGAAGTGGAAAAATGATTGGAAGATTGAAGATCAGTTTCAAGAAAGAGGAGATTCAGAAACAAAGTTCTTTTGTACATTACTCTTGTAAATATTTCAATGTATTTGGAAATTTGACGAGTAAGACTCGTATATATATATAGATACATGTTCATAGTCGTAGAGAGAGATATAGAAGAGATAGAGAAGATAATAGAAGTAAAGAATAGAAGAATAGGAGAGTATGAGATGAACATTATGCATGTCATCCATCAGATGTATGAAAAGTTATGAGAAGAAAAATCTTCAGAGAATTGCGCGTCGATCTTTTCTCTGATTCTCCTTCTATGGTTAATCTTTTGAGAAATCCTTTTGAACATGTCTAAGTCTATAGTTAATCCATCTATGGTTAAAATTTGAGAGTCCAATTTCGAACAGGCTGAGAGAATTTTGAATAGGAACATTCATATGTAGAAAGTTATGAATGTCTTCTGAAACAGGCGCAGATTCGATGGTCAAAGAAATGGACAGTGCTCACCGCATAGTGTAAAGTTTTACACAAATGAGGATTCAAAATTTAAGTTGAGAGGTAAGCCATCTATGGCTAAAAGCATTTGATTAAACGGGCTGTAGTTTGGGAGAACCATAGCTTAGAAGTTACAGGTGTCAAAGTCGTCATTACAGAGAGACAGTTTCAGACATAGGTACATTGTCTGAGTCATTTATCACAATCTACTCAAGCTTTTGAGGATTGATTAATGTGCAGCAGACTTTTTCTGAGAAGTGATTTCTCTCAGTTGATCAATTTCTTGATAGTTTGGTGATTGTTCTTTAAAATTAAGTGGAGTCTGAAGTTATTCTTGATATAGAGGTGGTCTAACATCAAGGATAGCTTGTTCTTTTGGAGATTAACACTCTCCATCAAATATTTGCTTTATAAAGGTAAGGTTTGTGTCCCAAGTATGCCGAACATACGAAATCAAGTACTTTTTGAATACCATGATGCTCCAAGTGCAGGACATCTTGGTATTAACCGAACCTATGAGTTAGTTAAATGATATTTTTACTGGCCAAGTTTACATCAAGATGTGCAAAACTATGTATCCAAGTGGCATAAATGTCAAGTCAATAAGTTTGAATGACTTAAAGTTGGAGGATTGCTGCATCCTTTGGAGATTCCCAAAGGAAAATGGGAAAGTATTTCCGTGGATTTCATTTCTGGATTACCCCGCACTTAGAAAGGCTTTGATTCAATCTGGCTGGTAGTTGATCAATTGACTAAACTTTCTCAGTTTATTCCATTCAAGACCTTATAAGACTCCAAAACTTGCAAAAATATTTGTAAATCAACTCTATAGACTCTATGGTCTTCCAATAGACATAGTTTCTGATAGAGATGCTCGATTTACAAGTAATTTTTGGCGAGCAGTCTTTAGTAGACTTGAATCTAAACTAAGTTTAAGTATAGTTGAACATCCCCAGATGGATGGACAAATAGAGAAAGTCAATCAGATCTTGGAAGACATACTCAGAGCTTATGTTACTTCCAAACAGACTGATTGGGAAGATTATCTTCCTTTAGCTGAGTTTGCCTATAATAGTGCCAAGAATTCATCAACTAAATTTAGTCCATTCATGTTGGTGTATGGGTTCCAGCCTAGGTCTCCATATGCAGTGGGACTTTAAAATGAATGAGTTCAAGCATCTCAAGAATTCCTTCAAGACATGAACATTAAACTTAAGTTAGCTAAAGAAAACTTAAAGAAAGCTCAAGATCCTACAAAGGCTTATGCCGATCCGAAGCGAAGAGATGTTACTTTTTAGGTTTGCGATCAAGTTTATCTTCGTATTCCTGAAAGATCAGAAAAGTTCAAGATTGGTCAATGCACCAAGTTGTCACCTAGATATTGCGGTCCTTTTTCAATCACCAAGAAAGTTGGCTTGTGAGCTTATGAATCGCAACTTCCAGATGATAGTTGGATTCATCCAGTGTTCCATGTTAGTCGACTTAGGAAGAGTCTGACAAATTCATATAATCTAGTTGGACATCAGCTTATACTTCCACTTCCAGTAAGACAAATAGTTTCTCATCAACGTGAAAGGATACTTCGCATCCAAGATAAACATACAAGAAGTCACTTGTATGAAGAGTGCTTAGTAAAATGGAAGGATGGAACTGAAGAAAATTCAACATGGGAAAAAGTTTCCACAATCCAACGATGTTTTCCAACTTTCAAGTTTTAAGTTGGTCCCAAATAAAGAAGGTTTTCTACCTTCAAGTTTTAAGTGGATAAACCGATCATGTTCTTTAAGTTTTAGAACATGATAAGGTTTTTTGCTTTCAAGTTCTAAGTAAATAACCTAATTGAATGAATGCATGTTCTTCAAGTATTAGAACATGAGGCTCGGGGGTTGCCTATGGTATATATAGCTCTAATTTTCGAGGATGAAAATATTTTCCAAGGGGGAAGAATGTAACAAAGTAATTCTATGATCTAAGGGTCCGATCGATTCAGACGGATCTGAAATCGGACATTGTTTGGTCATCCGTATGTGTGACCAAAGATCTCGAGTCTAGACTTATTGGAAGGTCATTTATTCTTGTAACCAAGTAATCCACTTAGCCTAGTGGTTAAGACTCAAGGGTGTGAAGGAGGAGGTCTTGGTTTCAACCTCCATGGGATACATGGGGAGAGTGTTTTGCCCAAAGAGCTCTAGAACCTTCAAGAAGCATCCACTTGAGTTAACTCTGGCTAACTGGGACACTTGGCGTACATGGAGTTACATGGCTGACACATGGATGGTTAGTATCCACCTGCCTAAGTAGCCAGTCCCCTAGAGAGAGCTATATATAGAGGCATATGGTTGGGAGGAGAGTCATTCATTCATGAGCATTTCCTGTGGCTACGTTGTTGCACTTAAAGACTCTACTCTTGCATGGTTCCAACCTTTATATTTGAGAACTTTGCAAATCTTGATAGAGTTGCAAAAGAGGAGCTAAAAATGACACCTCCTCTCTAATCCATAGCTTCAAAGAATCAAGTTTGGAGATAGTGAGATTAGTTTCACAAAAATTCAAGTAGTGCATATCAAGATGTCCACCTCAAGATTTTCCCTCGAAGAAAACTAGGGTGTCTTTATTCATTGATGGACTAAAAAGTAGCAAAATACAAAGGTTAGTACTCATTGGAAAATTATTTACTCATTGAAGGAGAAAAAAGGAGTTAAAAATGATATCTCCTCTCTAATCCACAGCTTCAAACAATCGAGTTTGGAATATAGTACCTTTCTTGTAGACTCGGGAAGGTCTTTGGGCTCAAATTTAGTTGCAAAAATTGTTTTGTTGCCCCTCATAGTGATCATAGTGAGGTGCAAGCTTTTCTGGCTTGGTGTAAACTGCTTTAGTGACTCCCAATGATTCAGTCAAGAGTTGGATTGTTTGGATGAAGTGTGGGCCCACTCCTTCCTCACTGAGAATCCTCTCAATTAATGCTCTACCAATATTGAAGGATAGTCAATGTCTTTCTTGCACACTCATGATAGTTTCTTAAAGCCTTTTTAATTGTATAGTGTAAGCAAGGGATCTTGTAGCTTCCCCTTGTTGTCCATTGTGCTTTTGTTCTTTCCCCTCTTCATCCTCATCATCTTCTTCTTCCACTGGCTCTTGTTGTCCTTGTTGTTGTTGTTGTTGTTGTTGTTGTTGTTGTTGTTGTTGTTGTTGTTGTTGTTGTTGTTGTTGTTGTTGTTGTTGTTGTTGTTGTTGTTGTTGTTGTTGCTCACTTCTTGTTCTTCTCCCGATTCAAGATTGAAATCCTGAAAGATTCTTTCAAAATCACATGATTGAGCTCTTCAAATAGAACTTTTCTAGGGAATTCTAGGTCTTATGGCATTAGGGGGAAGATTGTGTTGGATCCATTTGTGCTTTGCCTTGGTATTTAGAGTGTAAAGGGTCTCACTACTCTTTGTAGTGCTGGAGATATGTTAGGTGTCAAGGTGGCACCTCTAGGTTGTGCATAGGTATGGATCCCCTCATTCTCTTAGATGGTGGGGTTGAGGCTTTCCTACTTCTAAATTGTTGTACTATGTTCTAGGACAGAGCTCTTTGAATTGGAAGATCGTAAGCAAGGAACCTATAGATAATTCTGGTGAGGGTGCAACATCCATGTAAGATGGGCTTATGTGGCCATCTCTTGCGAGCTTCATGAATTTGATCAATAATCTAGTGTGGAAGATTGATTGTCAAATTTTGTGTTGGTGACATGCAAGCTAAACCAAATCTTTTTATGGGGCATCATCAATTTGTCTTTCCCTAAGAATGTGAAGTGCTACATGCACATCCTAAGGTGCACCATAATATTTGGGTTCATGGCCACCATATCTTTGAGATTTGTCAGGTTCCTATTCTTCATGTTTTCTAGGACCAATCCTTCTTTCTTTGTGGGAATATGCATCCCTCTCATGTCTAGAGCTTCTCAAACTAAGTTGTTGGTTAGTCAAAACTACTTTAACTCATTCCCTTATGTTAATGATGGAACTACAAAGGTGCTTGAAGTTGTGGGATCCTAGGTGGGAGTGAGTGAGTTGATGAGATAAAAGCACCACATGAAATCGGGTTTTGGTAGTCTGGCAGCAAAATATTCTATGAAGCCTTCCTTCTACTACACCAGCCTTAAATCTACTACATGCTCTAAATTATTAAGCTCCCTAGTAAAGAAGTGGTGCTCTCCCCATGTATTGTTGTATTCAAGCTCAGCTTCCCACATATATGCAACTTCTCCTAATGGTCCATCCATCTCACTAAACTAGTGGGAGTTCTTACTAACTCTCATAGTGTGACCCATGTGTGGATCTTTTATTGGGATAATTTGCACTACTTGCATCTCCTCTAGCCTTTCTTTAGGTTCATATGATATGGGTAAGATCTCTATGTCAATAGTTTGATAAGTAGCTTGCAAAATTTTTCTTGCTATATCTACCATCCTGCTAGTGATTGTGGTTGCACCTGAATCTGCTAGAAGTAAGAAGATCATATTAGCATTGCATCAAAAATTAGATGATGCCTTGACCCCTCTACAATACCAAAATGATATTCAATGAGGTTAGTAGGTTAGTTTTGGTGAGGTCGGTGTGAATGTGAGTGGTTGTTTTCAACTATGACCGTTTGTTGGTTCACCCAATTATGAAGAACTCTGCTTCTTAGGTTTAAGTTCATCGTTTGGTTATAAATTGAATAAGGTCCTCATATTGACACACTAGTACTTTTACTATCATGGGGATATCGTGAATGGAGAAGAGAAATTCCACTTTGCCCAGACAATGGGTTTCCACTTCTCTAGATCCTATTAGATACGCTTCAATAGGATGGATGCTCAATTGCAAATCTTGACAATAGGAAAACCCAACTGCACTAGTGGTCGTGCTTGAGTCAATCAAGGCTTTTACAGTATGCGCATTCGTTCCTTGTTCTATCTCTAGGGTTACAAAAGGACACTCTATCTTTAACCACTTTTCATTTGGCACATAGTCAAGTGGTATCTTGGTGCCTCATAATTGTGTTTAGGCTTTTATAGTCTGCGCATTTGTTCCTTGTTCTATCTCTAGGGTTACAAAAGGACACTCTATCTTTAACCACTTTTCCTTTGGTGCATAGTCAAGTGGTATCTAGAGCTTCCATCTGAGCCTCTTCTCTCATCTATTTTCTTCTTTTTTGCATTTTTTGGTTGTGTTTAGTCAATTTAGCATTTCCTTCATGAGGGGTTCTTGATATAATTTGACTTTGCATCCATTGATCTAACTCGATAGCATATCGCCTTCTAGGGTGGCTAACTGGATAGTTCCACTTGTTGATATTCTATTTATTATCATGGGTCCATAGACATGCTTCTCCAATTTCTTGGCATGTTGTTTTAGTGTATACACCAAGACTAAATCTCATGCCTTTAATCCCTTATCTTTCACATGTGCATCAAAGTAGGCCTTTTGTCTTTTCTTGGCTATGTAAATCCCAATAGTTTCTCTTAATGTAGCTTCTCTTAGTCATTCTAAGTAAAAAAATCCTAGACAGGAGCTCATGGATGGTCCATTGATGCTCTTATCCCACTTTTAAGGTCAGTATCAAAAATTTTAGTGGTAACACTGCATTTTGGACAAATACCATCTGAACAGGTGTGCTTTGGAGTATCGTTTTATAGGTCACTCTGTAAGTCCAAATAGCATGGTGTAATTGTTTATCCCAATCAAAACATTTATTATTCACCAACTTTGTTAGCGCATTGCATAAGATCTTATTTGTGCTTTCTACTTGTTCGTTTGCTTGTGGATGGTACGTGGCCAATTTCTTGTGAATGACCATGAATTCTTGCAGCAAGTATTCAATGACCTCATTCAAGAAATGGGTACCATGGTAGCTGACCAATTCTATTGGCACACCATATCTTGTAAACACATTCTCGAAGAGAAACTTGGCAGTAGTTTGCACATTGTTCTTCTTAGTGTCTTTCACATCTACCCATTTGGTTAGGTAATATGTGGCAATAACCCATCATGGGCCTCAATGGCATCTTGTCCTTATGTATTGGATATTTAGTTCACTAAAAAATGTCACACCTCTTCATATATGTATGTCCATCCATGTGAAGGGATGGCCACCAAATGCCTGCAAATAGTATAGCTTTGATCATTGGTTTGGTCCAAAATGTCCTTCTACCACACCTTGGTGGGCAGAGCCTAAGTTTTTAAGATATTCGCTCTCATGGAAACAAAATCTTAGGTATTTGTCTCTTCCTCATCTGTATAATTCATCTCCAATAAGTGTGTAGTCTTGCTCTAAATTCTTTGTTCTAGCCAATTTCATCTCTTTACGGAAAGTTTTTTTCCTCAAAAATTTTACCAAAGTTTCACTCCAATGTAGTATTAAGGATATTTGATACAAAGTGGCATGTTCCACTGGTGGTTTAACACCACAAATTGGGCATTCCTTACACACATGATGGACATCCACTTCCATGGTTGGCCAGCATACAGCTACCCTTTACAGGGTCTGTAGGGTTTGATGCTTAGAATAATGTTGTTGCAGTGCACCTACATGTGCTATTTGCAACCATTTTACATGCTCATCTTCATCTATATAGCAAGCCAATATGCCTTGATTGGTGTGCTTATACACATTGTTTGCTAGTATGTGATATTTTTGAGACCTCACTACTTCATCTTTGGCTTTCAATACATGATGTTTAGGCCCAAAGGTTAAAATAGGCACTATAGTTCTGGCCCAATCAGGCACTACTTCTAGATTGAACAAGTAAGCATCAAGAAGTTCATCGGATATTCCTTGATGGGACTCTTCTGAAGTTAGTCTAGAAAGGTAATCCGCTCTAAGGTGAGTCTTACCTTTCCTAACCACCACTTCAAGGCCATATTCCATTAGTAAGAGGAACCATCTTACTAATATACTAGTATTTGCAAGGTTTATTCACTAGATATAGTAATTCTTGATGGTTTGTAAAAAATTTAAACTTGTTTGCAAGAAAATAATGATTAAACTTTCTAATCGCATACATCATGCATAAACCTTCTCTTTTAGTAGTGGTGTAATTTTTTTCAATCGCATTCAACTATCTACTTGCATAAGCTATTGGAAGATCAATGTTACCTTCACCCATGGGTTATGCTAGCACACACCCAATAGCATAATTGGTCGCATCTACGTGGACATGGAGAGCTTTACTCCAATCAGGCATAGTCAAGATGGGTGTTGAAGACATCTTCATTTAAGCTCATTAAAAGGGTTTCACACTTGTCCGTCCACTCAAAATTAGTTAAAAAGTTGTACAAAGTCTTTGCAATGATTGCATACATGTGGATGAATCATCGGTAGTACCCACAATGCCCCATGAAAGCTTGTACTTCCTTAATGTTCTTTGATCTGGATAACTTGGCAATGGCTTTAACTTTATCCTTGTCTGTCGAGATTCCATTCTTTGACACTGTGTCCTAAGATTTTGCCTTGCCTAACCATGAAAATGCACTTTTCTAGGTTCAAGCAGACCTGATATTCTTTACATTTTTCCAAGATTACTTTCAACTCAGGGATGTGTGTTTGCCTAATGTTGGAATGAGCACATAGATCATCAAAAAACCTCTAGATTCTTCCATAGAAACTCTTTGAACATGCTGCACATTAACCTTTGACGGGAGCATTGGTGAGCCCAAATGCATCCCACAAAATAGAAATATGCCCCACTTTGTGGCAAAAGCCATCTTGTGTTGTTCTTCAAGAGCTATAGCTACTTGATTGTAGAGTGAAAATCCATCAAGGAAGTTGTAGACTTCCTTGCCTACTACTCGTTCTAATAATTGTTTGGTGATAGGAAGTGGATAGTTATCTCTAATGGTGGTGGTGTTAACTTTCTTTAAGTTAATGCACACACGTAGCTTTCCATTCTTTTTTGGAACTAGTACAATGGGTGATACCCATTTGGTATGCTTGATTTCATCGATAAATCCAGCTTCTATCAAATGAACTATTTCCTCTTTGATCTTTGTTGCATAATTATCATTAAATGTCTATGTTTTTTGCTTAGCTAGCTTGGCATCCAAATACATGGGAATTCTATGTGAGTAAATATCTACGTCAACTCCTTTCAAGTCCTTGTAATTGTGGCTAGAATTTTTGCCCAACCATGATGCTCAAAATCTTCATCAAGGAACACTATGGATGCATAGGTTGGGTCTTGGATGGATCTATGATTCTCCTGAGTACTTACTTCCCAAGTAGCTAATATTTTCTCTTCTTCAACTGCGAGTTTTCACATCCATAAGTGAGTGTCCTCATGCATCCAAAAGGATATTGACCCTATGAAGTGCACAGATTTTGTGTCATCCGAAGCTCTATGGATGGGGTTCTATTGGATCGGGGGCACATCTCTATGAAAGTAATCCTTCAGATTGACCTTAGTGGTAAATCCTAAGTGTTGCAAGTAAAAAGAATTGGTTCCCAAATCTTGCACTATTTACAATTGTCTCATGAATGGTGTACCTAAGATCATCTCATATACATGGTTCTTGCCAAATTCGCACATGGAAAAATTATGCTCAAACTCCACACAAGTGGTAAGAGTGATTCCTTCCAACAATCCTAGAGGTTTCTCGATGTGGCCATCTACCATTTGCAACTTCATTCTCATTGGTATGAGTTCTAATTTGGACCAACACTTCCATAAGGAGGTGGTAGCAATGGAAACACATACACCTGAGTCTAAGATAGCTTTTGTTGTATAACCCTAATAAGTGATAGGGAGATAAGTATTTCCTTGCTCTCCTTCACTCATGTCTCCTATCTTATCCACGGGTATCTTTGGTACTATCTTATTTGGTACTATTTTATGTGGTACTATCTTATGTGATCCTACCTAGGAATGAGTTTTAGCTACTTCTAGCACTTGATTGTCTATGTGTTTCCACATTTCTAGTTTAATTTTGAGTAGCTCCTCCAAAGCGAGATGACATTACACTTTGGTGTTCTTGACTACATTGGTGTTTCTTGGTACAACGAAGGTTTTGTTCCTTACCATGATCATGGGTGCTCTCATGTGGATATACTTAGACTCCCATGGGACTGTGAAATGCAGCGATTCCTGCAAGGAATCAAACTCAAATTCTAATCATTCACTAGACTGGGTATCTTCTTGTTCTCCGTATATAGAAGGAATGTCTTGTGGAAACTGATCATGAAGATCATCTACGTGATCAATGGGAGGAGGATTCTCGCTTTCCTTGGCCCATTTTTCCTCTTGAATCTCTTGGGGAAATTCTTGTGAGTATTGATGCATCGAAGAAGGGATTCCAAGATCAGTAGATTTAGGATCATAAACTTCCTTAGGGTGGAGGCTTGTCTCTTCATTTCTAGTGTCACTCACTAGCCTCAGTTAGTGCAACTGAAAAGGCAGTTGGCCTCAAACATGGCCTGAGCCAATCCTACCATTTTTGCACATACCTTAGTTCTCTCAATCTCTAGGTCAGCTCTAGGGTAACATTTTTCATGTTCTCTCACATCTAGACCTTCTTGGATTCTGGCCTAATATGCTTTAAGCATCATATCTAAATCCTCAAAAGTAGGATATATTAAGATTGATCCTTCTCTAGGTGGTAATGGGGTTATGTGAGGGTGATTAGATGGTGATGGTGGTGGTGGTAATGTGGTGAGAGTGTCTGAGATGCAATTTCTTCAAGTTTATCTTTGGTCTCCAACTTAGGCTTTTTTCTAGTTTGGTCATTTTTTTATCATTGTCTTTTCATCCATTCATGACTATCTTTCCAAGCTCTCGTTCTCTTTTTAGTTGTGCTCTTAGTCTCACCATTGTCTGTGATCTTCTCCTGACCTATGTCTTGATTTTGTTGTAGGGCTTGAGCTCTAGTTACTACTTGCACTAGGGTTGTAGTAATTATACTTCCACTCAGGTCTACCACTAAGCCTATAACATTAATAGGTGTGATTTTCTATGTATTCGCTAGATTCTTTGGGTAATCCCTTAGGAGATGCTCCTTATGGCAATCAAGACAAAATCCTTGAATGGTTACTGCTTATGGTTGTCCTGGTGGAGGGATTGGGTAATCTCTAATGAAGTGATCTCCCTGACATCTACATGTTCCTCGGGGTCCTTGGGGTTTCATTTGTCTTGAGTGGGAGCCTAAGGTTAGGATCATTGTACATTACATTTGAATATTCAGGCTCCCAACTAGGTTCACTAGGGGTTTAATATGGGTAGATCTTGTTATGCTTTGCTAAGTCCATGTAGTAAAGTGGTGGACTATCTACATGTGTTTAGTCAATGCTATGAGCATTTGGATCGCGTTCAAAAATCAAGAGAGGTGTTGGCACTAAGGCTCTACTCAAGTCTTCTTCTATTGATGCATACTTGACTAGGATCACATTGGCTAGGGTAGGAGGCTATTGATGCAACAGTAGTTGAGATCTTTGTTGAGCTTGATATTGTGGTTTGTAAGGTTTTTGTGGCCTAAAGTATTATTGAGGTTGGTATTGACTCGAGTATCTTTCCTATTGTTGATATAGTTGTGGATTATTTTTATGACCATCTGCTTGTTACAAGGGCAATCTTGTGTAGTGTGGTTAGTGTATCTCCTCTCAATGGTGCAATATTGGCTATTAGGGTTTCCTTCGGATTGAGCCATAATTGGATAAACATTAGCCATGTGTTCTCCTCCACGTTTGTAACATCATTTGATTGAGAGCATTCTAGGGGTGGGTGCAAGGCATGCATGTACATTGATTTGGAGTGAGGAAAGGTGATTTGGGAAGGGATTTTGATTCTCTTCCTTTCACATGAAGGAAGTTAGTAGCCCTTATTTTCCCTCAAGAAATGAATCTAAAGAAAGAGATGACCATGTTCATAGTATAGATCATGGTGCATGGGGGAATACACCACATATGATACTTCTACTCATTTTTGAAAACAAAAATATTTTAGGGGAAAATAATGTTGTATATATATTGATCCAAGCATGGGTTTTAAGGATCTAAAGACCCCTTGAAGGAGCCATAGAAGCCTTGGGAGATTGTATCCAAGTATAAGCTTTGAAACCTTGAGTTATTTAATCAATTGAACTCTCATTTAAAGGGTCTCAACCTTAGGCTTGATTTATTATAAGGTTTGGGAACCTTATTCTTGGGAGAAGCTTCTCCTAGTGACACCTTGGGGTGTACGTGAGAGGAGGGGGCTCACTTCATTATCCATGTGATACCATGTGGTTGGACCTTAGGCAAGTTTCCACATGAGGAACACTTGGAGGGACAGTTGGAAGTGTCCAAGGACATGCACGTCCTTGTCCTAGAGGTATATATATGGGTGGAGTTGGTTGGCTAGAGATGCACTCTCTCTTGCCATGGTGGTCTAGGCTAGTTGATTTAGTAGTTTGGCTAGTTAGTTTTATTTGTAGGACATGTTGATTATACAACATTATGGCATGTTCCACGGTCACATCCACATTTGGTTGCACTACAGTTGAATTTGTTGCATCCTTAGTCACGGGATCCTTGGAGAAGGCTCCTACTATAGTCCATCAAAATGTGAGTACTAAAGCTAGAAATCGGGCTAGTGCGAAGGTGTCTAATTCTGAAGCTAATAGATTTGAATGTTTTGAATCCTCTCACCCTACCACTTCCACCTGCTTATAGTTGTCTATTCCCTAAGAAATTAGGCTTCTAGTCGAATTTTATTCATGTGGTTCTTGATATGATTTCTATATTGTTTCTTCCTCAGTGATTGGTGTGGAGGTGTGTGGAAAATTGGGGGAACCTCTTTAATCCATGTAGTTTCCTTAGCAACCACTTGCTACTTTTCCTTGAAACCTTATTTGAATATAGTAGCAGTTGTCTGTAATATTCATCATGATCTAGTCTTCACGATAGCAGTCTACAAATTTTCTTCAATGATTACAACCATGTTCACCACGAAAGTAGCATCGAATTATCATGATCTTGGTATTAACATTATTATTATTATTATTATTAACATTATTAAAATTTTCTTCTTTAGTTCTAACTAGTCCATATCATTTATGAAACCTCCCACTTTATTTTCCAATTGAAGGGTGTTGCCACTCATGTCATCTAAGATAATTCCTCTAAAACATCATATGATCATAATTTGATGTAGTCTTGGAAGTAATAAGTTGATGAGCCACTAGGTGCTCACATCTTCTAGTAGAGTGTTATCCTCCAAGATCTATCATAAATGATACTTAAATGTTGTAACATATTTTTGCATCATTTGTAGTATTTTGTCTATTATTTTGTAGAATCTCAAAAATTTATGTAGCAATCTTAGTCTTTCAAAATCGATGTAGGAAAACCTCTTTCATTACATCATATGTCGTGAAATGATTAAACTCAAACTCAATAAGCCAATGGGCTACTTCATTAACTAATGTTGATTGAAAAACTTGAGCCTTATATTGTGAGTTAGCTGTGAGTTTGTGTGATTCTTCAAGGACGTTATAATTGATTTTGAAAGTTATCACATGGGCATCAGGGTCATTTCTAGGGAATCCCACAAAATTAGTGTAAATTACCCCCTAGGGGATGATTCTACTTCATTAGGCCATCCTCATCTAATGTCATCTCCAAAATATCCATAGAGGTACTCAACCTAGGGGTAGATAATTGATGATCCACAAAATTATCCCACAATGGTTTAGCACCAATTCCAACATTTTCCAAATTAAAAAAACGATTTGGACAAATTTGTTTCACCACATTTTTGGTGGTCTTGTTCCTGGTGATTTCCAGTGAGATTTTTGTTTTGACTAGAATTGGTAGACTCTCGTGGAATTACAGTTTTCTTTGGTTTGTTTTCAAATTTGGTCAAAAATTCTATAGTTGATTGTGGAAAAATTACAATACTTTTCCATGGTGTTTCAATAATTTATCGTACCTTTATCATAACGTGCCCCTTTCTCAACCTCCTTGGAGGTCCCTTCTAACATTATCACCATCTTTGGTATGTTAAGTGATCCAAATTGACTATGAATACGTATTGGGAAGTTATATGCTTGATACTTTGGGTATTTATTGCTCGAATGCAACATCGGCATGCACAATTGGACAACCAATAAAAATCTGCTTTAAAAATTCATCTCTCCAAAACCAGTCTTAGTTTCTCTTTGTAGAACCAATTTGAGTTTCTCTCTATAGAACCAATATTATTGTTTTTGGTCAGAATCAATATCAATTTCTCTCCACATAACTAGTCTCAATTTCTCTCTGTAGAACTAGTCCCCATTAGAATTACTAATGTTAGTCTTTAGTCTCTCTTTCAATGCACCAAACTATATACTTTATCTAATCAGACAAGGTTACTCAACTCCACAGAGAGATTTTTTTTCTTCTAACAGGTAATTGGGTTCTTGGCTAGTAGGATTAAGATATTATGCTAACCCTTAATTTTTCCTTATAGTGCATTGTTAATTCTCAATCTTTCTCACGGTCACTTTGCTTAAAACAATTCTTCTGCATTCAATATAGTTACACACTCTTCCAATACAGAACTTAATCCCTCCACTTAATTACACAAGCAAAAAAAAAAACTTTGAAACCAATGATTACACAATAATGTCATTACATTAACCCGTATGATGTTACTTGTACCCCACAATTACTATTATCAACTTCTAGATTCAAGTTAGATAGATTCAAATATAGAAATGCTTAATCAGAGACACCATACACCAGATAGAATGGAACAATGTATAGCAACAAGCTATGGCTAGAACATCGCACACATCCACTACCATACTTTTTCTTCATTAATAATATAAATATTAAAACAATTAGCTTTTGCTTTTTGGATTCATGGCAGCACTTCAAAATTGCAAATATAATGTAAATGATATGGTTGCACTAGCTAACAAAGTCTCTGTTCATTTGATCTTCATAGACAGTCATGTGTGGCACCTTAGAGGATTTGAGCTCTTGAACTTTAAGAAACGATGCACTTGATCCACCTAATGGGCTAAGGGTCCAAAAAGGCTCTTTAGTCTCAATAGAGTAATATTCTTTATTTTTTAAGTAAATCAATAAAATCTTAGTCAAGAATAGATTTCTTGCCACATATATTTGTTTAGGATCATGAGCACCTAAGGATTCAGGATGGATACCCATGAATCCACACAGACCTCTGTGAAGAGAGATGGTGGATGCAATCCAAAGATGAGTAGGTGCCGCTACAACCAGCTTCACACCAGCCAACTGAGACTTCAGAGTTGATTAGTAGACCCTTTGAGCTTCCTAAATCCACCAAAATATCAGCCAAGTACTTTGGAACATGTATCCCAAAAGTTTAAGTCAAGACAGGCTAGTTGCGAAATGACTAGCTCCCAAAACTTGCTATTTTTGGACATACACCTGCTGGAAAAAATGAACAGTGCTCTCAACCTGGAAGGAATTAGAAAAATTCCTTTTGGGCATAGCAAATAGACTTAGCAAGCTTCCTATTCCAAGTTAAAACACTTCAAATGATGGACTGAGCACTGAGAACAAGTTTCATCAAGTTCTGGAACATTCCCACAATTCTCGGGGCTCTGCAGAGATAGACCAGTAAGCAGTAAAATGCAGATATCTCCAAAAGTATAAATCCAATGACCTTGAAAATTTATAGTAAAAACTAGACAGTGAGAGCTATCCAACGCACTTTAAAACACTGAAAAATGTTCAGTAAAACTCGAGATATGACCTTCTGAAGTTACTGCTCTGAGTGAGTATAGCAGAGAACAAAACAGAGAGGTAGATGATAATAAATGTATAGATTCACATATGATTACAACCACATTGGCAATGAATCTTTGCACAATGGGAGTAGAATGATAGAGCTATGGAGTAAGCTCTTCAATCTCTACAAAATGACATGAAGTGGTCACGTACAAGGCTTGCTAATCGCCTCTTCCTTCTTGCTCCTTTTATAGCAATTCTTGGAGGGAGTTTTGAATTCGAATTCGAATGGCTCCACCTAAAAGTGATCCCCAAAGTTAGGAGAGATTCCCTCAGCTCAAAAATTCGTGATTTTGGTAGTTGGAGCCACGAATTTGCTTTTACATCATGGATGAGGTAAGCCATCCTTTTATTTTTTTCTTTTTCCATTTACAAGAGATAAAATGTACTCTTTTACAAGAGGTGTTCACATGACTACTCATGTGACTTACAAATGAGGATAATATCAAGCATATCAAGCATGTAGGCTTGGGCAAAATGCACCAACAGCTCCCCCTCAAGCCTAACATGCTTGGCCTCCAAATAAGTCTTCAATTGTCCTTGATTTCCTGCAAACCAATCATCAACTTGAATCTACTTAATTTCGTACCATCAAGAGCTTTCGTCAACATGTCTGCACATTGCATATCTGTAGAGACGTAGGATAGTTGAATATCCTTGCTCATTAGCTTCTCCCTTACATAATGGTAGTGGACTTCAATATGCTTGGTTCTAGCATGGTATACCGGATTAGCTGCTAGATGTAGTGAGCTTGTGTTGTCACCAAAAATGTGAGGTGTTGAAGAATGAAGTCCAAGATCTGTGTACAAAGATTTTAACCACATGATTTCTTGAGTTGCATTAGCCAAACCTCTATATTCAGCTTCAGTAGAAGATAATGCAACGGTTGGTTGCTTCTTCGATGACCAAGAAATGATTTTTGAACCTACAAATGATATATACCCTGATGTGCTTCTTCTATCATCTTTAGATCCGGCCCAATCTGCATCTGAGTAGACCTTTAGCTCAATATCTTAAGTATATGAATAGAACAAACCTTCATTCATGGTCCCCTTTAGGTACTTGAGGACTCGCTTGGCCGCTTCCATATGTGGTCTTCTCGGCTTATGCATAAACTGACTCAATATGCTAACACTATAGCATATATCCACCCTTGTGAGTGTTGCATAGTTCAAACTTCCAACCAAGCTTTGATAGCTTGTGATGTCTTCAATTGGCTCTCCTTCATAAGCACTAAGCTTATGATTTTGCTCCATAGGTGTACCTGCACACTTGGTATTTTCCATCTTGAACTTGACGAGCATGTCATGGACATACTTCCTTTGTGTGATGTATATACCTGAATCTGTGTAGATCAACTCCAATCCAAGAAAATAAGTGAGTGGTCCGAGGTCACTTATTTTGAACTCCTCCTTCATTTGACTCTTTACCTGTTTGATTCCTTCAAGATCATTGCCTGTGATAATAATATCATCAACATACACACATAAATAGATCACTTCAGATCCATTCCTCTTTATGAACAAAGAGGTATCCGCCTTGCTAGCTTTGAATCCTTGGTCCTGCAAATAAGTAACCAATCTGAAATTCCAAGCTCTTGGAGCTTGCTTCAATCCATACAAAGCTTTCTTTAGTTTGCATACATAGTTAGGATGATGTGCATCCTCATATCCAGGAGGTTGTGCCATATACACTTCCTCAGAAATCCATCCATTCAAGAAAGCATTCTTTACATCAAGTTGATAAAGATTCCAATTTCTAGATGCAGCAAGACTAATGAGAACCCTAATTGTAGGCATTTTTGCAACAGGAGAGAAAGTCTCCTCATAATCAATACCATGGGTTTGAGCAAACCCTTTAGCAACTAACCTTGCTTTGTGTCTATTTATACTTCCATCTGGATTCTTCTTGATTTTGTATATCCATCGAGATCCGATTATCTTCATAGATGGCTTGTTAGGTACAAGCTCCCAAGTGTCATTCTCCTTCAAGGCTTCCATTTCTTCATCCATTGCATCTCTCCAAGCTTTCTTGCTTTGTGCTTCTTCAAATGTGGTAGGTTCTTCATTGGTTGAATCCTTTGCAATGTAGATTGAGTGCTTGGTGACCAAAGAAGTATCATAACCAAACCTCTCTGGTTTCTTCTTCTCCCTCGAAGACCTTCTAAGTGGTTGATGTGAGCTCTCGGGTCCATATGTAGCATCCTGCATCTTTGCTTTACCTTTGTTCTTCCATAGCTTTAGTCTTTCCAAGTCTTCTAGGTCAATCTCCGAATCACTTTCTTCAATCTGCTTTGGCTCCTTTGGTTGAAGTGATGGAAAATCTTCATCCAAGTCATATGGCAGCTTCACTTTCCTGTCATCATCAAACCATGATTTGTTTTCATCAAAAATTACATCTCTACTCACAGAAAATCCTTTATTGGTTGGATTGTACAATCTATATCCTTTTTGGTTTTGATCATAACCAATGAATACACACTTCTCTGCCTTGGGATCCAATTTCCCTCTTACTTGAGAAGGAATGTGAGCATAGGCTAAGCATCCAAAGATTTTACAATGCTCTAGACTAGGTCTTCTTCCATTCCACACTTCATATGGAGTGGTTCCATCTAGTGACTTAGATGGAAGTCTATTTATGAGATATGTGGCTGTCGACACAGCCTCTGCCCATAGGTAGTTCGGCAATCCCTTTTCGTTGAGCATGGACCTTGCAGCTTCGACGATAGCTCTATTCCTCCTCTCTGCTACACCATTGAGTTCGGGTGTATACCTTGTAGTGACTTCCCTTTTAATGCCTCTTTCATGCAAGAAGGCATCAAATTCAAAAGAGAAGTATTCTCCTCCACCATCTGATCTGAGTCGTTTCAAAGTCCTACCTGTTTGGTTTTCAACAAGAGCAATATACTTCTTAAAGCAATTAAACACTTCATCCTTGTGCTTCATGAAAAACAGAATGGTCCACCTGCTACAATCATCTATGAAAGACACATAATATCTTGAGCCTGATATAGATGGCTCCTTACTTGGACCCCACACATCCGTGTGCACTAGATCCAAAGGATTTTGATACATATATCCTTTCTTATTGAAAGGTTGTCTATGAGCCTTGCCGAGTTGACAAGCTTCACACTTATAAATCATGTGTTGCCTTGTGATATTAGGCAAACCAAGTACACTTTGGTCCCTGCAAATCTGTTTGAGTGTCCTCTCACCAATGTGAGCAAGCCTTTTGTGCCATATCTCCAACTCTGTTAGAGTTTGAGATCCATAGCTAAACAAAGCTATGTTCTTTGTATCTTCCACTTCAAAAGTGAAAAGCCTTCCTGTCTTTTCTCCTTTGGCAATCCTTCGAAAGCCTTGCCTTGGGTCTTCAACATATGCTCCAAATCGATTGAATCTAACCTGCAATCCTTTTTCAACAATCTGTCCAACACTTATTAAATTTTTGGTAATTGTAGGGACATACAAGACTTTGCTTAAGAGGTTCATATTCCCATCTGATGTCTTCACATTACCTATCTTCTCCACTGAGTGCTTTGTGTCATCTCCTGTCTGCACTTCATGCTTGTTATGAGGATCTTCCAAATCAGAAAGTAAAGCCACATTTCCTGCTACATGGTTCGAGCATCCCGAATCAATGTAAAATATGTGATCATCATCCTTACCCTTCTTCGTTGATAGATTCATAATCAATAATGAATCTTCTTGACTTTGGTCCTCTGCATAGTTATTGTAATCTCTTCTTCCTCTATGGCCACTTTGATAGTTGTTGTTGTTGTTGTAATTGTTGTTGTAGTAGTTGTTGTTGTAGCCTCCATTGTACCTGCCTCTATTTGATCCATAGCCACCTCTATTGAATCCTCTTCCTCTTGAGTTCCTCGGGTTCCTGAAACATTCTTCAGTAGTATGGTTAGATAAGCCACATATGTTGCAAGGTTGAGATGATTGGAATCTCCCCCTGCCTTGCTTTCCACTTCTGCCTCTTCCTCTAGCTCGTCCTCTACCTGCAAAGTTTGCTTGGAAAGAGCTTCCTTCATCTTCATTCTTTCTATTCTTTGACTTGTCCTTGACCTTAGCTTTATCAGAATATAAGGCAGAAGTTTGATTACCTCTTGAGGACTCACCACCTTTGCTAATCTTTGCTTCATGAGTGAAGAGTTGGCCCATGAGTGTGTTGAGGTCGGGTACATGCATATCCATGTATAAATCCATGGCTGTTGTGAATGACTCCCACTTGTCGTCTGCTTTGATTCCATTCATGATTTGTCTTATGATTTGCTCCTCTTCAATTACCTCTCCAATGCTTCCAAGTTGGTCGGAAATCTCCTTCATCTTTGTGACATAATCAGTCACATTTTGCTTCGGGCTTTTCTTCATTGTTGTGAACTCCATCCACAATTGGTTCTTCCTTGCTCGAGTGTTGGAAGAGAAGAAAGAAGCAAGTGCATTCCAGGTTTCTCTTGATGTCTTGCATCCCTTGACATGAGGTAAAAGAAAATCAGAGATTGAGTTTAGAATATAGGACCTTGCAAGTGCATCCTTCGAACACCAATTCGAAAGTCCTTCCACTTCTTCATGTGATGGTTGCCCTTTGTTCCTCATGGTTGGCATTGCTTCATCTCCGGATATGAATCCATATAGATTCCTCCCTTGAAGGTAAGCCTCCATCCTTAGAGACCATGCCGGATAGTTGTTTCGATCCAATTTGTCAATTGTTGATGGAAATCCATCTCCCATGTTGCTTGACTATGCTCTGATACCACTGTGAAGAGAGATGGTGGATGCAATCCAAAGATGAGTAGGTGCCGCTACAACCAGCTTCACACCAGCCAACTGAGACTTCAGAGTTGATTAGTAGACCCTTTGAGCTTCCTAAATCCACCAAAATATCAGCCAAGTACTTTGGAACATGTATCCCAAAAGTTTAAGTCAAGACAGGCTAGTTGCGAAATGACTAGCTCCCAAAACTTGCTATTTTTGGACATACACCTGCTGGAAAAAATGAACAGTGCTCTCAACCTGGAAGGAATTAGAAAAATTCCTTTTGGGCATAGCAAATAGACTTAGCAAGCTTCCTATTCCAAGTTAAAACACTTCAAATGATGGACTGAGCACTGAGAACAAGTTTCATCAAGTTCTGGAACATTCCCACAATTCTCGGGGCTCTGCAGAGATAGACCAGTAAGCAGTAAAATGCAGATATCTCCAAAAGTATAAATCCAATGACCTTGAAAATTTATAGTAAAAACTAGACAGTGAGAGCTATCCAACGCACTTTAAAACACTGAAAAATGTTCAGTAAAACTCGAGATATGACCTTCTGAAGTTACTGCTCAGAGTGAGTATAGCAGAGAACAAAACAGAGAGGTAGATGATAATAAATGTATAGATTCACATATGATTACAACCACATTGGCAATGAATCTTTGCACAATGGGAGTAGAATGATAGAGCTATGGAGTAAGCTCTTCAATCTCTACAAAATGACATGAAGTGGTCACGTACAAGGCTTGCTAATCGCCTCTTCCTTCTTGCTCCTTTTATAGCAATTCTTGGAGGGAGTTTTGAATTCGAATTCGAATGGCTCCACCTAAAAGTGATCCCCAAAGTTAGGAGAGATTCCCTCAGCTCAAAAATTCGTGATTTTGGTAGTTGGAGCCACGAATTTGCTTTTACATCATGGATGAGGTAAGCCATCCTTTTATTTTTTTCTTTTTCCATTTACAAGAGATAAAATGTACTCTTTTACAAGAGGTGTTCACATGACTACTCATGTGACTTACAAATGAGGATAATATCAAGCATATCAAGCATGTAGGCTTGGGCAAAATGCACCAACAACCTCCACCAAAGTTCACATCCTAAACATCAGGGAGTTTATTTCCATATGCATCCAGTTTTTCAGGATTTGTTTGAAGATGATAATGAACCTTTCTTTATATATATAGGCATTTCCATCCTATTTGAAAGTAGAACTGGAGCACAGTCACTTTAGCATTAGAGCATTTGACTTTCATGAGGTTATATCCCATGGATTTCTAAACATGGGTGCTCCATGATAATTCTTTTATCATAAATGATTGTTTGATGAAGACATGTTCGCATGACACATTACCAATCCGCATCAAGCAGTTGACCCTTTCCCACAAAATTTCAATCCAAGAGACAAATTGGAGGTGTGAAGACCACCATGCTAGGATTCATGCATGCACGCACTCACAAGGAATCTCACATATACATATGCATACATGCACATACATGCAGGCAAGCCTCACTCATGGATAAGACACAAGAGCTCCCAAGAAACTCATTTCTGATTAGAAGAGAAAATGAACAAAAAGAACAAGAAGACCAAGAAGAGCCTTACAAATAAGGGTTAGTTTTACTTTATAGGTGAGTTTTAAAAATGACCCTCTTCACATTCTAGTGTCTGGCCTACTTAAAAATAAGTAATTAACCCTCAATTTTGGTTCAATTCAGATGAAGAAAAATCCTCTAAAATCTTGGAGGCTTTCAAAATCGCTCTTCAAGCTCAAGGACTCCTTGGTTTGCACAAAAATATACTAAATTACAAAAAAAAATGATGTGATTCTAAAGGTGGTTTTTGACATAAATTTGGCTAATTTGAGGTACGATTTTGGATTTTTTTAGGCTTCATTAGCTTATTGCATTGCTTGACTACATAGATCATGCTTCTTGCTTTAGTTCTTCACAATCTAAGCAATCTTCTCTCTCTATAGCTTTCAAAAATTGCTTCGATGTCTCCATCTCCAACACTCCCCCCTCCTAGAGTTTATCATCCTTGTGGTTTTTCTTTAAGAAGCATCAACCTTGAATCACAATGGTGTTGTTGAATTCTTGCAGAAACAATATTTTACAAACATTGCAAGTGACATTTTCTTGGTGTTTTCTTTTGCTTTCTTATGATGGTATGGGCTTACTACTTACCATAGTGCACAAGAAAAAAATGAAAGAAAAATTCTTGTGCACAACCTTGTAGGGTGGGCTACGTATGCATAGTAGACAATGTGAATGATGGTGCAAAAAGACTCAAGAGGTACTTGAGCAAGGTGCCAAAGGGGTGGATTTTTATGAGGTATCCATTTTTAAACATTGGAAGGATTTCACATGAGGATGTTTGGTTGACCTTCATTTGATGATGATAGCTCCATGTGGTGTTGAGATTGAATGTGGAGAGCATGTAACCTGAAAGAATTTGGTAACACATTTATCCACCTTTGCAAATTGGTTGTGCATCTTGATATTCTCTGATAATAGCCATGAACTATGTTGATGTCTTTATAAGCATGAACTATGTTGATGTCTTTATAAGCTAAAAAGTGGGCATGTAAGACACAAAAAGTAGTTACCTAGTATGGTTGTAAATCTAATAGAACTTGGGATACTTGGATCTTGGACTATGATTCCATTAGTGATAATTGTAGTTTGAGATATGACATTGTGCCATCAATATGAATAAGCTTATTTCCATTGGCACTTTGGTTGGTTTCATGAGAAACCACAGAGAAGTTGCTTTTGAGCAAAGGCTAATGATCACTTGAAGGAAACATTAGTAACACAAAGCAAAGTATATAGGGGATTGATGACCTCATAATATAATATATCACTCTTGCATGCATGGGATATCACAAATGTGCCTCATGCAAGGCCATAGAATGTGGCCCCAATTATATGTGTACTAAAGTGAAAGTGACCTTAAAAAATGTGTGCAACAGACAAGGTTGCACAATGGCCTTAAAAGATTGTCATTTTGCTAGAGAAGATAGACAATCCTTTTGGCATGGGACATTTGAAGTGGATGATTGTGGTTTAGCCACCCATACATGTCGAGTCATAGGGCATGATTGAACATGTCTTCAATTGAAGGATGTGTTGGCCTGGGATTTCCACTTTGGAATTTGCTTCTAGTTTGGAGCCATTGTGTGTCATTGTGGTCTTTATCATGGTTGGAATCTAGGAACCTTGGTCCTATTTGAACTAGTTTTCTATGATTTGGGCCTCTAGAAGTATGTAGCTCCATTTAAGAATAAAATTTTGGACTTTGAAATGCAAATTTTTTGAATGTACCTTGGAGCATTGTGAGAGATATTTCATAAATCTGGTTGCTTTCTACTGATGTTAGGCCAATGCAGTCTTCTTAGGCCTCCATATGTATTTGAATCCATTTGATGATTATAATTGGGATTCAGGGACACAAATTTGCTTCATGTGGATAGGATTCTCCGCATGTTCTATTTGTGCATTCCTTTCTATTTGTTGTTTCCATGTATTGAGTGCTTCTTAGGATGTGGCTTTCTTCATTGTGTTTGCTTTGTATATCTGAGTGGGTTGTGAGCTTCTTGAATATATGTAGTGATGTGGGTCTTACAAAACCAAAACTTAATTTAACCATTATGATTTTTGAGGAGTTTCTTTGAAACCCACATCTACTTAATTGGTGGAACTTGACATTGAGGTGCTTTTGGGGCCTATCTAGCTCGATTGATTGGTGGACCTTTTCTTTGTTTCTAATACCTTTAAAGTGTTATGTGCTTATGTCTTTTATCAATTGTACTTGCTTTCATGGATGCTAGGAGTTGCGTTGGAAACTTTGTGCCTTTTGGAACCCAAATATGAGTGATGTTGTTTTTGTTTCTTGTGTTAGGTTTAGGCTTGAGTTTTAAACTCCTACCTCCTTGATGGTCATTGAAAATATTTGTTCTTGGGGAAGCTTTCATCGTATTTTGACCACTATGTAAATTAGACTCATACTTAGAGTGGTATTGGTGATCTAAATAATCAAAATATGCCTCAAGATCTGGATCTTCTACATCATAACAGAGATCATCCTCGACTAGTTGACCCATAACTAGATGTTCATAGAGATGATTATTCAATTCTATAGATTATTCCAATAATTGTGATTCAGATTTTATGCGACATGTTGAGCTTGGAATGGATTCCACTACAAAGGCATCATTCACTAGATCTTGTTCATCTATTATATTGTTATTATGGCTTTTGAGAGAGCATGCAATGGTGCTATTGGTCATATGAATAGTTAGGGTGTACTTAGCCATGTATAACCATTTGTATCCCAAAATGATATCCTTGGTTAAGTTTTGGTCATGGAAAATAAGAATGTAGTCCATATAGGTTATTTATCAATGAATATACAAATACTAACTTTCCCCACTGTTTATGTTCTCAAAGGCATCCTCAAAAATTTGTACGTAATGGCTACCCATGAATATGATTCTACTATAATAGGCCATCTGAGATAAAAAATAAGTGCATCTAAAAGTGAATCAAACCCTTTGTAATTTAGGGTTCTACTTTCTTTATCCTTAAAGGTCTCTAAGCAAGCCATGATAAAATTTAAAACCCTAATTATTAATGTAAAGGAAGGATCATTGTTCTCCTTCATATTTTCGACCACTGCCTTGCAAGTTGTAAACATATAGTTCTATGATGGCCATGTTCCTTTCTTATGACCTTCTATCTTTGGAAAATTGAGCCACTTGGAAGGTATAGCTCCATTCTTTCTCATTTGTCAAAAATTTGGACCAGTCTCTCCCTCTTGAAATTGGACAGAAAGTAGGATTGATTTTGAATTGAATTGGTGCTTCCATCCATATCGTTCTACATTCCCTATTTTTGTCCAACCACCTATTTATCCATGATGTGTTGGCTTTTTCAAATAAATCTTTTGTAATTTCCATGCCCTCATCATATTCCAAGAACTCATTGAGCTAGGTTCCAACTCTGGCAATTTGGTAGTTTTTTATGCTTTCTAGCACCATGTAGAATGGAATTCCTAATCCATCTGCTGCCAATGGTGATGTGTAGGATTAACTCCTTTCTCCAAAGAAAATTGTACTATTTTATCTTCATACTGATTATGGATTTTCAATATATCTCATTATGAATTATTTGTCATGGAGAAATTGTTAAATGAACTCATCTGATTCCTCATCCTCTATCTCTAGTCAGCTCTTTCCTTCTCTATCTTCTCATTTAAATTATTGAATTTTCTCATATCATTGGTAGCATGTTTTCTAGCTTGCTATTCTTATTCTTTTGCATCTTTTATCTCCTCTTTTATCTTCTCTAATTCATGTTTTATGGATTTCAATTCTTCATTTTGAACTTCAGAGGTACTCTCTATTTTATTTCCTTTTGGCTTGTAATGGCCTTCCTCCATGAGTATTTTTGGATTTCTTCATTTGCTTTACTCAATACCAGATAAGATCTTTGATGAATTTTGTTTTTTTTACTCTAGATGTCTCATATCACCTTCCATGTTCTTTATGGTTTCTATCTGCTTCTCATATTTCACTTCGAGGAAAGTGATTATGTTCTTATTTTTTACTATCTTTGTTTCTAGCTTGATGGCCTTCATTTGACAAGATTTTTTTATCCTTTTTTATTGACTCAATCCTTCTATCAATTTCATCTGCTCTCTTCTATGGTCTTCAATAAGTCTATCACCTTTAATAAATTCGGCCTCTATTGATATACCTGATAGAATGATATGTAAGAAAAAAAATCAGTGCAAAAGAAGTATCCCCACATTTATAATGATATCCTGAGCTCGCTTGGATTGGGCCCATAACTCCCATCTTCAAAGGTAACAAGACATATCAAATCACATTGTGCCACTTAAATTCGTGGGCCATTTAAAGCCACTAGTCAAATAACATGATTGAGTAACTGACGACATTGCTTGCATAAACCTCCTCCGTGTAACCATGACTCTCTCTCTCTATCTATGTATCTGAGTTATCCGAGTCCTATTCTTTTGAAGCCAATTTCACACCATAATTGCACTAACAAACCTAAACCAAGTTTCATGGAAAAAAATGGATATCAAAGTGACTACACACTTATTTAACATCATTAAGCAGCATTTTCAAGTCCTCTAATGTGAGGTAGCAAATAATCATTGACTCCCATGTAGATAATGCTCCTTGCTTGAGCATCCTTCTACATCCATGTCTTCAAATCTGAGAGTTCATCTATAGTTGGGACACTATGATCTCTGAATTCTGGTTTTTCTTCACCTCTGATATAATCTATCAGATCTTTGCTCATGAGCATCTGCAATGTCCTTTATCCTTTCTACATAATCAGAAATGAATTGAGAAGCTTTCTTCTTGAATGTGGTAAACTTTGCCCACAAAGATGCCTTTCTTAACTTTGTAGTGCTTTGGAAATTCTCTTACAAAGCATTCCAAATCTCACACTTTCAAGTCCTTTAATGTGAGGTAGCAAATAATCATTGACTCCCATGTAGATAATGCTCCTTGCTTGAGCATCATTCTTCATCCAGGTCTTCAAATTTGAGAGTCCATCTCTAGTTGGAACACTAGGATCTCTGAATTCTGGTTTTTCTTCTCCACCTGTGATATAACCTATCAGATCTTTGCTCATGAGATGAGGTTCCATCCTTATTGACCAAGCTGGATAGTTTTCTCTATCCAATTTCTCTATCTGAAGAGAATCTCCCATCCTTTCTTCACTTGTGTATTAAATTCTTCAAGCTTTGTGAGAAATAAGTGTACCTTTACTTCAAATGAAGTTCCTTTTGATCTTCTTGATAGCTTCAGGCCTCCTTCTCTAGCTTTTACTTTAAACTTTCACCTTTTGAATCTTCAAAGGTTGATTTTTGTATAACTGCAACAGTCAGGGTCCTCCTTTCTTCAATTTTAATGCTTCCTACTCTAATACCATTGATTGAGAGTGTTAATCTCCAAAATGACAAGCTATCCTTGATGTTAGAGAACCTCTATATCAAGAACAACTCAAAATCTCAACCAATTTTGGAAGACCAATGTCAAATTATCAAGAATAAGAAAGTCACTACATAGAAAAGTCTACTGCACATAACTCACTCATTGACTGATCAAATGTGTAAAGTTTCTAATGAAAATTTGTACAACGTGTTTTCTAAAGGTTTCGCACCTTCTCCAAGTTAAAACATCTTAAAATATTCATTAGAACTTGAGATATGATTCAAAAAATCTACTTATGTATGAAACTGTACTTCTTTACAGTTGACTTTGACACATGTAACTTCCAATGCATAGTTCTCTTAAATTAGAACCCATTTATTCAAATTCTTTTAGATATAAGTAGCTTACCTTCCAACTTAAAGAATGAGTGCTCAGTTGCTCAAAACTTTACACTCTAGAAGCAGAACTGACCAAAACATTATCATCAAATTTGCACCAGTTGTAGTCTTCTCTTCTTCTCATTTACACATGTAAATATTCCTACTCTCAATTCATTGAGTTTGATCACAATTAGAATCTGAAAATTCATACAAAGGTCACTCAACTACAGACTTAGACTTGTACAAAAGCAATTCACAAAAGGATTAACATAGAAGGAGCAATCAACAAAATATCAAGTGCAAGAGGAAAACTTTACATCTATTTGATGAGAGATATTCTCTTCACTTCTAAAGTGTCTAATGACTCTTATAACTTGTCATTCATCATCTCTCATACATGCCCCCACTTTCTACTTATACATATAGGTATTTTGTACAAACTCATGACCATTACAAAAGTATAAGCATGTTTAATGTACATGTATATACAAGCCTTCATTTTTTGATTATGCACTAAGTTCAATCTTCATGTATTGATCTTTGCTTCATCTTTGGACTTCAAACTTTTGTCCAAAACATCAATTGATGGTTGTCATGCACCAACAGTTTTCTCCTCTGAGGTATTGGAGGCTAGAGTCTAAAGACTCAGAGGTGCATGTGTAATATTGTTGCTATAGTGCATTACAGCTGCTACAATGCAATACACAAGCTTCCAAGACAACAGGGATTTCCATGGTGCTAGAGATTAAAAATGAGCATCATTCTCCAACACTTATGTTGTCAAATCAACCTTTTATTTTTTGCATGATACAGAAGATTTCATGCATGATACAGTGGCAACACCCGTTTCTTTATCGTCCCTTGCGAGTTTCTACAAGTGGTCTCTTGTCACCTCTCTAGTCATCTGCTATTCAAACAACTTGGAATAGAACATGTCTCTCCATTTTCCATTAGCTTTTCTTAAGCATCAAGACATGTTCTACATGGCATATCTACGACTACAGCTCTAAACTCCATTGAGATGCATGGAAATACATTGTAAATACGGGAAGAAGTTTTTATTGAAATATCTAGTGCTTAAAAAGTGGCAAGAATGGAGACAATTTACCAAAACAAAGCAAAAATGGACTCTAATCATGCATGCTTAATAATGAGGAGAAAAATTAGTGCTTAAAAACACTTTTATTATAAAGGGAAGGAGGGAGGGATTAAGAAAGTGCATCTATGCTAATGATGATGAAAAAAATGAGAATATGAAATTAAAGAAAAATGAACCTATGCTCTGATACCATGTTGAAAGAAAGAAAAGGACTCCTCATCTACTATTAATCACACACTAATTAAATTAAGGAGGATGGAATAAAAGAAATGAAAACATAATGAACTTGATTAATATGAAAGGACTTACATGAGTTGCTCTAAGAGCATGATGACTCCATGAGCAAAGAGTGGACACTCTTGCCAAGAGCTTGAGTGAATGAGCTTGTGAGAAGTGAAGGGAGGCCTTGCTTATATAAATTTTAGGAGAATTCCCTTGCATGTGGGATAAATGAGCTTGCATGAGAATGAAAGTACTCTTGGAAAAAAGGGAGGAGCATGGAACTCTCAACAATTATTATGTGAACATGTGCTATCTCATATTGATCACTTCTAGAGGTTATTAGAATTTCCACTACTTTCAAAGGTATGTGATTATTTGTGCTTTGGCTTTTTTTATTTTTTAGAAAATCCTTAATCAAGTGTTCTCTCCCACAATCCTTACAATGTGCTCCTTCCACTCTAAGAGTAGGTGGTTGAGGACAATCTCTCACAAAGTGGTCTCTCCCACACCTATAACAAGTTACCTTATATATGTTCTTGAATTATGGTTTTGGGTTTGACATGTAATTATTTGCTATGTACATGAATGTGGTTGCATCCATTTCAACTTTCCCATTTCCTAAATCCAAGGCTTGAGGATCAGGTTCTTTGTTATATGTATAGTCCCAACTTTTGTCCTCATAATGATCATCTGAATGGCTATTATAACCATCAGAGTACTCTCTAGTTTGTATTAAGGAACTTTCCAGATTTTCTTCTATAGGTGTGTACTTCACTAGAACAACATTGGCTGGTATAATGTCATTTCTTTTCTAGCGTACAGTATTTGAGTGTTCTTTTATCCTGTAGATGGGATGGTTTTTTATAGTTGCACATGTGAGTAGGATGGTTTTCTCCACACACATAAGATCTCCTGGCTTGTGTTATTCTGGGGTCGATTGTGTTTGATTTGATTGTGGCTCCTAAAGCTTTTGCTATGGCTTGGGCTAATTCTTCTATGGGTGGTATTTTACTCTCCCCATTGACTTTTTTTTTCATATATTAGAAGATCACTTCCTCTATTGCCTTCTAAATCAATGGATTCTTCAATGCAATAATCTAAGCCTAGACATCTCCCATAGTAAACAATTGTCCTTAATTGTGCATTATTCAATGAATAGTGACACTCTTTTAGGCATAGATGGTGTTTCATTATTTGAAAATCTATTCAAATATTGTTTGAATTTTCTTGCAGGTATCCTCACACTTTCCTCATATTTTTGCTTGAATGTATGAATTCATGTAGCAGTACTATGTTTGATGCCTTTTTGCAAAATTCCTTCAAGAACCTATCTATGTTCACAACATTTCTTTCCTTAATTGTAAGAACCAAGTTAAGGTAGGACATGATAGAGTTAGACCAAAAGCTTCAAACTGAGTTTTGTATTCTACTATTTCTTTTGCTCTCAATATTTGTTTGTATTGAGCTACATGATCATGAGGATATGCAGATCCTTCAAATTGATTTTTCATATACTTAGCTTCTTGGTATGGTCTCAATCTTCTCCCAAGGTTATTCCATTCATTCCTCCTTTTGATTTGAAACTCATCCACTACTTCTCCTTCTCTAAGAAAGGGATTAGTCTCCTTGGTCAGATGTTCCTACTTCCCATTTTATTCCTCCATGTCTATTTGTGACAAATGTGTGCTTTGCTCCTTCCTACTTTGTTCTTGGTGTGTCAAATGTCTTCTAGGTCTTTAATTGTGTCTAGTGATAAAAATTGACCTCAATCTCATTCATTTTAGGGTATTTTTCAAGTACACCTTAATTTTTTCCTTCTTCTAGAGAATTAGGGTTTGAGTTTTCTTGATTCTAGCTTTGGTATCTCACCATAGAGATCAATATCATTTCTTTAATTTGAAATTTTGAAGTCAAGTGAGAAAATCACAATTTTGTGCTCAGAATCACATTTTCCATTGAGCATCACGATTTTCGATTTTTTGATATTTTTAGGTGTTTTCTCTATTTTATGGTTTTCTTTGATTTTATTATTTTTTGGATTATTCAAAAAAGTTAGAAAATTTTATTTTTGGTTGATTTTTTAAAAATCATGATTCTTTGTAGAAAATCATGTTTTAAGTTGAAAATCATGATTTTAGTGAATCACGATTTTCAACCGAGAATCACCATTCTAATGCTCCAAAACCCATGATTTTCCTCAAAACATGATTTTTGGTAAGAATCGCATTTTTCCAATGAATCGTGATTTTGTGTAGAAAAAACCGTGTTTCCTTTGTGAGGAAAAATCATGATTTTCAAAGTGATCAAAAACGTATTTTTGATCATGATTGTGAGGTCAGAATTGTGAAATTCCAAAGGTTCACAATCATGATTCTCTGTCACAATTGTGATTGCTCACAATCATGAATTTTTTTGTTCTCTTCAAAAAATCACTTTTTTTTTTAATCGTGTTCTATTGTTTTTTCACAGAATCGGGATTCTGTGTCTCTTTGGTGGAAATTTTTTGTGTGTTTTTTAGTGATTTTTGTGCCAATTAGTTGCACTTTTCTATGAAAATTCCCTCAACTTTGGTTGCAAGAAAGTGTTGAAAACAGTGATCTTGTTTGCTATCACTCACAATCGCGATTTTGACACACTCTCTCTCTCAGAATAAGGTTTCTTATTCTTTCTTTTGTTTTTATATTTTTCGCTCACAATCACAATTTTCAACCATTTTAATGAAAATTTCCCATTTACTTTTTTACGATCATTTGATACTTTTGCTTGCCCTTTGTCAACCCCCTTTATACCCTCAATTTCTCAATTCTTTGCAATTCTTACCTTCCTCATAGAATCGTGATTCTCTACAAAAAATCATGTTTTTGTGTTTACCCTTGTTTTTGCATCTTTTATCAATTCTTCTTATGGAGGGTCTTTGATTTGAGGTCCAATAATACTCTTCTTCCCTCTTTTGCCTACAAATCAAAAGAACTTATGATTATTTTCAAGGAAACAATTTTTAGGTTAATAAAGATTCCATACAATTTCTTACTTCAATCTTTTCCAACCCTTTTCATTTTCTATTTTCACAGTTGATTATCCAATTGATGTTCACATTTGTTCATGAAAGATTCAACCACTTTGTTTTTTTTTTTCAAACAAATAAAGGCAATTTGGCTAGGTTTTTCTAAAAAAAGAAGTTAAAAACGTATGATGGAATATTGCAATCTTATATATTGAATTAGAGGACAACATACAGCTCTTAAACTTAGTTTTTCAACAAGATGAATGAAGAATTCTCTTTCCAAGATTTAAACACACTCACCTTTTCATCTTTGCTAGAATTCCCCAGTAACGGTGCCAAAACATGTTTGTTGTTCTTTGGAGTTCTCCTCTCCGATCATCATAGCATAAAGGATCAACAACCTCAAACACTTAAATTCTCAATCTAGGGAGCATGCTAAGACCCTAGCCTCTTTCTTATCAATGGAATCCAAGACTTATGATCAAAAGATCAGTAACATTAGATATTTCACAAAAGTTCTTGATAATTCTCATTTTCCATGTAGATTGAGATAGGAGTAAACTTTCTCAATGTTTCTTGTGCCTAAAGTGTGCTAACTTTCATGATAAAGAAATGGTGAAGTAAAATTCAACTTTCAGTACATGTACCCCTGTGACAAGAGAATTTTGATTCCGATAGATTCACACAATCATGAAGAAACAGTACTTTGATTGACTAATGGAACTTAGAAGATAGGAATAGAGTCATAAAAGCATGAAACACTCAAGGAACTATTGATCACAAAGATAAATCCATGAAAAATACTCAAAAAACCCATGAAAAATCACCATTAAAGCTTGATGATGAGATTTAGAAGAAGGAAGAGGTCTCAAGCACTTATTAACTCCAATAAATATAAGATCTCCTTTACAAATGAGTCATAATTGACTTACATATAATTTTAAGTATCCCTTTTCACACTTTAAATAGGCCTCCAAGGTTTCTACTCAAAAAAATCTACTATCTTGATAGCTCTATACATTCTACAAAAAAATCTCTAACTTACAATTACATATGAAGAAGGCTCTTTCTCATTTTTACAAAAACTGGGATATCCTATTCTAAAAGGTACTTTCCAACACCCACACATTGGATATGTGTGCCACCAAACACTTGCTAGTGAAGTTTGTGTCTCAAGGGGTACAAGTAAGTACATCTAGTGACTTTTTTATGGTATTACATGAAGCGCTTGTGTTAAGTAGTTTTATGAACAAATTGTAGTGTGGAAACCCATTTGAACTTTATTGGATGGCCTTGAACTAGCATTTGGTCCACTTGCAATATGTAGAAGCTGCATAGGCTTCATCAAATATGAATTTACAGCTGTCAAGATTGGTTTTGAACTTAAGACTTGGTTTTGAACTTAGACTACTTTTCGACTCATGAAATGTTTTTTCCACAATCAACAATCCATTCAAATTTGTTCAATAATCCAAACAATGGTTTTTCAATGACCGCATACATATGAATGAATCTCCAACAATAGACGTAATGCATATAAAGGCTCGAACTTCATTGAAATTCTTGGGCCTTGGTAGTTCTACAATGACTTTGATTTGTCTACATGTGTCAAGATTCCATTCTTGAGTCAACGTGTCCCAAAATTATACTTTGTTGCACTATGAATATGCATTTCTCTGAGTTTAGACACACTTATATGTCTCCATTTCATAAAAAAATGATTCAAATCAAAAATATGCATAATGCATTGCTTTGCATATGTACAAAGGTCAAGCACACTTTCAAGAACTTACAGATAACTTCTTTAAACACGTAACACATCAAGCAATGGAAAAAAGTTGGGGCATTGGTCAAATCGAAAGGCACGACACAAATTGCAAAGATATGCCATTGATAGATTGGCAAATCGTGCTCAAACTTAACACACGTGATGAAGGTTATCATCTCAAGAAGACCAATCGGTATTTCCATATGTCCATCTACTAGTTGCAATTTCATCCTCGTTCATTGTAAAACCAGTTTCCCCATTTCTTCCATAGTTCCATGGTTGCTATGCCTATGTTGTACCTGAATCTATCATGACTTTGGAAGTCACACCATTGTATTCCATTGGAAGAATTGGATTCTGTTCTTCTTCACTGAAGCCTCCTTCATGAACATGGACTCGAATTGATACTCAAGCTGGCATCTGCTAGGTTGTTCTAGTGTGATCATCATTGGCTGCCAGCAATTAAAACTGAAAAGGCCATAGCAAAAAACGATATCCCTAAGACATTGAGAGTCGCAGGGAAGCGTCTTAGTGTGTTTTGGTATTCTTCCAAGGAATTGATAGGACGACTAAAAAATTGGTCAACCACTTGAGACCAATATTATTTTTTCGTTGCATTTTTGTATTTTTCATGCTCAACTCCTCTTTTAGAGGTTCAAATTTCACTTAGTGACAATTTACTTCTACTTCTTTTTCGATCTCAGCACTCTTTAGCAAGATTCTCATGGCTCAATGTTCATAATAATTAGCTCGACAAATTTATCAACTTACGGATAGTTCAATATGAACGTTAAAAATTTACAATGATGTTTTATTTGTTATAATATTCAAGACTGATTCAAATCTCAGTACGCCTTCTAGTCTAGAGACATGCAGAGTTGAGCCAAAGGTTTAGTTCAATGTAGTTTAATACATCAAGTTGTAGCCCTAGATTCATCCAGTACAAGGACAAGACTAAGAATTAATTCAAACATAGTAGTCCTATGGAATGGTTGACTTGTGAAATATGATTCAAATACCATACATCCTTGATTCACGAAATACGAGTATAAGATAAAGATTCAAATCAAACATTGTTCCAAGTATAAGTGATCAACTTTTGGAGAATGAGTAAACCACTCCAATAATAAAGACGGTTCCAACTCAAGTTCTGCATAGTAGTCCTATGGAATGGTTGACTTGTGCAATATGATTCAAATACCATACATCCTTGATTCACGAAATAGGGGATAAGATAAATATTCAAATCAAACATTGTTCAAGTACAAGTGCTCAACTTTTGGAGAACGAGTATACTACTCCAATAATAAAGACGGTTCAACTCAAGTTCGAGTTCTGGATTGAACCATTATGGGAACAACGATCAAGCTCTAAGTCTCCTTCAAGTAAAATCAATTTACAATCTTTACCTTCCTACATTCCAAGCTTAACAAAAAAAGTCTCAAACATAACTGTTTCCACTATCCGAGGCCAAGCCTTTTGTGTCTAGTACTATCTAGTGTGACGCAATAGCTTCAATCGTTTCTTGGCCTCAGTTGAACTAGAAACAAGAAAGTTAAGAGAATAAAAATCCAAAACCAAATAGTACATAAGGATTGGGCAATGCTCGTCTTCTAATACACCAGACCATAAATGTGAGGTCGCCAGCAAAATTATGCACACACCAGCTAAAACCATGAGCTAAGGATATCAGAAACCAAAAGCAGGACATTATAAGATGTCAAGTGATAAATGAACTTGGTCAGAAAGACTACTCATCACTTAAAACAACGAAAAGCTGCAATGGTGAATGATAATCCAAAAATTAAACAATCAAAACGAATCTTAGGTGTTCTTGTACTTATTTATCTCTATCCATAATGCAGAAATGGGGAGGAAGAGAAAGTAGAAAGATATAACCACATACTGAAAGATGATTCAAAATGAGCTGATTGCAGTGAAACAGCGGACTGCAGAAAAAAGACTCAAAATAGAAGAAACTTCAGAGAAATGAACCAAAAAGCCATGAAAGAAAATTGCAGAAGTACCTGAGAAGTGAATTTCAATGCCGAAGCATTTTTCTTGGGCTATGAGAATCATTGAAACTGAATAACACTGAGACTCGTGTAGTTCAAAAACTAAGTATATATACAGGAAATGCAATGCAAACGGTCAGTCCACAAGATAAATCCTTTGTTTTTAAATCACTTCTTGTAGTGCCATTTCACATGAGAATCCACAGGCCCTTACAGACATGAACACATTTTTCAAACACTGTAAATAAAACACTGATATTAGCTACATAATAGGATTCAGGTGCAAATCTAAACGTAGGATAAACTAAGCAAAGAATAATAAACTCAATCTTCTAGTCGTGTAAACAGAGATCTAGAATTTACTAGCAGTGAATAAAAATCCACTATGAAACTAAATATTTTTAGACTCTTTCTGCAATCACTTTACAGAGATATACCTCAAAACAAATTGTAAATGAAGCTTCTGCACTTTGCATCATAGAACAATAGTAGAGAATGATAAAGAACAGAAAATCATTACATAAATATCAGAAGTCTCTTAATGACATCCATCCTATTAACTGAAAAGGGCATAACAAAATTTTCAAATAAAATATAGTCCAAAACTAGAAACTCACATAGCCAATATTCTCATCTCTCAGGAAAACTCTACTCTCCAAGGTTCATCACATTGTTTAAATCTCCAGTAGAAAGTCCTCACAGTTTGTCCTCGTACTCAGAGAGGGGAGAGATTTGATCCTTTAGACCTTTCCTCTTCCTGATGTCAGAAACAATTGTAGCAGCCTGAGAGCCAGCCTCCATAGGATCGCTGTTCAACATGTCCCAATGATCAAACACACACTGAGGGAAAGCTTGTCCAGATGTGGCTGCTCGGAGAGTACTTGAGAACCCAAATGACTCGATGACAGGAAGGTAAGCCTTGATATTGTAAAGAGGGGTACCAGGGCGCTGAATCTCCTCAAACACATGACCTCTTTTCTGATTGAGAACCCCATAAATTCCACCCAATGCCTGCTCTGGTGCTTGAATTTCTACAAGATAGACAGGCTCAAGAAGCCTAGGTTTGGCAGTCAGCTGGGAAGCATACATTACACGCCTAGCAGTGGGAATAATTTGTCCACCACCCCTATGTATAGCATCAGCATGAAGAACAACGTCACATACTTCAAAGGCAATACCTCTCATATTTTCTTCTGCAAGAGCACCTTCCTTGGTAGCCCACTGGAATGCTGCAACAACAGAGTCTTTGATTTCATTTAAGTACTGAACTCCTTTACACATGTCCACAACCAGGTTAGGACCAGTAGTTTCAGGACCAAAACACCAGATCTTCTTTGCTAAATCCTTATCCCACCCAAATTCCTCAGAGAGAATCTTGCTCCTGACCTTAGGATCATCTCTAGGTCCTATTTTACCTTCATCAATGGCCTCAGCTAAGCCTTCCTCCAGAGGCCTTGCTTCAAAGTAGAGCCGGTTATGCTTATTGGGTGACTTGCTCATAACAGTATGATTAGACTTCTCCAGAACTGTTTCTCGAAATGACACGACAGGATCAGACACTACAATCTCTGCACCACCCATAAAATCTTCTTGAAGATCTTTCAGGCAGATCTCCAAGTGCAGCTCACCAGCTCCAGCAATGATGTGCTCACCTGACTCTTCAATGGTACACACAACCATAGGATCGGACTTAGCAAGGCGTTTGAGGCCTTCAACCAGCTTAGGGAGGTCAGAAGCGACCTTGCACTGGACAGCCACTCGAACAACAGGAGAGACAGAGAACTTCATGGCTTTGATAGGATGGGCATCGACTTCTTTCTCATTGGTCAAAGTAGCATTCTTGGTGATAAATTGATCAAGCCCCACCATTGCAACTGTGTTTCCGCATGGAACATCCTCTACTGATTCTTGCCTTCTGCCCATCCATATAACAGTCCTCTGAACACTCTTCACATATAGATCCTTCTTCTGACCAGGAATGTAATTAGGTCCCATAATACGGACTTTTGAGCCCGTAGCAACTCTTCCAGAGAAGACACGGCCGAATGCAAAGAATCGCCCTTTATCAGATGCAGGAATCATCTTCGAGACATACAACATCAAGGGACCTTCAGGATCACAGTTACGAATTGCATTGGCATATTGGTCATCTAAAGGACCTTCATATAAATTTTCAACTCTGTACTTCTGAGCCTTCGCTGGGGATGGCAAGTGAAAGATCATCATCTCCAAGAGAGCATCACTGGCAGGAAGCCATGTCTGCATCACACGTTTCATCAATGCCTTACCTCTAAGTTCCTTCTCCTCAGCCTTCAGACTGGCACCAAGTTTAGTTAGCATCGGCCAAAGCTTATCTTTCTGATCATTCATGCAAATGTTGATCAGTTGCTTAATTGGGTTGTAAATAAACTGGACAAACCCCCTTTGACAAGTTGGAGATCCAGTGTTCTTAGAAGTCCACTTCTTAGTAGCTGGATCAAAGAAGTTCTCACCCCAAAGCCTCTCCATCATTTTGGCTTCATCAACACCAAACTTAGCAGCATACATCTTAGCAAAGTTTGTGAGGGTAAAGGCCCAACCATGAAGACCAGCTGAGAATGCAACAGTACCTTTCTCTGGGTAGACTTGAACATCTCCCAAGAGGGGATCCTCATAAGTTGCCATGATGACATTAGCGTTCTCAATAACCCTCTGAAACGTTTGATAAGCCTCCTCTCCTTCGACCTGCAACTCCAGAAAACATCTATCCATCTTATTGACCGTTAAAACAGGCCTGATTCTCTCACCGAGAGCCTGACGAAGAACAGTCTCTGTCTGTACACATACACCTTCCACACAATCAACCACTACCAGGGCACCATCAGTGATACGTAGAGCAGCTGTGACTTCTGAAGAAAAATCAACGTGCCCAGGGGAGTCGATAAGATTAATCAAATAATCATTACCATCCTTCTCCCCCTTGTAATTCTTGAGCGATTCCTCCGGAAGTTCGTAATAGAGAGAGATTCCAGTAGACTTGATTGTGATGCCTCGTTCAGCTTCGTCAGCACGAGTGTCAGTAAGCCTGACATCGCCAGCAACTTCCTGAGCTATAATACCAGCGGCCGCCACCAAAGAATCTGTAAGGGTGGATTTACCTGAAAATAAAACGTACCACAGGCTGTGTTAATTAAATATTAGCTAGCTAACATAACTTTAAACTCGAGACATAATAAAGAATCTCGAATCAATCATATCTGGCCGAAATCAAAGTAAAATTGAAAAGAACATCCATAAGGTCCACTAACCATGATCCACATGGGCAATAACCGACATATTACGTATATTGTGCTTCTTGTCCATAATCCTTCTCAACTCTTCAACGGTAAACTTCACCTATAGAGAAAACACTGATCTGAGCAATCAAACCGGAGGATAGACCATAAACACGGTAATATGAATGGATACTTACCATTTTGGAAAATTGAGGGTGAAACTCCTCCGAGCTAGCTACAGTGTCTCCTGCGCAAATATTCAAACTTCGATGAGACAAAAACGAGAAATTGCGTGCCACAAGTGATAACGTAACATGAAGCGAAATACAGATAAAGCCCAGGCATATCGAGTGCCTTCAATCAAAAACGAACGTGATGCGCAGGGCACTAGATCTAACGTCATTCCGACATAATCAGGACGAAGGCCGCAAAGTAGGCCGCGGGAGGATAAGTACAGAAGAGGACTTACCTGCTGGAGATGGAGAGACGCAGGCCTCGTGAGCTGAAAGTGGCCGATCAATTGAGGATAGTTAGGGTTTTAGAGTAGATTGTGGATTTCTTCCAGCGCTCTTAAACGCAGCCTAGACCTATCACAAGTCCGCGACAGATAGAGAGAGAAGCAGAGACGTGCGCTCATGAAATACCGCTCGACTCGAAGCTAGAAAGCGCGTCTTACACTTAAAAACGCACTTAGAAACGCACTTACACTTCAAAGATAAAATCTCGATTTTCTTTTGTTTAACTGAATATGAAATTCGAACGTACACACTCTTAAGTTAGACGTACCTTTTACATCTCATCATAGGGGTAACACATGGATATGTTTTCGGATGGTCTGGGGTTATTTTTTGTCTCACTCCAAAATTGTTCTATGAGCATATTAATCTTCGTTGGTTGGAATTTGGGTGGTCGAAAATAGACTTTCGGTCACTAGATTTAGGTGCACATGAAGGTCCAATGGCTAGAGAAATAAATTTTGGGTCATCGAATTTAGGTACAAATGAAAGTTCAGTGACCAAATTTTGGATTGCCTGAGATGGACTTTGGGTCACCAGATTTAGGTGCACATGAAAGTCTCGTATTCACATTTTGGATTCTCAAAAATATACTTCAAGTCATCATATTTATGCACACATGGAGATTTAGGTCATCATATTTAGGCATCGAATTTAAGTGGGCATGATAATAGGGTCACCATATTTCTATAATCATAATTATCTTAGACTTAGTTTCATTAATATTATTGTACTTCCTGTTGACAGAGATATATACACATCATAATGAACTTCACATCACCACTACTACTCTACATAAAAGTGTTTGAAAGGATGACTCTATATCATCGATAACCAATATGTAAGTTTGAATGATACAAGGATGATTAAAATCATAAATGGAAATATAATGTTTAACATAAACCACTAGGCATTGTCTTGATATAACTCCCATGTAGTAATCTTCATTCCATGACCCACAATTACCTACATAAATGAGGATTAGAAAAGAAAAAGCTATTCCATGGCAAGATTATGAAAAAACATATTGTGTATATATTACCTTCAGAAGTGTTCCATAAACTTTGCACATGTTAGCCTTCAATTGCAACTTGCTCAACGGAGTATTGTCTAAATAATGCCATCCTGATTTTACATGCTAGATCTCGTTCTGAGTAGTTGGAACCTCTTAATTCAACCCCTTCATTATCATTTGGAATTGGATCTTTGTTGGTCATTACATTCACTCTCACCTTATATCTATCATGGATAAAGAAAGACATCTTGAACCTCAGATTCCATGTGACTTTCTATATCTCATGATTGGTTCAAAATTTGGAGGAACTAATGTTTCCACTGTGTTCAAAACATACCAAAGCCCTAAGATCACTCGTCTACTTGCTTGATTCTGATATCCAAAGGTCATATTTCAAATTGATGACATTATCAATGACATCATCAATTCATAACCACCATTGATGAACCACCCTTGAAAACCTATGTAAAGAGGGATTGGACACATACATAATCTTGCCAATGCAAGTCTTTGGAGCTCAAGGAGTCATAATCAACAAATAAGTACTTTTGAAGCTCTAGTTCCAGTTCTTGTCTTGTTCCTTGTTCTAACCCTGACTAGTGTACTTCTTGGACATCTAGTCTTGTCCTCTTGTAATCTCATGGTAGGAGATCTTGTCTAGTATTTTCTTGTATCTAGATCATCTCCCTCAAGGGAGTTCTTGTAATCCAAATATCTTGCTTCATACCTATGGTCCTAGGTTGTGGGATCTCCTATATCATCCCTAGTTAAGTTATCCATACCTATTAGTCTCGAGTTGTGGGACTTCTTATATCAGTTACATATTCTTGTATTACTTTCCCTATGTGGGTGATTTTGTAATAGAAAGTATAATTCCAAAATATTATCTAGTCTAGTGAGAGAGCACAATCTAGTGCTCCCTTGACATTTTGGCAAGATTGGCTTCTATCCAAGACCAGACATCATGGAGAACACTTATGAACAAATTGTGGAATCACTTCAGAGTCTCCAACAACAAGTCGAGGACCCAACTCATGGACAAACACAAGTTGTCATGGGACATCCATGCATATAGGTGCACTCATCTAAGAATTACAAGAACGAATCGAGAATCTTCAAGCGAATCGAGGAAGTATTCAAGTGAACCAACATCCTAGTTCATCCTTCATGGAGGAACCCAAGATTTGCATGCCATAAAAGTTATATGGTGATCGCACGGAGTTTCATCAGTTCTTGCAACAAGTCAAACTCTACATCCATATGCAGCCTTATATCCTGATGATGGATCCAAGGTCAGTTTTATTGGAAGCCTAATTTGTGGTCAAGCATTATCATGGTTCACCCCAATTTTGGACAAGGAGATGGAAGTACTTTGTGACTATGAGGGGTTTCTTTGAGAGCTCACCACCACCTTTGCAGATGCAAAACAAGTCGAGTAGTAGGAAAAAACCAAAACCTACATCAAGGTAACCGCTCTGCCTCTACCTATGCATCAAAATTTAGGCAATTGATATGTGATCTCACTTGGCATGAGGATTATTTCATAAGACAATTTAGATGGGGTTTAAGAGATGATGTGAAAGAACTTCCGCTCACGATGCCAAAGGTTAAGCCATTGAATGAATACATCACCCAAGTCATTCAATGTGATAACTACCTTTTTGGAAAGAAAACAAGAAAAATAATTAGAATGAAGAGTTCACCAATGGAAACCCTTCTAGACCGCTCCTAGAGAAGAATCTATGCCTAAACCTATGCAAATAGATGTAACTAGGTTCTAGCCTCTAACCTCGCAAGAGAAATAGAGAAGGAGAGATAATAAGTTATGCCTCTATTGTGGAAGCCTTGGCCATATTGCAGTTAATTGTCCCAACAAGAGAAAAAGCTCTAGAGTCGAAGTCACCCTTGTAGAGCAGGGAAATGAGGAAGTCCAGTTCTAAAGGAGACTGTACAACCAGGCCATGATATGAGAAAGGGTCTTGTAATTCCAAAAACACCCATAAAAACATGTCTTGCCCTTGTCAAGTTGATCCTGCCTAAGAAGATCCCTTCCCTTACAAACCTAGTCGATTTAGGAGCCTCTTCATGTTTCACTACAAGAAATAGGGGGGGGGGGGGGGGGGGGTGGGGGGTAACGAGTTCCGTTTGATACTCTAGGGATCATCATGCATGAGTACTCAGAGATGCCTAATGATGAGCTAGATTATATGATCCAGATGCTTACCCAACGATCAGAGGAGGGCTCTTCTGCGGTTCCACATGAAGGAAGACAGTTATCTGCTCATAGGTATCGTTTTTTTCAATAAACTTTTTTAATGATATTATAACACATATTTTTATTTGTTATTATCTATCTATTTTCAGGACAACTATACCACTTCCAGATCATGATAGCATAGCAGAGTTGCCTATGAGAACATGCATAGGCACCTTAGGGCTAGACTGCGATATAGAGCCAGAGGGGAACATTGTGTACATAGCGAATGGATTAGAGTTCAAGAGAAGAATGCGGGCATTATGCAACTCTTACCTGTGCCTTGTCCACTTACCATGGAAGTAAGTATAAATTTTACATATAAATTGAAATAAATATCTTATGTTTTATTTACATGATTTTTTTTTTTTTTGTAGTGAGCATGATGAGAGGGATAAAAAATACATACTTAGTTCACTTTGAGACAGAGTTTGGGTCAAGATGGTCGCATAAGTGGTCTGTAAAAGAGATGCGGACACTTATGGCTCATCATCGTGATAATGCACCGTACACATTGCTTTTATGTATATATACGTGGATATGAGTATGTGTGTTTATGTATGTATGTATGTATATGAGAGAGAGAGAGAGAAAAAAGAGTGACACTAGAGGTACAAATACACACATACACACACATATACATCATACATGCACATTTACACACATGTACACATACATGCATATTTATACATACACACATACATGCACATTTTTACACACACATGCATGCATGCAGTTACACACATATAATGAATACACATAGACACATACACATACTCACATACACATACACAAGCATAATCATATGTACACACACATAGACTCATATAATCATATTTACATGCATATATACATATAAACATGCATATATATACACACAACACATGCATACACACATATAGATACACATACATACACATGCATATGCACATATAGAAGCACATACATACACACATGCATGCACACTGATATATATATATATATATATATATATATATATATATATATATATATATATATATATATATATATATATATATATATATATATATATATATATATATATATATATATATATGTGTGTGTGTGTGTGTGTGTGTGTGTGTGTGTGTGTGTATACATAAATAAATAAATCCTATTTCAAAAATCCTAATTTGAAAAACAATAATTTTGATATTAGGGTTTTAAAACCCCTAATTTAATAACTCTAATTCAGCCTTTTAGCCATATGATTGAAGTATATGTACACATTGCATCTATTCCTCCGACATCCTACTAGAGAGATGTCTCTCCTCCCAACCTTATGCCTCTATATATAGCTACTCGAATCAACGAGGATCATAATATATATAAAGATATATACACATCATGTAGATACACATACATAAATATAAAATGGAGTAGTTACATTATGCATCACACATACATGCCTAAATGCACACATAAATATATATATACATGCATACATATTTACATGTACACATTTACACATAGACACATATACATATATACATGTACACATCACATATACATGCCTACATGCACAAATGTATACTTATACATGCATACACAATTATAAACACTTGCATATATTACATGAATACATGAATATTTTACATAAATGCATATGCATATATACACATATGCATACTAACACATGTATACATATATCACACACATGCACACACATACATATACATGAAATACATATATATGCATACTAACATATGTATGCATATAATACACATGAATACACACACATATGCATACATACATGATAAAAATTTGCTCTCGAAGACAAAGCTATATATAAAATGATTAGGCATACCCCCGAGTGTAATAAAGTAAGTCTATGATCCAAGGGTCTGGCCAGTTCATACATATCTAAAATCGGACACCGTTCGGTCATCCGTGTGTATGACCAAAGATCTCGAGTTTAGACTTACTAGGAGGTCTTGTGCTCTTGTGAACAAGTGATCCACTTAGCTTAGTGGTTAAGTCTCAACGATGTGAAGGAGGAGGTCTTGGATTCAATCCTTAAGGGGGAAATGGGGAGTGTAGCGTATTTTGCCCAAAGAGATCTAGAGCCTTCTAGAAGCATCCACTTGAGTTAACTCGAGTTGACTGGGACACTTGGTGCACATGCAGTTACATGGCCGACACATGGCTGGCTAGTATCCACCTGCCCAAGAAGGCAGTCCCCTGGAGAGAGCTATATATAGAGGCATTTGGTTGGGAGGAGAGTCATCTCTCTAGCACGTGGTTGTCGTAATCCTTGTTCTTTTGCATTGGTATCAAAGCTCTAGGCAAGCTCCTATGGAGACCTTGTGAGGGACCTTCACCTTCTTCTCAAGCTTCCATGGATATCTCTACATGATCTCCATCATCTTCATTAATAAATGGCTCTCTTCAAGAATTCTCGAGCTTCTTCTTCTCAATATCTGTGTGTACCCGATCATTATTGACACCCTGATTGTTTTGGTGACTCATGGCTGAGCTCGAGATTGGAAGTTGCTAAAATGTAAATGATTGTTTCTCTAGGCATGCGACCGCGGGGGATTCGAACCTATAACCTTGGCATAAGAGACGTTTCACTCAATCACTTGAGCTAGCATCTTCGGTGGTAGATGTGCATTGTTAACTTATGTCATGGACTTCTAGGTCTGCATGCATTATGCTCTTATTACCCGCCTCAAAAAGGGTCTTCTTTAGTCGCTGTTGGGCGAGATTTGGGTCCATGACCTGCACGAAATCAAAGAATTCTCGTACCCACAAGTGCTATACATGCTCATGTCCAAAGCATGCGTTGTTTATCAACATATTGGATAATTGTTCAGGCTGTAGAAGCTATAGCAACAGAGAAAAAGATATGTTATACTGCGAAGTCGACGAGATTCGATCCGCTATCCTCATCGGAGACACACGATCCTCTAAACCAACAAGTCAAAGCAGGCTGCTTGATTTATCTTGTTTTCATTAGTCTACACTTAATCTTAGATGCACATTGAAATAGCCAAGATTTTGATCGATTAAGTCTACATTATGATAATGAATCAATCCACTTCTCTCATTCCAAGCATTAGTTTGCATTAAGGAAAGAATTGGTTTAAAAAAGAATCCTTGTGCATCAAAGAATGTATTTTCGTAGTTTAATTCGAGATTTCCTTTCCATTGAGTAAGCTTTTTATTGCACCACAAAGATATGTTTTTACATCATAGTGCATTAGGACAAAGGAAAGGATATACATGCATCAAGATTGCATGATATACATTCTTAGTACAAGGAAAAGTCATGCATGAAGCTCATGCATGATTGTTGCATTATTTTTTTTGGGCATGCAAAGAACATGCATGCATACATACGCATGTGAGCATATGCATTTGCATGTAGGCACATGCATTTGCATGATAGAATGGGATGTTGTTTGCAAGTAGATATGAAAATGTACTCTTTTAGTATTTGGCTTACTTTATAAAGCTCACGACTTGACATTAGGGAAGACAGAGGACTAATTAGTTGCAAAGACATGCTAGTCCTAGTTTGCAGCTCAAGTAATTAGTTGATTCCTTCCCAAGTTGATACTTTGTTATCAAAAATAAATACTCAATGACAATTAAGTATGTTTGATGTCTTACTATGTATAAGTAGGCACTAGGAGAAAGTTAAATATCAAATTTTCTTGATGACCAAGAAAATTTAATTACCTGCAAACTTTTTGCGATATATGATGACTCTAAGTTCCGGATGTAATTAGGGAGTCATGAAGATAAGATTATAATGATAATTTATGTAACTTCTCAAGCATCCCAAGATTGGATGATAACTCCAGTTATGTTTCCAAGTTCCATGAGCACTCTTTGATTCCATGGAACTCAACAACCAAATTGATGAACTTAAATACAAATTGAACTTTGAAGTTCAATAGATTTGTGTTTCGTTCATGTTTTGCATCTTTGGTAATGATGCATAGGGCCATGAAAACATGGAAACTTTGGAAGCACTCTTCTATTTAGAAGATTTTGAAAGTTCTAAAGAAGTTTCTTTGTGGTTTCAAGATTCGTATCTCACGATGAAATATTGGTAAGTGACTTTTAGGAATTGAGATATTTCCTAAAAGAGAAACACTAAAATGAAATAGGCAAGCCTTCTATTCCACGTGAGATCATTCTCCTACCATGTTTGAGATGAATTTATTTTTGGGAAGGCAGATGTTCCAAGTAGAGGATCTTAATTGATTCATGAACTCTTCCCAAAATACACATAAATTCATAATATATGATAGGACCAAGGAATGATGATGTTCTAATATAAAGGTGCCAAGAAAAAACTATGAAGCTTTTATAAGTTTTCATTTGATTTCATCCCAAGGAGTGATAGAAATCAAAGGTTGAACCTCAACATCAATTGATCTTTGACGTCAATAAAAGGATGTTAGGTTCTATAGTTGCATCTTTGGTAAATGATGCAACTAGCTAAGCAATCATAGAAGCATGGAAGAACTCTTTTTAGAGAGTTAAACTCTTGGTTTCATTTAAGCTAATGGAAGCTTCAAGATGAAATCAAAGTAAGCAATCTTTAGGAAATAAGATAAGTTCCTAAGGACTTGAAGCAAGTGTGAACTTTTCATTTAGGAATAGAAAGTTCCAAGAAATGGATCTCCAATCCATGAACTTTTCCTAAAACAAGCTATAAAGTTCACAAGTTATGTGTTCACAATAGCATTATTATTGGATTAATCATCAATAGAAAGCTTGGACTTTAAACATAATTTTGATTGGTAAAATATGTTTAAAGGACTCTAGTAACATCTAAAGATTGACCAATAATAATGAATCTTGTATCAAACTCAAGAATAGGAGTCAATATCACATAAATAAAAGTTCAACTTAAACTTTCATAGTGGCATGGGAAACCATATCCTAAAGGTGATATTTAATCTCTAGTTTGATACTCAAGAAATGAATACGATTGAGTCAGTAAGGTTTCTAGATATTGTTTGAAAGAATCCAACATTGCGAAAGATTCCATGATGAATCATTTGCTCAAGTTATTTGATTCCCTAAAGGGAATTTGAAGTCTTTGAAGAATAAATGTTCTCCCAAGTAGTGATAAGGAAATTCTTTAAACTCTTTAGTCAGCAAGTAGTTCCCAGTAATTCCCAACCCACAAGTATTGGTTATATAAGTCCAAATAGTGATATAACCTAAAAGGTATATCAAAGATTCTTAGCTTTGGAATCTAAGAGGCATCAGTGTATGCTTGGACTGAAGTTCAGGAAAAGATCTCTAAAAATCCTGCGGGTAAGCAAAGAAGTTTTTAATAGTTCAAGAGATCTTAAAGATAAAGACAAGGTCTTTATTATTATTGAATGATCAACAAGACTTGATCAAGCTTGGCTATGATTGTCCAAGTATGTGCGATTGGAACTACTTTGTAGATTGCCCAAGTATTGGCAATAAAATTCCTTTTGGGAATTATTCACTCAGGTTCCATTTATCCAATGGAAAAGTGTGAAAAGAGTAAGCTATTCCAAGTCTGAACAGAGTGAAGAAATTCCAAGATTGTAGTCTGCAACCGTGAAGACAGTACTTAAGTCTGTGGAAGGTAAAACATAAGTGTTTGCCTATCCTTAAAGGGATTTTGGTACAAATCTAGAGAGAATGAATGGATGCTTAGACTTAGGCAGTAGAGAGATTCTTGTAAAAGTCTCGGTCAGGGTAGGTACCTAAAGCTTCAGTAAGAAAGGAATCTAAAGACAAGAAGTCAAAAGCTCTGGTCAATACAAATTGGTCAAGGATAAACCAATTGAAATTGAATCTATGAAAATTCAAGTACTTGGAATTCTAATTGGTTTTCATTTGAAAACCCTAGCAAAGAAGGATGGATGCTCCATCAAAAGGTTTTTTAAGTTCCTCAAGGAAAACACAAGATCGTGATAGGATCATGTGAAGGGATCAAAAACCTAGAAAATCTAGTTAGAGGTAATGTCTGAAACTTCAAAATTCTTGTAAAGAATTGAAGCAAGAAGGTACTCTATCAAGAGATGTTTAGACATTAGGATAAAATTCACTCACTCGTCAATGTAAGTATAAAATAGGGTGGTATGAGACACCAGATTTTATACTCAGATTGATGTAGGAAAGATGGTATGGGACATCAGACCGTGAGATGATGATTATCTTTTAGTCCTAGACTAGATCTTGTAGTTAGGTTTGATCCTCAAGGAAATTAAAACTTCAAAGAAGAAGTTTAATTCAATAAGGATGAAAGTAGTATCTCAAGACACTTCAAGATAACTTCAAGATCAAGGAAATTGAAGATATGAAGTAACTAACTTATAAGATCTTCCTGAAGCACTTCAATATAAAGTGTTGTTAATTCGGAAATATTTTAATTTATGAAAGAAGTTGGACTTTGATTTTGAGTTGATCTTTTCAACTAAGGATTTGATTGACTAAGTCAAACATCAAGTTCCTAGTGTAACTTGGTAAATTCACTCTTTTGACTCAAAGAAATGCACAAGAATTGCATTCCTAGTAAGGAGTCAGAAAGATTGAATGTGACCTAAACTTAGTCTCAAGTGAAGCATTATTTGAGTAAAAAACTCATCAATAGAACCTCAGTGGGTCAACACACTGATGGTAATTGTCACACTAGTATCTTGTGGTTGGATGATGTTTTTTATTTTCTTTGAATCTTTTTAAGAATCTGGCTTATTTCTCTTAAAGATAGAAAAAATGCTTCAATATCCTGTTGAAATAGATCCTTGAGAAGTTAAAGTCTTGAGTCATCTAGACTTTGACCCATAGCGAGCTTACATATCTTTAAAGTTTGAATTGCTTGTAGTGAGTTGCAGTTATTTCTTTCAACTTTTCAAATCTTTTGGAATTGGCAAAAGACCAGGGTTAGCTGGTTAGAACTAGATAACTAAATTAAAACATCCTAGATAGATGTTATGTACAAGAGCCTTTTCAATCTTCAAAAGATAATAAGTCTAAGTGGACTTATTTATTTGAGTGTGCTTCAAGTTAATAGCATAAATGATTTCCTAGAGTCCAGTATACTCTAGAATATAGAAGTTAGGAATTGCTCAATAGATTGACAATTCCCAAGAACTTTTAGCTAAAAACTAGTCTTTGAGAAAAGTGTCCTAAGTTGGACAAATTTCATTGCAAATTTGTATTGGGCAAATTATATTATGGTTGATTCAAAGAAAATGGTAACTTTCTCTTACAATTTACATAGGATTTTTAAACTCATTAGGACAAAGTAGTCCTCTAGTCGGGTGAAAAAATCAAGTAACTGTTGGATCAAAGTAAACCATTGTACAAACATCTAAGTTAGATGTTTGGGACAACCAAACTTCAAGCTCTCCAAATCAAATTCAAGTGAATAAAGAGTTCTCAAAGTCTTGCAAGGGATAAGAATCCCACCTTCACTACTAAGTCCATGCACCATTTATGCCTAGAAATGGACTAGTAATTTGAATCCACCTAGTTCACATGTTTATGCCTAGATCGCACATCCAGAAACTGTGAATTGGCTAGGGATGTGTTTAGATCCGCCCTTATTATTCATTTACTGCTTTGTACTTTGACTACTTTATCAACGTGCAAAGCGAGATAATGTTGTTTAATCATTTGGACAAGGATGCCACCACAGAGATGAGACATGTTCTTCTAGTTCTAGAACATGACCATGTTCTTCCAGTTTTAGAACATGAGGCTTGGGGGTTGGCTATAGTAGATATATAGCTCTATTTTCAAGGATGAAAATATATTTCCAAGGATGGAAATATTTTTCCAAGGGGGGAAGAATGTAATACAGTAAGTCTATGATCCAAGGGTCTGGCCGGTTCAGACAGATCTGAAATCTGACACCGTTTGGTCATCCGTGTGTATGATCAAAGATCGAGTTTAGACTTACTAAGAGGTCTTGTGCTCTTGTGAACAAGTGATCCACTTAGCTTAGTGGTTAAGTCTCAACGATGTGAAGGAGGAGGCCTTGGGTTCAATCCCCATGGGACATGGGGAGCGTAGCATATTTTGCCCAAAGAGATCTAGAGCCTTCTAGAAGCATCCACTTGAGTTAACTCGAGTTGACTGGGACACTTGGCGCACATGCAGTTACATGGCCGACACATGGATGGCTAGTATCCACCTGCCCAAGAAGGCAATCCCTTGAAGAGAGCTATATATAGAGGAATTTGGTTCGGAGGAGAGTCATCTCTCTCGCACGTGGTGGTCGTAATCCTTGTTCTCTTTCACTGAGCTTCATGTTCTAACTTAAAAGAACATGATTTCATCTCTCTAGTAGGATTCATCGTTATTTAAGTTGAATAAAGAATCTATTATCTAATATCCATTTAGAAGCTTCAAGTTATTGATCGATAACTAGAGTAGAATTTACTATCTAATCTGCTCATATGTTTTCATTATTGCCATCATTTTGGTAAGACATCAATATAGTCTCATCTTCATTATCCTTATTGATTTCATTTATTTCTTCTATTGTTAAATCTGTGTTCTCATGAGTCACGTCATCTATTGATGAATTGATATCGATTTCTAGTAATTCCTCTTCCTCATCAATAGAATCAGCATGTAGAGTATTATCCTCTTCATCAAAAAGATTAGTATCATTATCACGTATAATGATTCTAATTTCTCTTTCAGATGTTGATGTGTTAGTATCTGATGTTGAATCATCAAGAGGACTTTCTTCAATCTCTCTAACAATAAACTGTTCAAACAATGACCTACCTCTAGGTTGAACATGAATGACTTGCCACCAAGGGTGAGCGTTTGGGTTTTTATAAAAAAATGCTTGTTCAATATGCCTAAGAAGAATATATGGTTCTTTAGTATATCCATTACCTTGGAAGAATCAATTGCCCAAAACCCAGATAATTCCTTTCTTAATGTGGAATTTCTACCTTTATACTCGGCTCGAAACCAGTCAACCTTCAAAATGACCTATCAAATTATATAAAAACAAAAACCCATTATTAGGTGCTTAAAAAAATAACTAACTCTATCATAAAAAATATAAACTTTTTTCTATCTGTTTGAATGTACGAAATGAAATTTCGTAGATACCAACAATAGTTCCTACGTAACTAAGTTCGCCATCTATAAGGTTCATGTCTTTTGAGCTAGCACGTGATAGTTGCTTGAAAGAAGCAACAATACTAGAATCCTCTTTACATAAAGAATCAATGGCTTTGATTCTAATATGCTATCCAAAAGCCCACATATTAGTGAACATTCGAGTTTGCAAAAGAAATTAAATTAGTAAATAGAAACTAATATACATATATGAAAAAAATAAAATATTATTAAAATTACCTTTCATTCACAACCTATCATTAACTCTCTCTGCTCATCTGAGATTTCTTCATTATTTGCATTGGCACGTTCCAAACGACTATATAGCCAATCCGTGAAAGAAGATATATCTGTAATCTCATTATTATCGAGATTACGTCTATATCTTTTTTTTCTTCACTTTTACTTCAGAGATTTTGAAGTTCCTATTTGTACTCGCTAAGGAATGCTTGCATGCATTCGCTATTATATGCTACAAAAGTAGAAACATCATTTTTTTCTTGAAATGTAAATAAAAATGGAAATTCCTTACCTGATAATACCTCATCTGTTATTTTTGAAGAAGACTCATTGGTCCATGCACGTGGAGCTTCTTCATGAACTCTTTCAAGTTACTCACTAACGTAATACATGCACTCTTCAAGCATCCAACCCTTTGCCATGGATCCTTCTGGTTTTGCTCTTTGTCGCACATAACCTTTTAATATTCCCATAAATTGCTCAACCCAAAACATCCATCGCGTGTTGACAACACCTGTAATCTCTATTTCATCTACAAGATAGACTAATAAATAAACCTGAATATCAAAAAATGAAGTAGGGAGTTCTTTCTCCATCAAACATGGTAGCTCTTGGCATTCCCGTTTTTTTTGTGGGATCGAGTTCATACATATTAAATATAAAAATATCATAATTACCTTATAAGCGATCCAAGACGATAGATCACGTCTCGTACTCCTTTCGTTGTACATCCATCGGTAACCAAAGGTAAAATATGTTTCAAAAAGTTATGCCAGTCATGGGTCTTTAACCCAGATAAGCTCTTATCATCCATAGTAAACATGTTTTGAAAAGATGCTCCATATCCTGTAGGAGTCCTAATCAATTAAATTCTATTGTTGATAGTCTGTATCTCTTTTGTTGTAAGTATCCAAGGAGCAGGTGCATAAGTTGTTTCCTATCGATGTCTATAAAAAACTGGCCATAACTTTGGTTTTGATTTTTGATCTTTCAAGTCATTCCTTGATGCTATGGTATCTTTTAGTCCAAGAAGATGCTGCCATAGTGAATAACCAATATTCTTGAATACATGCATAGGATCAAGAAGATGACATACTTTTAACTCTTTCCAATACTCCAAAGAATACCATATTGATATGTTCTCTGCGAGTGCCAATTTTCCTTTACCTCTCTTCACATACTCATTATCTTCATCATCACTAAAGATTTCTGATTCTGGATCTATCAGAGGTCCATCTGTCCAATTTTTATACCATTCCATAGGCATCATAGGTTTTGGACACTGACCTGTTTCAAGCTTTCCATTAAAATGTATCGCTTCTCTTTTAGATCTTAATGGATGATCATCAGGCAAGAATCGTTGATGTCAAATATAAATATTTTTGTTGACATTCTTACTATAGATTGATCTCAACCAATCACCACAATACAGATAAGCTTCATAACCCTTAGTAGATATCCTTGCATCATGAAAATGATAAAAATATAATTATATTAAATCATATTTATTTATATGCATATTGAATAAAAAAATTACATCAATACCTGAACAAACACCATATCCTGGAAAATCATCAACAGTCCAAGCCACAATACCACGAACCGTAATATGTCTTTCATTGATGCTTTTTGATACATCAATGACATTAATACCTCTCCATAACTCTTGGAGATCATCAATGAGAGGACCAAGATATATATTCATATCTTTAACTTGTCTTTTGCCTGGGATTAAAAGTGAAAACATTAAATGTTCCTTTTTAATGCTAAGATATGACAAAAGATTGTAGTTTATGACTACCACTGGCCATGTTGACCATTTACTAGATTTCATGGAGAATGGATTAACCCCATCTAATGCAACTCCTAACTTTAGATTCTATGGATTTTGTGCAAATTCAGGCCATGTAGAATCAATATGCTAAAAAACAACACTATCATGAGGAATTCTGATTATTCCATCAGTACTTTTATGATCATGTCCCCATGTCAAAAGCTTTGATAATTCGGGACTTTGAAACATATGTCTAATCCATAGAGCCAATGGAAAATGTCTCAATACCTTTTTTGGGATTTTACCTTCTTTGCCCTTATATCGAGGAGATTGACATTTGGGACATGTCAAAGAGTCTGCATATTCACCTCTATATAAAATACAATTGTTAGGACATACATGTATACATTGATAATCTATACCAAGATTGTTGATTATCTTCTTCATTTCATCATGCGAGGTAGGAAGAATATTTTGACTTGGTAAAAACTTTTCAGATAGTAACCTGTAAGTTCATCAAAAAAGATATATTGAAAAAAGTAAATAAATAAATAAATAAATAAATATATATATATATATATATATATATATATATATATATATATATATATATATATATATATATATATATATATATATATATATATATATATATGTATGTGTGTGTGTGTGTGTGCATATAATTTTATATATGTGTATGTGGATGTGTATATGCATGTGCATGTGTATACATATGTGTATGTGTATATGTATATATGTATGTATATGTGTTTTATAGGTGTATATGTATGTATATATATATGTATGCATATATGTATGTGTGTATACATGTGTATGTATGTATGCATGTATGTATATATGTGTATATATGTGTATATATGTATGAATTTGTATGTATATATATGTATGTATGCATGTGTAGCTGCATAGCTAACTGATACTTAATATTTGTATGCAAAAGAGTTAGCCGCATAGGTATTAAGTCGACTAAAATAGGAGAAACATATGTATCAAGAACATTCTAAAGGTTGGGTGGATAATTCTAAAGGCTAGATGGACAAAGCATCTTCATTCGATACAGGTATGTATAATTTGATATTACTCTCATAACATGTGTATGTGTGTATATGTTTTTAATTGTTTTTTTGTATATTGTGGTTTGTAGATTTTCATATCTAGACCATTGAATCGTCTGGCAGTTTCTCATTTTATAGTCAATCTATTACCTGTCTTGCTAAGCTGTTTACAAATATCAAGTATCAGTTACCTATGAAGGTATTAAGTCATATGTAAAATGGGAGGATCAAATATATCACGAATATTTTGAAAGATGCATTAATAGTTTTAAAACATCGGCAGACAAAAAGTTTCCATTCAATGCAAGTTCTTATTCTTACCTTATCTAAAGTAGAATAAAAACCTGCATTGAATGGACACCTTTTTTTCGCCCATCCTTTAAAATTATTTTTCCATCCTTCAAAATCTTTGAGATAAATTTGCTCCTCCCATTTTACATATGACTTAATACCTGGATAGTTAACTAATACTTAATATTTGTATTCAAAAGAGTTAGCAACACAGGTATTAGGTCGACTAACATAGGAGAAACATATGTGTCAAGAAGATTCTAAAGGTTGGGTGGACAATTCTAAAGGCTAGATGGACAAAACATCTTCATTCGATACAGGTATGTATAATTTGACCTTACTCTCATAACATGTGTATGTGTGTATATGTGTGTGTATGTTTATATATGCATGCATATATATATATATATATATATATATAGATAGATAGATAGAGAGAGAGAGAGAGAGAGAAAATTGAAAATTATACCTTAATAGTGTCGAAACAGATACATTACTCCATCCAAAATGATTTTGAAGCTTGAGAATAAGTAAGCTCGCACTTAGTCGTGTCAAATGACTTCCTTCATATACATGCTTTAAACATTCCTCTCGAAGATATTTCTCATTTTTAGAAATATCAATGCTCTCACTGTCATTTTGATACCAATCCTCAATAAAATCTGCCATGCCATCATCTTCATCATTGTCGCACAAATCTTGTACTTTATCTTCTTTTGAATATAGATCTTTTAAGCTTGCATATTCCATAGGATCACTTTTGCATAGCCTCCTCATAGAAGCTTCTGATAAATGAGGTCTTACTGGCAATTGTGAATGGTGTGGAGGAATACCATCAACATCATATGTTGGAATCTACACATATAAATAAAATTCATTAGTATTCCATAAATGAATAAAAAGTAAAATTTAAACATAAAATTAAATATATAAGTTATTAAATATGGATAGGAAATTTTTATTCTTTTTAGCTAAAAGGTGCTCTTGGAGGTCTAGGCCATCCATAATTCACTAATAGTTCATCACCAACATGTAATGTAGTAATAACATTGACAACTATGTATCTTGATACATCTCTACTCATGTATGGTGGTTCATGACTATTTTCACGCTCCTGAAATGTGCAATTAGTCCTTGAACTATTATGTAACCCTCGACTACGATTTATTAAACCTTTTATATTTTCATGCATGTAAGGTCTTCCATCAATATATAATCTTTCATTTTCTGCATGTAAAATCCTTCTACTAGTAAGGGATGTTGCGTTCAAGCATATTCCATAAGTACTCATGCTTTGAACATAATGTGAAAGTCGATGCCAATCTCGCCATCCATATATAGGACCATAAAATAACATAAGAGTGACTTCAGAGTTCGGAGGCATTTACAAATCCTCTACAATAAAGAGATCACAACTAACATTAGTAATAGTGGATGGAGCAATCATAGTACTAGAGAACGATCACGAGCTGGCAATGGATAATCTCCAGTCGTTGCAGTCTCTAAACCAGGAGGTAGAGGATTTCTAGAAACCTCTGCTTGTAATTGATGAACAGCAAGTCCATGACGTGTACGAGGTATATTAACATTATGAGAAAAATTATCATCATCATTATCATCGAGCAAGTATTCCTGTATATCAATAGTAATTTGATTTTGTATATAGTTTTCAAATAAAATAATGACATTAACTTATATAAAAAATACATGCCCAAGCATTATCACGTTGACCAAGTGATGGTGCACGCTCAAAAGTACCATAGTCTGCCTCATGTTCAATACATTCCAATCGTGGTCTTCGATATGTGCCATAACAAGAGTTACACCAACATATAATATGCTCTTAACAGTAAAATTCATCATAATTCCTATCGGAGGACACATGTGAAGTCATTGCATGGGTAGGAGGTGGTGGAGTACCCTCTGATTGATCAAAATCTGATTATAATAAGAAACAAAAAAATATATAAGTTATGTATCCATAAAATATATTTAAAATTAAATATTTGATATACTTACAGTATATAGTCGTTGCACGATGAGGAGACGATGGTGGAGTTCCATCTGATTGATCAGAATCTACAAATAATGGTATTTGATATTAATAATCTAATTATTTACATACATGAACATTCACATATACATATTTACACATAGACACATATTCACATATACACATTTACACATACACACATATTCATCTATACACAAATACACATTGTTGTGGGATAAATGCATGTATTTTGTATGAATGAGTGTATATGCATGTGTGTGTGTATGTATATATGTGGATATGTATATGTGTGTTTATGTTATATGTATGTACATGTGTATATGTATGCATATATGTTTGCATGTATATGTGTATGTGGGTATGTATATGTGGTTATGTGTATGTGGGTATGTGTATGTGTATGTGTGTGTATATATGTGTATGTATTGTGATTTTTTTTTCTGTTTGAGATTAAATTGACAGGAGATATTGTATGGTGGAAAAAAATAATAGACGACCTAACATACCACCTGAGACGTGGCAATTTTTTCGTAAACAACTACATCTTCAGGAGTCATTTCCTCAGCAGAAGGTATACAAATTAATAGTTTATATTTATAATTTTCATATATTTTAGTAATTTTTTACATTTAATTTATGTATTTCTTTTTTCTTAAATAAGGAGGCTGCTGCAAAGAAGAGAGTTGAGTCAGGCCACACATTGCACCTAGGCCAAATGGGCCATCATGGTTTTGTGGCTACATTTGTAAGTATGTGTTATTGTGAGTATATATTTTATTTTAGTTAAAATGCAAGAAACTAATCTTTTTTATTTGTTTCAATGCAGCGAAAGGATTATGGCCGATATCCTACGAAACATGAGATCGAGTATGCTACGCATTTTAGATATCGACATTCACGTGAGTATATACGAGATCATCCGGTTGCCTTTGTGAGTATTATTAAATTTTATATAGTTATTTTATTTGTATGAATGATTTAATTGTTTTACTTATTTATGTTTGTTATATGTAATACAAGAGTATTATGGAGAGGCAGATATGGATGAGGTGGAGAGATAGACACAGGAGGGACAATCTCGATCGTCATAGGGTGATCATGATGATGAGGATGATCAGGATGATCATGATGCTGATGATGATGATGATGATCATCATCATCATCATGATTAGGATTCTTGATTATGACATTGGATTATATGTATTTACATTGATATATATATATATATATATATATATATATATATATATATATATATATATATATATATATATATATATATATATATATATATATATATATATACACACACACACACACACACACACACACACATATATATATATATATATATATATATATATATATATATATATATATATATATATATATATATATATATATATATATATATATATATATATATATATATATAATCTATATATTTTTCATTTGAATTATGTTTTGAATGGTGTGTATGATATTAAGTAATGAAAATCTTTGTTCTATTGATTGTTATTATTGTTTATATTAAACATGTGTTTTAGTACTTTAATTATATAATTCATTCATATGTGTGTACGTAAGTGTATATGTATGTGTGTGTATATGTATGTATGTGCATGTGTATGTGTGTGTATATGTATGTATGTGCATGTGCATGTGCATGTGTAAGTGTATATGTGTGTATATGAGTATGTGCATGTGCATGTGTATGTGTGTGTATATGTATGTGCATGTATATGTGTATATGTGTATATGTGTATATGTGCATGTATATGTGTATATGTATGTATGTGCATGTGTGTGTGTATGTGTACATGTGTGTGTACGTATGTGCATATATATGTGTATGTGTGTGTATATATACATATGTGCATATGTATGTGTATGCGTATAAACATATACAAATGTATGTATATGCATGTGTATATGTATGAAACATGCATGTGCGTGTAGATGCATTTCCATTTGCATCCATGTGGATGTGCATATACATGTATTTAAGTATATGTTAATGTGTGTATGTGTATATATATATATATATATATATATATATATATATATATATATATATATATATATATATATATATATATATATATATATATATGCAATAATGCATGCATGTAAGTCTTTTTATGTGGTTGTAGAAATGTTTGTGCATATGCATTTGTATGTGTGTGTATGTGCACATGTATCTGTCTGTATATATGTGTGTGTATGTGCATGTGTATATGTGTGAACGTGCATCTTCACATGTATAAGTGTATATGTGCATATCAATAAGTGAGTATGCTATCTAATGAAAATAACACAATTCAAATGATATACAAAGAATGGAAATTGTACTTACAATAGTTAGCCATACTTTTTGCTTGGTTAGCTTCTTGAATAACTTGCAATAAAGAGAGAGAGAAGAGAGAGAGAGAGAGAGAATTCAAAGAAAGAATGATGTAGAAAGAGAGAAATAGAGATAGAGAGAGAGAGAGAGAATTCAAAGAGAGAAAGATGTAGAAAGAGAAAAAGACATAGAAAGAGAGAAATAGAGACAGAGAGAGACAATAAGATAGAGCTTAGGCAAAACAACAATTCTGCATATACTTGTTTTAGCTCGTAAGCGCAACACAATTGTGAATGTTGCAGAGCTCTTTGATCAGATGCGTGAAAATGCCGATCGAAGAGCCTCCAACGTTTTATTTTTTTTATATCAACAGACCGTTGTGTAATCGATGGTAACGCATCGTAAAAACCAATGGAATTAGCATCGCATAAGCCATGTTTTTTATCATCGTTTATGCGATGCTTTTTTAACCCATCGCGTTAATGACGCTCTATGCGAGATTCGCACACTCCATCATGCCACACGTCGAAAAAAACATCGTTTGGCTCGTCGTTTAATCAACGGTCCCCGGGCGATGCTCCTTGTGATGCATTTTGCAATTTTATAGCGACGAAATTGTGTCACATTAGCTGTCGCTATGTGCCCGTATTCCTTGTAGTGTTTCATCGATGAAGGATTGGTTAATGAACAAAGGATTCTAGTACTTTAGAAGAGCAAACCAGTAGTAGTCGAAGTAGTGGATGGACAACCTCTAGCATCTGGGAATATTACCAAGGAAATCGCACCATTAAGAGTATAGCTTGGTGATGATGATTCCCACAATGTTTTAATGTAATATCAAGTCCAATAAATCATGTTATCATTGGAATGCCCTCGTTAAAGAAACATAATCCAGAAATTAATCAGAAAAAGAATAAAATCACTCATCAAGATATCCAAAAGAACTCCATATATGTAGGAGCCAAAGCCTTCATACATGCAGTAAGGAAGGAACCAACATATACGATCTATGCCATACATGTCAGGGGAGCACTAGATTGTGCCCTCTGACTAGACTAGACAAGATCTCGGAATTATACTTTCGATTACAAGATCACCCACGTAATGGAAATAATACGAGAATATGTAGCTGATATGAGAAGTCCCACAACCTGGGACTGATAGATAAGGATAACTCGACTAGAGATGATACACAAGATCCACAACCCCATATCATAGGTATGAAACAAGATATCTGGATCACAACAACTCCCTTCAAGGAGATAAACTGGATACAAGAATTAACAAGAGCGACAAGATCTCCTACTATGAGATTACAATAGGATGCCCAAGCTACTAGACTAGACAAGACTAGAATACGGCACAAGACTAGAACTCAAACAGGGACTTGGAAAGTACTTACTTGGAGATTGTGACTCCTTGAGCTCCCAAGATTGGCATTGGTAAGACTAAGTATGTATGTGGCCAAGGCTTGCTTATATAGGAGTTTGAGGGCAATTCCCAAGGGCGGTTCTAACGTTAGTTATGAGTTTATGATGTTATGATGATCTCAACAATCTAAAACAGGACATCCAAATGTCAAAATCTAGCAAATAGACAGTTGATCTTAGGGTTTTGCACATTTTGAATGCAATGGAAGCATTGGTTTCTCCAAATTCTAAATCAATCATGAGATATAGAAAGTGACATGGAATCTAAGGTTCGGGATGGTTTCCTTTGTGACCATGACATCACCTCCCCTTCAAGTGACGAGTTCTACGAGGAGTGGTTATGTGACTTTGAGATCTTCTAGGTCTTGAATCTTCATAGGTCTTGGTCTTTGTAGAGTTCTTGATATGTGGTACTAGAACAAGATGACGATGGATATACACGACGAAACTGGAAAGGGTTTGTATTATATCGAGGTATAGAATCAAGGGCATGATTCTCATGATGGACTATATTCTTCTTTTGATTCTAATGACGGTCCTTTTGATGTGGGATGGTGATTGTGGAACTTCTAGTCCCAACTTGTTTCTTCTTCTTAAGGCATTTGAATACCATATGATCATGCTATCTACAATAAAAGCATAATCCATTATCCTTTCGATATTGTCTTTCCTTTGTTGTAAGTCATCTAACCATGATGTGATCCAAATCCATGGGTTCTGGTTGAGTTTCCTTGAGCATATGTTGTTGCGAAATAGAAGTAAACTTGTATTCTTGATCTCTAATAGAAGTTTTCTTCTCTTTCTTCTCTTGAACAACCTATTATCACACTCAATTGCTTGATTCATGAATTCATTCAAAATATTTACCTTGGGCATGGTTAGCATGAGGTCCTTAACATCATCACATAAGCCCCATCAAAATTGGTTGATAAAATAATCCTCATGCCATGTGAGGTCACAAATGATTTGTCTGAATTTCGATGCATAGGTAGATGGAAGCCTATTTCCTTGATGTAGCCTCCTTAGCTTTATCTCAGCAACATGTGAACAATTGGTATCTCCAAAAGAAGATGTGAACTCTCAAACAAAGGCCTTGAAATCATACAAAATATCCATGTTCTTCTCTAGGATAGGTGCAAACCATGAAATAGCAAGACCACATAAAAGAGTTCCTATGAGACCCACTTGAGAAGCATTCTGGGTACCTATCAGGTTGCATTCTTATGAAGAGCTTCACTTGTTGCAGAAATCCTCAAAACTTAGATCTTGTCCCATCAAATTTCTCAGCCATGCTCATTTGGACTTTCTTCATATTCATTGTCATGGGGGTACATGAAACAGATTGACTTGCAATGATCTGCAACTCCTAAATGTTCCTTTGAAGTTTTGTGGTTACATCTTGAATATCTTATTGTTGAATCCTTTCTTGGTTTTCTCATATCTCTTGGACTTGTTGTTGAATGACTTTAAGTGAAGAAAAAAATTCTTCTCGAATAATCTCCATGGTGCCTAGTCTTGATGAAGGTAGTCTTGCCAAAATGTCAAGGGAGCACTAGATTGTGCCCTCTCACTAGACTAGACAAGATTTTGGAATTATACTTTTGATCACAACATCACCCATGTAAGTTAAATAATATGAGAGTATGTCGCTGATACAAGAAGTCCCACAACCTAGGATTGATAGATAAAGATAACTCAACTAGAGATGATACACAAAATCCCACAACCCGGGATCATAGGTATGAAAGATATCTAGATTTCAATAGCTCCATTCAGGGAGATGAACTAGATACAAGAATTAACGTGACAAGATCTCATACTATGAGATTAGAATAGGATACAATAGAATGCATTGGCAAGACTGAGTATGTATGTGGCCAAGACCTCCTTATATAGGAGTTTGAGGGTAGTTCCCAAGGGCAGTTATTGGTGTAGCTCAGTGATGAGTAGCACCTTCTTTAATGTCAATCCGGGAAGACATGAGGATGGTATGAAGACCTCGAGCAAGTGAAGGCACAAATGTGTGAGTGAGAAGCACACCAACGTGCACACACATACACACACACGTGCACACACGGCAAGAACAAAGAGAGTAAGACAATGGAATCACTTCTATTACAACCAAGTTCTCATACAAGTTCAAAACTACAAGAAGCTAGCCCCAAAAATGAGCTCTCTAGCTCTATTTATAGTTTTTGACTAGCTTTGGACCTGTCCAGACGTAGTGTCCAGCCTAGTAAAAAATTAGGTTCCAGGGCTTATTTGAGGGCTCAAACGAGGTCTAAAAAATATGAAAATTGGTAGGCACTTTACTTCTAAGGGTCCTCAAGCTCGAGGACTCCTCGGCTTGTACAAAATGGAGCTACAAAAAGGTGAAACGGTATTTACAAGGGTTTCTAGTGATGAGAATCACTTTTAAAATGATGTAAGGTTTGGAAAAATTTAATGTGTTGCCTTACTGCTAGATCTGCATGCATGTTCGTACTTGCTTCTTCCCATATGATGCCAACACTGCCAACACTCTCCCCCCCCTAGCGTTTGTCGTCTCTGACAGACCTCTGCTCCACGATTTGATCAACGTACTGCTGTAGTATGTCGGATGCCAATTCTTGTTCTTTGATCCATAGTCCCCTGACCAAATCTCTTTGCAGGGCATCCCAATTACAGGCATGTCAGGTTGTGGCGTGGTGTAGAGCTCTGAGTGCATTGTCTATTCGCACACGCATAGTTGTAGCAGGTGGGTTGGGCGTGGTGCGAACACTTTTGAGTGTGACTCCCAAAACCCAGTGGTGAACATGTCATCAAAAGTTTGCTTGTAGCAAGCAGGGAGATATCTTATTCGTGCATGCCATGCATAAGCAACTCGAATACTCGGGGTCGTGCTCATATCGTAAAGTAAATCATAATTACCATTTATGAATCCCGTAATTGGAGGCTGGATATTACGTACATTGCGGAAAGTCTTTAACACTACTTGCATCATGTCCAAGATTTTGAGCATCATCTGCGCAATGACATCAGGCATGGGGTGTAGGTGTGGCATCCAATGTCTGATGGTAGCCATCATGCAAGCTACCGTTGGTGTGCCTGTTGGGGGTGCGATGGAGGGGTAATTTAGCCATTGTTTGCAATTATTATTGTTCTGAACTTTTATGGCAAATGCCTTCCATGATCTTCTGCGTTGCACTGGCCCAAAGCAAGGGTTATATTTCAAATGCATGGGAGCATGGTCCCATGTTCGTAGCATCTCCAGATAAGTCTCAAGTAATTTTTGCCTCCAAATGGGTTGGAATACTGCACCTTTTCTAGCTTCTTTCGGGATGTCCTCTAGTTGGAACTGTGTGGCAAAAGAAGGATACCTATTGGTGACTCTGTTGATCTCTGCGTTGTAGTCTTCCAATAGTACAAAATAGGGCTTATACTGTAACTCTGAGCAGGTTATTAAGCGCCTAGGAGCCAGGTGCTTGAAAAAATCTGATTGGAATATGGTCTCCTCAATGGTTTTCATGGCCAACATTTGAGTTGCTATGCGCTCGTCGTGAGTGTGGCCCATCTCTTCTACCTGCTTCATCCACGCAGGAGGGGGTTCCTCATATGTGTCCTGTCCCTCGTCATTGATTCTGCCTCCTGGAAGGGGTTGAGGCTCATAGTTGTCTTCAAATGTTTCGTCCACTGGAATGACAATGGCCTCTTCTTCTATTGGTTGATCGGGTGGAGAGGGGGGTCATTCATATTGTAACAACTTAATCTTTAATTCTGCAACTTGTTGGCGTAGCTCGAGTACCTCATTGGCTGTTGAAGATTCGGGCTCTGGTGAAGTAGCAGCATTGACCATCTTTTTAGGTTCTGTTGGGTGTGGTTGGGGCACTTGGGAGCTTTGGAGTTCCTTTACCTGGTCTGCCAGTTTGTCGCGTGCTTCCAAAAGGGTCGCATAACCTTCCAATACCTACTGAATGTGTTCTGAGGGGATAGCTCGGAATTTGGCAGGATCTATAGGTGCCCCGGGGGTGTTTTTGATGGCTGCTTCTAAATTCTCTTGATTCTGTTGCTGTAGTCTTCTATTCTCTTCTTGAGCAGTGACTAAGTGGCAGTGAAGTAAAGACATGTTTCTTTGTAGTCTAGCATTATGGGCTAGTTGATCTCTGAGTTGTTCTTCCATAGCCTTACCCGTCTCCGTATACTTGGCTTCTAGCTCTGCATTCGATTGTTGAAGTGCGGTCACCTCCTTCTGTAATGCTGTATTACTCAGCTCCAAGGCCTTGACACGTGCATGGAGGTGGGATGATAGAGTACAAAGCTCTTTATTGTTTTCTTCCAACAACCTGTATTCCTGTTTAAGCAGAGCGGCAGCTTCAAGCATGGTGTCTAGTGCAAGACTAAATGAGGTGGATGCAGAGATGGAGGTGAGAGATGCAAGGGGTTGGGAAATGGGGAAGGGAAAAGTGGATGTGGTGTTGACAATGGGTGTATGTGGTGATGTGCATGAAGTTACTAGTGGTGATGTGGAGACAAAAGTGGTGGTGAGTGGTCCTGTGGAGGGTGAAATGTCCATGGGATCGAACATGATTGTGTGTGAAGTGTGAATCGTGAATACTGGAATGGTGGGTGGTGTGTTAGTGGTGGCCGTGAATGTGGGGGAGGTGGGGTGGGAAAGGAACTTTCTATTATGATTCTCAATTTGTTGAACTATATTTACAAGGTTTGCCAAGAATGGGGATAGGGTGGTTTGCGTTGGTTCTGAGGGGGTTAAAAGGGGTACAGTGGGTAGGGGTTGGGAAAGAGGAAATGTATTAGTGAAGGGAAATGGGTGTGTTAATGTTTGGGTAGGGACATGTGGCTGTCCAAGAGCTGGTTGATAAGATGGGTGGCCTAATATGGTTTGATGGGTGGCGGGATGACCTATATGAGGTTCAGAAAATGGGCAAGCAATGATAGAGGTAGGGATAGGTAAGGATGGTAAAATGGTGGTGTGCGGTATAGGTTTAGTAAGGATTGTTGTGGGTTGTTCAATGATGCTAGTGGTGAGGGGTTCGGTGGGTTGTGTGGGAGGTCATGGGGAAGAGGGTATTTGTGTGTTGTCGTCACGTGCATCCGTGTCAGTGGGGATGGTCATGTGCACATCTTCCTGAGTTGCGGTAGGGATTGAGGTAGAGACTTCCATCTGAATCATTTTTCCCCTGCGTGGTCGAGTATCCAGTATTTGTTGATCATATTGAGGGGGAGTGCGATGTAGCATTGTCCGCATAGCTTCTATTATCCCACATGTGTCCGCTAAGAGGTTCAATGATTCAACAAAGTGGGGTTCCGCGTTCTCTGCTTGAAGCATTTGATTCACCATCGCTCTATTTGCCTCTTCTGACAGCTTATGCCTCTTTTGTACCCGCTTGATCGTTTTGTAGAGCCGTTTGAGTTGTGCAGTGTAAGCAGGGGCTTCCTCCTCACTCTCCTCTGATTCATTTCCTTGTGCCTCTTCTTGATCCTGTGTGCCTTCAACGTGAGTATTTTGTGTCTCATCTTCCCAATGTACTCTTCGTGCCTCACTATGTGGCCGTCCTCTCTGGGATGATGATCCGGGCCCGTCAGTATCGGAGAAGAACTCACTCTCAGATAATTGTGCCATTTGCAAGAAGCTCTCAAAGTCAAAGGATGTATCTTCTGCCAATGTAGCCATGGATGCAAACTTAGCATCCGTGGGTAGTGGAGGGGCTGATGGAGTGGGTTGTAACACGCCCTCTGATTGTGGTTGTTGGACATTGATCGTGAATGGGGCTACTTGTGGTTCTTCTCCAAGGGAGATTTTTGTGGTGGACTCGCAAGGAATTGGAACATGTGAAAGTGATCCACGCATTCTTTTGGCTGGTTGAACCCCTGGTTTCCGCCCCTGGAAGAACTGTAGCTGGGAGTATTTAAGTGTCCGTGCAATCGGCACATTGTAAGCGAGGCATCTGTATATAATTCTTGTAATGGCACAACAACCATGCAAAGTAGGCTTCCTTACTCCTCGTTTTCTTGCTTCATATAATTGGTCCAAGATCCACACCGGCATCTTAATAGGTAGACTCCCAGTCTCCGCAAGGTATAGTCCGTACCAAATCTTTTTATGAGGGTGAGTGAATCGATCTTGATCCGGAAATGCAAAATGTTGAAGGCACATTCTCAATGGTATGGCAATGTTCGGGGTGAGGGCACACATCTCTTTCAACTTCTTGAGTTTACTGTTCTTCATAGACTCCGGTATTAAAGATCTCGATCGGAGGGTACATGGATGTCGTACATCTGAAGGGCTTCCCTGATTAAAGGTATGTTCAACTCAAACTTTCTCATTTCCTCCTGGTTTGATAGAGAGGGCACCAGGAATGTGCCTGACTGATCTTTATCTCATGTCACTTTCAGAGTTGCAATCAAGTAATAGCACCTAAGGAAATCAGGCTTAGGCAGAGATGCACTAAAATAATCCTGTAACCCCGAATTCTCGTGAGAAGAACTAAAAGGTCCACCAAACTCCTCCGAATTCCAACTTGGACTCCCAGATGTGGTCCGCATCTCCCAAATCTCCTGGCATCTCATTGAACCAATGAGAATGCCCTTTCACTCTTTCTGTTAGGCCACTTGGTGGATCCGAGATGGGAATTCTTTACACATTCAGAAACTCTTCTGGCCTCACTGTCAGTGGGACCTCCACTGGCATGGTGTCCCAATTCATTTGAGTACTCGTCCCTGCCTGGGAGCTAGTGCCTCCTGCTACTGCCATGAGACTTCTGATGCTTATATGATAATCCAGATGGTTAGTGGTTAGAGGTGAAGTGTTTGTGATAGATGTGAGTGGTGGTTAATGGTTAGTGTCATCCTAGATGCATACTTTGAATATGCAATGTACTGAGAATGCATCTACATCAGAGTGGATAGATTTACAAAATTGGGTCTGGGGGTTTGATATAGGGTTTAATTCTCCAAATTTTGATTAAGGATTTGTGGCTCTTAGAGCTGATGATAGGTAGAGGTCTATGAACTAGATTGTGCTGGATTTGGGACCTTTTGGGTACCCATTTCCAAACATTTCTAGGTTTGAACAAAGGTGTAATAGTGTGAGGTGTAGGTATCTTTCCTGAACTGTTAACTAAGATTACTAGTGAGTGTTGATTTATGCTAGTGACTGGAGGTGAAGCTATTTGGGCTTGTAAGCAGGCCTTGGGCACCCATATCCGTCTAACGTTAGGGGTAGCCTTCATTGACCGCTTAGGGACCCAAATAGAAGAGGTATGTCTAGATTGTTGCCTAGGGAACTCCTTCGTTTTACTCCTTGACAGTGTGGCTCGCTTGATGCTTTTTTGAGATCCTGCCTCTGGAGCCGTGGTTTTTTCCCCCTTGCGTATCCTGATCTGCTTCATGCCACAAGGTACTTCAGAATGCCCAGGTTGGTGCTCATGCTTCTTGATCATCGGTCTCCTCAGTGTCGTGTGTTGTTGAGCCTGCTCCTTTAGAATCTTCTCTGGAATGAACGAAAATTCCTCATTGACTTTTGTACCTTCGACGAGAGTGACAATCCTCTGCACCATAGAACTTTGGACAAGAACAACATTGTTATCTTCATGTGGGTTCCTGGAGGGACTAGGAGTTGGTGTCTGTTCTAATGGTTTGAGTGCTTGATTTTCTAATTCAATCGTAAGACGGCTTTGGCCTGCCCAAGCCTGATAGAAGTCCACTTCTTAGGTGGAGGTTGACTCCGTGATCATAGATCCAGTCTTGGCTCAAAACAAGAGGTTCTGTAAGATCCTCGTCTTCACATACCAGCACTTTTGCTAGCATGAGGACCTCTTGAATGTAGAGGGGAAGTTCCACCTCTCCCATGCAAGGGGTTTCAACTCCTCCCAGCCCTATGAGATATGCCTCAATGGGCTTGACCTTCAATTCCAATTTTTGGTAGTAAGAGAGCCGAACTGCACTAGTGGGTGCTCCTGAATCAATTAAAGCTCTCACGGTCCTTGCACTCTCTCCTTGTCCTACTTCTAGGGTCACAAAAGGTCGCCGATCAACTATCTTATGGGACCGTTCACTTGAAGCCTCGCACATGGCAATGTGATAACCGAGAGCTTCATGAGTGTCAGTCATGGACTGATCTCTACCTTGCCTTCTCAATTTCATTCATCGAATGCATTCTAAAGCTTCGGCCTGTGCTTCTTCTCGAATTCACTTTTCCTCTTCCTTACGTTTCTTTGCAGTATTGAGTTGATTGAGCATTTCTTCAGTTAGGGGTTCTTCATATAACTTGACTCTGCATCTGCTTATGTAATTTGGTAGTATGTCACCTTCTAGAGTTGCTAGTTGTACTGCTCCACTTGTGGAGATCCTATTGATAATCATTGGTCCATAGCCTCTTTTCTCTAATTTCCGTGCATGTTGCTTCAATGCGTAGACTAGGACTAGGTCTCCTGCTTTCAAGCCTTTATCCTTCACATGTGTATCGAAATATGCCTTTTGCCTCTTCTTGGCTGCATAGATTCTTGCTGCAGCTCTCAATCATGTTTCACCTAAGCGTTCAAGATCAAAGATTCTAGAGGAGAGTTCATGTCCTGTCTAGTTGTGCTCTTGTGCTATTCTCAATGTAGGTATCAAGAAGTCCAATGGTAGCACTCCGTTTTGGCCAAACACCATTTGAAAGGGAGTGGCTTGGAGTACCATTTTATAGGCCACTCGGTATGCCCAAACAGCGTGGTGTAGCTGTTTGTCCCAATCAGAGCGTTTATTACTCACTAATTTGGTGAGCACATTGCACATAATCTTTTTTGTGCTTTCGGCTTGTCCATTGGCTTGTGGGTGATAGGGGGAAGACTTCTTGTGTACTACCAGAAACTCTTGGAGTAGATTTTCAATGACTTCGTTCAAGAAGTGAGTGCCTCTATCACTTACTAGCTCGATAGGTAGCCCATATCAAGTGAACACATTCTCGAATAAGAACTTGGCGGTGGTTTGTGCATCGTTCTTCGTTGTAGCTTTTACTTCAACCCATTTGGTTAAGTAGTGAGTGGCCACAATAATGTATTCAACATGGGAACCCCTAGCAGGGGGATTAATAGGACCAACAAAGTCTATTCCCCACTTAGAGAATGCATATCCACCCATCATAGGTTTCAACGACATCTCATCTTTTCGTATAGGGTACTCGGTTCGCTGACAAACCTCACACCTCTTCACATAGGTATGTGCATCCATGTGAAGAGTTGGCCACCAAAGACCTGCAAATAAAATTGCTTTGATCACCCGATCTGGTCCAAAGTGTCCTCCTACTACACCTTGGTGAGCAATCTCTAATATCTTGAGGTATTCGCTCTCATGGACACACAGTCTTAGGTAACCATCTTTACCACGTTTGTATAAATTATCACCAATGAGTGCGTAATCTAAGGCTTCTTGTTCCAAACTTCTTTGTCTAGCCAAATTCATAGCTTGAGGGAATGTTTTCGTCCTCAGAAAGGCTACTAATGGTTCACTCCAATCTGGTATTAGGGACACTTGATAAAGAGTAGCATGTTCCACTGGTGGTTTGGTGCGGCAGATTGGGCATTCTTTGCACATTCTATGGACATCAACTTCCATAGTTGGCCAGTGTACTCCAAGTTTCCTCAATGTCTGTAAGGTTCTTTGTCTCGAGTAGTGTTGCTCTAATGCACCTACATGTGCTAATTGCAACCACTTCGCGTACTCGTCCTCTTCCACACAACAGGCTAATACTCCTTGCTCCGTATGTTTGTACATACTTCCTGCCATGATATGATACTTTTGGGCTTTTACTACCTCCCTATCTTGAATGTTTACTACTGGATGCTTAGGCCCATATGTCAGTACTGCCACTAAGGGCTTGGCCCACTGCGGTACAACTTCCAAATTAAACAAGTAAGCATCAGGTAGGTCACCTGACACTCCTTGTGGGGCCTCTCCTGATGTGAGCCTTGAGAGATGATCTACTCTCAAATGAGTCTTGCCCTTTCTCACCACTACCTCAAAGTCGTATTCCATTAGTAAGAGGAACCATCTTACTAATCGACCTGTATTGCATGGCTTTTTTACCAGGTACAGTAGAGCTTGGTGATCCGTAAAAAAATTGAACTTATTTGCAAGCAAATAGTGCCTAAATTTTTTAACTGCATACACCATGCCTAATCCTTCTCGCTCAGTGGTTGTATAGTTTCGTTCAACTGCATTCAATTGTCTACTAGCATAGGCAATTGGAAGATCCATATTACCTTCACCAGTAGGTTGTGCAAGTACACATCCAATAGCATAATTGGATGCATCCACATGCACATGGAATGGCTTGTTCCAATCTGGTGTGGTCAAGATTGGTGCTGAACATAATCATCTTTTAAGCTCATTGAAGCAGTCTTCACATTCTTCAGTCCACTCAAAATTGGTCAAAAGTCCATACAAAGGCTTCGCAATGATGGCATACATGTGAATGAATCGGTGGTAGTAACCACAATGTCCCATGAAAGCTTGCACTTCTTTGACATTCTTTGGCCTAGGTAACTCTGCAATAGCTCTCACTTTCTCCTCGTCCGTGGATATGCCATTCTTTGACACTATGTGTCCTAGAATCTTGCCTTGCCTGACCATGAAAACACACTTTTCTGGATTCAGGCAGACTTGATCCTCTCTACATTTGTCAAAGATTTGCTTGAGTTCAGGTATATGTGTTTGTCTAAGGTTGGAATGAGCACAAAGATCATCAACATAAACTTCCAAATTCTTCCTTAGGAACTCTTTAAACACGTGGCACATCAGCCTCTGAAAAGTGGCTCGCGCATTGGTAAGACCAAATGGCATTACTCGAAAGGCAAATATGCCCCACTCTGTGGCAAAAGCCGTCTTATGCTGATCTTCTGGTGCTATGGCTACTTGATTGTAAACAGAGAACCCATCCAAGAAGCTGTACACTTCCTTGCCGGCTACCCTTTCTAATAGATGCTCAGTGATTGGAAGTGGATAATTATCTCTGATAGTGGCTGCATTAACCTTCTTCAAGTTAATGCATACACGTAGTTTACCATTCTTTTTGGGTACCACTACAATGGGGGAAACGCATTCAGTGTGCTCAATTTCATAGATAAATCCAGCTTCAACCAAGCGATCTATCTCTTCTTTAATCTTGGCGGCATAGTTGTCATTGTATGTATATGGCTTTTGTTTAGAGGGTCTAGCATCTGAGGTCATGGGAATAGTGTGTGAGCATATGTCAAGGTCTACTCCTTTCAGGTCCTTGTAGCTCCATGCAAATACATCTCTGTACTCTCTTAGTAAAGCTATCAACTCTTGCTCTTCTTCTTCCATCAGGTCATGCCCTATGTAGGTGCATCTTTCTTCTCCCTCTTCTAGGGCTACAACTATTTTCTTGGTAGTTTCCTTGCTATCATAGGCCTCTCCTTCTTGAGCATCCCGTTTAGGCATTCTCACCATGACTCTCCTATCGTCTATTTCGTACTTCTTAAAGTTTTCAGGGACCTCAAACAAAGTCCTCTTCTGGTGTGGCTTCTTTCTTCTTCCTCTTCTTGCCTCCATTTTTGGCGGTCACTTGTGTGGTTAACCTCACCTCATTTGTAAGCTCTTCATGTCTCTGAGGGTGAGCATCTACTTCATAGACGTATTCTTCATCTGATGCAAATTGTGGGTCCATAATGATTGACTCTAGATCAGAGTCACTTGCATCCTCAAATGCATCAGGGCTAGGTTCGCATTCTTCTAAAATTGAGTCCCCCATGATGGGCTCTATGGAGAAGACTGAAATTTCATAGCCATCCTCATCACAGTGAGGTGTCCATTCTTCTTCATTAATAGCTACATCCATTGTTGCTAAAATTTCCGCCCAGCCATGAGGTTCAAATTCCTCGTCAGGAAAAACTACAGGTGCATAGGCCGGGTCTTGAATTGATGTACGGGTTTCCGTCGCACCTATCTCTCTGGCTTTTTCTCTCTTCTCTTCTTCTACTGCTACTTTACACATCCACAAGTGAGTGTCTTCATGCATCCATGAGGATCCTGATCCTATGGAATGCATCGACTCCGTGTCATCCTTGGCTCTATGGATGGGATTGTTGGGGATGTAAGGGTCATGTGACCTTACCCCCATATTCATATATATACATCATATATAGAGCATTGCCTCAAGAGAGATCATTATGTGGGTTTCGAGGCTCCCACGCATGTCCGCGTGTCTCTCCTCTCTTCTCTCTCCCTCCATCTCCTCCTTCCTCCTCTTGTTCTGCACACCAAAGCCCTTCATTGGTATCAGAGCATGTTGAAGGCTGGTGTGCAAGAAGCTTCAATGGAAGCTTAGGTCAGAAGGGGTAGAAGTGCAGGTCGGCATCTCTTGACAGTTGTTCAGTATTTTGATCATAACTCAAGTTATGAAGCTCGGATTGATGCATTTTAAAATTCTATGCGTAGCTAACACAGAGAGCTACAACTTCACAGAAGAGCGCAGAACCTGGTTCGAACTTCTTGAAGTGTCGAAAATTCAAAAAACACAGAGAATTGTAGAAGGCGAATCTACATTGAGTAGGACAGCAGCTCGGTTTTTTTGTCATAACTTGAGTTCTACAACTCGGAATGCGATGATTCAACTTGCTACTCGTAGCTTGGAAAGATAGATACATTTTTGTAGAAGAACTCAGATTCAGATTCTCAGTGCAAGGTCACCGAAACTGCAAAATACAAAATAGTAGTGTTGTACGTGATAGTGAAATTGACAGCAGGTGCTTGTTTTATGCATATTTTGAGCTACGCACCTCCGATTGAGGTGTTCTTTATCTCGTTACGTAGCCAAGAGTTAGATCTTGAAGTTTGCTGAAGATCAAAAGTTCATATTGAGGTTATCACCACTGAAACAGCAAAACACAGAGCAGCAGATTTTTGTTAAACTAACCCTAATTACTCTTGGAGGTTGAATTTGCTTTGGAACTTCTTCGAGAGAGAATTTATGGTTTGCAAGCTCTTATTTTCAGAGCTTCAAAGCATTGTACATGTATGATCATTGTGGTAGCTCCTCCATATGAGAGTAGAGCATGATTTTGTCACGCGTTTGGCATGTAAGATGACATTGTGGTATACTCTTTTTTTGAGGTTTATGTCATCATGAGTTCGATCATGGATGTATAGTGGCATTGTGGTCTATATCTTGCTTATGCCACTTGTTTATGGATTTACTTTCCGATTGCACATCATTATATGAGAGATTGATTGGATCTTAGTGGGTACTTGTATCTTTGTTTTCTTTGCAGGTACAGGATCCAGATTGGAGCCTCAGTTACACATTCGTTTGTCACCATTATTAGCATTTGGTCATTGATTGATATGTATTTGCCAGTGTGATTCTTGGCATATGTGGATGGTGATTCCCACATGGTTATTTTGGTTCTAGAGTCCATTTTACAGAGGAGATGCTGTCGAAATTTCATCAGCTTTTATGCTAGAAAGGAGCTCTAGTGGATCTTGAAGCTTATGCGATAGCTTTGGATCATTGTTTATCTCCATTCATTTGGACTTAGTCACAGGTTATTTGTAATAGGTTGGACCAACTTACAGGATTCATTCTTGAGTGGGAGGTGCATCACCATTGTATTGGCGTATATTTCCGTTAGTTTTTGGCACATGTAGTTGCCATTATCTTTTGTTTATATCAGTGACAGGTGGTGACAGATTATTCATTGTTCTTTTGAGATTGGTTATCTTGTTTGATTGCTCAGTTTACAGGGGATACTCTACCGAAATTTTGCTAGGATTCTTTCACATCTACTTAGTCACTTTGGAGAATTGGTGAGCAGGCTTATGCTCATGGTTTATGTGCATGCTAGATGCATGGTTATGTGACAGGTTGTTCACATGGTTCCTTCTCCAGTGAGACATATGTGATGTGAGTTATGCATATGGATATGCAGGTATAATCCTATTGAGGATAGAGTATTATTTTTAGTCTCTTGTTACAATTCTAGTCTCTTGGATTGCCATTATGGTGTCTTCTCCTTTCGATGGCACTGACTTTCTGAGATGGAAGCTCAGATGTGGCATACATTGGTTCGTGCAGGGTTACACATGTATGTGCATAGAGATGCACAGAGGCCTCGTGACATGCCCGACCACGTATGGATGGATATGGATGTATTGGCCAGCTCCACTATCCGGTTACAACTTGTGGATTCTATATATGAGTCTGTTATGTATGAGGAGACGAGTAGTGCATTATGGCAGAGACTACATGATATGTATCGAGTCCATTGACTCATGTGAGACATAGATCGCATCGACGACTTCGATGTTGGCACTGTGGCCGTGATGGCCATACTCGACGACGTTGCTTCAGGCGGATGCGACGACGACGTTAGAGATATGCACGTGATGCAGGTCAGGTAGTGATTTCAGGAGAGTCTATGGCAGTTGATTATGCCAGTGATGGTGATATCACTTTCTCCTATGGTTCATATCATGATTCCTCTTGCTCATTAGATAGCACACATATGGCTTGGTTGCTTGATGCATTAGCCAGTTTTCATGTTACTCCACATCGTGAGTGGTTTTGTCGATTCTCAGGTGAGAGTCGTGGATGTGTGCACTTGCTTGATGGTATGGCATATGACATTGAGGGTGCAGGAGATGTATGCCTTATGCTACCTAGTGGAACATCACTTATACTCAGACATGTATGCTATGTGCCTTCATTCCCTATGAGCTTGATTTCATTTAGCCAGTTACAGGAGAGCAGATGTTATGCATTTCTTGGAGAGCATCATTTTCAGTTGCAGTTGGGACAGCTTATGCTTGTCAGAGGTGCCAGGATTGGGCACAGGTATCCACTGCAGGTACTTCATGTGAGAGACAGTCTCGTCTCAGTGGGAGTTCAGCCTTATGTGCGATGTGAGACTCGTCATGTCTCATTTTGTCTACCTACACATAGGTCTATTGACATTCATGATGCACATGTATGGCAGGATTCAGATGCTCAGATGGATGCACATATAGAGCATGTTTTGGATGCTCATGATGCTTCTATGGAGCATGGTTTTGTTGATCGTATGGATGCTCATACAGAGCAGACTTTGGATGATCAACTGGATCCTTTAGAGCATGATGTGGATGCTCGTATAGAACATTGTGATGATACTCACTTAGAGTTAGATCATCAGATGGATCCTTGTGTTGATGTTGTGCAGTCAGCTCATGTGGAGCATGATCATACACTTGGTGTGGTAGAGCAGGATTGCTCTCATGGTACACAGCGTATACCAGAGCATATTAGCTCTCAGGATGCACAGCTAGACACATCCTTGGTTGATAGGATGGCTGATTTGGATGCTGAGGAGTCAGCAGTTATGCATTCATTCTTGGATTTGCTCATGCCAGATGTTGACACAGATATGTCAGGACATGTTGGTCTTGATGATGGTGCTTTGGATGCCTTGGATACAGGCATGGCTGGCATACTTAGGCTAGCCAGGATAGCATAGGTTTCGTCAGCATTCGGGAGTCTGATGTACGAGTTATTATGCTCGAGACCAGACATTGCAGTTGCTATTGGAGCATTTGCACTTGGAGTTGTTAGTCGTTTGATGATTGGCACAGGCATAGAGTGAGTGGGAGTTTTGCAGGAACTTCATGAGTTCTTGCATCAGTCAGATATGAGCTCGACTCTTATCGATATGAGTCTAGAGCAGTTTGAGGTGCATGGATACACCTTGTTTGAGGCGGTTGGTGTAGGCTGATCTGGTATGGGTTGAGATCCGGACTCTTCATGTACATTATTGTATAGTCCTACATCATTCTTTGTATATTTTTCCACTTATGGTCACATTGACCCTTAAGTGATAGATTGTTGGGGATGTAAGGGTCATGTGACCTTACCCCCATATTCATATATATACATCATATATAGAGCATTGCCTCAAGAGAGATCATTATGTGGGTTTCGAGGCTCCCACGCATGTCCGCGTGTCTCTCCTCTCTTCTCTCTCCCTCCATCTCCTCCTTCCTCCTCTTGTTCTGCACACCAAAGCCCTTCAGGGATTCCATTGAATGGGCGGTACATCTCTATGAGAGTAATCCTTGAGATTGACTTTGGTTGTTACACCTAGGTGTTGCAAATACAATGAATTGGTTCCCCAATCTTGTACCACTTGCAATTGCCGCATAAATGGCCTTCCCAAAATCATCTCGTAGGCTTGGTTTTTGCTAAAGTCGCATATAGCAAAAGTATGCTTGAACTCAACACCACATGTAGTGAGTGTTATTCCTTCTAGCAATCCTAAGGGCCTCTCAATATGACCATCAGCCATCTGCAATTTCATTCTCGTTGGCCTGAGTGTTGCCTTGCCCCAACGCTTCCATAGGGAAGTGGTAGCAATTGCAACTACTTCACATGAGTCCAAAATTGCCTTGGTTGTGTATCCCTGATGGGTAGCTGGGAGATAGGTATTTCCTTCTTCTCCTTCACTCATGTCTCCTATCTTATCCAATGGTACTTCTGGCACTGTTCTATGAGATCCTACCTGGGAACGCGATTTCGCTACGTCTGGCACTTGTTTGGCTACGTGTTTCCACACTTCTGGCTTAACTTTGAGTAGCTCTTCTAAAGCGAGGTTGCACTGCACTTTAGTGTTCTTTACTACCTCTGTATTCCTAGGTATGATTGAATCTTTGTTTCTTATCATGACTGTGGGCGCTCTCATGCATGTGGACTTAGTTTTCCAAGGCCCTGTGAAATGGGGTAATTCCTGTAAGGAATTAGACTCAAAGTCTAACCTCTCATGAGATTGGGCACTCTCCTGCTCTCCATAAATGGAAGGAATGTCTAGTGGGAATTGATCGTGCGCGTCATCCACAAGTTTAATTGGAGGTGGATCTTCACTTGCTTTAGCCCATTTCTCTTCTTGAATCTCTCGCAGGAATTCAAGTGAATACCGATTCATAGAAGAAGAGGTGTCTGGTTCAGTGGAGTTTGGCACATTAGCTTCCTGGGGAGGAATGCTTATTCTATCACTTGCCCTCTCCTTAAACTGAGAGGTGGCTCCTCTTCCAAACTTTGCAAGTAATCTTTCCAATCTATCTAATAGACCATCAAAGTGCAATGGTGTTCTAGTGGAGCTAGAGCCATTGAACAAGCGACTGGCTTCAAACATAGCTTGCACCAATTCGACCATCTTAGCACAAAGCTTTGTTCGCTGTATCTCTAGATCAGCTCTAGGGTAACATTTTTCATGATCCATCACATTTGGCCCTTCTTAGATCCTAGCCTGATATGCTTTAAGCATCATGTCTAGATCCTTAGGAGTGGGATCGGCTAGGACTGATCCTACTCTGGGTGGTGGGTGAGTTACGTGTGGTGGATTGGAATGTTGGGGACTGGAAGGTGATGGGGTGGAGGGAGATGGAAAGGGCGGTGGTGGAGTAGTGTGAGAGTGGTTTTGAGATGCAAGTTCACTTATCTTTGCTTTGGTTTCTCTCAAGCTTTCTTCAAGTTTGCTCATTTTCTGTGACCATTGTCTTTTCATTCTCTCCCGGCTATCTCTCCAAGCTCTTGTCCTTTTCTTGGTTATGCTCTCCGTCTCACTAACCTTAGAACTCTTTTCTTGCCCTACTCCTTGAGTTTGCTGCAAGGCTAGAGCTCTAGTGACCACATGCACTGGGGCTGTGGATGTTACACTTCCTGTACAATCTACTACTAACCCAATAACATTGATAGGAGTGATTTTTGGCATATTGATGGGGTTCTTGGAACACTCTCGTATCAAATGCTCCTTTCCACAATCTGGGCCAAATCCTTGAATTGTCATAGATTGGGTTTGTATAGGTGCTGGTAGAGGGCAATCACGGATGAGGTGATCTCCCTGACATCGGAAGCATGGCCCTCTAGGGAATGGAGGTCTTATCTGCCTAGGTTGAGGTCTAGAGTTGGGGTTTGCCTACATGACATTAGTATAATCTGGCTCCCAACTAGATTCACTAGGTTCTTCATAATAGTATGTCTCATTATGCTCGGGTGACTACATGTAGTAAGCCTGTGGGCTATCAATATGTGTAGAGTCAAAACTATGGTCACTTGGATCACTTTCTGATAGCAAGGGTGTTACAGGGACTGTGGCTCTATTCAGATTTTCTTCAGTAGATGCATATTTCACTGGACTTACATTGGTTGGAGCAAGGGGTTGCTGCGCTAGGACTGGTTGAGGTCTAGGCTGCCCTTGATAGGGTGGTTGGTAGGGTTGTTGGGGCCTACCATACTGTTGTGATGGGTATTGGTTCCGGAATCTGCCCTGTTGTGGATATGGCTGAGAGTAGTTTTGCCTGACAGTTCGCTTGTTATAAGGACAATCTTGTGCGGTGTGGTTGGTGTATCTTCGCTCTATGGTGCAGTATTGGCTACTAGGATTCACTTGGGGTTGAGCCATAATGGGGCATACACTCGCCATATGGTCACCTCCACAAGTATAGCATCGTTTTCTTGGTGTAAATCTTGGAATTTGTTTGCTAGAGACACCTAGTTTTTGAGCTACCTTCTCTGCAAGTTCCTCAATAGAGGTGGATTGACTGGAGGTAAGGCTACTAGAGCTATCTGAATCCTTGTAGATTTTTGAAAGCTCCAGCTCCTCTCCTAGATTATCCTCAATGTCTATGCACATGCATACACACTCTTGTATGGTTCTGGGGTCTTTCAGATACACATATGATCTAAGCTTGGTACTCAGCAATCCATCTAAAAACAAACCCACTTGCTTGGCTAGTGTGGGTAACTCAAGCATCGGACACCTCTCTAGGTATTGTCTAAACCGTCTTCCTGCCAGTCGGACTGTCTCTTGAGGTGTTTGCTTGAAGCTATGAATTAGGGAGGAGGTATTATGCCGTATGCCACTCTTAGAGAACTCAGTGACGAAAGCCTCTAAAAGTTGGTCTATGCTCCTAAAATGCCTCTCATGTAGTGGTTGAAACCATGTACGAGCTGTGTTTCTAAGACTTAGGCCAAAAGCATTGTATTGTGTGAATAGGTCCTCAACTTGTTCAGCTCTCAGGACTTGCCTAAATTCTGCCACATGGTCGTAAGGGTCTCCAGTGCCATCAAAGTAATTCTTCATGGACTTCACTAGTTGAGTTGGCCTCAGGGTCCTAGTGTGTTCTCTCGGCCTTGGCAAAGGGAAATCATTAGCATTTCTGTGGTTCCTTGGGGCTCTAGGTCTCTCGATTTCTTCTCTATCTGTTTTTGTTCTCATCCTTTCTCTTCCTAGGGGGTTGGCAAAGCTTACCTCAGGTCTGTCTCTACTTCTATCTCTTTGAGCTCCATGAGCTTGGGAGGTCCCAGCTCCTTGGTGACTGTAGGACACATTGGACCGAGGTTGGAGAAAAACAAATTCACCCTTCCATGTGTAGGCATGTCTACCATGCTCAGTGACCCCGAAGATCCTCTCTGATATATTGTCTAGGTAGGTTACTTTGCCTGGGCTATCAGGATCTTTAAACTCATAAATTGTGAGAGCACCTACTTCATGAGGCTGGGCAGGCTTATACCTCCAAAAGCCTCATCAATTTCTCGGTTGAAAAGCAAATCTACTTATTGTCCTGGGGAACCCACTCTGGTGTCATTATTCTGGTCAAGACTGATTTACCTCAAGGGGTCCTAGGCTCTCTTCCCAGGTTCCCTTGCTCTATGTCACCTATGTCGGTTTTTGGGATCACACTACCAAATTCGTCTGTCCTGTCTGGGTGATCAGTGACTACAACATAGTTCCCTCTTTGTCCAGGTATGCACCATTTTCAAAATTCACTGCTGGATGTTCTAGTCCAATAGGTTGATCCGGGTTTTTAATCTGGACTACGGATCTTCTTAGACCATCCTCATAGATGTAGGCACCTAATCGGTTGGTCCTAAGATATTCAAGTTGAGTCTTGTAAGGACCTTCAACCTTTTGTAGGTAGGCAACACCTGAACTTCCCGTGGGTCTCTCAATACCTTGAGACATCTCTGATTCGCTAGTCTCAGAGTTAGGGTGATTTGAATAATTGGTCAACTGCTGGGCCCAAGACCTAGCAATGTGATTGACACTAGCTTCAGAAGATCTTAGGCTTTGTTTGTCTCGGCCTAAGTGTCTTCCTGACCTAAGGTTCATATGCCTGGTTTATCTACCCCCTTGGTCCCAAGTACACTCTCGTTGCAGGTTAATTTGTATCAGTCACTATGTTCTTTTTAGTTGATTATTGTGTTAAGCCCTTGTTTGAAATCACGTCGTTGGGAGTACTTAAGTGAATTTCGCACTTGATAATGGATCGAATCAATTTTACTTTTGTCCCTTAGGGTTTTCGCACTTAAGATCTACCTAATGCTTGTACTTAGTTGATTAGTTCTCTTGGACTTGATTCGTGCCTAACGTAAACCTAATTGACCAAAACCTCTATCCGGACTTAGCCTAAGCTAGGAATTGACAAAGGGTGTTGAGAATGTCCAACCTTAAGGCTCCTTCCTTGGTTGTCCTTGTGTACCCAGGAAGCGTGTTCCCAAGCTTGGACTTACTCTTGCTTGGATTGCCCTTCAAAGCTCTCAATGGACCTGTAAAAGTCCCAATGTTAGCTCAAGATTTCAATTTAGAGAACACAACGGATTTCGTATGAGGAAGTTATGACTGTTCACGCATTTAGGGTTCAAAACAGGCTTTCAGGGTTCAGGGAATTCATCTCTAGTTTTCTAGGTATTTGGCCCACTTCTAAGGCTCTAAGGTAGTCCCAATGTCTTAGAAATCAAGCCCAAAAGTATCTCAGTTCAATCGATTAATTCACCCTAAAAATTCATGCGTTAAGTCGGTGTGTCACGATAGGTGGGAGTGTCGCGATAGGTCAGAGTGTCGCGATAGATGGAAGTGTCACGACAGATGGGTGTGTCGCGATAAGTTGGTGTGTCGTGATAGATGGGTGTGTCGCGATAGATGGAAGTGTCGCGATAGATGGGTGTGTCGCGATAGACGGGTCTGTCGCGATAGATGGGTGTGTTGCGATAAATGGGTGTGTCGCGATACTTCGATGTGTCACGATAAACGGGTGTATCGTGATAGGTGGGTGTATCACAATAGGTCGGGGTGTCGCGATAGGTCGGCGTGTTGCGATAGGTCGGTGTGTCGCGATAGATGGGTGTGTCGTGATAGGTCGAGGTGTCGCGATAGACGGGGATGGGTGTGTCGCGATACCTCGGTTTGTGGCGATACCTCGGTGTGTGGCGATACCTTGGTGTGTGGCAATACCTCGGTGTGTCGCGATAGACCGAGATATGGTGAATTTTTCTGATCTGGCTAGTGATTCTAGGAGCTCTCAGCCTACGCAGTGTCGTGGTGCACTCAGAATTGTGATAGGGTTAGTTTTTCAGTGTGTCGCAATAGCTCGAGCTCGACGCCTCGGGGCTTGCGTAGAGAAGTTCCGTACCTGCTGAGCTTGCTGGAGATGATGAGGATGCTGAAACCTGCAAGAAACATGCAAAAACACATAAAACAACAATGCACACTCGCTCTCTCTCAAACTTGCACAAAGCAAATGAGGAGAATGACAAGGAAGAGGAAATATGAAGTGGAGAAGGAGATGGAGATGGAGGTAGAGATGAAGATGGAGATGGAGAAAAAAACACGAAAATTACCTACTACTTACCATCCAACACATCCTCTCTACGTCTTACCATCACACGCTCGTCCTCAAAGCTCGAATCCCCGGCAATGGTGCCAAAATTTGGTGTAGCTCAGTGATGAGTAGCACCTCCTTTAATGTCAATCCGAGAAGACATGAGAATGGTATGAAGACCTCAAGCAAGTGAAGGCACAAATGTGTGAGTAAGAAGCACACCAATGTGCACACACATACACACACGTGCACACACGGCAAGAACAAAGAGAGTAAGATAATGGAATCACTTCTATTACAACCAAGTTCTCATACAAGTTCAAAACTACAAGAAGCTAGCCCCAAAAATGAGCTCTATAGCTCTATTTATAGTTTTTGACTAGCTTTTGCCCTGTCGAGACCTACTGTTTGGCCTAGTAAAAAATTAGGTTCCAGGGCTTATTTGAGGGCTCAAACGAGGTCTAAAAAATATGAAAATTGGTAGGCACTTTACTTCTAAGGCTCCTCAAGCTCGAGGACTCCTCAGCTTGTACAAAATGGAGCTACAAAAAGGTGAAATGGTATTTACAAGGGTTTCTAGTGATGAGAATCACTTTTAAAATGATGTAAGGTTTGGAAAAATTGAATGGGTTGCCTTAGTGCTAGATCTGCATGCATGCCCGTACTTGCTTCTTCCCATATGATGCCAACACTACCAACAGTTATAAAGTGGATTATGAGTTCATGATGTCAGCAATCTAAAACAAGACCTATAAATGTTAGACTCTAGCAAATATATAGTAGATCTTAAGGTTTTTGCATATTTTGAATGCAATGGAAGCATTGGTTTCTCTAAATTCTGAACCAATCATGAGATATAGAAAATGACATGGAATCTAAGGTTCAGGATGGTTTCCTTTGTCTCCATGACAATACACGCTCAAGAATCCAAGAAAGATGATCCAATGAAGCTACCCAATGAGTATGAAGGCTTTGAAACTGTTTTTGAAAAGAAGAATGTAGATATCCTCCCAGAGCACACACACCTTATGATTACACCCTTTGGACCAATCTACAAACTAGCCATAGAGGAGCTTATAGAATTACACAAAAATATTGATGAGAATCTAGCCAAGATGTTTATCAGACACTCAAAGTCTCCATCATGAATCCCTATAGGATGAGACTCTCTGAATGTGTTTGGACATGGGTTAAATAAAGTCACTATAAAGAATAGATACCTTTCACCACTCATATCAAAGCTCTTGGAATGCCTTGGAAAAGCAAAGTTGTTCATGAAGATTGACCTTTGAGGAGATTACAATCTTGTCAGGATTAGAGAAGGAGATGAATGGAAGACAACATTTTGAACAAGGTATGGGCATTTTGAGTATGTAGTTATGCCATTTGGTCTCACAAATGCTCCAACGGTCTTCCAACATATGATGAATGATACCTTTCAAGAGTATTTAGATGATTTTGTGGTAATATACACCTTGACGATATCTTGATATTCTCAAAAAATCTAGAGGATGACAAATGTCATGTAAGGATAGTCCTATAGAAGCTAAGAGAAAAAGATTTATATGGAAAATTGGAGAAGTGCTCTTTCCATCAGACACAAGTGGACTTTTTAGGACACATTGTATTAGAGACAGGAATCTTTATGGACCCTAAGAAGATTGAGAAAATCCTTGATTGGCAACCACCTTCATGCGTTCGAGATGTACAATGTTTTCTAAGAATTTGCCAATTTTTATAGGATATTCATCAAAGATTACTCCAAGATAGTGACACCTCTTACCAAGCTTGCAGGAAACATAAGATTCTCATGGAATGAAGATGTAGAGAAAGCCTTTCAGACCCTAAAATCATCATTCATTACTACTCCAATTATAGTTCACCTACATTCTACCAAGCCTTTTGTCTTGGAGACAGATGCATTGGACTTTGCCTTAGGGGCAATCCTATCTGAACATGGGGGATGATGGACGCCTACATCCAATTGCATCTCATTCAAGGAAATTCTCTCCTCTAGAGATTGATTATGAAATGCATGATAAAGAACTTCTTGTGATAGTGGATGTGTTTGATACCTAGCATCATGATCTAGAAGGAGTAGCTTATAAAGCTACTATGTATACACAGATCATAAGAATTTAGAGTACTTTATGACCACCTGCATCCTCAATAGAAGGCAATCACGATGGAGTAACTTCCTATCCAAGTTTGATTTTGTCATTATGTATCATCCATGATGCCTACAATGTTAGTCAGATGGCTTGTCAAGAAGACCTTACCTTGCACCAAAGAAAGGTGAAGATGCTTTTGATCAACAAGAAAGTGTATTACTCAAGTTTGAATATCTCCAGTTAGTAGCCATCTCTGCAAACCATCAAGAAGATTCAACCTTGACCCATTTGATTCATGAGACTCTATCACGTGATGAATTTTTTTGTAACTTCAAGCAAAAAATTCAAGAAGGGAAAGTTCATGAAGTAAATGAGTTCCAAGAAAATAATGGGTTACTATTATATAATAACCTACTGTACATCCCTCCAGGAAAGCCTAAGATCCAACTACTTCAACAACATCATGATAACCTTGCAGCCGGACATCCTGAAGTGAATAAAACAATAGAACTCATATCAAGGGATTTTTGGTGGCCTTGAATGTGGAAGGAAGTCAAATAATATATCCAAACATGTGATACTTGTAATAGATCTAAGGTACTATGATATAAACCTCATGGCCTCTTGCAACCTTTACCTATTCCAAAAAGGCCATGGTCTTCATTATCTATGGATTTTATCACAAATCTACCAAGGTCAGATAAGTATGTTGCCATTCTTGTTACAATGGATAGATTTACAAAGATGGAACACTTTATTCCAACTATCAAGCCAATCACACGTGTAGGCAGACTTTTTCTCAGATACGTCTTTAGGATTCATGGATTTCTTGATGATATTTTTAGTGATCGAGGTCTACATTTCATATCCAGTTTTTGGAACAATCTTTGCAAGCTCCTTAGTGTTCAAACTCGAATTGTCTACAACCAATCATCCATAGATTGATGGACAAAAAGAATGGGTGAATCAAGTCCTAGAAAAATGTCTCCATTGCACCATCAACTATCATCAAAATGATTGGTTTGAGCTTTTACCCTTTGCAGAGTTTGCCTATAACAATAATGTTCATAGATCTACCAAGCACACTCCCTTCTTTGCAAATTATGGACAACACCCAAGGATTGATATACAAATCTCAAATTATTTCAAGAACCCAACTGCCAGAGATAAGGCCTAGTACTTCATGGATATTCACAAAGAACTCACGGAAGAGATCCATAGAGCTCAATAATAATATAAGTATTATGCAGATCAGCATGGTGTTCAAAATCCATCCTATCACAATAGGGATAAAGTGTGATAACTCAAAAATAATTTGCGAACTTCAAGGCCTTGTGCAAAGCTAGACCATCAAAGATTTGGTTCATTCACCATGTTGGTCGAGATTAATCCGATAACTTTCAAGCTCTAGTTACCAAGTACCATGAAATTACATCCAAGTTTCCATGTGTCCATGTTGGAACCGTATCAGATTTCACCATTGAGGGGGGAGAGACCTAGTCCTTCACCACCTGTCGAGATTGATGATCATGAAGAATTCGAACTTGAGCATATCATCATTCAAGAATATCCTAAGGAAGATTGGAGTACCTTGTTCATTGGAAAGGGTATGACATCAGTGATCACACTTGGGAAGCTGCAAAGAACCTTTAGAGGACACCAATCAAGGTTTGAGAATTTCATAAGAATAATCCAATGAAGTTGAGACCAAAGAACATGATTGGTCCTCGTGGAACTTATCGCTTGAGGGGGAGGTGATGTCATGGACAAAGAAAACCATCCTAAACCTTAGATTCCATGTGACCTTCTATATCTCATGAGCTGTTAGAATTTGGAGAAACTAATGAGTTCATTGTGTTTGAAACATGCCAAACCCTTAAGATTGACTACCTACTTGCTTGATTCTGATATCCAAAGGCCATGTTTGAATTAATGACATCATCAATTCATAACTTCCATCAATGAACCACCCTTGAAAACCTATATAAGGAGGGGGGCCATATACATACTCAGTCTTGGGAGCTCAAGGATTCGTGATCACCAAGTAAATACTTTCAAAGTTCCAGTTCCAGTTCTTGTCTTGTTCCTTGTTCTAGTCGTGATTAGTCTAGTTCTTTGACATCTAGCCTTGTCCTATTATAATCTCATAGTACAAGATCTTTTCTAGTTATTTCTTGAATTTAGTTCATCTCCCTAAAGGGAGTTCTTGTAATCCAGATATCTTGCTTCATACCTATGGTCCTAGGTTGTGGGATCTCTTGTATCATCTCTAGTCAAGTTATCCATACCTGTTGGTCATGGGGTGTGGGATGTCTTGTATCAGTTACATATTCTTGTATTATTTTCCCTATGTGGGTGATCTTGTAATCAAGATTATAATTCCAAAATCTCATCCAGTCTATTCATAAGGCACAATCGAGTGCTCCCCTAACAGTAATTGCACAAAACTATGAAGTAAACAACAAGCAGTTATTATCATGGGGACCATAAGTAGGTCTACATGGACAATTTGTGGAATTCTTCATGAATTTTTCAACATCCCAAATACATTTCAATTTTGCCTCTACCCTTTTATTCGGATACCATTTGGTAACTTAAACATTTGGACAAAGATCTCGAGACTATACTTACGAAAAGGTTCATATGTTGTCTAAGACAAGGAATCCACCTAGCTTAGTGGTTAAGTCTTAAGGGGGGCATGGAGGAGGTATTGGGTTCAAGTCTTGTAATGTTTTTCGCAAGAGCTCCATGGGCCGAAGCATTGTGGACCATTCTTTCTAACTAGCACCTTTTTCAGATAAAGGGTGGTGGAGAATCAATCCATAAAATACGAGTGTGGATTGATTGAGAACAGAGTGGTTCTCAACTAAAGCTACTTTTCTAAAGAATGGTTCTCAAGTAAAGTTGCTTTTTTAAAGAGTGGCTTAGAATCAAAGCGATCGAGTCTCCAATAACTATATATACAAGCATATGGTTGGGAGCAGAGTCATCTCTCAAGCACGTGGTAGTGCTAATGCTCTTAGTTCTTTGCATTGGTATAAAAGCCTAGCTTTTGTGGTGACCTTGATGGCCTCATCATATTCTTTTGAATCTTTTCACGAGGCTTTCATGGAGACCTTGGCGGCTCATCATCTCTTTGAAGCTTCCATGGAACCTTTCCCTTTCTCATTTAGTTATTTAGTGAGAGATTTGATCTCAAATATTTCTCCAAGGAGTTCCCTAACCCATCTCTTCCTCTCAAGGAACTGTTTATGCAAAATAGAAAGACAAGTCATGCATGAAATAAGAGTTGATCTACCCACCTCTCTATGGCTATAACGCATGCTATCCACTATGACACACTATCAGATTTTTTTAAGATGCATGAGTGCGTTGATTATTTCCATATTGAGGGGCTAGATTTGCAAAAGAGAAGTGCATGATTTTGGATTTGCATGACTCCAACTAATTCAATTCCGGAGCTAAAAACTTTGACAAGCACGTTTTAGACAACCATCCTTCTTGCTATCCATAAATATACATGTCTAAATCAATAGAGAAAGCGAAACCATGTCTGTATGGATATTAAAGGTCAATTTTGTTCTCGCTCTCTCTTCCTTGAGTTGAAGTACGATATGTTAATGCATGAACTTTACAAATTTCATAACTTTGCTATCATAAGAGTGAAACAAAATTCAAGAGAAAAGGAAAGAGATAGTCATATACATGAGGCACATCTTGATCTAGAGCAAAAGAGCATGAAGAGAAGCAATGAAGCCCTTTTTCTTTATATGAAGGGAAAAGGATAAAAAAGGATATTGGTCACAAGCAAGGCTATGTAGGGAAGTATTTCTTTCTTTTGCTCGTATGTAGATGCTTTGTTTCATTTTCATATACCATAAGATATGCATACACAAAGACAAGCATGTGTCAAGATACACAAGAAATGATGCATTTTAAGTGTGTGTCCATAAGCATCTATGCTTAGATGCTTAAATAAAAGGATATAGGGAAAAACAAAGTAAGGAGCATATTAGAGAAAAGTAGAAAACATACAAGAAGGCCTTTTTTGTCACTATTGTGATGTATCAAAGATTGTCCAAATCTGTTGTTTTTTATCACATGTATTCTTTCGAGTATGTGCTACATGTATATAGATTCAAAGTGGAGATCTCCAAGATGGATTGGGGAAGCATCCAAAGTAACCACTCCAAACATTGTTCCCAATTAATGATGATCTAGCAGCTAGTCAACTTTGGACCCATGTTGCTCTTTACTTAAGTGTCCTTTTTTGTGACTTTTAGTTTGTTAAAAATATATCTTTCTAATTATATATAAATCTCTAGAAGTGGAGGAGATTTAGCAGGCCTAAATAGAGAATTTTTTCTCAATAGTCAACTTTTGGAATCAATGAGTACAATGGCTCTTCTCAAGGCAAGGGATGGACATAGCTATCGTTTGGAGCTAAGAATTTTCCAAGTTTGTGTTTGATTTCAATATTCTTTTTTTCTTTTCGAATTTCATATCGTTTGCATAGAATCATCATTGAAGCATGGCATAAGACTTCAATTTGGATAATGATTAGATGAACTCCAAGAAGTTAATGAAAGCTAAAAGGTCCAAACATAGATGTATAGAAGGAACATCAAGCATCAAGAAACCTTGCATGCATCCAAAAGCTCATGCATAGAAAAGAAAAAATGTTTGTGTTTTTTTCCAAAAGAATGCTTTGATGCAGAAATTAAAGTTCAAGGATTAATTTTATACACTCTTCAAGATTTTCTTGCATTAGGAAAATTTTTTTTATGCGTTCAACCATGTGCACTAGCATGTTCATATCTTTAAAGGAAGCAAAGTTACTATGTTTGTGCATAGATGCATGAAGTAAATGCATGACAAGTACGAGAATTACTTGACTTATTCTAGGGCATGCAAAAACATGCATGCAAGCACATGCATTTTCATGTTTAAGGGGTATGATTGTTTGCTAAGTAAATAATTAAATGTAGTTTTCTAGTAGTTAACTTACTTGCTTACTTGGCAAAGATGAAGCTTCACATTTTGGGAAGATGAAAAAAACTAGTTAGTTGCAAGGTAATGTTGGCCACAACTTTGCAACTCAAGTAACTAGTATATTCCTTCTTAAAGGGATACACACATAAATACTTAATGTAAAGTTTCCATTAAGTATAAGAGATGTTTTTCATAGAAAATAAAATAGAAAAACAAGTTACATTCCATGTTATTTCTTACCATATTGTTAGGAAAGAATACATACATACTTGCAAACCTATAAAGATTTAAAATGATTCTAAGTCTAGGAAATACTTAGAGAATCATAAAAGTCAAGTTAAAAATGAGATATTACACTTTCTTGTGTAACTTCTCATACATCTGAATAGGATGATAACTGTTGTCAGATCTTGCTGATTCTTTCTTGGGTCCAATCTTGAAATCGACGCGCGCGCCTTCCACAAGTAATAAAGAGAGAGAACTTGAGTACAACTCCAAGAGATGGAGTTGTACTCAAGTTCTCTCTCTTTATTACTTGTGGAAGGCGCGCGCGTCGATTTCAAGATTGGACCCAAGAAAGAATCAAGTGTATCTCTCAATCCGTAGGTCAGATTGAGGCGTGTAATATACCGTTGGAAAGCTCTCGGAACGAACTTTCCAATGAGCTAGCTTGGAAGTGTGAATTCCTTCAAAATCCTTGGGTGGCACTTGATTGAGTGTTCAAGATACCAAGCATGGGTGAGAACAAGGTTCAAGACTGAGGTTGAGAACACAGGATCGAGACACCAAGGTTGCGAACAAGAAGGTTCAAGACACCAAGGTTGAGAGCAAGGGTCCAAGAGCACCATGGAAGATTTCTGTAATTCACCTTTACCTGGAGTTTCATTCGAGCAAGAGTTAGAGATTATGAACCAAGAACTTCAAGCACTTCAACAAGCCATACAATGACGTTATGCTATGCTTCAATTCGACGGACGAAAAGATGGCCGCTTTGTCTTATCATGGCTATCCCTATTCAATGATTTCTTTTCCGATGAGTTATATTCAGAAAATAAGAAAATCGAGTTTGCTACTAATTATTTGGTAGGAAGAGCGCAGCAATGGTGGAATGATCTTTGTCATAGTGCAGATTGTCCACGCACCTGGAAGGCTTTTCAAGAAGAGTTTAAGGATTCATTTCTACCTTTAAAGTTTACCCTACATGTTTGATAATTGTGATGCATTTACATATTGAATTTAGTCCATAGGAGCATATTCAAGTTTTGCTTGCCCAAATTCATTAGAAAGACTATGTCCGCATCTCACAGATACTTTTAATAACTTAACACCTCCATGAACATTTCCATGCATGTGTTTTTACATGGAACATGCCTATGTTTTTTTTTCGTTCAATGATGAAACATGTGACTGGCTATCCATGTTTATTATTTTATCAACTGAGGTCAGTTGTCTTTTCAACTGAGGGGCATGTTATGAATTATGGAATATGTTGAACAAGTAATTGTTGGAGTGTTAAATTATTAATGTATTATGGAAGATGTTGGCCAATGCATTGTTGGATTGACATATAGAATAGCCAATGCATTGTTGAATTGTAACATGGAATATGTTGAACACTGCATTATAATTGTTAGAGTGTTGAATTATTTTATCAACTGAGCTCAGTTGCTTGTCAACTAGGAGGCATGTTGTATATTATTGAACAATGCATTGCTAAAGTGTTATATTCTTAATGTATTAATATGTTTTTGATGTTTCTGATATAGCAGCTGAAGGTTTGTGAGGAGCGTGCAAAGCATGAAAGGGTAGACATCAATAATCCGAATAATTATTAATTAGCTTGTAAATAAATCTGCATAGAAGGTTCTATTGTTAGAAAAGTAATGGTTAGTATAAGGGTCGTTGTAGACCGCAGTTTCTGTTATTCAAAGTAATGGCTTTCTGTAAACGTTCCAACTTTTAGTTTCATGCCTGCTTTTCGAAGCCGCCCTCATGTAACCACTATTTTCGACGTAATCAAAAGACCTATAAATACATGCACTTTGTGGACTGTCGAAACAGAGTGCATGGGGGGAGATTGCACCCAATCTTGCGTTCGGTCTCGTCTCTTGTTGCCTCTATTTTCTGTGTGTTTTTCTGCGTCCGTAATCTCTGTATGCGCGTGAGCAAGATCCTGACAACAATAACTTATGATAGTTTTCAAAGTTCCATGATCACTTTTAAATGAATGATCTTACTTGATCCTATCCAAGGGAGTGATTGAAATCAAAGAAGAGTGATTGAAGTTTAACGTAAATTGAACTTTGAAAGTCATATTGATGTTAGGTTCCATTATTGCATTTATAGTAACAATGTAGAGTGCCAATATAAACATGGAAACTTTGAAAGACCTCTTCCTCTTATAAGATTTAGAGAGTTTCTTTGTGGTTTCAGTTAAGAGATTTGCAATTTCAAGATGAAACCTAGATAATTAGTCTTTAGTAAATGATATATTTCCTAAATACAAGAACTTAAATGAAATATTCTACACGAATGACACCATTTTCCTACCATATTCAGGACAAACTTATCTTTTGGGAATAGAGGAAGTTCCAAGTAATGGATCTGAATTCATCCATGGACTTTCTCCAACATAAGTACAAGCTCATTTATACATCAAGACAAGCAAATGGCCATGTCCATTTGAAAGATATTATAAAGCAAAAAGCTATCAAAAGATGAAAGCTTAACTCTCTTTCAAGTATATCTTTCTAGAGAAAAGGACATAACCATCGTGCCTAATTGATGGGTTACCTATATGAAATCAAACATCTTCCAGGAAATAGATGTTTAGCCAAGAGGTAAAGTTGTCTAAAAAAACAAGTTTATGACACGTTGAAGTCCAAAAAATATGGGATCCCTAAAGATGGTTGTAAACTCAAAGTTAAATAAAGCATGCCCAATTTACATTGATCCAAAGGAAAAGTGTGAAAGAGTGAGTTGTTCCAAGTATGTACTCTGCAACCGTGATGATGGTAATTAAGTATGTGGAAGGTAAAACATAAAGTTTATCTATCCTTAAATGAATTTCCTAAATGTGAAATCCAAAAGCATGAGAGGATGCTTGTACTTAATGTAGTAGAGAGATTCCTGTAAAGTCCCAGAGGTAGCTACTTAAAGCTTCAACAAGAAAGGAATTTGAAGACAATAAGTAAAAAGTTATTGTCGCTATAAATTGGTTGAGTATAATCGATAGGACTTGAATTTTAGAAATTTTAGAACTCATAATTATAATTGGTTTTCTTTTGAAAATCCTAGAAAAGAAGGATGGATGCTCCATCAAAATGTTTTCAAGTTTCCAAGACAAAGTGTAAGTCAAATCACAAGATTGTGAAATAATCTTGTGAAGGAATAAAAACCTTGAAAATCAAGTTAGATTTAGTTCCTTAAACTTCAAATTCTATTAAAGAATTTAAGTGAGAAGGTGCTCTATAAAAGATATGTTTGGACTATAAGTATCATTGACATGTCAATGTGATTATAAAGTAGGGTGGTATGGAACACTAGATTTTATACTTAGATCGGGTAATAAATCAAGTAAATGTTGGTTGGAAATGAGCCATAGTAGAGAAATCTAAGTTAGATGTTTGGGTCAGCCAATCTTCAACTTTGACTTCCAAACCAAATTCGAGTGAAACAAGAGTTCTCAAAGTCTTGATAGGGATAGAAACCCCACCTCGATTTCTAAGTCAATGCACTAGTGATGTTGAGAAAGGGAATAGTATTTTGAATCCACCCATTTCACATGCTAGTGCCTAGATAGCACAAAAGATGAATGTTATAAAAAGGGGGAGAATGTTAATCCCCAGATAGCACAGAATCCTTCCAAAGAGGGGATGAATGTTATAAATTTGAAGCTTATGATATGAGTGTCCGATTGGTTCAAAAAAATCTAAATTTGGACACCATTTGGTCACTTGAATGTTTGGCTAAAGATCTCAAGGACAGACTTAAGAAAAGGTACATATGCTCACTAAGAAGAGGAATCCACATAACTTAGTGGTTAAGTCTTACGGGGGCAAGGAGGAGGTCTTGGATTCAAGTCTTGTAGGGTGCAAGGTTTTGCCCAAGAGGTCCATGAGTTGGAGTATTGTGGACCCATCTTTCTATCTGGCACCTTTCCAGATAAAGGATGGTGGAGAATCAATCCACAAAAGAGTGGTCTGGATTGATTTAGAAAAGAGTGGTTCTCAACTAAAGCTGATTTTCTAAAGAATGGTTCTCAACGAAAGCTACTTTTCTAAAGAATGGTTCTCAAAAAAAGTTGCTTTTCCAAAAAGTGGCTTAGAATCAAATGGATTGAGTCCTCAATAACTATGTATACATGCATAAGGTTGGGAGGAGAGTCATCTCTCAGGTATGTGGTGGTCCTAATGCTCTTAGTTCTTTACAACTCGCCACTCAACTTAAGTCCATTTGACTCAAGTTAGCGGATGTTAACTTCAATGGATGCTTCTAGAAGGCTTTAGAGAGTCATTATGCAAAGAAATCTCTCGAATCGAACTTGGGATTGAACCCAAAACCTATCCTTACCGTCCTTGAGATTTAACCACTAGGCTAAGTAAATAACTTGTCCAACACTAACGTAAGAAGTACCTAATATTATTATTATTGAGCCTTGTCAAACTACTTTATAACATCTTCCTTCTTTGATTGTGCAACATTGTTGATTTTCTGTTACTAGTAAACAGGCTCCATTTACCTTTGCCCTTCTATCTAGCTAAGAAATCTTGAGGTAAGCAACACGAGTCTCATTTCTTGCTTGGTATAGTATTGTAAGAGTATCCCAAGCATCTTGTGTTGTTTTGCAAGATTGAATGTGAGGGATAGTGGCACATTTGATAGATAAAGCTATCAATGAATATGCATGTGCATCCCTACCATCCCAAAAAAGTTGCTATGTAGTAGCTACAATCGGAAGTGCAACATGAAATTGAAGATCTTCATCTTCAACCATCTTTAGCACCATCTACATCACCTTTAATCATTGTATTTGCAAGTATATAAGGACGTTTTTCAACACCTTGCACAATATTCCATAAGGATTTTGCTACCAATACATGATGCATCATGTATGCTCACAATGGTTAATTAGAAGCATCCAACTTATCATCAATAGACAACATATCAAATACATCATTTCTTTCAACTTTTTTTAATGTATTATTTATGATTCATTAGCACATGAATATGTGATGCTCTATTAATCCATGTGTGTTTCCAAACTATTGAGAGAAGGATCTTAAAAAACATTTCACATAGTTCTCTTTACAAATAACCCCTTACCTCTCGATTGGCATATCTCTTATCTCAAGGGTCCAAATTGGATGCATAATAATTTTTTTGAAATGCTTTTCAAGATCTTTTTGATGCTATTAGGATCTCAAAGATTGGATAATAGATCAATCTTTTGCACAACATCCCAAAGTTTAGTTTTGAAGTGCAATTTCCAACTTATTCTCCAACAAGGGAGAGAAAAAAATATAACTCTCCCAATGTATTTTTCCTTGATCTTAACCTCTCGAGTTTTGTTACCATGCATTATGATTTTGTTTAGTACATCTATGTTTCAAGATGGAAGACAAGCTTTTACAATTTCTTTTGGTGTCCTCTCAAAGTTTCCTTTTCCACAATTGTATATATGGAATAATTCCATGAATGTAATAAAGGGAAAGCTCCTTCTTTGGACAAGGAAAAGAGTTTAATAATCCATAACAAAAATGGAGAGAGTCTTAAGATGATATAGAGAATGTCATTGAAAAATATTGGTAATCCTAGAAGATCCATAGGTCACGTACTTTTGTAAGAAAATAACAAAAGAAACATATTGTAATAGGATAAACAATCTTGCTAGAAAGGAACAAAAGAAACAATTTGAAGATACATATATCATAACTATATGGCGAGAATATGTATCTTATAGAGATTGGATTATCTCAAACAATTGTGTAAAAATCATTGTTTGACTTAAGTGGTTAGTAACCTTAGCTAGTAGACCAAAGATGGAAACCAACTAAGAAGATTATGTCATCATATTTATGGGTTTCACAGGAGATCAAGGATAGACGCTCACATAAATCAAATCACAAGTAAGAAGTTCATGATAATGGCAATGGATGTGTGAATAAGAGTACAGATCCATTGAAGCATATTTTTGATAGGGCTTGGACAAGGCTCTAAGTTAATGATAATATTAGGTGCTTCTGTCTGAGTATTAGATAAGATATACACTTAGCCTAGTCATTAAGCCTCAAGGATGGGAAGGATGAGATTGAACCCTCCATGGGGAGCATGCAGAGATCATTTTGCTCAAAGTCTCTCTAAATGCGAGTTGAATTGAGTTCAAAGAGAATTAAGTGCTCTACACCTGACACTAATTGACTCTGCATATGTGGTCTCTAGTTACTCCAGAGGTCATGGTTAGTCCCCAAATCTATATAATGGTAGGTTGGGTAGAGATTGAAATGTCATTCTCTCTAGTTCGCGACTATATTCTTAACTGAAGAGTTCCATCTTAGGTATATAATTTATATATATGTTTTTTTTTGTGAGATTTTACTTATATAGATTGGAAAACAAAATCCATTGGTATGGGAGAAATTGTTTCCCTTTGAGAATTTTTCTTATAGGGCCAAGAAGAAAAGGACTCATCATCCATTGGGAAAGTTTTTCATTAAAAAGATGAGAGATATAGGGTAAACATTTCTTACAAATGGTTTTTTCCTCCATAAAGTAAAGGATATTTATTCTTCCATGGGAGTATATCTCCATATATTTGATGTGCATATGTTATAGGTTATGGGCATGTAATTATATTAGAGTCTATGGTTCTTGTAGATTCATACATAGGGATTGATAACTAGAGATAGAGTTTCTCTAGTATAGCATTCAATTTTGGATGATTATAATCATTGCAACATCAAGGCCATGGCTCTACAAAGGAGTTCATTTCATTATTCATTATGATTTCTTGCATATGGGACATTTGTTCTCCATTTTTAGGGAAGAATGCCTTTAGAGCTTAGGTATATTCTCTTATTCATGGAAGAAAGGGAAAAATGAATTCACCAGTGTATCTTTAAAGGGAAAGGGAAGGTGTAAGAATTCATTATGAGAATTCTAACTTATGAGAGATAGAGAACGTCTAGTTTATCACTTTAATTGAAGTGAGTTTAGTCATAGAAATGTGAGTGTTAGATTCTCTTATAGGGAGTTATTATTCATTCCCTACTTTGTACTCAATTTATTTTGTCAAGCTATATGGTTTCTCGAATCATTTGGGCAGGGATCCCACCATAGAGATGAAACATGTTCTTCTAAGTTAGAACATTGAAGTATTTAAATGCCAATGCACCACAGTGCACTCTCCTTCTCAAGAGCTCCACGAAGATATCCTTGGAGTAGAAAGTTGAGCTCCTAGCACCACACATGGTACTTTGCACAAAAGTTGCAGAATACACAGAAAAACATAGTACACAGGGAGCACGAACACAAACTTCTTGGGGTGTTACAAATGCAATCGAACTTATAGTCTGTAGCTGACCAAGACACTATATGTTTTATTAAAAAACATATACAAAAGTTTTCGATGGCCATTTGACCTTTCACGTGGACATTGACGGAAACAATATCCCACTAAAGGCCAATATGGCCAAAATAAGTATGGGAGAAAAATGAAGAATTATAAAGAATACTTGAGTGTAAGTATACAAACTATACCTCCCACCTAATGGGCATGTTACACAGTATGCAAGTGGCTGTGTCAGATCATGAATCAAGTAACCCCCATCAAGTGATAACAGTGTAAAAATCTATCATGTGATAGAGCTTTAGTCAAAGTATTTATAGAATTATCTCGAGTATGAACCTTCTCAAGAATAATGTGCTCAATGGCTAAGCAATCTCTAATGAAGTAATACCTCACCTCAATGTGCTTGGCCTTTGCATGATAGACTGGATTCTTAGCCAAAGCAATGGCACTCTGACCATCACTGAGCAAACAAGGTACATGCTGAGGTAGACCCATATCACAAGCAAGATGAGAAAATCACAATGCTTCCTTACATGCCTCACTTATTGCACATACTTTGCTTCTGTGGTGGAAAAAAATATACATTCTTGAAGACAAGATCTCCAAGAGATAGGACCTCCAACAAAATGAAAAATGTACCCTGATGTAGACTTATGGTTGTCTACACAACCAACATAGTTAGAATCTGTGTAACCAATAATGGATGCTTTTCCTCTACCTAAGCATAGACACTTGTCCTTAGTGCCACTCAAATGTCTCAAAATAATCTTGACTACTTCCCAATATTGCTTGCAAGGATTAGACATATATTTGCTCACAACTCCCACTACAAATGCAATGTCTAGTCTCATAGCTACCATAGTATACATGAGGCTACCAACAACATACTGATAAGGAATTTTGGTCATGAATTCCTTGTCCTCATTTGATTTGGGGCAATCATCCTTACTAATTTCACATATGTGGGTAAAGATGTACTCAATGCCTTTCCACCTTGCATAGTGAACCTCTGAAGTACCTTGGACATGTACACACTTTGAGACAAGTATATGCATCTTTTACTCCTATCATGAGTAATGCGCATGCCAAGAATATGTTTGGCATCCCCCACAAGCCATAAGAGGACTTCCCAACAATCAACATATCATCAACATAAAGTATCAAACATATCAAGCTACCATATGAGCATATCTTTGTGTAGAGACAATGATCTTCATTGCTTTGAGAATAGCCTTGAGACTTCATAAAAGCATCAAACTTTTGGTACCATTGTCTAGGGGACTGTTTAAGTCCATATAAGCTCTTCTTGAGCTTACAAACTATACTTTCTTTGCCAAGAACTACATAAACCTCTGGTTGCTCCATATAGATCTCATATGTAAGATCTCCATGCAAGAAAGCAATTTTCACATCCATTTGGACTAGCTCTAAGTCCTCCATTGCAATGAATCCAAGCAACATGCATAGGGTAATCATCTTGGCAATGGGAGAGAAGATCTCCTCGAAATCGACACCATGTTGTTGCTTAAACCCCTTTGCAACAAGTCATGCTTTATACTTTGGAGAAGCACTATCTGATGTGAATTTCAGCTTATATACCCATTTACATGGTAAAGCTTTCCTGGCCTTTGGCAAAGGTACTAAATCCCAAGTACCATTCTTGTGAATAAAGTCCAACTCACGCTTCATGGCATGCTACCACTTTACATGATCCATTATCTGCATAGCCTCCTTGTAGAAAGAAGGCTCACCAACATCTATTAACATAACAAAATCCAAACTTGGAACATATCTATCAGGTGGATGTGAGACACGTGTAGACAATCTCAATGATTGTTGAACAAGAACATTTGTAGACTGATCTGATCGGACATTATCTTGAACATCCCTATGTGCAACATTTTGATGCACGCTAACTAGAGGACTAGTATCCGCAAACACCACTCTTCTCACTTCAACCTTCTTAATGGGTTGTTTATGTATCTTAGACTCATTGAAAATGACATCACTACTTTTGATCACTGATCGTGTTTTAAGATCCCATAAGCGCTATCCAAATTTTCCTTCTTGACCATATCCAAGAAAAATCCATTTATTTGACTTATGGTCTAACTTCTATCTAAGATTCTTGGGTATATGAACATATGCTTCACACCCAAAAACTCAAAGATGATCACAATATGGTGCCTTCCATGTCCATAACTCTTGTGCCACTTTCAGACCTTTGGCAGGACTATAGATGAAAGGTTAATCATGTGAACTATAGTCAATATTGCTTCTGCCCAAAAGCCTTGTGAAAGGTTTGCATGATGCAACATAAAAACTACTCTATCCTGAATAGTTCTATTCATCATTTTAGCTACACCAATCCATATTGGGGTATAAGGAGCTATAGACTCTCTACGAATTCCTCTTATAGAAAAGCCTGAGTTCATGTGAGGTATACTCACCCCCATTATCTGAACGTAAATCCTTAAGCTTAGTTCCTTTTTTAGTCTCAATTGAAGCAAGACATTTTTTGAAAGTAGGGAATACCTCATCCTTTTCTTTGATAGGATATACCCAGACTTTTCTAGCAACATCATCTATGAAAGTGAAAAAATAAAGAGAACCACCTAATGAACCTTGTGGGCAAAGGACCACACACATCTGTATGAACAAGATCTAAAGGCTAAATTGAAGAGTCAATGTGCATCTTGTTGAAAAATCAGAGAAAGATAACACAGGTACGTAGCCAGAACAAGAAAGATTTTTCATTCCACTACGTGATATATGGCCCAAAAGACCATGCCAAATACAAGTGATAAGTTTTTTAGTAACAGCTAACAAATGTTCTTTCTGTGATACAAATAAAGAATAAATTGAGCCAACTTTTCTTCTTTTTACAAGAACCATATTGCCCTTTGATATGCGCAAGGACTGAGCATAGAAGACCATCTTGTAACCACGGTAATACAGTTGACCAACTGACATCAAACTACATGATAACTGAGGTACATGGTGTACATTATGCATAGTAAATTTTGAACCATCAATGAATTGCACAAGTACATCTCTGATCCCCACAACTTCACATTGGTAAGAGTCACCAAGTCTCACAGTACCAAGAGACTTTGCTTCATAATTAGAGAACCATTCTCTATGTGGTGTCACATGGAAAGAAGCACCATAATCTAGCAACCAGATGTGAGAAAGAGAATCAACCATAAGAGCCTCTAGCACCACACACGGTACCCTGCACAAAGACTACAGAATACATAGAAAAACACAGTGCATAGGAAGCACGAACACAGACTTCTTGGGTGTTACAAATGCAATCAAATTTACAGTCTATAGCTGACCAAGCCACTATATGTTTTATTAAATAACATATACAAAAGTGTCCGGTGGCCATTTGGCCTTTCACATGGGCACTAACGATAACAAACATGAGGCTCGAGAGTTGCCTATAGAGTTATATATATATATATATATATATATATATATATATATATATATATATATATATATATATATATATATATATATATATATATATATATATATATATATATATATATATATACTTGTTCGTGTTGCAATTCCTCCTGTACCTACTATAGAGCAATTTTGTTGGGATGGTAGAGATCTGAAGGGATGTGAATTGATAGCCTTGTTTATCAAGCGTGGCATTATCCCTCACATTCACTCTTGCAAGAGAGCAAAGGATGCTTGCGATACACTTACAACCTTATAGCAAGTAAGAAATGAGGCTCATGTTGCTTACCTCTGAAAATAATGGAGAGTGAGCACATGAATGGAGGAGATTCCATGGATTTTTTTTGACAAAGATCAATGATTTGAAGGAGTAGCTGATTTTTGTTGATGAAGTCTTGGCAGAAAGTTCACTTGTGCATATTGTTTTTAATGGTCTTCCAATCTAGATTCATGTTAAATTTTTTCTTCTACTCTTCCATTGATGATGAAAGGCAATCCAAATGCCTTAACATTTGAGGTTTCAATCCTTCTTTTGTTGCAGGAAGACCAGTCTAGGCAAAACACGTCCATTATGCATGTTGTAGATCAAGCTTTCTTAGCTACTCAAAAGGGCAAAGGTAAATGAAGCTCATCTATTAGTAGGTAGAAATCTGCTAATGCTGCACAGTCAAAGAAGGAAGAAAAAGATGAGAAAAAGACAGAAAAGAAAAAAATAGTTTTGCAAATATTGTAAAGGAATTGATCATGTCATAAAGATTTTTCCGAAACTGGCTACAAAAGAGGCAAAGAAGAAAGAGGCTAGAATGGTTGTTGTAGAGGCCTCTACACCTAAAAAAGAGTTTGCTAATCTTGTGTAGAATGAAGAATGGGTGCTTACTACTATTGGCAACTATGACCCATCTTCTCATGAGTAGTGTATGTCTGTAATAGACTAAAATGTTTGTTACTTTGATAGTGGGGCAACCAAACATAATACCTCACAATGCAATTTCTTCAATTCACTTGAGTTTGCCCCTATAGGGAATACTGTCACATGCACTAACAACTCTTATTATCATGTAATGGGAGTTGGTAGGATCATTTTGAATACAATGAATAGTAGTTTCTTCACATTATCAAATGCTTTATATGTGCTAGGGATCAAGAAAAATATGTTGTTAGTTTTAGGATTCGCCAACATTGGCTTCGTTGTCAAATTTGTTGATGATAGATGTACGATTCATGATCTATCAACTGGTGATGCCATTATTGCTTTTGGGATTTCATGTCATAGGTTGTATAAGCTCATAGACTATGCAAAATCTATGAATGGTTCAACATGTGTAGTTCAAGATTCTTAGGCTCTTTCATATGCAAAGCTTTGGCATGCATGCCTTGTTCATCTGAGTTATGCTAGTTTCCTACACCTGTAGAAATGTGAGATTGTGTCCTCTCTACCCAAATGTGAGGCACCTTGTAAACATGTTTGTGAAGGCTATATTTTGGGCAAAATATAGTATCCTTCCTTCCCTAAACCACAAATTGCATTTTATTCATAGTGATGTCTATGGTCCTATGCAGACATGTTCTTTTGGGAACTACCTTTACTTTGTGACTTTCATTGATGATTTCTCCAAACATGCATGGATGTATCCATTAAAAGCAAATTCTAAAGTGTTTATGTGCTTCAAATAGTTTTTGTTCATGGTTGAAAATATGTCAACATGTAAATTGGGCACCTCCATTCTGATCGGGGGGGGAATACATGCCTTTTGATTTTAATGCATTTTTGGCTAAGCATGGGATAAAACATCAATGTATAATGTCATAGATACATAAAAAAAATGGAGTTGTTAAAAGGAAGAATAGGTCTTTCATGCAGATGGCAGGTGTATGGTCAAAAGTCAAGCTTTACCACATAACTTCTAGTTTGAGGTTGTTATGTCTATAGCATATGTACTTAACAGGTGTCCCACCAAAGCACTGCAATCTATCACTCTATATGAGGCTCGACAAGGTTGCAAGCCATCTGTTGCTCATCTACATGTCTTGGGTTGTCAGGCATATACATTAGTGCATGGACAACAACACAATAAATTGGATGATAAAGCAGAAATTTATTTTTGTTGGCTACAGTTTTGAAAGCAAAGGCTATCGTTTATATCATCCACATACTAAATGCATCTTGCTTAGCCGTGATGTTGTTTTTATGGAAGATGCAATTCAACCATTACTTTCATGTACCAAGGAGACTTCAATTAGCTCTAGAGATGTGTATCACACTTTGTGCCTCTTTTTATAGGTGGACAGTCAAGTGTTGGTCCAAATGAGGTAATTTTTCAGCGTTTATAGGTTCCACATGATGATGTAGATCATTCCATTTTTTATGCACATTTACATGATGCACTTGTTGATGATGTTGATATATTTAGGTACTGATGTGTGTGAACACACTAGGACTACTAGGGTACTTTTTTCCCTCTTTAGGAGGTTTTTCCCCCAGCTTGTATATATGCCTATTGCCCTAATGGGCTACTTATCTTTGTACATTCTCTAGTAATACATTCAGTATTGTGTGTTGTGCTACAAGACTCTTCTTCTTCCTTGTGATGTTCGCATGCTTTCATAGATGTCTAACTCCAACAATTGGTATCAGAGCAGGTCGCCGCTTCATCTAGGATGTTCTCGACACTCCTTCGGTTGTGAATTTTGGTGAGCATACTCAGTGTGTATTTGAGATCAAAACTGCTTCGCTCTATGGTGCCAAAATCACGATCTGAGCTTGTTTCGGCCTCCAAATGCACTATCGCAACACTTGTGTAGGCTATTTCGTCTTTTTGTGCCAAAGGTATACACCAATTTTGGTTTGCTAGTATAAGCATCTCAAAGTCTGCTACAGGTTCAACAGAATTTGTCTGGGAAGTTCTGTTCAACTTTTTAAGATACAGTCGACTTTTTGCATCAAGGTATTTTAGTCACCAGCCATGGCTGAAAGCAGTGATGTATTTTGTACGTTGGCTATTGAGGATAAGTTGGATGGTACCAACTACCCATTGTGGGCTTATATGATGTGACATGTATTGGTTGCAAGAGGACTGTGGAACATTGTGTAGGGTGTTGAAAAATGTCCTATCACACCTAGAACTGTTACAGCTACAGGTACTGAAGCTGATGCAGAAGGTGTCGAAGATGATGATATTCTACATATTCTTGTTCATGCTGCAGTTTTTGCTGCACCTACTATAGAGCAGATTCGTTGGGATGGCAGAGATGCTCAGGCATATGCATTGATAGCTTTGTCTATCAAACATGCCATTATTCCTCACATTCTCTCTTGCATAAAAACTAAGGATGCTTGGGATACACTTATCACATTGTACCAAGCTAGGAATGAGGCTCCTTTTGCTTACCTCTAAAAACAGTTGGAGAGTGAGCACATGAATGAAGGTGATTCTATGGACAATTTTCTAACAAAGATCAAAGACTTGAAGGAACAATTTATTTCTGCTGATGAGGTTATACCAGATAGCTCACTTGTGCAGACTGTTCTGAATGGACTTCCTAATTCAGATAAGAGTTTTGCTTCTACTCTTCGGTTGATGATGAAAGGCAATCCAAATGCCTTGTCATTTGAGGACTATTGCAGGAGGACCAGTCCAAGCAAAACAGGTCCATTATGCGTGTTGCAGATTAAGCTTTCTTGGCTAGTCAGAAGGGCAAAGGAAAATGAAGCTCTTCAACTAGTAAGCAAAAATCTACTAATTCTGCACAATCGAAGAGGGAAGACAAACATGATAAGAAAACAAAAAAGTAGAAATTGTTTTGCAAGTACTATAACGAAAATGATCATATCATAAAGAACTGTCCAAAACTGGCTGCGAAAGAGGCAAAGAAGAAAGAGGCTGGAATGGTTGTTGCAGAGGCCTCTACACCAAAAACCGAGTCTACTAATCTTGTGTAGGAAGAAGAATGGGCCTTTACTACCGATTGTAGTTTTGACCCATCTTCTCATGAGCAGTGCATGTCTACAATAGACTCAGATGTTTGGTACTTTGATAGTGGGGCGACCAAACATATTACCTCACAATGCAGTTTCTTCTCTTCACTCGAGCCTGCCCCTATAGGAAATACTGTTACATGCGCCAACAACTCCTCTTATCCTGTTATGGGAGTTGGTAAAATCATTTTGACTACTGTTGATGGTAGTTCTTTCACTTTGTCAGATACTTTGTTTGTGTCAGGGATTAAGAAAAATCTATTATCAGTTTCTGCATTAGGCAAGATTGGCTTGGTTCTAAAATTTGTTGATGATAGATGTACAATTCATGATCTGTCAAATGGCGACGTGATTATTGCTTCTAGCATTTTATGTCGTGGGATGTATAAGCTCATAGACTATGAAAGATCTGTAAGTGATTCGGCATGTGTAGTACATTATTCACAGGCTATGTTAGATGCAAAGCTTGGGCATGCATGCTTTGGTCATCTGAATTTTGCTAGTTTGCTATGCCTGCAGAAATCTAAAATGGTGTCTTCTTTTCCCAAACTTGAGGCACATGGAAAACATGTCTGTGAAGGTTGTATTTTGGGCAAAATGCAGCATTCCTCCCTTTCGAAATATGGTTTAGTTTGGGCTACTCAGAAATTGCAGCTTGTACATAGTGATGTTTGTGGTCCTGTGCAAACACCTTCTTTTGGAAATAATCTTTACTTCGTGAATTTCATCGATGATTTTTCTAGGCATGCATGGGTATATCCATTGAAGGCAAAGTCCGAAGTGTTCATGTGCTTCAAACAGTTTTGGCTGAAAATCCATGAGCATGTAAAATGGGCACCCTTCGTTGTGATCAAGGGGGGGAATATATGTCCTTTTATTTAAATGAATTTCTTGCTAAACATGGGATAAAACACCAGTGCACAGTACCGTATACACCTCAACCAAATGGAGTTGCTGAACAAAAGAACAGGTCACTCATGGAGATGGCGAGGTGTATGGTTAAGAGTCAGGCTTTACCACATATGATCGCAAGCCATCTGTTGCTCATCTGCGTGTTTTTTGTTGTTTGGGATATGCATTAGTGCCTAAACAACATCGTAGAAAATTGGATGATAAAGCAGTAAAATGTATTTTTGTTGGGTACAGTTCTGAAAGTAAAGGCTATCGTCTGTATCATCCACAGACTAAACACATTCTGGTTAGCCACGATGTTGTTTTTGTGGAAGATGCTATTCAACCATTGTTTTCATGTACTAAGGAGACATCTATTAGCTCTAAAGACATGTATGATACTTTGCTGCCTCTTTTTACAGGTGGACAATCTAGTGTTGGTCCTAATGAGGCAACTTCTTAGCCTTTGCAAGTTTCATGTGATGATGCAAATCATTCCATTTCTGATGTAGATTTACATGATGCACTTGTTGATGAGAGAGCTAATATTGAGCAAGCAAAAACTATGCCAAAATGGCTGGTGCAGACTTTGTGTGACAACAAATTAGATGCACCTCTATCATATCGTACTCCTTCAGGCTCTCATAGTGCCTCTTTTGCATCAGATTGCTATGCTATGGCTACATCTAGTCTCTACGATGAGAATGATCCTGTTTCATTTGATGAAGCACAAAATTCAAAAAATTGGATGGCTACTATGCAATCTGAATATGATGCTATAATGAAGAATGGTACTTGGTCTTTATGTGAATTGCCTCCTGGCAAGAAGGGCAAAAACTATGCCTAAATGGATGGTACAAACTTTAAGAGATACCAAATTGGATGCACCTTTGTCATATCATACTTGTTCAAGCTCTCATAGTGCTTCCTTTGCATTAGATTGCTATGCAATGGTTACCTCTAGTCTTTGTGATGAGAATGAGCCTATTTTTTCTATGAAGCACAAAATACAAAAAATTGGATGGGTTCTATGCAATCAGAATATGATGCTATTATGTAGGCTAAAAAAGGCATTATATGGTTTGAAGCAAGCAGGGGCATGAAAACAATGTATGTAGGCTAAAAAAGGCATTATATGGTTTGAAGCAAGCACGTCATGCTTGGTATGAAAAGATACATGCCTACTTGATTGCAAATGGGTTTGAGAACAATCCAACTGAGAGCACCTTATATGTTAAGCATGCAAATGATGTAGTTATGATCATTGTTGTATATGTTGATGACATGCTTCTCATCGGTTCTAATGGGAAGCATATTGCTGCACTTAAGGCTAATTTGCATGGCTCTTTTGAGATGTTAGATTTGGGGCATTTGCATCATTATTTGGGCATTCACTTTATGCAAGTTGATGGGGGAATAGCTTTGTGTAAAACCAAATATATTGAGACGCTATTGCAACGTTTTGGCCTTGAGGATTTCAAACCTATTGCCACTCCTATGGAAACGTGTTTACGATTGAGTCTTCATGATGCTAGAGATGCAGTTCATGTTATTCTCGATAAGATATTTAGTTTGTTGTCTCTCATATGAGTAGGTTTATGCATTGCTAATGTGTCAAGCATTGGTAGGCAGCTAAGTGCATCTTTGCTACTTGAGTGGTACCCAACTACTTGGATTGTTTTATCTGAAGGGGGATCATTACTGCTAGATTTACATGCTTTTTTTGACTTAGACTTGACTAGTTTCTATGACATTTGTGTGTCCACCAGCTATTGGTTCTTGCTTCATGCTTTGTAGCTCAAGCATATCTTGGTTTAGCAAGGAGAAACCTACTGTGGCCACTTCTAGTTGTGAGAGTTAGTATAAGGAAGCTTTCACAGTGATTGTTGAATGTGTGTGGCTCAGATGCCTTTTGGTTGATTTGGGTGTGGTTCAGTCTTCTACCACCACCATCTTCAGTGATAGCCAAAGTGAATTTGTAGTTGTGAGGATCCCTTTGTTCCATGCTTGTACAAAGCTCATTGAGGTGCACTATCATTATGTCAGGGACATGTTCTCTACTAGAGAGATCAATTTGGCATATGTGCACTATCACTATGTCAGGGACATGTTCTATATCAGAGAGATCAGTTTGGCATATGGGCCCATAGAGAATAACATCTTAGAACTTTTCACAAAGGCTCTACCTAGGGAGAATTTTGAAGCTTTCTGTAAATCTTGGGCTTACTTCCTTTTGTGGATTGGTCTCTTTCCACATAGCTTGGCACTTCCTTATACATGAGTGCCAACTCATTGTTCACCACATCACTTCCATGAGGGATTTGTGGATATATTTTGGTAGTGATGTGTGTGAATATATTTAGGACCATCAGATCACTTTTTCCCTCTTTAGGAGGTTTTTTCCCGTCGATTTTTATATATTTCTATAAACCTAACAAGTTAGTTATTCTTGTACATCCACTTGGTAATTTATTTTAGTGTTGTGTTGTGCTTCAATCTTGTTCTTGTTCTTCTTGTTCTTCTTCTTCTTCCTTTTGCTTTTAGTGTGCTTCTGTAGACCTCAAACTCCAAGAGGTAAAGTGACCAATTTTTGACATTGAGCATAATCTTGGTTGGATTGCACATGGTTTATAAAGGAAGCCCCCAAAAAAAAGACCTCAAAGTTGAGCTCAAGGTCTCCCTTTGCAAAGGCATGTAAATTGAACTTTTGGGGAATTTTTCTTGAGCAATCACTAGGTAAGGACTTGCAACATCAAGGGAAGAATTTCAATTGTAAAAAGTTGAAAAAGTTCAATTTTGGACCATTTGCACATGATTCCCCAAGTAGTCACCTTTGCAACTGTGTGATTGTCGTGGAAAAATTACTTGACTCAATTACATGATATTACAAAAGCTTATGTGAACCCTATAAGACCAAGAATTGTAAAAAATTTTCAATTTCAATAAGCACGATTTCCCTAGAAGAGCAATCATCTGAGGCAAAAAGGTTAACTTTTAAGCTTCTTTTAAACTTCTTGATACCAAGAGCTTACATTATCCTTATAAAAAGTGGTTCAAGTTTAATGGTAAAATCATACCAATTATAGACTATGATTGCTCTAATTTAGGGCTATTGTTTGGAGCATAAAAGTGATTTTTTAACTTATTTTTGACATCTTACCAGTTTAAAAGATCTATGGAATATTGCAATAGTCATTGGACTATAGTATTCAGTAGAGCTTTTAGACTAGCAAGGAGAATATAGATGTAAGTAATGCATAAAAATTGCATTCCAAGAAAGCAAGTCATAAAGAGATTGCATAAAACAAAGATTAAATTAGTCTCAAGTGAAGCATTATTGTTATGAGTAAATGTCATCAATGGAAAATCGATTTGACACACTAATGTATTGTTACCACACCAATATCTTGTGGTGAGATGATGTATTTTCTTTACTCCAAGAATCCAAGACACATCAAGAACAAGTACATAAGAAGATTACAAAGTAATTAACTTTTTGGACCTTCATTTATAAATCAAATATGGCCAAACATGTTCCTATTTGAATTATGGAGCACTTCAAGATAAAGAATATTTGATTCAAAAATATTTGATAAATTTATGAAGAAATAGGACTTTGAATTTATCCTTTCAACTAAGGTTAGATAGACTAAGTTAAGCACCAAGTTTCTAGTGTTACTCGGTCATGTCAATCTCTTGAATCAAATAATACACAAGAAAAGTATTCCAAGAAAGGAAGTCATAAAGAGATTGCATAAAAGAAAGGCTAAAGTAGGCTCAAGTGAAGCATTATTGTTCTAACTAAAAAATGCCATCAATGCAACCTCGATAGGTTGACACACCAAGGTTTTGTTACCACACCAATATCTTTGGTGAGATGATGTATTGGCTTTAATCCAAGAATCTTTTTGAGAATCTAGTTCCTTTCTCTTAAAGATAAATAAATTGTTTCAATACCTTGTTGAAATCGATTCTTGAAAAGTTAAAGTCTCGAGTCACCTAGAGTTTGACTCACAACAAGTTCAAGTATCTTAGAACTTTGACTTGGTTATATAGAGTTTTAGCTCTTTCTTTTTGCTTTCCAATTCCTTTGGATTTGACTCAAATAGAGTTTCTAAATCTTTTCAAGCAAACCACCTTTGTTATTCATTCCCTACTTTGCACTCGAATCAAATTAACATGTGCACAACTAGATGGTGTCTTGAATCATTTGGGTAAGGATCCCACCATAGAGATGAAACATGTTCTTCTAGGTTAGAACATGAGGAAGAATGTAATGACGTAAGTCTATGATCTGAGCATATGACCAGTTTAGATGGATCTAAAATCAGACATGGTTTGGCCACACGTGTATGGCCAAAGATCTCAAGAGTAGACTTAATCATAGGATCTTATGCTCTCTAAGACAAGGAAACCAGTTAGCTTAAGGGGAAAGGATGAGGTCTTGAGTTCAAAACTTTCAAGTAGCAAGGTTTTGTCAAAGAGCTCCATGAGTGAGAGCATTGTGGACCGTTCTTTCTAACTAGGACCTTTCCAGATAAAGGGTGGTGGAGAATCAATCCACAAAAAGAGTGTTTATGGATTGATTAAAAAAAGCATGGTTGTCAACTAATGCTACTTTTCTAAAGGACTGGCTCTCAAGTAAAGTTTCCCTTTTAAAGAGTAGCTTAGAATCAAAGTGGTTGAGTCCTCAATAGCTATATTTATAGGCATAAGGTTGGTGGGAGAGTCATCTCTTTAGCATGTGGTGGCCCTAATCTATATTTCTTTACACTAAGAAATAGCCTCAAATAGAAAAGGACTAGAAAATCACAAGCAAAGTTAAGTTTCCAACCATGATTGCCCTAGGGGAACTGCCCTTGGTAAAGTGACCAAATTTTTAACTTGAGCATAATCTTGGTTGGATATCAAGTGCACAAGGCTTATAAAGGAAGCTTGAAAAAAGACATCAAAGTTGAGCTCAAAAAAATGATTGGCCACCCACAATTGCCTTAGGACAATTTCCATTTGCAAAGGCATGGAAATTGAACCTTTGATGAATTTTTCTTAGCAATCACTAGATAATGCACTCACAATAGCAAGCAATGAAGTTCAATTGTAAAATGTTGAAAAAGTTCATTTTTGGACAATTCACACAATATCTTTGGAGTAATCGCCTCTGCAATTGCGTGATTTTTGTGGAAAAAATTACACTCAATTACATGATATCACAAAAGCTTACGTAAACCCTATATGGCCAAGAATTGAAAAAATTTCTCAATTTCAACAAGCACAATTGCCCTAGAAGAGCAATTGTTTGAGCAATTCCTCAATTTCAAAAAGCAAAATTGCCCTAGTAGAGCAACTTATTTTGAACTTCTCAATACCAAGCGCTTACATTAGCCTTAAAAGAAGTGGTGGATCAAGTTTAGTGGTAAAATCCTACCAATTGCAGACCATGATTGATCTAATTGAGTGCAATCATCTGGAGCAAAAACGTGATTTTTTAACCCACTTTTTACTTCTTGCTAGTATAAAATGTTTTATGGAATATATATGTAGTAGTCATTGGCACGCAAAATATAGATGTAAGAAAGGCACTCAATTTCCTTTGAATTTGCTTAATTTCCATAGATGATTGCTCTAGCTTAGGGTAGTCATCTGTTGTAATTTGGTGATTTTCAAGTGAATTATGAATTTTTTAAGGACTTAAGACTTGACATAGGAGTGTGCCTTCTATAGGCTAGAGATGATCCACGTTTCATGCATATTTATAACCTACAATGCCCCTAGATAAGTCACCCTCTACAGATGGGCTAAAACAAACTTTTTTTCAAGATATTTGGTACCTAGACCACCTCTAGGGAGGGGAATTGATTTTTTCCTTTCCCCACTCTAAAGATTATTGTGGAAATCCCAGTCTATCTCCTTCTAATCCCACTATACATAGATCCAAGCTTACATCATACTATCCTTCTATAAGTGTATATAAAACTGTGGTATAATTTTTTATGGGTGTACAAATTTACAGGATGATAAAATTTGAGGAGAGACTTCATAAGAGCCAATTGAGGATTGATTTATCTAGGTATGACTCTAGCTTTTGAGATTCGATTGAGAGACCAAATAATCACGACACGACACATATTGCTTTCTTGCTTGATTGAGTGTGTGTGTGTGTATGATTCTTAGATCAAGTAAATTAAGTTGATAGATAGACATGTAGAAGTATCTCTACTACTAAGAGTGCTATAGGTTCAAATAGGAGCACACACTATTGCATCTTAAGTGATATTGAAGTAATGACCTCATCAAGTTCTAATGATATGCAAAATGCTAATCCCAACATGCAAGTAGGTTGGATGTCAAAGTCGGCGGGTGAATTCCAAATTTGGCTCACCTTCATGCATACTAATGCAATAGGAGCTACCATCATCAATATAAATTTGGAAAGTCCATTGTTGGACTTGGAAAGCTTAGGGATCTATCCATTATGGCCAAAACAGAGGGAGAGTTGCTAGTAGATAGGATGCGAGCCTATTACATGATAACAAATAAGGTCGAATGAATCACTTCACAAGGGGTAGAAATCCAAGATAGATGAGTTTCAACCCAAAGCCACAACAAACTCAAAGTAAAATTGATCCCAATATTCTACCTTCTTTAACAAGGACCATACATGTTAGCAAGGTATTTCATGATGGATTATCCCTTGAAGTTTACTTTGCTATAGATTCCAAAAAGTCCTTTTGGACTCAGCCACTTCCTATGGGTAGGAGTCCTTTTCATTTATACATTCATGGATTTAGGTGTTCAGATCCAATTTTACCACCCATGCATGAGGACAAAAGGAGTCAGCTATATTGTCCACTTTGGAGAGACAATTGAAAACTCTTTACACACCTTGGCCTGATAACATTTTTAAATGGTATTCCAAGATAGTAGTCACTCTCAATCATGGTCCTAGGAGTTTAAGTCCCTTGATTTTGATAGATCCAACCAACCTCGTCACCACTATTGTAGTGAAAACACAAAGCACATCTTCATGAATGACCTCTACATTAATTCAATCTAATCCTATTTTGATGAATAAAACATCTATAGTCTCTGCTTCATTGATGACAATTGCATCTGTATTGTTAGTAAAACCACCACATGACAACCTATGTCCAATCTATCTTTTGGGAGTTCTTATAATTATGTCAATGCTCAACCTACCATACTCCCAAGTTTTCCACAATGGACACCTGAAATGCCATATCTGATAAACCCATTGGGCCAACAAGTATCTATTGTGTCATAAACCACCCCCACTTCTCAAGGCTTGGCACAACAATAGCAAATGTCACAAGTACAAATTGCAAAATTTAATTTTGGGAGAAGGAATCAACCTTCCCAAATGGAAAAATGTATGAAATACTATTATGAGAGACAAGGTGATCTTCATGCACACAAATTTGAATTCAAACAAGTGTTGCTTAGCAAGTTTATGATTTTTTCAAGAAGCCTTTGGATTCACCTTGAAAGAAACTACATTAGGATGGTTCCAATCACTATGCATACAAAGTTTTCAAAACATAGATGAACTCCTTAAAGATTTCATATATGAATTTTCTAAGATAGGAGTAAGGCATGACACCTCAACAATGATCATGAGCTTCAAGCAAGTAGCAATTGAGGACTTGAGATTTCACGCTCATCATTACAAGCAATATGTAGCATTATGTGTGACATGGGATCTCCTGCTAGAAGCCAAATTAATCGCACATTTTCTTGATGGCTTAAGAAGTGTTGAAGTACATATTGTAGCATATCTAATAATCCCCATCATTTGGAAAAATGCATACAAAAGTGCATTCATGTGAAAGATGACTTGGGATAACTCTATTCAAGTCTTCTCACTGGCCACAAAGTCCCCTTCCAAGTGTGAAATCAAGTTCATCAATGATAGATGAAATGGTGGAGATTGTCTTCAAAAAATTAAATCAAGCCTCTAGGCCTCCACCTAGAAAATGCTTGCATTGTGAGATAATCTATCACATATGTGTAATAAAGGAACGCCTCATCCAACATATCCACAATTTCAATATTTTGAAATTTATAAGAAGTGGACCAATCATTTTCTTGTACACTATCTAACTCATCCTTTTCATATGCATCAATAGAAATCTCTCCTTTCTCCTCATAAAATTCAAGAAAATCAAAGCTTATATACATCAAATAAAAAGTCATAACTTGAGATACAAAATCACCCATGAAAAAAAAGCTTCATATTCTATCAAACTCAAACACTCAATATGCAAATCATCATTAAACACTTCATCATAAAGTGTCGACTCATCTGTTCTTAAAAGATCATGTTGGGGAATAAATTCATCATGGTTTTCATTCTCCTTTATAGAATTCTCATCTCTCTCACCCCTTCCTACTTCTTGAGGAGTAACAGTGAGAATACCCTCAACTCTAAAAATGTTAGTGACCAATGCCCCATCTTCCTCACCATGGGAAGCCTTGACAGTTGATTCAATAACCTTTTCTAAACTTAGGTAAATTCGCTAACCTATTCTAAACTCAGGTAAATTGGGTTTTCAATCTCACTCAACACTATGTCATCATTTGAATCACTTGAATCCTCTTCCTAAACACCTTATTTCTCCTCAATCAACTCATAACATTGCTCTCGCTTCTCTTCTATCTTGACTTGATCTATGCAAACCAAAAACTCATAATCAATCTCACAACATAATCTTTCACCATCATCAATATCCTCACATGGTTGTATCACCTCATTTCTAGCAATGGGAATGATACCTTCAGGCATAGGCTCTTGTTTATCTTCATATGTTTTTGCGTGTAGTAGGAACACAATATTAATATTGAGATTTTGTATATCCTTCAATCTTATTTGCACAAATTAATGGTCTAAAAGTAAACATTGATAAAATCTAAGTGTTCACAACTCTATCTTGCATTACATATAATTTCAACGTCTTTCATCTCACAATTATGGATATAGTCTTATGCAATCTACCCAAGTCTCTAGTCAATCCCATTGGCTAGGTCAAATCTTCCAACAAAATCTTCTAGGTCTAGGGCCAAATTAGAGTCTACACACTTAATAACGAGGTTTATCTTTTCATTTGCTAAAACATTGTGGTCCCTTCAGCTCAATTCGGAAAATCGTTCTTCAAATTCATGAGGTAACTCACTCATCTCAAGGCTCTTATTTGGAGTATTCTTCCCACTCTCTAAATGATTGTCATATGGGAATGGATAAACCCTCCAAGTAATACTCTTCCCCTAACATATGTTTAAATTTATTCAATGTGTGGAATATCTCTTGAAGAGGATGAATGCTAGGCTTGACTATGTCTAGCACAATTCTTACAAACTAACTAAGTTTCATAGATGTAGCCACACCATAAAAGTCCACTTTTTGTTATATATTGGGGACGCAAGGGTCAAGTAATCCTACCCCTAGATTGTTATACATATATCTTTTGTAGAGCATTGCGTGAGACGATCATTATGTGGGTTTCAAGGCTCTCATGCCAGTGTGGATGGAGCCATGGGCTTCCACATATGTATTATGGGTTACGGAAAAAATAGTATGAAGGCAAGATTTATAGGAGCATAGTTTGATGCAATTTGGAGCTTGGAAAGACAACGCTCTTAACTTTTTCTTATTTCACTTACCTACACCCACACCTACACTTTCTAGGAGCCATAAATTCGTGCTTGGAGATTGGATTTGGGAGATCTTGATCTCCTTTCAGAGCTTATCTTCAAGATTTATGTTGCAACAAATAATATAACATTTTGTATGAGTTTTGATATGTTAAAATAGGATTGCAACACTTCAAAAAGAACTAGTTAACCACTCTCGATCCTCGGTTTGGAGAACTTCATTTCTAGTTTCACTTTTTTCACTTGGTGTATCATCTGGGAAATGATATATAGGTGCTACAAAATATTTTAACGACTAGCATGTACTATTGAGAAGTAAAAAATTGTTCATTTTTGCTTTGCTTGAGGTATTTGAGGACTTTGTGGTCACTTTCAGATCTAGTTTGAGTGGTAATGTCTACTTCCATCTTCATCTAGCTTTGTAATTTATATTTTGGGGGCAAAAACATGGAATGTGAGGGTCAACAGCAAGTAGCACACACCTCCCCCCAAAGAAAACACCCTAGAAGCAAAGGATCAAAATATAAGGCTAAATAAGAAGATGATCGATACATTGAGATCTATGATGAGTTTATCACTCGTAAACAATTTGACTAGCTTTTGTAGGACAATGTTTCAATACATACTTTGTACACATGCCTGCTTCCATCTGTAAGCTTGATCTGCAACATGCATAATTGACTTGTTATAATTGGAATGATCTTCTTGCAACAAAACAAAGACGAACTCCTCAAATGTTAAGGTAGTTAGATTGTCTTTCATCATCAATCAAAGAGTAGAAGAAAAACTTTGATATAGATTTGGAAGACCATTAAGAATAGTCTACACAAGTGAACAATCTGGCAAGACTTCATCAACAAAAATTAACTACTCCTTCATATATTTGATCTTTGCCAAAAAGTTCTTCATAGAATCTCCTTCATTCATATGCTCACTCTCCAACTATTTTTGGAGGTAAGCAACATAAGCCTCATTTCTTGCTTGATATAAAGTTGTAAGTGTATCCCAAACATATTTTGTTGTTTTACAACAACTAATGTCAAGGATAATGGCACGTTTAACTTATAAAGTTATCAATGCATGTGCTTGAGCATCTCTACCATCCCAACAAAGTTGCTCTATGGTAGATGTAGTAGGAATCGCAACACAAACAAGAATTTGATGATCATCATCTTCAACACCATTTACATCATCTTCAATAATTGTATTTGCAAGTGTAATTGGACCCTACATAATATTTCATAGCCTTTTTGCTACCAATACATGATGCATCATATATGCCCACAATGAGTAATTAGTACCATCCAAATTATCCTCGATAGCCAAGATATGAAATACATCATTGCTTTTATCCATGGCCAATAATAAAATGCCTTGATGCAAAAAAATGATTGTATCTTTGTATGTGTTGATTTCAATAACCTCGTCTTTTCAAATGTAGATGCATCACCTACATTGAACACAAATCATTGAATACTCGAATCAATGAGGACCATATAATAATAACATTTGAAAATAAGAGTAAACATAATAGGATTCTAGGTATACAAATATACAACAAAAGTGTATACAAATATACATACATACAAATGTGGTATGCTCTGATGTAGATTTCACTGTGCATTTATTTGAAGAAAGATTCCACCAACTGCTAAAGAGATGAATCTCCTTCCAACTTTATGCCTATGTATATATAGCTACTTGAATCAATGAGGACCATAATACATATATAGATACATACACATCATGTAGATACAGCTACATATATATAAAACACACATGCATACATATACACATGAACACACACACACACACACACACACACACACACACACACACATATATATATATATATATATATATATATATATATATATATATATGTGTGTGTGTGTGTGTGTATGTATATACATGTACATACATATATATACATACATACATACATACATACATACACACACACACACACATATATATATATATAACCTATCAAAATATAAAAAAACAAAACTTCATTATTATAGCTTTAAAAATTAATGAACTATATCATAAAAAATATATTTTCTTTTATTTGTTTGAAGATACAAAATGATATTTTGTAGATATCAACAATGGTTCATACGTAGACAAGTTTATAATCTATAAGGTTTGTATCTTTTGAACTAGCATGTGATAATTGCTTGAAAAAAGCAACTATGCTAGAACCCTCTCTTTTATTCAAAGAATCAATAAAGTTGATTCTCATATGTTGTTCATAAGCCCACATAGTACTGAACATTCATGCCCATAATAATTATTAAATTATTAGAAGAGAAACTTATATACATATATGTGCAAAAATAGAATGCTAGTAGAATCAATTTACCTTTCTTTCACAACCTATCATTAACTCCCTCTCCTCGTCTTAGATTTGTTCATTATTTGGATTGACTCATTGCATACAAGTATAAAGCCAAGCTATGAAAGAAGATGTATTTATATTCTCATTACTATCGAGATTACATCTATATCTTTTGTTTCTTCATCGTACATACACTCCTCAAGCATCCATCCCTTTGCCATAGATCTGTCTGTTCCACTCTTTGTTGCACATAACCTTTTGATATGCCCATAAATTGCTCAACCCAATATATCCATTGAGTGTTTACAACTCCTGTTATCTATATTTCATCCACAAGATGGATAATTAAATGAACCTAAATATCAAAAATGCTATTGGAAGCTCTTTCTCCATAAAAAATAGTAGCTCCCTACATTCACATTTCTTTTGTGGGATTGGGTTTTTATCAATATCTTTTGATAGAATCCATCTATTATCAATCATAATTTTTTTATAAAGAAATTAATTCATAAAGAAAAGATCCCAAATATTCTTATATATTAAACATAAAAGTATAATAATTACCTTATAAGCGATCCAAAATGATAGATCACATCATGTACTCCTTTCTTCGCACATCCATCAATAACAAGAGGGAGAATGTGCTTCAGAAATTTATGTCAATCATGTTTGTTTAACCCAGATAAGCTCATGTCGTCCAAAGTAAACATGTTTAGGAAAGATTCTCCATATCCTTTAGGTGCTCAAATTGATTGAATCATATTGCTGATAGTTTGGATCTCCTTTGCCATAAGTATCCAAGGATTAGGTTCATAAGTTATTTCTAGCGATTTGTGTCAAAAATTTGCCATAACTTTGGTTTTGAGTTATGATCCTTTAAATCATTTCTTGATGTTGTTGTGACTTTTAATCCAAGAATATGTGGCCATAATGAATAACCAACATTCTTGAATATATGCATAGGATCAAGAAGATGACAGATCTTTAACTCTCTCCAATACTCTAAAGAATACCATATCGATATATTCTCTCCTAGTGAGAATTTTTCTTTACCTCTAATATTCATCATTTTCATTGTCACTGAAGATTTTGGATTGTGGATCTATAAGAGGCCCTTCTATCCATTTTTGATATCAATTCATAGGTGTCATTGGTTTTGGACATTGACTTGTTTCAATATTTCCATTAAAATGTATTGCTTCTTTTTTGCGTTGTAATGGATGATCCTCATGCAAGAACCATTGATATTGAATATAATTTTTTTTTTGAGATTCTTATTATAAATTGATATTGACCAATCACCACAGTAAGGACAAGCCTTATATCCTTTAGTAGATATTCATGCATGCATGAAAACCATAAAAATATAATTAGATTAACTCAAATACAATTGTATGTATATTGAATAAAAAAATTACATCATTACCTAAACAGATGCCATATCCTATAAAATTGTGTATAGTCCAGGCTACAATTCCACAGACCATAATGTGTCTTTGATTAATTCATTTTGATACATCAACGAAATTGATACCTCTCCATAACTCTTGGAGATAATCAATGAGAGGAGCAAGATATATATTCATGCATTTGACTTTTCTTTTGCTTGGGATTAAAATTCAAAGCATTAAATGTTCTTTTTTAATGCTAAGGTATAGTGGGAGATTGTAGTTGATGACTACCACTAGCCATGTTGAACATTTACTAGATTTCATAAAAAACGGATTAACCCCATCTAATGCAACACCTAACTTTAGATTGTGTGGCTCTTGTGCAAAATCAGACCATCTAGAATCAAGATGTTGAAAAGCTACACTATTTGCTGGAATTCTCATTACTCCATCAGTAGTTTTATGGTCAAACCCCTATGTCAAAAGATTTGATAATTCATGGATTTGAAGCATATGTTTAGTTCATGGAGCTAATGGAAAATCTCTCAATACCTTTTTTGGGATTTTACCCTCTTTGTCCTTATATGGAAGAGATTGACATTTTGGACATGTCACCTCTATATAAAATACAATTGTCAAGACATGCATGCATATAATGATAATCTATACCAACATTGTTGATTATCTTCTTTATTTCATCATGTAATGTAAAAAGAATATTGTTGCTTGGTAAAATGTCTCAAATATTAACCTTCAAGTTCATGAAAGTATTATGAATGAAAATAAATAAATAAATATGTGTGTGTATGTGTATGTATGTATGTGTGTATATGTGTATGTGTGTGTGTATGTATGTATGTATATGAGTGTATATGTGTGTATGTATATATATATATATATACATATATATATATATATATATATATATATATATATATATATATATATATATATATATATATATATATATATATATATATATATATATATATATATATATATATACATATATATATATGTATGTATGTATGTATGTATGTATGTATGTATGTATGTATGTATGTGTGTGTGTGTATGTGTATGTGTAATACCTTAACAATGTCAAAACAAATACATTACTCCATCCAAAACAATTTTGAAGATTGAGAATAAATAAGATTGCACTAATTTGTGCCAATAGACTTCCTTCATGTATATGATTTAGACATTCTTTTTGAAGATATTTCTCATTTTTAGAAATATCAATGCTTTCGCTATCATTTTGATATCAATCCTCAATAAAATATGTCATGCCATAATCATCATCATCATCACAAAAATCTTGTAGTCTATCTTCCTTTGAATATAGTTCTTTCAATATTGGATATTCTAGAGGATCACTTTTGCATAGCCTCCTCATGGATGCTTTGAATGGTGTGGTGGAAGATAATCAATATCATACATTGGAATCTACATGCATGAATAAAAATAATTAGTATTCCATATGTGAATGAAAAATAAAATTAAAATACAAATTTAAATATGTAAGGTAATTTGAAATGAGTTTCAATTAATTAGAGTTTTCATTGTAGCAAAGGATAGGTGGACAAAAAATTTTTGTTGCTCTCTAAAAGGTGCTCTTGGAGGTGTATGCCATCCATGATTCACTAATAATCCATCACCAACATGTAATGAAGTAATAAAATTGACAACTATGTATCTTGCTACATCCCTACTCATGTATGGTGATGCATGAATATTTTCACGCTCTTCAAATGTGTAATTAGTTATTCAACTATTATATCCTCGACTATTTTTTATTAAACTTGCTATATTTCCATGCATATAAGGTCTTCCATCAATATATAATCTTTCATTTTTTGCATGTGAAATCCCTCTATTAACAAGAGAAGCTACATTCATGCATAAACCATAAGTACTCATGCTTTGAACATAATGTGTAAGCCAATGCCAATCTCCCATCTATATATAGGACCACAAAATGAAATAAGAGTGACTTCAGAGTTCGGAGGCACAAAAAATCCTCTACAATAAAGAGACCATGACAAACGTTAGTGATAATGGAGAGAGGAATCATATAGTGATTATCGCAAAAGCTAAAAACCTCTCCATCTAAAGGAAGTGATTCTGTATGCCATCCTCCATATCTTCTTCTATCATAGTTTTGTACTAGAGGACGATCACAAGTTGGCAATGGATAATCTCGAACTATTTGAGTCTGTAAACCAAGAGGTAGAGAATTTCGAGAAACCTCGGTTTGTAATTGATAAATAGCATGTCCGTGACATCTATGAGGAATATTAGCATTAATAGTAGGAGAATCATCATCATCGAGTAAATGTTCTTGTATATTTAGTATAACTTTATTTTGTATATGATTTTAAAATAAAATAATGAAATTTGTTTATGGAATCAATACATACCCAAGCATTATCGTGTTGATCATGTGGTGGTGCATGCTCAAAAATACCATAATTTTCCTCATGTTCAATACATTCCAATTATGGTCTTTGATATGTGCCATAGCAAAGATTACAGCAACATATAATATGCTCTTATTGATAGTGAAAATCATCATTGATAGTAAAAATCATCATAATTCCTATTGGATGACACATGTGAAGTCGTTGCATGGGTAGAAGGCGGTGGAGTACCCTCTAATTGATCAGAATATGATTATAATATAATAATAAAAACATGTATCAGTCATGTGTGTATCTATCAAATATTAGAATTAAGAGTTTGATATACTTTTAGTAAGCAGTCCTTGCACAGTTAGGAGACGGTGGTGGGTTTCCCTCTGAATGATCAAAATCTGATTGTGTAGCAAAAAAAGGTACTAGATATTAATAATCAGATTATATACATACATACACATTCACATGTACACATTTACACATACACACAAATACACATTTTGATATATAAATACACATACAAAATCATAGAAATACACATTCACACATACACATATATATACATTCACACATACATATATTTACACATGTGTATGTGTGTATGACATGTGCATGTATGTATGTATGTACATGTGTGTGTATATATGCATATGTGTATGTTCGTGTGTTATGTATGTGTGTGTATGTGTGTATGTGTTTATATGTATATGCATTTGTGTATTCTTATTATAATTTAATATTTTTAATAACATTATGAATTAAATGCATTCAATTTAATTTGTTTATTTTCAGGAGTTTAAAACAAAATGAGAGCTCTATGTGACTCCTACTTGCAATTTGTTCACTTAAAATGGAGGTAAGAATTAGAAATCAAGAGCTCTAGGTCTAGAGTCACATTTAAAATTTTACATATAATGAATGTGGCTATAGACCTAGAGCTCTTGGTATCTACTGCTCTCTAAAAGGTGCTCTTCGAGGTCTACACCATCCATAATTCACTAATAATTCATCACCAACACATAATGAAGTAATAACATTGACAACTAAGTATCTTGCTACATCTCTTGGTTTCTATTGCTCTCTATACATTTGACAACTATCTCCCTACATCTCTACTTATGTATGGTGATTCATGACTATTTTCACGCTCATGTATGTGTATGTATGTGTATGTATGTGTACGTGTATGTGTAAGTATATGTATGTATGTGTAAGTGTATGTATGTGTGTGTATGCATGTTTATAATTTTTTTTTTGTATACTATTCCTTTTTTATTTGAGATTAAAATAATAGGAGATATTGTATGTTAGAAAGAAATAAGAAAAAAGCTGACATACCACCTAAGAAATGGAAATATTTTCACAGATAGCTACATCTTTAGGAATCATTTCCTTAGCAGAAGGTATGCAAAATAGTTTATATTACTGTGAGTTATAATTCTCATATGTTTTATAAATATTTTACATTTAATCTATGCACTTTCCTTTCATTAAATAAACAGAAGTTATTGTAAAGAAGAGAGTTGAATCAATTCATATGTCATGCTTAAGCCAAATAGGCCATCACAATTTTATTTGTACATTGTTTTGTATATGTATTAATGAAACTATATTTTTTATTTTATTTAGAACACCAATCATTAATCTTTTTTATTTTTTTCAATGCAAGAAAAGGATTATGGTCATTATCCTATGAAAAAGGAAATAAGATATGCTACATATTGTGGATATCGATGTTTGACTGAGAAGATAAGAGATCATCCAAATGATTTTGTGAGTATTATTAAATTTGATATACTTTATTTTATTTTTATTGATGGTTTATATGTTTTATTTATTTATGTTTGTTATGTAATACATGAATATTATCGAGAGGTTGATATGGATGACGTGGAGAGACAAACACAGTAGTGATGATATTGATCATCACACGGTATTGACCCCTCTACCCATGATGCCTCTTCAAATACATTAGATCATGTGGATGATCATAATGATGTGGATGATCATGATCAAGGACGGGATTCAGATGATTACACTTCACATTGGATGTATTATGTACATTGATACACACATATATTTTTATGTATAAATATATTTTCTCACATCAGTTATGTTTTTAATTGTGTCTATGCTGTGAGTGCATAATTTCAATAATTTTAGAGTATCTATGGTGCAAATTATATGACTAAAATGTACTAATGATTTTTATTATAGTTTATATTTAACATGTGATTTATTACTTTAATTGTATAATTCATTCATAGTATATGTGTGTTTGTGTGTGTATATGTATGTATGTGCATGTAGTTGTGTGTGTATATGTACGTATGCACCTGTAGGTATATATCTATATTTGTGTATGTACATGTATCTGTGTGTATGTGTATGTGTATATGTATGTGTGTATGTGTATATGTAGGTGTACGTGTATATGTGTATGTGTATATGTGTGTATGTGTATGTGTATATCTGTGTATGTGTATGTGTATGTGTGTATATGCATGTGTATGTGTATGTGTGTATATGCATATGTATGAGCATGCATGTGCATGTGTTTGTGCATGCATGTGTATATATATGTGCATGTGTGTGTATGTCTATAAGTATGTGTTTATGTGTGTATGTGTATGCATGCATGTGCATGTAGATATGTTTGCGCATGTGTGTATGTGCATGTGTATGTGTGTATCTGTGTGTATGTGTTGTGTGTATATGTGTGTATGTGTATGTGTGTGTATGTGTATGTGCATCCGTGAGTATGCATGTGCATGTCTATGTGTATACGTGCATGTGAATGTGTATACGTGCATGTGAATGTGTAAGTGTGAGTATGTTAATTAATGAAAACAAAACAATTTAAATGATATAAAAACAATGAAAATTGTACTTACAATAATTAGCCATATATTTTGCTAAGTGAACTTCTTGAATAACATGTAATAAAGAGATAGAGAGAGAGAGAGAAATTGAAAGAGAAAAAGGGAGAGAGATAGAAAGATAGAGAGAGATAGAGAGAGAGATAGAGAGTAGAAGAGAGAGAGATAGAGAAAGAGGGAGCTCGAACTTGTATGCATAGCACATATATGAACATTGGACCGTGCTTTGATTAGATGCACACAAAATGATGGTCCAAGAGCCATGCAATTTTGTTTTATTTTGTTCAAAAGCGAGCATCACATAAGCGATGTCAAGGCCTTGTATATTCGATTCTCCAAACCATTCTCCAAAGAGCCATATTTGTGATGGTAATGTGCATCGCATATGCAATACATTTTAACATCGCATATGCAACACTCTCTAACATCACATATGTGATGCTAATAAGCATCACCTATGCGAATGCTCATAATGTGTTGCATATATGACTCTCACATATGTGATGCTTTAATAAGAGCCTCAAAAATTGTGTCAATATTAGCATCCTTCAATTGATGGTGCACACTCAACACTCAATGCGACAAAATGTGTGATCATAAAGTAGCAAGATTGTGTCGCATCAACCATTGCTACATCCTCGTATTCCTTGTAGTGTAGGCAAGAATGAGGCTCGTGTTGCTTACATCCAAAAAGAGTTGGAGAGTGAGCATATGAATGAAGGAGATTCTATAGAATTTTTTTTGACAAAGATCAAAGATTTGAAAGAGTAATTGATTGTTGCATATGAAGTCTTGCCAAATAGTTCACTTGTGTAGACCGTTTGTAATGATCTTCCAGATTCATATCATATTTTTTTCTTCTAATCTTTGGTTGATGATGAATGACAATCCAAATGCCTTAACATTTGTGGAGTTAGTCTCCATTTTGTTGTAGGAAGATCAGTCTAGACGAAACAGGTCCATTATGCATATTGCAGACCAAGCTTTCTTAACTAGTCAGAAGGTTAAAGGTAAATGGAGATCATCTACTAGTAAGGAAGAAATCTAATAATGGTACACATTTGAAGAAGGAAGACAAAGACAAGAGAAAAATAGAAAAGGAGAAACAGTTTTGCAAGTATTTTAAAGGAAACGATCTCATAAAGAGTTGTCTAAAAGTAGTTACAAAAGAGGCAAAGAAAAAAGAGGTTAGGATGGTTGTTGTAGAGGCCTCTACAACTAAAACAAAGTCTTCTAATCTTGTGGAGAATGAAGAATGGGCATTTACTATTGTTTGTAGCTATGACCCATCTTCTCATGAACAATGTATGTTTGCAGTAGACTCAATTGTTTGGTACTTTGATAGTGGATCAACCAAACATGTTATCTCACAGTGCAATTTCTTTAGTTCACTTGAGCCTACCCCTACAGGGAATACTATCACATGCACCAAAAAATCCTCTTATCCTATCATTGGAGTTGGTAAGATCATTCTGACTAATATTGTTGATAGTTCTTTCACATTGTTAGATGCTTTGTTTGTGCCAAGGATCAAGAAAAATCTATTGTCAATTTTAGCATTAGTCAAGATTGACTTGGTCGTCAAATTTGTTGATAAGAGATGTAGAACTCATGATTTTTCAAATGGGGTATTATTACTTTTCACATTTTTTTTTCTTGGTTATATAAGCTCATAGACTATGCAAAATCTATGAATGATTCAAAATGTGGAGTTCAAGTTTCTGAGGTTATCTCAGATGCAAAGCTTTCGCATGCATGCTTTGGTCATTTGAATTCTGCTAGTTTGCTACACTTGTAGAAATCTAAAATGGTGTCCTCTCTGCCCAAACTTAAGGCACCTAGTGATCATGTCTGTAAAGGCTATATTTTGGGGAAAATGAAACTTTTCTCCTTCCCAAAAGATGGTTCAGCTAGAGCTACTAAAAAATTACAGCTTGTTCACATTGATGTCTGTGGTCCTATGCAGACACCTTCTTTTGGTAACTACCTTTACTTCCTAACTTGTATTGATGTTTTTTCTATGCATGCATGGGTGTATCCATTGAAAGCAAAGTCCAAAGTATTTATGTGCATCAAGCAATTTTTTATTTTGGTTGAAAATCTATCAACATGTAAAATGGGCACCCTCCATTCTGATCGGGGGGATACATGTCTTCTAACTTTAATGTGTTTATGAATGAATGTGGGATAAAACATCTGTGTACGATTCCATATACACCTCAACAAAATGGATTTGTTGAAAGAAAGAATGGGTCTCACATGGAGATGGTGAGGTGTATGGTCAAAAGCCAGACTTTACCACATAGCTTCTAGCTTGATGTTGTTATGTGTGCAACATATGTACTTAACAGGTGTCCTACCAAAGCACTACAATCTATCACTCGTGAACAACAACACAAAAAATTGGATGATAAAGCAATAAAATGTATTTTTGTTGGGTATAGTTTTAAAAGAAAAGGCTATCGTCTGTATCATCCACACACTAAATGCATATTAGTCATGATGTTGTTTTTTGGAAGATGCAATTCAGCCATGACTTTCATGTACTAAGGAGACATCAATTAGCTCCAATGATGTTTATGACACATTGCTACCTGTTTTTACAAGTGGAGAGTCATGTGCCAGTTCAAATAAGGCAATTTCTCACCCTTTATAGGTTTCACATGATGATGTAGATCATTCCATTTCTAATGCAGATTTACATAATGCACTTGTTGACCAGAGGGCTGACATAGAGGAGGAAAAAACTATGCCTAAATGATTGGTGTAGACTTTGCGAGATAACAAATTCAATGCACCTTTATCATATCGTACTCCTTGAGGCTCTCGTAGTGTTTCTTTTGCATCCGATTGCTATAGAATGGCTACCTCAAGTCTTTGTGATGAGAATGAGCCTATTTCTTTTGATGAAGCAAAAAATTCAAAAAATTGGATGGCTTCTATGCAATCAAAATATGATGCTATTATGAAGAATGGTACTTGATCTTTATGTGATTTGTCTTCATGCCAAAAGGCTATTGGCACTAAATGGGTATACAAGCCAAAGTGTAAGCATGCTTGTATAATTAACATGTATAAGGCTAGGCTTATTGCAAAAGGCTATGCTCAAGAAAGAAGAATTGATTTTGATGAGACCTTTGCTCCCAAATGCAGAATGACCACTGTTTGTAGCATTTGTGCACTTGCAGCTCATTGTGGTTGGAATGTACATCAATTGGACATTAAAACTATGTTTCTAAATGGTGACTTACATGAAGAAGTGTATGTATTTCATCCCTATGGTCTTGGGTAGAAAGGGCATCAAAACAAAGTTTGTAGGTTGAAAAAGGCATTATATAGTTTGAAGCAAGAACCACATGCTTGGTATGAAAAGATACATGCCTGCTTGATTGCACATGGTTTTGAGAACAATCCAACTGAGAGCACCTTATATCTTAAGCGTGAAAATGACGCGCTTCTGATCTTTGTTATCTATGTTGATGACATGCTGCTCATTGGTCCCAATGAGAAGCATATTGCTAATTTTAAGGCTTATTTGCGTGCCTCTTTTGAGATGTTAGATTTGGGAAATTTGCATCATTATTTGGGCATTCTGCTTATGCAAGTTGATGGTGGAATAGATCTGTTTCAAGCAAAATATATTGACACATTATTGTAGCATTTTGGCCTTAATGATTGCAAACCTATTGCCACTCATATGGAAACATATTTATGATTGTTCTTCATGATCATGGAGATGCATTTGATGATGTTCTTTATCAATAGGTTGTTGGATGCTTGATTTACTGATGCATAACTTGGCCTAATATTCTATTGTCTCATAGATGAGCTGGTTTATGCATTTCCCATGTGTTAAGCATTGGTAGGTGGTTAAGCCCATCTTTCACTACGAGATTTTCACATTTTCTTTACTCTTAGTGTGTTGGTTTCTATGACACTCATGTGTCCACTAGTGGTTTATGCTTTATGTTTGATAGCTCATGCATATCTTGATTGAGCAAGAAGTATCCTATTGTGGCCACTTCTAGTTGTGAGGCTTAGTATAGGGTAGTTTTCATAGTGACTATTGAGTGTGTAGCTTAGACACCTTTTGGCTGATTTGGGTGTTGGTCAGTCTTTTGCAACCACCATCTTCATTGACAGTTAGAGCACATTGGTAGTTGTGAGAAACCGTGTGTTCCCATGCTCACACAAAGCACATCAACATGCATTATCATTATGTTAGAGAGAGGTTCTCTAGTGGAGAGATCAGTTTGGCATATGTGCCCACACATGATAACACTGCATATCTTTTCACAAAGGTTCTACCTCAAAAGAAGTTTGAGGCTTTTTGCAAAGCTTTGGGCTTAATTCCTTTTTTTGGATTGATCTCTTTCCATATAGCTTGGAACTTCCTAATACATGAGTGCCAAGTCCTTGTTCACTGTATCACTTCCAGGGGGGATTTGTTGATATATTTCAGTAGTGATGTGTGTGAAAATACTTAGGATCATCGGGGCACTTTTTTCCCTCTTTAGGAGGATTTTTTTCCCCAACTTGGATATAGGCCTATAACTCTAATATGTCACTTATCTTTGTACATTCACTTGGTAATAAATTTAGTATTTTATGTTGTGCTCTAAGCCTTTTCTTCGTCCTTGTGCTATCCGTGTGCTTTTAGAGACCTCAAATTGAAACATGTCCATGCAAATTGTGACAAGTGAGAATAGCTAGATCTCACATGTCCTACAAGTGCACTATAGTGGTGGTTTGACACACGCACACACACACACACATTACATTATCTAACCAAGAGTATGACCCAAACATGTGCATAGAAGCATGTCCTAATGCATGAATAGGTCAAATAATACATACAAGGATGATTTCTACCTCACACGGCACCTTATACATGTGGTCACGTGTCACGATACTTGTTGCAACACCACACACAAAATGTATGTTTTCTCATAGCTCCCAATACCCGAATATATTCAATAGTGGGTTCATTTTGAAGCTCTCAACACGGTGCATCTATTCAATGTTTGGACATGATTCAAGTTTTCTGTGCAAAGTTATGACTAAGAACCAACTTTCGAGAATCACCTACCTTCACCTAATGACCTCCTATGCTTCACACATGCATGATAACAATGAAAAAAGGTGGGGAAGGGGTAGGCAACACATCCAAGAACACATTACAAGCCATAAACACACATATGAGCTCATGAAGAAGGAGATAAGAGAGAAAAAAGAAGGAGTTACAAGATTCTTCAAGTTAGTCTCTTTACAAAATGGCAAAAGTCTTTACAAATGATTCAACAAGTGACTTATATAAATGTGCCATTATTTTGGTCCTTTCACACATGGATCAGCACTTTGAGGAATTTTTTAAAGAAGCCACTATTATACAAGCATTTTGATACAATCTTTTAGGGAATATGCAACTAGAGGACTCCTCTACTATATTTATTCAATTAACTCATGGGCTTGATATGAAAAAGTAAAATGATAATTTCTTGGAAAACATTGTAGTCCCATTCTCTTCTTCTCTTCACTTCCTTCCCTCTTTACTTTTGATCCTATAAGTCTTTGCAACAAAAGTTCAATTAAAAAACAAATACTCAAGAGTACTCAATCTCACTTTTGGTGTGGTTGTTCATACTCATTCACAAGGTTAATTCATGACATCCCCTATTCGATTCACATCAGGTTCAACTTTTTCAAGAAGATGTGCAATTAAGGGAGGGACTTAAGATTCCATGAATATGACCTTGACTTGACATTCCACACACACAAGAAAAATTGTGCACATATGAATAAGTTCCAATGCTCTTAATTTCCTTGATATTTATTTACGATCTCTTGGTACAATTGTGGTGACATTGAACAAATCAAACTTAAGGGTCAACTCGATCATATAGTTGGATTTAGAGTCAAGGGTTATTTTGTATCGCTCATTTTTCCTTATTTTCCATTGACCTTCATTCAAATGGTTATACTCTATATCATTGACACTATAAACTTTTCGTCTCAATAAAGAGAACTTTAGCCATTTCTAAGCAAAATTTCAATCTTTGTTTGAATGAAGACCATAAACTTTACTCAAAAGCATCAAGTTATTCACCTATTCCCTTTGATGATATATATATATATGTGTGTGTGTGTGTGTGTCATGTTTTCCATATAGCAACATGTGCATTCTATTGTCAACTCACAATACTCTTGTTATCTTCTCCTTCTTTTTGACTAAAACATCTCACAATTGCTTCATGAAGTTCTTTATTTAATAGACATGCCTTCAATGTTTTGCACATCAGAGTCAATTCTACACTTACTCAATGTGTTTTTGTGCTTGATTCATGTGTGAAGTTTAACTGAACATCTCTCTCTCTCTATCTATCTCTCTCTCTGTCTCTCTTTCTAGAGTCCATTTTACAAAGGAGATGCTGCCAAAGATTTTGTTCTCTTTTATGCTAGAAGAGTACTCTAATGGATACATGAAGCTTGTGTGATAGCTTTGGATCACAAGTGACTTGTAATAGGTGGAATGCTTTCTTGGTGAGATCCTTTCTTGAGTGGGAGGTGCATGATCAGTGTATTGACATGCATTGCCATCAGTTGTTTTGCCATATATATTTGCCATTATCTATGGTTGGATCTGTGATAGATGGTGATAAGTTGCTCGTTCTTCATTTGCTACTAGTTATCTTGTCTTGATCACTTAATTTACATGGGATATCATGGTGGAATTTTCTTAAGATTCTTTCATATCTACTTGGTCATTTTGGAGACTTGGCAAGCATGTTTATGCTCATGACACTTGCATATCCATGTGCACAATTCACATCACAAATGTCTCATTGGAGAAGAAATCATGTGAACCACCTATCACACAACCATGCATTTAGCATGCATATAAAACCATGAGCTGATTTGGGTATATATCATCGCTGATTTGGGTATGCAATCAAATGCTTCATCAAAGGGAATAGGTCAATAACTTGATGCTTTTGAGTAAAGTTTATGGTCTTCATTCAAACAAAGATTGAAATTTTGCTTAGAAATGGCTAAAGTTCTCTTTATTGAGACGAAAAGTTTATAGTGTCAATGATATAGAGTATAACCATTTGAATGAAGGTCAATGGAAAATAAGGAAAATGAGCAATACAAAATAACCCTTGACTCTAAATCCAACTGTATGATTGAGTTGACCCTTAAGTTTGATTTGTTCAATGTCACCACAATTGTACCAAGAGATCGTAAATAAATATCAAGGAAATTAAGAGCATTGGAACTTATTCATATGTGCACATTTTTTCTTGTGTGTGTGGAATGTCAAGTCAAGGTCATATTAATGGAATCTTAAGTCCCTCCCTTTCTTGCACATCTTCTTGAAAAAGTTGAACCTGATGTGAATCGAATAGGGGATGTGATGAATTAACCTTGTGAATGAGTATGAACAACCACACCAAAAGTGAGATTGAGTACTCTTGAGTATTTGTTTTTTAATTGAACTTTTGTTGCAGAGACTTATAGGCTCAAAAGTAAAGAGGGAAGAAAGTGAAGAGAAGAAGAGAATGTGACTACAATGTTTTCCAAGAAATTATCATTTTACTTTTTCATATCAAGCCCATGAGTTAATTGAAGCATTGTAAATATAATAGAGGAGTCCTCTAGTTGCATATTCCCTAAAAGATTGTATCAAAATGCTTGTATAATAGTGGCTTCTTTAAAAAATTCCTCAAAGTGCTGATCCATGTGTGAAAGGACCAAAATAATGGCACATTTATATAAGTCACTTGTTGAATCATTTGTAAAGACTTTTGCCATTTTGTAAAGAGACTAACTTGAAGAATCTTGTAACTCCTTCTTTTTTCTCTTTTATCTCCTTCTTCATGAGCTCATATGTGTGTTTATGGCTTGTAATGTGTTCTTGGATGTGTTGCCTACCCCTTCCCCACCTTTTTTCATTGTTATCATGCATGTGTGAAGCATAGGAGGTCATTAGGTGAAGGTAGGTGATTCTCAAAAGTTGGTTCTTAGGTCCTAACTTTGCACAGAAAACTTGAATCATGTCCAAACACATTGAATAGATGCACCGTGTTGAGAGCTTCAAAATGAACCGACTATCGACTATATTCGGGTATTCGGAGCTATGAGAAAACATCCATTTTGTGTGTGGTGTTGCAACAAGTATCGTGACACGTGACCACATGTATAAGGTGCCGTGTGAGGTAGAAATCATCCTTGTATGTATTATTTGACCTATTCATGCATTAGCACATGCTTCTATGCACATGTTTGGGTCATATTCTCAGTTAGATAATGTAATGTGTGTGTGTGCGTGTGTCAAACCACCACTATAGTGCACTTGTAGGACATGTGAGATCTAGCTCTTCTCACTTGTCACAATTTGCACGGACATGTTTCAATTTGAGGTCTCTAAAAGCACACGGATAGCACAAGGACGAAGAAAAGGCTTAGAGCACAACATAAAATACTAAATTTATTACCAAGTGAATGTACAAAGATAAGTGACATATTAGAGTTATAGGCCTATATCCAAGTTGGGGAAAAAATCCTCCTAAAGAGGGAAAAAAGTGCCCCGATGATCCTAAGTATTTTCACACACATCACTACTGAAATATATCAACAAATCCCCCCTGGAAGTGATACAGTGAACAAGGACTTGGCACTCATGTATTAGGAAGTTCCAAGCTATATGGAAAGAGATCAATCCAAAAAAAGGAATTAAGCCCAAAGCTTTGCAAAAAGCCTCAAACTTCTTTTGAGGTAGAACCTTTGTGAAAAGATATGCAGTGTTATCATGTGTGGGCACATATGCCAAACTGATCTCTCCACTAGAGAACCTTTCTCTAACATAATGATAATGCATGTTGATGTGCTTTGTGTGAGCATGGGAACACATGGTTTCTCACAACTACCAATGTGCTCTAACTATCAGTGAAGATGGTGGTTGCAAAAGACTGACCAACACCCAAATCAACCAAAAGGTGTCTAAGCTACACACTCAATAGTCACTATGAAAACTACCCTATACTAAGCCTCACAACTAGAAGTGGCCACAATAGGATACTTCTTGCTCAATCAAGATATGCATAAGCTATCAAACATAAAGCATAAACCACTAGTGGACAGATGAGTGTCATAGAAACCAACACACTAAGAGTAAAGAAAATGTGAAAATCTCGTAGTGAAAGATGGTCTTAACCACCTACCAATGCTTAACACATGGGAAATGCATAAACCATCTCATCTATGAGACAATAGAATATTAGGCCAAGTTATGCATCAGTAAATCAAGCATCCAACAACCTATTGATAAAGAACATCATCAAATGCATCTCCATGATCATGAAGAACAATCATAAAAATGTTTCCATATGAGTGGCAATAGGTTTGCAATCATTAAGGCCAAAATGCTATAATAATGTGTCAATATATTTTGCTTGAAACAGATCTATTCCACCATCAACTTGCATAAGCAGAATGCCCAAATAATGATGCAAATGTCCCAAATCTAACATCTCAAAAGAGGCATGCAAATAAGCCTTAAAATTAGCAATATGCTTCTCATTGGGACCAATGAGTAGCATGTCATCAACATAGATAACAAAGATCAGAAGCGCGTCATTTTCACGCTTAAGATATAAGGTGCTCTCAGTTGGATTGTTCTCAAAACCATGTGCAATCAAGCAGGCATGTATCTTTTCATACCAAGCATGTGGTTCTTGCTTCAAACTATATAATGCCTTTTTCAACCTACAAGCTTTGTTTTGATGCCCTTTCTACCCAAGACCATAGGGATGAAATACATACACTTCTTCATGTAAGTGACCATTTAGAAATATTGTTTTAATGTCCAATTGATGTACATTCCAACCACAATGAGCTGCAAGTGCACAAATGCTACAAACAGTGGTCATTCTGCATTTGGGAGCAAAGATTCTACTTGGTCATTTTGGAGACTTGGCAAGCATGTTTATGCTCATGGTTTTATATGCATGCTAAATGCATGGTTGTGTGATAGGTGGTTCACATGATTTCTTCTCCAATGAGACATTTGTGATGTGAATTGTGCATATGGATATGCAAGTGTGATTCTATTGGTGATAGAGTATTGTTTCTAGTCTTTTGTTACACTGTTGGTCTCTTGGATTGCCATCATGGTGCCTTTTTTATTTGATGGCCATGATTTTCAAGATGGAAAGATCATATGTGGCATACATTGGTTCATGTAGGGTTACACATGTAAGTGCATAGAGATGCATAGAGGCCTTGTGACATGTTTGACCATGTATGGATGGATATGGATGCATTGGCAAGTTCCATTATTCGACTATAGCTCGTGGATTCTATATATGAGTCTATAGTGTACGAGGAGATGAGTAGTGCATTATTGCAGAGAGTACATGATATGTATGTGAGTCCATTTACTCACGTGAGATATAGATCACATCAATGGCTTCAATGTTGTCAGTGGCCATGAGGGCCATACTTGACGATGTTGCTTTAGGTAGATGTAACAATGATGCCAGAGACATGCATGTGACGTAGTTCAGTAGTGGTTTTAGGAGAGTCTAAGGCAATTGACTATGCTGGTGATGGTGACATCACTTTACGCTATGATTCATCTCAAGATTCCTCTTGCACATTGGATAGCTCACATATGGATTGGTTGTTTGCTGCATTAGTCACTTTCCATGTTACTTTAGTTTGTGAGTGATTTTGTCCATTCTCACATGATATTTGTGGACTTCTGCACATGCCTGATGATGCAACATATGACATTGAGGTTGCAAGAGATATATGCCTTATGATACCTAGTGGATCATCATTCACACTCAGACATGTACATTATGTGCTTTTATTACCTATAACCTTGATATCATTCGATTAGTTGCAAGATAATGATTGCAATGGATTCTTTGGTCAGCATCACTTTTAGTTGCAGTTGGGATAGCTTATTCTTGTTAGAGGTGCTAAGCTTGGGCATAGGTATCCTTTGCAGGTACTTCATGTGAGAGATAGTCTTATCTCGATGGGAGTTAAGCTTTATGTGCAATGTGAGACTCATCATGTCTCATCTTTTTTCTACCTACAAATAGGTATATTGACATTCTTGATGCACATGTATGATAAGATTCAGATGCTCAGATACATGTTCATGTAGATCATGCTTTGGATGGTTTGTGATGCTTAATGTAGAGTACGATTTGGTTGACCATCTAGATGCTCATGCAGAGCACACTTTGGATGTTCAGTTGGATGCTTTAAAGCATGATGTGGATGCTGATGTAGAGCATTGTGATGATCCTCAGTTAGATTTAGATCATCCGATGGACTTTGGTGTTGATGTTGTGAAATTATCTCACATGGAGAATGTTTATTCACTTGGTGTGGTAGAGCAGGGTAGCTCTTATGATACACAATGTGTGGTAGAGAAGGATAGTTCTCACGATGCATAACTAGACACATCCTTGGTTGGTAGGATGGCTGATTTGGATGTTGGGTAGTAAGTAGTTATACAATCATTCTTAGATTCAATCATGCCAGATGTTTGACATGGATATGTCATGATATGCTAGTCTTGATAATGATACTTTGGATGTCTTGGATACAAGCGTGGTTGACATGGTTAGTATAGCTAGGATAGCACATGTTTCATCAGGATTCAAGAGTATGATGTACGAGTTTTTATGTTCAAGACTAGACATAGCATTGCTTTAGAACATCATTAGTGGCTTTCAATGCTCCCATGCAAGTGTGCATGTCTCTCTCTTCCTGTCTCTCTCTCTCTCTTCCTCTCTCTCTCTCTACTCCTTGCTCTTCTTGTTCATCCCACCAAAGGCCTTTTATTAGAGTATAAACATTGCAATAATGTGCATATTTTCCCAAAAGATGAACATTTCATAACATATATCGAGGTTTTAGAGAATAATTTCCATGAGAAGTTCATAAGTATGATGGTTTTTGTAATAGGAAACCGATATAAATCAGTTTTCAAAGCTTCATTTTTAGTGGAAAAAAAGGATTTAACCATTACTTTAAACAACACAAAAACTTCAATACTAAATCACTATATTCACATCTCTACATATATAATAATGAAAAAGACTCATTTCCACACACTTGTCATGAAATCTTATTGTGTTTCAAGGAGTCAAAGAAACATCAATAGTACTTCAGACCTTTAAGCAACTATTCGATATGTGTTATATTCTCTTATTGTATTGAATCTCTAAAAATTTGAAGGATTCAAACATATTTTCTACATATAAGTATTTCAATCTCTCATGCATCTCATAAACATCTCAAAATTCAATCATAAACTCTGATCCTCTTTTCTTGACAACATTTGCATAGAGAAGAATTATAATGCCCAAATCTCCCTTCACAATTGATCCACAGAAGACAAGCACAACAAATAATTTATCTTTGAAACATTGTTTTTGTTGATGAGATTGGTTTATCTACCTCATTTCCATTTGTATCTGCATGATTGCATCTCCATTTTGTATCCAAGAGACACTCCATTTTATATCATTGTATTTGGATACCTTGCCATTTTCTTCTAACATTGTATTCATTCTCCTTCAAGGGGAATTATCCCACATATGATGTACTTTGGAGAGCCCACTCCAAATCTATGTAAGGAGGACCTCTCCCCCACTTTATACTTGATTAGAAGCTTGTGGAGTCAACTCCATGCTCTTGGCAAGCTCATTTTTAATCCATGCAAATTTACCCATTTCTTGGTCTACTCACTTTGAGTCTCTCACACTCTTTCATTTTGTGAGTGCACTCTTCTTTTCATTTTTCTTTTGTTGTCGAAGAGATTCTCTCTCTGTTACTTGACAAGAGATTGCAAAAATGCTCTATTCAAGAGTTCTAACTCGTTTCTCTTTTATATTGAATGTTTTGAAATGATTAATGTTTGATTAGATCATTTATAATTTATCAAAATTCACTGTTTGTGATAATATGGGAGGAATGTATGCATTAAGATAAGTTGTTGAAATTTCTACATTGAAAAGGTACCTACAAAATTAAAAAAATTAAAATATTAAAGAGAACCCAAAACATTAATGAATCGACTGAATAGTTTTTGAAAACAAAAAGGTTACCAGAAGCTCCTCACTCTTCGATCCCAATGCACAGTGCATTACCTGCTTCATGAATAGTTTCTAAACTTAAAAATGGTGACTATAAGGCTCTGATGGTGGCACACATTATTGTTAGGACATGGTTTATGACTGAGCATGTTTTTTTGTTAGCAAGTGTGAAGCCATAGTTGAGATTTCGCTATCTTGGTTATCTTCATTGTTGGTGGTGAATCCATCCTCTCTGCTACTAGTGTAACCTTCTTGGTTGCCTTCCTTGCAAGTGGAGTCTTCTCAAGTTCTCCCATCCTTGAGAAGGTCATTGTAATTCCTTTCCCCTCGATAATCCAAGTCATTGACTTCTTTCTCCAGGTTGCAAAAGAATGTTTGTTTTCGGAGCTATGTGAGAGGGGATCCCCTCAATAATCCCCTTAGGGCTTCTTCTCCTTCTTCATCTCACTTCTGTGAAGCCTTTTGGGTGCATCTCCATGACTTGTGTTTCCTCCTCTTTCTTAACATTCGAAGAATGACCTTCTAACATGCTTTGGGATAGTGAAGCTTCTTTATTCTTCATTTCATTAGCTTTTCCTTGATTTTACTTGTTCTTAATGGATTTCTCTCTCAAGGCACAATATTTTATTCTACGGACTTGTAATCCACAATGAAAGCAAGCATTTAGCAAGTTCTTGTATATAATCTCCTACTCTATGGTTTTCTATTTTGAAGGGGGGATCTCTTTTGAGACCTACTTTGACACAAATCTGTGGGTGTTGAGATGATTGGGGGCTTAACACCGATGAGCTCCATAGAGGCACTGACGGCTTTTCCCTCCAATGGTGGACCCACATTACTCAGCACCAACAATTGGGAGAATTCGGCCATGCAAGGAGAACAGTTGAACAAGCAGGCCCAAAAAAATCTGATATCTCTAAGCATCTAATCCATCTTCAAAGGTCGAATTGATCCACAAATATATTTGCTATTGGTTGGGTATCTTGTCTTAATTGCTCAATTAATAGGATATACTCTATCATATTTTCTTTTTCAGGATTCTTCACATCTTCTTATGGACATTTTTGAGATTTGGTGAGCAAGTTTATTCTCATAGATTTATGTGCATGCTAGATGCATGGCTATGTGATAGGCTATTCACATCATTGCTTCTCCAACAAGATATTTTTTATGTGACTCATGTATATGGATATGTAAGTGTGATCCTATTGGTGATAGAGTTTTGTTTTATGGTTGATATCTAATCTCTTATTACATTGCTAGTCTCATGGATTGGCAACATGGTTTCTTCTTGATTTGATGGCACTCACTTTTCAAGATGGAGAGCTCATATGTGGGATGCATTGGTTCATGCAGGGTTACAAATGTATGTGCATAGATATGCATTAAAGCCTCGTGACATACCCGACCATGTATAGAAGGATATAGATGCATAGTCTAGCTCCACTAGTTGCATCTTGTGGATCCTAAATATGAGTGTGTGATGCATGAGGAGACGAGTGGTGTATTGTGGAAAAGACTACATGATATGTGTGTGAGTCCATTGACTCATGTGAGACATAGATCATGTCAACAACTTTGATGTTTGCCCTATGGCTATGAGGGCCATAATTGATGATGTTGATTTAGGTAGATATGATTACAATGTCAAATACATGCATGTGATTTAGGTTAGGTAGTGCTTTCAGGAGAGCCTATGCCAGTAGATTATGCTAGTGATAATAACATCATATTCTCCTATGGTTCATCCCAAGATTCCTCTTGTTCACTGGATAGCACGTATATGATTTGGTTGATTGATGCAGTAATCAATTTTCATGTTGCTCCATAGTTTGAGTGATTTTGTTGTTTTTTAGGCAAGAATCATGGATGAGTACACATCCTTGATAGTATGATATATGACATTGATTGTACAAGAGATGTATGCCTTATACTACCTAGTGGAGCACCATTTACACTCATACATATATGTTATGTGCCTTCATTCCTTATGAACTTGATATCATTTGATCAATTGCAAGCAGTTGTCATATGTCACTTGATAAGCACCATTTTCAATTATAATTGGAATAACTCATGCTTGTGAGAGATTTCAAGGTTAGGCACAAGTATCCATAACAAGTACTCCATGTGAGAGACAATCTCATCTCAATGGGAGTTCAACCATATGTGAGGTTTGAGAACCGTCTAGACTTTTTATGTACATTATTGTAAAAGTCCTAAAGCATTTTTCATATATGTTACCACTTATGGTCACATTGACCCTTAAGTAAGAGATTCATGGGTATATAAGGTTCATGTTGTTATACATATATCTTTTATAGATCAATGCTTCATATGGTCATTATGTCAGTCTCGAGGTTCCCATGCATGTGAGCACATCCCTACTTCTCTCTTAATCTCCCTTTATCTCCTTCTATCTCTTCTTGATTAACCACCAAAGGTCTTCCAAATTTGTCCATGAGTACAATAAAGCATCTTGAGATGGATGGTCATATTCAAAGAATGGAAGGCATACTGAGAGCATATGTGTCTCCAAAACAAATAGAGTAGGATAATTATCTTCCACTTGTAGATTTTTCTTACAACAATGCTAGAAATGCTCCAACTAAGTTTAGTCCTCTCATGTTGATGTATGGGTTCCAACCAAAAGCCCCGTATAGCATTGGTCTTTAACACAAAGCATCAACGTAGCTCATGTATTTTAAGAGGAAATGAACTTCAAGTTGAATTTTTCATTAGATAATTTAGAGAAAACCTAGGATCCATCAAGAGCATATGTCATGGCTAAGCAGCGGGATGTTTCCTTTCAAGTCACAGATCTAGTGTATCTCCATGTCCCAAAAAAGTTTGATACCCTTAAGAGTGGACCCTATCCTAGAACCTCCCTTAGATTTTGTGAGCCCTTCAAGGTACTTAGAAAGGTTGGAACAATGAATTATTGGCTTCAACTTCTAGAGGATATTGATAACATCCAATTTTCCATGTTAGTCAACTTAAGAAAGAAAGATTTTTTTGATAACTTAATTTCTTTAGATACCATAATCCAATCTCTCTTAGTTAAATCTATTGCCTATGAACTTGAGAGGGTGATTTGCACTTGTGAAAAGCATACTAAAGATCAATTTCATGCCAAGTGCCTAATAAAATGGAAAGATGGAACAATGAAAAGTTTCACATGGGAAAGTGTTAGTTCCCTCTTTTAAGGTGTGAAGAGGTATAAATGACAACCATCTTGCATTGAATGAGTGTTTATTGCCTTCATAAATGAACTCCCTGATGTCTTCTCTTGAGGATAGAGGTCTATCCATGAGTGATACAATTTCCCTCATGCATCCATATAAGAAAAAGAGTAGGTTTGGGAGCTCAATCCAAATAGCAGAGTGGCTTTGACCTTTTTGGTCCAAACTCAAGAAACCATTTAAAAAGGCTTATGGTAGTTATCCAAACTTACAAGCTACCAATTTGCAAAGCTTGGAAGTCCATATCATCATTTTTTAAGACAAGAGCATATGATTAGCTAGCAAGAACTGGCACTTGCTAACTACCAAGCTGCGAGGGAACCACTCCTTATGAAACCATTGTAGCAAGGACTTCAAAGGGGGCTTAGGACCAAACAACTGACTGATGAGACATGTGCTCTTTAGCTCTTCCTGCTTCACCAAAATATCCTCCCTTCGAATAATATAGTATCCACACATGTGACAAGGTTACCAAATTCGCATTCCATTGAAGAATCTAAGGCTTTTCCAAATTGGATTTCTCCTTTGTGCAGTAGACAAAGGAATATGTGATTGCCATTAGTGCTACAGAAATTTTGCAAACTTCTAGGTCATATTGTAGTTTTAAAAATGTGAACTAACATAATTCTAGGTTGCTGAGGGTTTGCATTCAATGTATCATCCTAAGAATTTGATGATCTTTGAGCCATAATTGTCTGTGTAGCAGTGGAAAACTTACATATTGATAGTTTAGTGGGAGCCTTGACTATGTGCATGTAGGGTATCTTGAGGGTGAGAATTACTGGTTTGTTGATTGATGATCTAGAGAGGTTGCTTGGGTGTTGAGAGATTCAAAGTAGCAAAGGGACAATTGTTGCACAGGATAGGTTTGTATTGTTTTGGTGATTATGAGGTTATGAATACAAATTGGATGGGCTTTGGACTCCACACAACATGGGGGGTATGCGCTAAACTATTGAATCTGCATGGTGAGTGCATGGCATCAATATTCTACATGTGCATGTGTGGTCATATGATGAGAATGTGAGGGTGGGAGCTTATCTCGACATTGATTGCACTTGATCCAATATTTTTAATGATGAGAATGGTGGGAAAGTGGCATAATAATATGCTTTTGGGATAAACCACGTATGCAAGATGGGTTTCTTTTTCAAAAAAATTTATGCAATGATATATGAAAGTGCTTGAAGAAAAGAAGATGAAAGAAATCTGTTGCCTTGAGTTATGAAGTTAATTTCAGTTATCCAGCATAGAACCTACCCTTTATGACTTGAAAGTTTTGAATGACCTTATAAGCTTCAATTTAGCGCAACAAAACACCTTGTGTTCTTTATAACATCACTAAGAACAAGGTGGTGCAAAACAGGCTACATGCACATGAGGCAACTATGAAATACTTTCTAATTATGGACAAAAAGTGCTACTTAAAATGCTCACTAATCACAACCTGTTTACAATTGACAAAATTCCTCTTAAAGGATGATGCCTTATATAGTTAAGAATCTATTATGCATTAGAGTACAATCAATTAATAAGGCATGCTTTAATTATGAGCTTAACATCCATAGAAGGTCATCCAACTTTTTAGGGAATAGCAGTAACACCTTGAGAGAGAAAATGAACTCTATCTCACTATAGAAGAATCCAAATAATGAAAGCTTTTATAAACTAAAAGTCAGTAGTTCTTAATCTTGATCATTGGACTCCTGTTTTGAGAGAACTAAGCTCTGCAAGTCTAGTAACTTTCAAGAAGATGATGTAGAGAAAGGGGCAGTGAGCAAGAATAAAATAAACTTGATTGTATTCTCTATATTCTCTGAGTACAAGTGTGTAGAGTGATTATATACATGCATAGATGTCTCGCTGTGATATTCCACTACTCTTGCCATGTGGGAATTAGTTTTTGTGGCATATACTCTTTTCCTATAATCTAGGAAATGAGGTATCAAATTCAAAAATTGATTGAAGTGTTGGCGGGACAATTCAACCACTTGACTCATGGCCTAAGGCTTCAAATTACATTCTTAATAAAGGAATCAATGCTATTTTACATAAGTATGTGCATATACAATGGCATATATAATTTGCCACATGAATAAATCTCATTCTAAGAAATAAACTTGATTGTCCTTGATGAGTCTTTTATCTTCAAGCATGTTGAAATCTTTTTTGTTCTAATAGCTCCCCCTCATGTTAAACATGCTTGATTCTTCAATCTATAAATCTTTGTATACCTTTAATAGCTTTGGATCTACAAAGCTTTACTCCCTCTACAGCCTTTGTCATCATATCTGCCACTTGTTTGTCTGTTGGAACAAATGACACATCAATCTCTTTTGATAAGAATTTCTCTCTAATAAAGTAATAATGAGCTTATATATGTTTTGTTCTTGCATGGTATATAGAGTTAGCTTCAAGATGCATTGAGCTCAAGTTGTCTCCAAAAATTTGAGGTTTGGAGCTCACAATTCATAAATATGCATACAATCCTCTTAGACATATTGCTTCTTTTGTGGCTATTATCAAGGCTCTCTACTCAGCTTCAATAGAGGAGAGTGCTATTGTAGGTTGTTTCTTAGAATGCGAGGAAACAATTTCTAATCTTGAAAATTCTAGAAATCTTGATGTACTTCTCCTATCATCCTTGGATCCTACTCAATCTACATCTGAATATGGTTTGAGATCCAAATCAGATGTATAAGAATAGAATATACCTTCATTGATAGTTCCTTTAAGGTACTTGAGTACCCTTTTTGTTGCATACATGTGTGGCCTTCTTGCTGAGTGCATAGATTGACTAAGTATTCCAATGGTATAGGATATATCTACCCTTTCATGTGTAGCACATATTAGACTACCCATAAGGCTTTGATATTCTTTCACATCTTCTATGTCTTCTCCTTCAAATCTAATTCAATAATAGTAGTAGCGTATGTCTCTATATTAATTAATGCATAAGTATTTCTATTCGTTTTCCATACTAAACCAAACGTTATCATGATCTACATATTGTGAGATATTCTTTGTGCAATATATATATATATATATATATATATATATATATATATATATATATATATATATATATATATATATATATATATATATATATATGTGTGTGTGTGTGTGTGTGTGTGTGTGTGTGGATCTATTTGAGGTTACTTTATCCATTATACGTGGGGGATATATGTTTGTTCCTTGGGTTTCTTCCTTGGGTCTTATAGCATTCTAGAGATGTTGAAACGTTCTCTTCTTTTCAGCCTTACACCTATTTGGCAATCCCATTGATGCATTATGTATGGCTGACCAAGGAAAGTTAGATTTACCATCATGATATAGTTGAGATATTGGTTTACAGAGAAGGTTCATTAGAGAATATTTATTTATAACTCTTATAGTTAAGGTTCACCAAAATATTGGGAATTTGCATGAACAACATCTATCAATACAGAGGACAAGGACAATAAGGCTGACTCATTGGAAGGAAAACTAACAAGGGGACTGATGCAAAGAACAATCTCCAGAGTCAAATAAGCAAGGAGAATCCATGGATATCCTCTAACACATGTTCCATTCCTTCATGGGAGTCCACATGCTTCACTCCTCACCGCAATCATGAAGACACCTACAATTTTCAGAGGAAGAACCACAGCAAAGTGTAAGCATTCAATTTGGTCCATTAAATTTTGCAATGTACATGGGAAATATGGATCAACCTCTACCATCACCACCTTGACCCCAACCTCCCATGAGACCCCCTGTGGGAGCATCTAAATTTAACATTAAGTGATTGTAGGATGTTGATAGGCACATAAGTAAGCTTGGGACTCGGTGATTAGCTAGCGGTTTTGATAACATGCATGGAGATCAGATAAAAAAAGAGCACTTTGCAGCCACCTTGTAGGTAAAGGCCATGAAGTTGTTCATGTAGTACAACATGGCCATATTTTCAAATTATGATATCTTAAAGACAACTTCTTAGCACAATTTAGGGTAGAGAAGACACATAAGGATGTATTAAAGAAATTTAGGAAAATGAAGCAAAAGAATCTTTGCATTGATGACTATGCACAATAGTTTCATAACCTATGAAATAGGCTAGCAATGACTCAACACAACAGAACCAAGACAAGGCAATTGAAATGAGCAAACATCAATTGTAGTGTGACTATAGTATGTGCACTGCAATGAAACAACACTAGAGACAAGAAGAAGATTTGCAAGTACTACCACTGACAAGGGCATGAGCAACCGAATTCGAAGATAGACATTAAGATGAAGGATAAGGAGAGACCTTGGATTGGATAGCCCAAGAAGTAGTTAGAATGTTGACAAGGGCATGAGCAACCGAATTCAAAGATAGACATTAAGATGAAGGGCAAGGAGAGACCTTGGATTGGATAGCCCAAGAAGTAGTTAGAATGTAGATTTTGGATAAACTGGAGTCTCAACAAGAGTTTAGTCAACAATCTTGGTTTGCAAACATGGAACAATCACAAAAGCGGGTAGTATAGGACTCCCAAAAAGATAGGATATCGGGAGAAGATGCTAAGGCGATCAAGCAATCAATATAGGAGGTGTGGTCAAAACTCCCCCATGCATTATTTGAAGCATTAATGGATGCATTGTTATCAATTTGGGTGGGACAAATTCTCAGGATAGTCTCGACATTTCTTTTTTAAATGGAGGTTTGGCGGAGGCTTACCTCCCCGGGCATTAACGTTAAAATTGTAAGTGTACAAGGAAGGGCATAGTACACATGGGACCCCCTTATCCCACAAGAATAGGGGTTTACATAGCTGGGTTAAATTGCGGTCACAACTACCACAAGGTAGAATAAGTCCTGGCACATCAGCCACATGATACATCATTCCAATGTCATACATGTCCCTCACATGCTGTCGACAAGGGTTGAACCCTCCCCCCCACCTCAAGAGACGAGCAGCCTAACCACCTGAAAAATGACTCAATCTGGTTTTCGATCATGGGCATCAGAGGCATGGCTTCCTGGAACCTCCAAAAGAGTCTCGAAATTTGTTTCTTAGTTTATTAGGAAACTTAGGAAGAAACTTTGCAAAAGGATTGTGTATAGGACTAGGCAACATGCTCAAGAAATTTTCATCCAAAAGAATCACTGCCAATGGATGTCGATTATAAAGTACTAGTTGTGCATTTTAAAAACACCTTCGTCACAAAGAGTCCTCATTGATGGAAGATCGGGCATAAATATCTTGCCAAAAACATACGCAAGTAGTTGGGGGCAGTCAACTCAAAAGTGCTCCATTTATGGTCAAAATGGTAGACCAATGAGAAGTCCAATTGCTTGAAATTTTCCACAATCAAGTCATCAAAATTTCTAGACTAAAATTTAAGGTTAATTTTTTTTATACTACAACTGGAGAATAGCGATTCTACTTACCCTATGATTTTGGCTACAGCATGGCTATGTGAAGATATGATAGTGATCAAGCAAGGGAAAAAGAAAATGCCATTAAAACAACGCAGAGACAATATGTGTTACCTGTAGTGTGTCAATCACTAGAAAAAGCTGTTAACATGAGCTCAAAAATTAAGGATGACGAACTTTTTTTAGGAATAATGCCACAATAGTACCAGTGTTTGAAGTGAACTTATTTCAAATAGCAATGGAAATGCCAGTGTTTGACGTGAACTTATTTCAAATAGCAATGGAAATGCAACAACAGCCAGAAACAATGTAGTATGCATAACAATGGGAGAAGACTACATAGTAGGATGGCATGTAGTCAGTATATGAGTTGGAGCATTTTACCATTGGACCAAGCTACCGAATGAGCAAAAACGTTCATGTGGAACCATATCAATGGGAAGATCTTAACTTAGGAACACCAAAAAATCAAAATTTTATTTGGATCTCATCACACTTGGATGGGGAATTTAAGATCAATTATGGTTACTATTCATGTAGTATATGGATGTATTTGCATGGTCGTACATAGATCTAAAAGCCGTTAGCCCAACACTATGTCAACATCACATTAATTTGAAAAAGGATGTTGTTCCGATAGAATAATAACATTATCATATGAACCCAAATCAAATGTAGTGCATGTGTGTTTGATATATATGCATGTGTCTATGCATGTGAAAGGTAATAAGTATATGTATGTATGTATGTATGTATGTATGTATGTATGTATGTATGTATGTATGTATGTATGTATGTATGTATGTATGTATGTATGTATGTATGTATGTATGTATGTATGTATGTATGTATGTATGTATGTATGTATATATATATATATATATATATATATATATATATATATATATATATATATATATATATATATATATATAGTGAAGAGATGGATTGATATGTTCCTGAAGATGAAGTGGTGCTGCAAAATCCTTGCACTACGCCAGCCAAATAAACTCTAGAGAAGTGTTGTGGGCCCTTTTATCTTGTCAATGAGTATATTTGAGACCCTATGTACCTCGGAAGATCACTTGCAAAAAGTTGAATCAAGACAGACAAGTTTGACTAAAAGTCAACTAGCTAAGACCTTCTATTTTTGAACTATCACACTCAATGCTTTACTCAGTGTTTTACTCAGTGTTTTACTTAGTATTCCTTCTCTCTTCAAAATTGGCTAGAGATATTTTAGAGAAGTCTGACTAGGAAGCAAACCAACCTATTACAAGTTATTTCACTGAAAATGATGAACCATATGATGAGAAATGAATTTAGCAAATCACCTATGTCAACCCGACTTTTCAGGAAGCAGTAGACATTTATACACAGTCAAGCTTAAATGCTCATTGCTCACAGCTTACAAAACCAATTGAGATGAAACTCTCGAAAATGATAGTATACTTAGAGAACTACCAAGTTAAAGCTCTGAAAAAGATGAACCATGCTCAAAGAAATCTGCTTTGCAAGATGACTGAAAACTGAGAGATTGTGACACAGAACAGTTCATACAAATAGACTTGACAACATGGAAATAAATGATCATGAAATCAATTCTATATTAAGTGAATAGTACAATGAATTATTGGTACATATCTGTGCTTTGCGATCACACACTGATCTTGCAATAAGCTCTGAAGATTGAGACTCACTCCTCGCGACTAAAAGATACATGTATATATAGTGAGAGTTGGAGCCAAATTTGAATTTGAATAGGATCTTTCCCTTATTTCTAGTGATAGATTCTAACTAACTCGGTTACGAATTCATGGAGTTTTCTTTGCCTAATCATCAAGTGGATTCAACCACTTTTGATTCCTCACTTTTACACCAAGTAAATGTTCAAGAAATTACAAGAGATAGTTCACAAGTGAACTCTTTAATCTTCATACATTGTCTTCTCTTTAAGGCTTCTTCTATGACTTTGTGTGACTCAAGACAATGTTGGAGTTAGACGTCTGTGGAAGCACGCGAACAGGACAAGCAAGTAGAAAGCTTGGAGCACAACACACAATATTGAATGTATTACTAGAGAATGTACAAAGATAAGTAGCCCATTAGGGCGATAGGCATATATACAAGCCGGGGGAAAAAACCTCTTAAAGAGGGAAAAAAGTGCCCCAGCGGACCTAGAGTGTTCACACACACATCACTACCTAACTATATCAACAAATCCCCCCTGGGAGTGATTCGGTGAACAAGTAGCTGGCACTCATGTATAAGGAAGTGCCAAGCTATGCGGAAATCACTCCACAAATGGAAGTAAACCCAAAGCTTTGCGAAAAGCTTCAAATTTCTCCCTAGGCAGAGCCTTCTTGAAAAGGTGTGCAATGTTCTCCTACGTGGGCACATATGCCAAGCTGATCTCCCCAGTAGAGAACCTCCCCCTCACATAATGATAATGCACCTCAATGTGCTTAGTGTGAGCATGGAACACAGGGTTCCTCGCAACTGCCAATGCGCTCTGACTGTCAGTGAAGATGGTGGTGGCAGAAGACTGAACAACACCCAAATCAACCATAAGGTGTATGAGCCACACACACTCAACAGTCACTGTGAAAGCTGCCCTATACTCAGTTATAGTCATGCTTGGATCCAAAGTTTGGATTCAAATTCAAACTTCTACCTAAAAGGTGAATCCTAAAGTATAGGATAGATACCCTCATCACTCAACTACTAATTGATTCATGATTTTAGAGCTTCCTAACTCCTTGTGGTTGTAATCCACTTTTACAAAGATGAACGTGAAGAATTTTTACAAGAGACTGATTATATGAAGCTTTGCATAAGTTATGCCAATAAATCAAGCATAAGATAATTAACCAAGTATGTGGGCTTGGATTTAATTGCACCAATAGAAAGATGGAGACATAGATGAAGAGTTCTACTTTGGAGTTTTTGTACATAATATATCCATATCTTCAAAAGTAGGTGTGATTCTCAAATTTGATAATTTATATACACCTTTTTGCCTTCTAATATGTTATATGTTATTTCTGGATTTCATTGGAGTTAGATCATTATAGACATCCTCCAAAATGAGGCATTGTTCATGAATTCCTTGCAATCATTGCAAGGAAAATATAAAGTGTAAGTTTTTACTCAATAAGAGTTATACAACATTGAAGCCTAAATATGATTCTAATCTCTATTTCTCTTATTTTCTTACATTGCTTCCTAAGGCATAAAGATTCAGTTAAATAAAATGTTCCCAAGTTAGCAAAAATTGATGAAACTAGACCTTTTATGTTTATGCAAGAGTTTGTGGCCTTACAAAAATACTCCACATCTTATGTATGGAGAACTTTAGCACATGCTTGGAGATTCACAAGGTCAAGATTTAGATATCCTAGCCTTGATATTCATCATTCAATGATGCCTAGATACACTGGGTAAGGGAGACGACAAAAAGCTGCATCATAAAGCATGCAATTTTTCCATATGATCCACATTTTCCACCCCCAATAAAGAGCTTCCTAAAAGGGTAAAGGAGTTGATACACCCAAATATAAGATAGAGAAAAGGAAGGTTCCACAAATTCACTCTCCTCTCAAGCATGAAAAGCCAAGAGAATTCATAAGACATGTGAAGAATAGAAGAATATTTCAAAGAAGATGGGACATCAAGCAAAGAAGACCTAGACTTCTCAGGGGCTTCTTTTTTGGTGCTCCATGCATACTTCCTTTGTAATTTCATACACATGTATACACGAATGCATACACACACATGCATACACATGAATAGATACACACATGCATAGATACACACATGTACACATGCATACCCACACATACATAAATACACCATGCATAGATACACATGCATATATCACACATGCATACACATACATACATACACATCATGCATATACAAATATGATGGATGTTGCTAGAGAGCGCAAAGTGAAATTCACTCTCATAAAGAATCTTATGAGAGGCAAGGTTCCCCCTAACTCCTTAGGGGTTGTCATTCATGAGTATGCATACATGCCCAATGAGGAGTTAGATATACTATACACATGCTTACTGAGTGGCTAGACAAAAGTTCCTTTATCAACCAATTTGTTGGAGGACAATAGCCTTCCACACACATGTTTTTAACTATTTTAATTTGTTTCTTTTTAAGACAACTATACCACCTCCAGCTCATGAGAGCACAACAAAGGTACCAATGTACACATGCATAGCTAGCTTGGGGCTGGAGTGTGACATATCTCTAGATGGAAGCATAGTATAGTTCACACATGGTTTAGAGTTCAAGAGAAGAATGAGAGTGCTATGTGATTTTTACCTCAAATTTGTTCACTTAAAATGGGCACAAGTATACATTTCTCATAAAAATTGAAATATATTTTTTTAATGTTTTACTTATATTATGTTTTTTTGCACTAGATTGGATGAGGGAGACAAAAAATATATACTTAATTCATTGGAGACGGAATTTGGCACTTGCTTGTCTCACAAATGGTGCCTAAAAGTAAATGTAGATACTTATGTCACATCATCCTGACAATGCATGGTAAGAATAGAATGTATTTGTTACATGTATACATACATACACACACACACACACGCATATATATATATATATGTGTGTGTTTGTGTGTGTTTGAACAAGTCTATGACAAGCCTAAGTATTGGCTTGAGTCACACAGTCATAGAAGAAGCCTTACAGAGAAGACAATGTATGAAGATTAAAGAGTTCACTTGTGAACTATCTCTTGTAATTTCTTGAACATTTACTTGATGTAAAAGTGAGGAATCAAAAGTGGTTGAATCCACTTGATGATTAGGCAAAGAAAATTCCACGAATTCATAACTGAGTTAGTCAGAATCTATCACTAGAAATAAGGGAAAGTGATTTAGGTGAGCTCCTATTCAAATTCAAATTTGGATCCAACTCTCACTATATATACATGTATCTTCTAGTCATGAGGAGTAAGTCTCAATCTTCAAAGCTTATTGCAAGATCAATGTGTGATCTCAAAGCACACATATGCACCAGAAAGTCATTGTACTATTCACTCACTATAGAATTGATTTCATGATCATTTATTGCCATATTGTCAAGCCTATTTGTATGAATTTTTCTCTATCACAATCTCTCAATTTTCAATCATCTTGCAAAGCAGATTTCTCTAAGCATCGTTCATGTTTTTGAGATATTTAACTTGGTATTGGTAGATCTCTAAGTATATTATCATATTCCAGAGTTTCATCTCAATTGGATTTGTAACCTATGAGCAATGAGCATTTAATCTTGACTATGTATAAATGTCTACTGCTTCTTGAAAAGTCAGGTTGACATAGGTGATTTGCCAAATTCGTTTCTCATCATATGGTTCATCATTTTCAGTGAAATAACTTGTAATAGGTTGCTTTATTTTTGCTTCCTAATTAGACTTCTCTAAAAGATCTCTAGCCAATTTTGAACAAAGAAGGAATACTGAGTAAAACACTGACTGTCATAGTTCAAAAATAGAAGGTCTTAGCTAGTTGACTTTTAGTCAAACTTGTCTGTGTTGATTCAACTTTTTGTAAGTGATCTTCCAAGGTACATAGGGTCTCAAATATACTCATTGGCAAGCTAAAAAGGCCCACAACACTTCTCTGGAGTTTATTTGGCTGGTGTAGTGCAAGGATTTTGCAACACCACTTCATCGTCAAGAACATATCAATCCATCTCTTCATAGTGGTAGCAGAGCAAGTATGGCAGATGGATTTCCTTCATCAATTGGCAAATTGGGCAGAGGTAATTACTTTGCTTGGTCATTAAGGATGGAAGATTATCTCCAAGGAAGGAATCTATATGGTTATGTGGCTGGAGATGAAGTTATGCCTACATTCAAAAACAAGAGTCAACCAACACATGAAGAGAAGGAGAGACTAAGTACATGGTGTTCCAAAGATGCATTAGCAAGGTCTTATCTTATATACTCTATCTCTAAAATTTTGTTACCTCACATTAGAGGTTGTAAAACATCTCAGGAAGTGTGGGATGCACTTGAAGCCTTCTTCTCTTCAAGTACTAAAGCTATTCCATTCAACTTTTTGAGATACAATCAATTTTCTGCATCAAGGTATTTTAGTCACCGGCCATGGCTGAAAGCAGTGATGTATTTCGTATGTTGGCTGTTGAGGATAAGTTGGATGGTACCAACTACCCGTTGTGGGCTTATTGATGCGGCATGTATTGGTTGCAAAAGGACCGTGGAACATTGTGCAAGGTGTTGAAAAACATCCTATCACACTTGCAACTATTACAACTGCAGGTACTGAAGTTGATGTAGAAGGTGTCAAAGATGATGATATTATGCATATTCCTATTCGTGCTGTGATTTCTATTGCACCTACTATAGAGCATATTCGTTTGGATGGCAGAGATGCTCAGTCACATGCATTGATAGCTTTGTCTTTCAAACGTGCCATTATTCCTCACATTCACTCTTGCAGAATAGCTAAGGATGCTTGGGGATACACTTACCACATTGTACCAAGCTAGGAATGAGGCTTGTGTTGCTTACCTCCGAAAAAAGTTGGAGAGTGAGCACATGAATGAAGGTGATTCTATGGACAATTTTCTAATGAAGATCAAAGACTTGAAGGAACAATTGATTTTTGTTGATGAGGTTATACCAGATAGCTCACTTGTGCAGACTCTTCTAAATGGTCTTCCTGATTCATATCAGAGTTTTGCTTCTACTCTTTGGTTGATGATGAAAGGCAATCCAAATGCCTTGTCATTTGACGGGTTAGTCTCTGTTTTGTTGCAGAAGGATCAATCTAGGCAGAACAGGTCCATTATGTGTGTTGCAGATCAAGCTTTCTTGGCTAGTCAGAAGGGCAAAGGAAAACGGAGCTCTTCAACTAGTAAGAAAAAAATCTGCTAATTCTGCATAATCGAAGAGGGAAAACAAAGATGATAAGAAATCATAAAAGCAGAAAATTGTTTTGCAAGTAATGTAAAGGGAATGATCATATCATAAAGAACTGTCCAAAACTGGGTGCTAAAGAGGCAAAGAAGAAAGAGGTTGAAATGGTTGTTGCAGAGGCCTCTACACCAAAAACCGAGTCTGGTAATCTTATGCAGGAAGAAGAATGGGTGTTTTACTACTGTTTGCAGTTTTAACTCATCTTCTCATGAGCAGTGCATGTCTGCAGTAGACTCAGATGTTTGGTACTTTGATAGTGGGGCAACCAAACATATTACCTCCCAGCGCATTTTCTTCTCTTCACTCGAGCTTGCCCCTACAGGGAATACTATTACATGTGCCAACAACTCCTCTTATCTTGTTATGGGAGTTGGTAAGATCATTTTGACTACTGCTGATGGTAGTCCTTTCACTTTGTCAGATGCTTTGTTTGTGCCAGGGATCAAGAAAAATCTGTTACCAGTTTTTGCATTAGCCAAGATTGTCTTGGTCGTGAAATTTGTTGATGACAGATGTACAGCTCATGATCTGTCAAATGGCGACGTGATTATTGCTTTTGGCATTTTATGTCGTGGGCTATATAAGCTCATAGACTATGAAAGATCTGTAAATGATTTGGCATGTGCAGTACCTGATTCTCAGGCTATATCACATGCAAAGCTTTGGCATGCATGCTTTGGTCATCTAAATTTTGCTAGTTTGCTACGCCAGCAGAAATCTAAAATGGTGTCCTCTTTGCCCAAACTTGAGGCACCCGGAAAACATGTTTGCGAAGGGTGTATTTTGGACAAAATGCAGTGTTCGTCCTTTCTAAAAGGTGGTTCAGTTTGGGCTACTCAGAAATTGCAGCTTGTACATAGTGATGTATGTGGTCCTATTCAGATACCTTCTTTTGGAAATTATCTTTACTTCGTGACTTTCATTGATGGTTTTCCAAGCATGCATGGGTATATCCATTGAAGGTAAAGTCCAAAGTGTTCATGTGCTTCAAACAGTTTTTGGTTTTGGCTGAAAATCTGTCAGCATGTAAAATGGGCACCCTCCGTTCTAATCGAGGGGGGGAATATATGTCTTCTGATTTTAATGCATTTCTAGCTGAACGTGGGATAAAACACCAGTGTACACTGTTGTATACACCTCAACAAAATGGAGTTGCTGAACAAAAGAACATGTCACTCATGGAGATGGCAAGGTGTATGGTCAAGAGTTAGGCTTTACCACATAGTTTTTGGCTTGAGGCTGTCATGTGTGCAACATATGTACTTAACAGGTGTCCCACCAAAGTGCTGCAGTCTATCACTCCGTATGAGGCTTGGCATGATCGCAAGCCATCTGTTGCACATCTGTGTGTTTTGGTTGTTTGGCATATGCATTAGTGCTTGAACAACATCACAGAAAATTGGATGATAAAGCAATAAAATGTATTTTTGTTGGGTACATTTCTGAAAGTACAAGGCTATGGTCTATATCATCCACAGACTAAATGCATTTTGGTTAGCCATGATGTTGTTTTTGTGGAAGATGTTATTCAGCTATTGCTTTCATGTACTAAGGAGACATTTGTTAGCTCCAAAGGCATGTATGATACTTTGTTGCCTCTTTTTACAGGTGGACACTCTAGTGCTGGTCCTAATGAGGCAACTTCTCAACCTTTGCAGGTTTCATGTGATGATGCAGATCATTCCATTTCTGATGCAGATTTACATGATGCACTTGTTGATGAGAGAGCCGATATTGAGCAAGCAAAAACTATGCCAAAATGGTTGGTGCAAACTTTGCATGATAGCAAATTAGATGCACCTCTGTCATATCGTACTCGTTCAGGCTCTCATAGTGCCTCATTTGCATCAGATTGCTATGCTATGGCTGCATCTAGTCTCTGTGATGAGAATGAGCCTGTTTCGTTTGATTAAGCACAAAATTTAGAAAATTGGATGGCTGTTATGCAATCAGAATATGATGCTATAATGAAGAATGGTACTTGGCATTTATGTGACTTGCCTCCTGGCAAGAAGGCCATTGGGACTAAGTGGGTCTACAAGTTGAAGCATAAGTGTGATGGTACAGTTGACGGGTATAAGGCTAGGCTTGTTGCAAAGGGTTATGCGCAGGAAAGAGGCATTGATTTTGATGAGACCTTTGCACCTACTTGTTGAATGACTATTGTTCATAGCATCTGTGCACTTGTAGCTCATCATGGTTGGAATGTACATCAATTGGATATCAAAACAACATTTCTGAATGGCAACTTGCATGAAGAAGTGTATGTTTTTTAGCCCCATGGCTTTGTCCAAAAAGGGCATGAAAACTAAGTGTGCAGGTTAAAGAAGGCATTATATGGTTTAAAGCAAGCACCACGTGCTTGGTATGAGAAAATACATGCCTATCTGATCGCACATGGTTTTTAGAATAGTCCAAGTGAAAGCACCTTATATGTTAAGCGTGCTAATGATGTACTTCTGATCATTGTGGTTTATGTTGATGACATGCTACTCATTGGCCCTCATGAGAGGCTTATTGCTGATTTTAAGGCTGATTTGCATGCCTCATTTGAGATTTTTGATTCGGGGCATTTGCATCACTATTTGGGCATTCAGTTTATGCACGTTGATGGTGGAATGGCTTTGTGTCAAACGAAGTACATTGACACATTATTGTAGCATTTTGGCCTATTGCCACTCCTATGGAGACAGGTTTATGATTGAGTCTTCAGGATGCTAGAGATGCATTTGATGTTGTTCTCTATCAGCAGGCTGTTGGATGCTTGATTTACTTATGCATTACTCAGCCAGATATTCAGTTTGTTGTCTCACAGTTGAGCAGGTTTATGCATTGCCCAGGTGTCAAGCATTGGCAGGCGGTTAAGCGCATCTTTTGCTACTTGAGTGGTACTCGGTTACTTGGGTTGTTTTATCCCAAGGGGGGATCCCTACTGCCATATTTGCATGCTTTTTCTAACTTTGATTGGGCTAGTTGCTATGGCACTTGTCCACTAGTGGTTTTCACTTCATGCTTGGTAGCTCATGTATATCTTGGTTGAGCAAGAAGCAGCTTACTGTGGCCACTTCTAGTTGTGAGCCAAAAGACCTGCATGTATCTCGATCTTCAGAGATCATCTTGAAGGGCATTCATTGTGAAGTGAGATGTCATCTCATAGCTCATTCACTTCTCACACATTGAGCAATGTATCATTGCCAATGACATTGTATTTGTACATGTTTTAATACATATATGATCATTACATGCTCCGTTTACTTCTCTATATAACTCCATCAAAACAGTGATATTCTCAGAGCTTGTTCTCAGTGTGTAGTTAATCATTTGCCATGATTTAAATCATGTTGGACTCAAACTATTGTTTATTCTATGCCTACAAAGTTTCATTAGCATTGCTTCTTGGGATCGTGATATATTAATATAGCATTGCTTCTTGGGATCGTGATATATTAATATATTATATTAATTTGTGATATATTAATATATTACAAATTAATATAATGCGTAGTCCACCATTTCTTAATAAATCACTCATGATTTATAGCTTAGTAAGTTAGTTAGAGTTCCCCAAAAGGAATTAAATCAATTGCTGTTGTGCTCAGAGAATTGTTCAAAACACTGAACATGTGTAAGAACAAAAATAGCAAGTTTTTCTTCTTGGATCAACTTCCTATCTATCTGTTTTGATCCATCAAATAGTGGATCATCTGTGAAGCAACATATATGATTATTTGTGTTCATTAGCAAGCTAAACAGGCCCACTACACTCTCTAGCCATCATTCTTAGCAGGTGTGAAGTAGGATCTAGCTACACTACTTCATCTCTTGTGACTATCCACCATCTCTTCCAACAGTGGTATCACGGCAACAACAATCAAGATGGGAGATGGATTTCCATTCCTCATTAACAAGTTGGATAGGAACAACTACTAAGCATGGTCACTTAGGATGCAAGCCTACCTTTAAGGGACAAGTCTATATGGATACATCTCAGGATATGAAGAGATGCCAATCCTCAGGAGCAAGCAACAACCTACAAGGGAAGAGAAACAAAGGTTGACCACATGGTGTGCAAAGGATGCTCTTTCATGGTCATATCTACTAAAGTCAATCTCTGTTTTCTTGTTGCCACATGTTGGGAATTTCAAGACCTCCCAAGAGACTTGGGAAGTACTCTCATCATATTTCTCCTCAAATACAAGAGCTAGGAAGAATCAGTTATGGATGGAATTTACAACTCTAAAGAAACAACCAAAGCAAGGAGTGGTTGATTATGTAACCAAGACAAAAGATGTGGTTGACCAGCTTGCAAGCATTGGAGAGGAAATAGAAGAAGAACACATAGTGAGGAAGATCATTAATGGAATCAAGGCTGATGACAAGTGGGAGTCCTTCACCACAACAATGGACCTCTACATGGATATGCAAATACCTGACCTCAACACCTTGATGGGGCAACTCTTCACCCATGAGACAAAGCTCAACAAGAATGGTGGCAACTCTAGAGGTAACCAATCTTCTGCCCTTTATAAAAATAAGAATAAATGTAAGGATAAAGGTAAGAGCAAGAAGCATGAAGAAGAGGCTAGTACATCTAATATGGCACAAAAGGCTAGGACACATAGGAGAACGAACTTCTTTGAAGCAAATGTGTAGGGATCAAAGTGTGCTTGGCATTCCCAATGTGACCAAGCAACATATGATATACAAATGTGGAGCATGCCAATTTGGCAAAGCTCACACGCAACCATTCAACATGAAAGGATACATTCATGAAGACTGTTTGGAGCTTCTAGAGACTGATGTGTGGGGTCCTAGCAAAGTTCCATCCATCTCAGGTTCAAGGTACTATGTCTCATTTATTGATGATTGCAGTAGATGGAAAATCCTTTATTTCATGAAGCATAAGGATGAAGTATTTACATGTTTCAACAAGTACTTTGCACTAGTTGAAAACCAAACAGGAAGGATCTTGAAGAGGATCAGATCTGATGGAGGTTGTCAGTATTTTTCACATGAATTTGATTCATTTCTAGAAGACAGAGGCATAAAGAGGTAAGTAACAATAAGATACACTCCTGAATTGAATGGAGTGGCAAAGAAAAGGAATAGGTTAATTGTTGAAGCTGCTAGGTCTATGTTAAATGAGAAGAAGTTACCTAATTACCTATGGGTAGAGGCTGTTTCCACAGCCACCTACTTGGTCAACATGCTTCCATCCAAATCATTGGATGGTATGACACCCTATGAAGCCAGGAATGATAGGAGATCCTCATTGGACAATTGCAAAATATTTGGGTGCATTGCTTATGCACATATCCCCTCACAAATCACAGGAAAACTTGACCCTAAAGCTGAGAAATGTATATTCATTGGGTATGACCAGAACCAAAAGGGGTATAGGCTGTACAATCCCACTAACAAAGCATTTATAGTTAGTAGAGATGTAGTGTTTGATGAAAAAAAAATCATCGTTTGAAGATGATTGTAGGAAAGTCAAGTTACCATATGATTTTGAAAATGATTTTCCAGCCCTCACTCAAGAAGATCAACACTTAGCAGAAAATATCAACTCAGAGGATGAAGAACAGATTGACTTCAAGGATTGGAAGTCAAGAGGCAAGATCAAACTCAAGCAATTAGAAGACATACCAGAGTCTTCAAATCAAGCACTAAGAAGATCACAAAGAGAAAGCAAGAAGCCCATAAGGTATGGATATGATACATCTTTAGTCACTAAGCACATTGTGTATATCACTAAAGACTCTATGACAAAAGAGCCTTCTTCATTTGAAGATGCTAGGAAGAAGAAAGAATGGAGAGAAGCTATGCAAGAAGAAGTGGAAGCAGTATAGGAAAATCATACTTGGGATCTAGTTCTCAAGAAGCCATGCATGAAGGTGATTGGATCCAAGTGGATATACAAAATCAAAAAGAACTCAGATGGCTCTGTAAACAGGTACAAGACAAGGTTAGTGGCAAAAGGATTTGCAAAAACCCATGGAGTGGACTATGAAGAAACGTTTTCACGTTTGGAAAAGATGCCAACAATCAGGGTCTTGGTAAGTGTTGTTGCTTCTAAAAATTGGAAACTATATCAGTTAGATGTCCCGAATGCATTCTTAAATGGATGGATATCAGAAAAAGTGTATATGGCGCAACCACCATGTTTTGAAGATGAAGATAAAATAGGTTATGCGTGCAAGCTAAAGAAGGCACTCTATGGTCTCAAGCGAACTCCTAGAGCTTGGAGCTATAGACTTGTTACTTATTTGCAGGACCAGGGCTTTGTGGCTAGCAAGGAAGATCCTTCTTATTTTGTTAAGAAGAACAAATCAGAAGTTATCTACTTCTATGTCTATGTGGATGACATCATTATTATAGGGAATGATGCTAATGGCATCAAGCAGATCAAGGCCTAATTAATGAAGGAATTTAAAATCAGTGATCTTGGTTAATTAACCTACTTTCTTGGCTTAGAGCTTGTGTATACAGATTTTGGTATATTTATCACTCAAAGGAAGTACATACATGATATGTTGGTAAAACTTAAGATGGAGAACACTAAAATTGCAGGTACTCCTATGGAACTCAACCACAAACTGAGTTCACATGAAGGAGAACTACTTGGTGATGTTACAGGCTATCATCAACCTTTGGGAAGTCTCAATTATGCCACTCTAACAAGAGTAGACATTGCCTATGGAGTGAGTACATTGAGTCAGTTTATGCATTCACCAAGGAAGACAGGTTCAAATTGATGATTGGTTTGCAGGAAATCAAGGAGCAATGAAGAGCAAGCATGTTAGGCTTGAGGGGGAGATATTGGTTCAATTAAACCCAAGCCTGCATACTTGGTTAATTAGCTTATGCTTGATTTATCGACATAACTTATGCAAAGCTTCATATGATCAGTTTCTTGTAAAAATTCTTCACATTCATCTTTGTAAAAGTGGATTACACCCACGAGGAGTTAGGAAGCTCTAAAATCACCAATCAATTAGTAGTTGAGTGATTAGGGAATCTATCCTACATTTAGGATTCACCTTTTAGGTAGAAGATTGAATTTGAATTTAAACTTTGGCTCCAAGCATGACTATAAAAAGAGGATCAAAAGACCAGTGTGTATCTTGAGCTTCAGAGATCATCTTGAAGGACATTCATTGTCAAGTGAGATGTCATCTCATAGCTCATTCACCTCTCACACATTGAGCAATGTATCATTGCCAATGACATTGTATTTGCACATGTTTTAATACATATATGATCATTACACTCAAATGGGGGGTTTGGGTTTTTTTTTACCCCCCATTTTTGCATTGTATGGTCATTCCCATTATTTTCCTTAGATGCCCATAGGAAGAGTGAAATGGGCTTGATAGGGTTAAAGATAGGTCTTTTCCTTTGACATGCAGAGAAAGATACTTGAGTTAGCAATTCAAAATTGTATTCGAGAGTTTATCATTAAACTCCTTCAATAGCTTGTTGTCCTTTAATTTAGTTTCTATGAAATATTCTTCTTCCCATGGCATTGACACATCAACTACTATGTGTTGAGTTTCATTATTGAGTTCTTTGAATTTTTCTTTTAGTTTCTGATCATCTTGAATTAAATAATATTCCTTTGTCACATTTTCATGCTTTATTTTGCTCTAATCAACCTCCCCTAAGCACCTTATAGGGTACACGTGTGTAAAATCTTCAATTACAACTTATTGTTCCTCCTTTATCCTTGTTGGAGGAATATTTAATATATCAAAAAACTTTTGTTTGGAGATAGCTATAGGCTCAATTGCTTTGTTAAAATTGTATCTCAACGAGGAGATAATTACAAAGTCCTTTACCATGAGTGTGACTCTATGGAAGTGGGATGCACAAAGATAGGAAGCATTCATATAGTCAATAAATAAATCCTTAGATCCTTCTTCTTGTAGATAGAGGATGGCTCAATTGTTAGTGATTTAAAGAAAACAATCAAGGGAATTCTTTCAATCCTTCATACACTTTCACATGGGGATTCACATCAAGAAAACAGAGTTGATAAACTTTCCATTTAGAGTTTTTGAGCTTTTTTTATTTGACCTTTTGGAAATTGGTTCTTGCTCTTCAACTCAAACTCTTGTTATTCTTGCTCTTCACTTCCTCATTCTCATCCTTCTTTTTATTCCTCTCCAATTCATCATTTTGTTGCTATCACCCTCAAGAGAAACTAGAGGTTTGGATATAGTTTTCTTGTTGTCTGCTTTGTCCTTTGTCATTCTTGTAAATGATAATTGTATAAGGCCTAAACCAATAAGGAAAATATTATAGATGCTCCAAAATAACATAAACCTTACAATACTTAGACAGTTTTCCATGTGTAAATTTTTATAATAGCAAAATAAATCTACCACGCCAGACCTTTGCATTTACATATTCTACCCTTTCAAATGAACTATGCAAGACAATTGTAGGCACATAGCATATCTAGGTTGATTTGCGCACATAGAATCTTGATAGGAGCTTACTAACCATTTTTCTCTTCTACTAAACCCTCATGGCCAACATGACAACACGTCACAAAAAATGGGGGGTCACATTTAATCCGGCCACCCATATTCACGTCATGTGGTTGTGTTGGACATGAGGGTTTATTGGAAGATGAAATGGGTTAGTAAGCTCTCTGGATTCTATGTGCACAAATCAACCTTGTTTATGCTATTTTTTGTACACAAATCCCTCTTGAACCCCCTCAAGGCCAACATGACCACATGACACAAAAATAGGGGTTGGATCCCCTTTTCATGCCATATGGTCATGTTGCCTTGGATGGGTGCAGAATGATAAACAATTAAGTTTCGAGATTATGACTATTTCTCCCTCAGATAGACTTCTTTATTCCATACCCAAGATGGTGGTGATGCATTTGTCTTCCCTAATTCTATTGCCATCTTCAATACCTTTGTTGATTATCATGTCTTGGTTGAAGGGCCCAAGGAGTTTTTAACTAGAGGTTTTTCTACTTTTTTAAAGATGATTGAGGACCACATTTTCAACTTTAATGACATTGATTGCCTCCATCCAACTATGTTTGGAGGGAACCCATTGAATGGGGCAAAGATTACAAGAAAGTGTATAAAATTGTCTCCAATACCAGGAAGGCACTTGAATTGTCTGGTGCATGATGAGGCATGTCACTTGTTTCCTATTCACACATGTTTCCTCCTTTAGCTTAATCATGTTTTGTTTGATTTATTGAGGAGGAAAAAAGAGCTTTAGTGCTTAATCAATGCATTAACACCGTGAAGAATTTCGAGGCCTTAGAAGATGAAGAAGAAGAAATTTACTATGAATCTGAGTCAAAGCAAGTTGAAAATTTTGATGTGATAGTCATCAAAGTAGAGACCGTTGTCATTGAGCCTAATGAAGATGTGAAGGTCACAAAAAATTCCTTGATCTTTCCAATACATCCATTCTATCACATTGCAGGAAACAAAATCATTCCTTTGCATTCAATTTAGCTTTTTTTTTCAACATTAGAGGGGACTACTGCATTGGTACAAGTGTTGAATCATGTGATGTAGACAATTCCTTCATTGATATTGAAGAAGAAGAAAATGAGGAATTCCTACGTCTTGGCCTTAAGTTATCCAATGATAGCTTAAAAGACTCTTCCCAAACCCTCTCTATGTGTAGCAATAGGGTTATTGAAGAGAAACCCTCATTAAAAGATAAGGATTTTGAAGAATATCTTGTTGGGTTGGGGATAGGTCAGTTTGGGAGAGGCTACAAAACAATCATCATTGATAGAGAGAAATTAATTCAAGAACATGAAATGAAAAACGTTTGTGACTTGTCTTTATAATTTTTTTCTAGATTCATGTAAAATAAATTTTTGAATCCTCTTCTTGTTGATGGAGATTGAAATTCTTGATCAAGATAACCTTTTTGAGTAGATAAAAAAGGTCAAGATTGGGAGTTGAATCGGGGACATCCAAGGAATTTCAAGATCATGCTCTTATTCACTCCTCACCAAATCTCAACAATAATGTGTTTTGTGCTTCACATGGGCAGTATTTTGAAGATGCTACCTTTGCAATGTTTTGTATAAAAACTCTATCAAAATTCATGGGTTATCATCCCCTTATAGTAAATAGAAATTAGATTTTTTATTAGAAAGAGAAACTGGTTTTACAATGTTTAATTATGCACTAGGATTCCAAGCATCAAGATCAGGCTATTTTTTGTGCTATTTAAGTTATGCTCTTGCAACAGATGTAAATATAGAAAAAGGGTTACAAGAGGAAGGGTTTTCATAGGTAAAGAGGATTGTAATGATGAGGCTTGTAAAATAATCATGTTTACATGATTTACTTTACACTAGAGCCCCCAAAGCACAACATAACCACACATCACAAAGATGGGGGTTGGAGAAAATCAGATCCCCCATTTTTGCACCATGTGGTTGTGTTGGCCATGTGGTTCATTTGTGTAGAGTAATGGATTAAGTACTATGTATCTTGCTTCTTGATGATTAACTAGTCTCAAATGCATCCTTATATGGTTAAATGTATAGTGAAAGCCTTCACGGACAACATGAGCACACCGTGAAAATGGGAGTCAGTTATTTTTTTTTACCCCCCTTTTTCTCACTATGTGGTCATGTTAGCCATGGGGGTCATTTATGAGCCTTTTCATGAGGTCAAGTATTTCTTGACTATCCTATAGAAGCATGTCTCTCAATTTAAAAAGTACAACCTGACACATGACAACCATTCCATGGGGACATAAAAAGGTATATCTTCCATCTTTGGAAACTCAATTACAATTTTTTTCTTTATAAAGTTTTTTTGAGAATGTACATAGTAAACATCCACACAATCACTTTGATGTGTTAATATTTTGTAGTAAACATCCATCATTTTGATGCATGCATCTCTCCTTTCCTCATTGATTTTCTTGCTCCTCTTTGATCATTGCTTACAAGGAGTTGCTAAAGATTTCATTCTTTATAGTTATTCTCTATAACCAATCAAATAATTCTCTCAATGAATTTCTTTTTATATTTCCACCTTCTTTTCTTATACATATGAAGAAGCTATTTTTTTCTTGGTGATGAGACCTTTCCATCCCTTGTGCATTCCATGGAGGTCCACTTTGTGTAAAATAAGGACCATGAATATGTAGGATATGCTACAAAAAAATATGCATAAAACCAATACTTGATGGATGTACAATCATGAGTTTTGAGATGGATAAAAATATTGAATTACCATGTAATATGTGATGTCCTTCACCTCCAAAACATTTAGGATATATATTACAAGCCCAATAATTACTTTTTTGAAACCTTTCATATAGTAACCTATAATAACCAACCTATTGTCTCAAAATTTGGAAAAATTGATCAAGTCTTATCCAAACCTTTATTCTCTTCTTTTTGGCTTAATCTTGAGATTAGTAGTCACCTCATAGAGTTGTTTCCAAAAATCCTACATTACATTAACTTTTCTACCATCATTGTTACTTAGAAATTGTTGGAGATAGACGTCTGCAGAAGCACGCGAACAGCACAAGGAAGAAGAAGAAGCTTGGAGCACAAACACACAATACTGAATGTATTACTAGAGAATGTACAAAGATAAGTAGCCCATTAGGGCAATAGGCGTATATACAAGCCGGGGGAAAAAAACCTCCTAAAGAGGGAAAAAAGTGCCCCGGCGGTCCTAGAGTGTTCACACACATCACTACCTAAATATATCAACAAATCCCCCCTGGGAGTGATGCGGTGAACAAGGAGCTGGCACTCATGTATAAGGAAGTGCCAAGCTATGTGGAAATCACTCCACAAATAGAAGTAAGCCCAAAGCTTTGCGGAAAGCTTCAAACTTCTCCCTAGGCAGAGCCTTCGTGAAAAGGTCTGCAATGTTCTCCTGCGTGGGCACATATGCCAAGCTGATCTCCCCAGCAGAGAACCTCTCCCTGACATAGTGATAATGCACCTCAATGTGCTTAGTGCGAGCATGGAACACAGGGTTCCTCGCAACTGCCAATGCGCTCTGACTGTCAGTGAAGATGGTGGTGGCAGAAGACTGGCCAACACCCAAATCAGCCATAAGGCGTCTGAGCCACACACACTCAACAGTCGCTGTGAAAGCTACCCTATACTCAACCTCACAACTGGAAGTGGCCACAGTAGGCTGCTTCTTGCTCAACCAAGATATACATGAGCTACCAAGCATGAAGCAAAAACCACTCGTGGACACACGAGTGTCATAGCAACAAGCCCAATCTGAGTCAGAAAAAGCATGCAAATCTAGCGGTAGTGATCCCCCCTTGGGATAAAACAACCCAAGTAGCCGAGTACCACTCAAGTAGCGAAAGATGCGCTTAACCGCTTTCCAATGCGTGACTCCTAGGCAATGCATAAACCTGCTCATCTGTGAGACAGCAAACTGAATATCTGGCCGAGTAATGCATAAGTAAATCAAGCATCCAACAACCTGCTGATAGAGAACAGCATCAAATGCATCTCCAGCATCATGAAGACTCAATCGTAAACCTGTCTCCATAGGAGTGGCAATAGGCTTACAGTCTTCAAGGCCAAAACGCTGCAATAATGTGTCAATATATTTCGTTTGACACAAAGCCATTCCACCATCAACGTGCATAAACTGAATGCCCAAATAGTGATGCAAATGCCCCAAATCAGACATCTCAAATGAGGCATGCAAATCAGCCTTTAAATCAGCAATATGTGTCTCAATAGAACCAGTGAGCAGCATGTCATCAACATAGACAACAATGATCAGAAGCACATCATTAGCACGTTTAACATATAAGGTGCTTTCAGTTGGACTGTTCTCAAAACCATGTGCAATCAGATAGGCATGTATCTTCTCATACCAAGCACGTGGTGCTTGCTTTAAACCATATAATGCCTTCTTTAACCTGCAAACCTGGTTTTCATGCCCTTTTTGCACAAAGCCACGGGGCTGAAAAACATACACTTCTTCATGCAAGTCACCATTCAGAAATGCTGTTTTAATGTCCAACTGATGTACATTCCAACCATGATGGGCTGCAAGTGCACAAATGCTCCGAACAGTAGTCATACGGCATGTAGGTGCAAAGGTCTCATCAAAATCAATGACTCTTTCCTGTGCATAACCCTTTGCAACAAGCCTAGCCTTGTACCTGTCAACTGTACCATCAGGTTTACGCTTCAGCTTGTATACCCACTTAGTGCCAATGGCCTTCTTGCCAGGAGGCAAGTCACATAAAGACCATGTACCATTCTTCATTATGGCATCATATTCAGATTGCATAGCAGCCATCCAATTTTCTGAATTTTGTGCTTCATCAAAAGAAACAGGCTCATTCTCATCACAGAGACTAGATGCAGCCATAGCATAGCAATCTGATACAAAGGAGGCACTATGAGAGCCTGAACGAGTACGATATGACAAAGGTGCATCTAATTTGTTGTCATGCAAAGTCTGCACCAGCCATTTTGGCATAGTTTTTGCCTGCTCAATATCAGCTCTCTCATCAACAAGTGCATCATGTAAATCTGCATCAGAAATGGAATGATCTGCATCATCATATGAAACCTGCAAAGGCTGAGAAGTTGCCTCATTAGGACCAGCACTAGCATGTCCACCTGTAAAAAGAGGCATCAAAGTATCATACATGTCTTTGGAGCTAACAGATGTCTCCTTAGTACATGAAAGCAATGGCTGAATAGCATCTTCCACAAAGACAACATCACGGCTAACCAGAATGCGTTTAGTCTGTGGATGATACAAACGATAGCCTTTACTTTCAGAACTGTACCCAACAAAAATACATTTTACTGCCTTATCATCCAATTTTTTGCGATGTTGTTCAGGCACTAATGCATATGCCAAACAACCAAAAACACGCAGATGAGCAACAGATGGCTTGCGGTCATGCCAAGCCTCATATGGAGTGATAGACTGCAACGCTTTAGTGGGACACCTGTTCAATACATATGCTGCACACATGACAGCCTCAAGCCAGAAACTATGTGGTAAAGCCTGACTTTTGACCATGCACCTCGCCATCTCTATGAGTGACCTGTTCTTTCGTTCAGCAACTCCATTCTGTTGAGGTGTATACGGCACTGTACACTGGTGTTTTATCCCACGTTCAGCCAGAAATGCATTAAAATCTGAAGACATATATTCCCCCCCTCGATCAGAACGGAGGGTGCCCATTTTACATGCTGACAGATTTTCAACCAAAACCAAAAACTGTTTGAAGCACATGAACACTTCGGACTTTGCTTTGAGTGGATATACCCATGCATGCCTGGAAAAATCATCAATGAAAGTCACAAAGTAAAGGTAATTTCCAAAAGAGGGTGTCTGCATAGGACCACAGACATCACTATGTACAAGCTGCAATTTCTGCGTAGCCCGAACTGAACCATCGTTTGGAAAGGAAGAACGCTACATTTTGGCCAAAATACAGCCTTCACAAACATGTTTTCTAGGTGCCTCAAGTTTGGGCAAAGAGGACACCATTTCAGATTTCTGCAGGCGTAATAAACTAGCAAAATTCAGATGACCAAAGCGTGCATGCCAAAGCTTTGCATCTGACATAGCCTGAGAATCATGAATTGCACATGCCGAATCATTCACAGATCTTTCATAGTCTATGAGCTTATACAGCCCACGACATAAAATGCCAGAAGCAATAATCACATCGCCACTTGAGAGATCATGGATTGTACACCTGTCATCAACGAATTTCACAACCAAGCCAATCTTGGCTAATGCAAAAACTGATAACAGGTTCTTTTTTATCCCTGGCACAAATAAAGCATCTGACAAAGTGAAAGAGCTACCATCAGCAGTAGTCAAAATGATCTTACCAACTCCCATAACAGGATAAAAGGAGTTATTGGCGCATGTGACAGTATTCCCTGTAGGGGTAGGCTCCAGTGAAGAGAAGAAACTGCATTGCGAGGTAATATGTTTGGTCGCCCCACTGTCAAAGTACCAAACATCCGAGTCTACTGCAGACATGCACTGATCATGAGAAGATGGGTCAAAACTGCAGACAGTAGTAAACGCCCATTCTTCTTCCTGCACAAGATTTGGAGACTCTGTTTTTGGTGTAGAGGCCTCTGCAACAACCATTCCAGCCTCTTTCTTCTTTGCCTCTTTAGTAGCCAGTTTTGGACAGTTCTTTATAATATGATCATTTCCTTTACAGTACTTGCAGAAAAATTTCTGCTTTTCTGATTTCTTCTCATCTTTATCCTGGTTCTTCGATTGTGCAGCATTTGCAGATTTCTGCTTACTAGTAGAAGAGCTCCATTTTCCTTTGCCCTTCTGACTAGCCAGGAAAGCTTAATCTGCAACACGCATAATGGACCTGTTCTACCTGGACTGATCTTCCTGCAACAGAATAGAGACTAATTCCTCAAATGACAAGGCATTCGGATTGCCTTTCATCATCAGCCGAAGAGTAGAGGCAAAACTCTGATATGAATCAGGAAGACCATTCAGAACGGTCTGCACAAGTGAGCTATCTGGTATAACCTCATCAACAGAAATCAATTGTTCCTTCAGGTCTTTGATCTTTGTAAGAAAACTGTCCATAGAATCACCTTCATTCATGTGCTCACTCTCCAACTGTTTTTGGAGGTAAGCAACACGAGCCTCATTCCTAGCCTGGTACAAAGTGGTAAGTGTATCCCAAGCATCCTTTGTTGTTCTGCAAGAGCGAATGTGAGGAATAATGGCACGTTTGACAGACAAAGCTATCAATGCATGTGCCTGGGCATCTCTGCCATCCCAACGAATCTGCTCTGCAGTAGGTGCAATAGAAACAGCAGCACGAACAGGAATCTGTGGAATATCATCTTCAACACCATCTTCATCAGCTCCAACACCTGTATTTGCAGTACCTGTCGTTACAGGTGTAACAGGACGTCTTTCAACACCCTGCACAATGTTCCACAATCCTTTTGCAACCAGTACATGTCGCATCATATAAGCCCATAATGGGTAGTTGGTACCATCCAACTTATCCTCAACAGCCAACATACGGAATACATCACTGCTTTCAGCCATGGCCGGTGACTAAAATACCTTGATGCAGAAAATTGACTGTATCTCAAAAAGTTGAACAGAATTGCCCAGACGAGTTCTGCTAGACCTGTAGCAGACTTCGAGACGCTTAAACTGGCGAATAGAAACTGGTATATACCTTTGGCACAAAAGGACGAAATAGCCTGCACAAGCGCTGCGATAGTGCGTTCGGAGGCCAAAACGAGCTCGATTTTGGCACCACAAAGCGAAGCAGTTTTGATCTCGGAAACACCTTGAGTATGTTCACCAAATTTTGTGCAAATCTGAGACTGCAAACGAAGGAGTGTTGACGGCGCCCTAGAAGAAGCGACGACCTGCTCTGATACCAATTGTTGGAGACAGACGTCTGCAGAAGCACGCGAACAGCACAAGGAAGAAGAAGAAGCTTGGAGCACAAACACGCAATACTAAATGTATTACTAGAGAATGTACAAAGATAAGTAGCCCATTAGGGCAATAGGCGTATATACAAGCCGGGGGAAAAAAACCTCCTAAAGAGGGAAAAAAGTACCCCGGCGGTCCTAGAGTGTTCACACACATCACTACCTAAATATATCAACAGAAATCTTTTAGCTTTGCACCTCCCATAGACACATCTTGTAAAACATTATTGGTAATATGTGAAAGTTTGGGATCTTTTTTAAGATGGACATCTCCACCATGAAATCCCATCTATCAGAGTAAAGCTTCACATTCTGTATGCATGCATCTTCAAGATTTGTAGGTTTGATGGAGTATGCATAATCTAAATGAAGATGAAAGATTCTATCTAAAATTCTTTGTTCTGCATGTAGAGTACATATATGAAAATTTGATAATTAAATTGGAGTATGGGTCCCTTAGATCATTAGTGAAGTTCAATAGTTTGACACATTCATTTTTTGTCTTGAAGGATTCTCCCTTGCATTGTTTGTAGATATCTAACCTTTTTTACTAGGATTTTCCATTTAATATAAACAAGTATACTTAAAATTTGCACCTCTACGTATACCAAACATGCACTTAAGGGTTTCTAGATCCCCACTAAGATGCCACTCAACCTTAAATTGACCATAATCATCAATGTAAAATGGTTCACCCAAATGTTGTTTTTGTATAATATCTGGAACATCAATGTGAGTAAACAACCACTTCATTGACTTGTGGTATTCAAATAGAAATTGGGTACTCCCTACCCACCATAGTTCCACTTTTTATTGTGCTTTGAAGGAAGAAGAGTCAATTTTACCTAGAATAACTCCAAAGCTCTATTTATCAATCAAATACTTGTTCTCTCCCTTTTTTAGTTCTTTTGAATTTATGCTTCATCAAGTTAAAAAAATAGAACACCATCACAATTGGATAAAAAATATTCTATAGTATTTAACCATTATAACTTGAAATCTTTTTATATATATCCATATATTATTAAGCTTATTGTAGGTAAAATGCAAGGTTTTTTTTCCTATTTCATATGGCATAATGCCATAATACCTTCAATGTTTTTATATTCCCCAATTCTAGGTGGGATTTTTTCATTTAAACAAATTCTATAATTTCCTACATGCACAATTCTTGGAAAACCAGAATTTCTTAATTTATTGTACTATAGAAACGAATACCATACTTTTGTAATAGCTCTATATCCTTTCCTACTTACTCCTACAATATCACATATCTCTTGAATTTGAGGTGGCGGAAGTACTACTTTCCCATCCATTAATAGCTCTTCAACTACAATCTTTTTCAAGGATTCATTTGCATCTATTTTGAATAATTTTAGCAAATAAATTTGGTTCATAAATTCACTCAAAACATCATTCTTTCATGACTATGAACCATGTTCAAATCTAAGACATTTGTCACATAATCTCTAGTAATTTTCATTCTTTTCTTTTTTGTCTTGAACCTTGAGTATATTCATAAGCTATAACTATTTTTGAAGTTCTTGCAACTGTAAATCTTTTTGATGCAATGTATTTTGTAAGTATCTGATGTATTGAACATAGTCATGGGATGATTTGTAGAGGTATGAAGAATATCCAAATAAAAATCTAATTAGATATTGTACTACATGGAAAGTAGAGGGCTTAACAATTTTATGATCCAATCATGAGAAGGTGGAGAGAGTGGCAGACATCGGTCTACATAGACCATTCCATGTGTGTGTGGTACAAGGGTTAGTAGGCAAAGTCCCTAACTCAAAGGATATCCTAAGATTCCAAGATAGGTAGTAAAGTGAGTGTGCATGATGGCCACATGCCACACTAGACCACTCTAGATACTATCGTTTTATGGGCCAAGCATATATAAAGGATGGGGGTTGAGTTACACACACAAAGTATGAATCCCCTTTGAGAATTTTGAGTTCATGAGCTTACACAAATAGAATAAATAACATAAAATACATCCAATAATTCTATACATGGTAGCATGTGAATTTTCAAGCAAATAAATTCATGTGTTTCTCTATACATGAGAAAGGTTGAGAATACAATGCCAAAACCAAAAGAGGATTTTGATGCCAACATCCCAAATGTTTATCAATTATAGAAAGATCAATTTTGGCATGAAGTAAAAGAAGAGAATCGGAATAAATGGTAGGTATATGGACCTCCCTTCAATGAACTCAAACCAAGAGCATACAATATGTTGAATGACCTACATGTCCAAAGCTTTGGACCAATCAGTGAGGAGAAGTTTCAGTATGAGAATTCTAGTCAAAACACCCCACGCAAGTATCTAGAAAAGCATGAAGACACTTCAAAATGCAAGAAGACAATGCTTCTTCATTCGAAGAAGAGTGACAAAAAGAGTTCCCAAGGATCTCTAGAGGATATAAAGAAGGATAGAGTGAAGTTCATTCTTATTATTGTGGAACTGACCAAAATAAGACCTTGCTACTGGGATGATATTGTTAGACAAGCAAGAATAGATCCCAAGAAAGTGAAAACAGACTCTCAAGTCACACCACCAGTAGGTGGTCACACATGCAAACCATTAGGCATGCTTTAGAAGGTGTTACACTTAGTACATGTGTTGTAGAGTTTGAGCACACTCTCACCATTTGTGAATTTGGAAAGGTGAGCAATTATGAACCATTACTAGGAAGATCTTTCCTACACCAACTTCAAGTGGTGTGGAAAGTTGGGGTGGAAATGTGGTTAATTTGCAACATCAAGGCACAACAACAAGAATAAATTTGATATCTAACTCTTATAGAGAAGTTCCACCACTCTAATGGAGGTGCATCTATCATAATGCAAAAGATTTCAAGAAGAGTGGGACATCAAATGAGTTTGAAGGAGAGAATGAAGATTGGAAGCATGAGTACACTCACTTATGGATGTGCCAATTTGCTCAAGGACAAGATGTTAGAAAATGAAAGAATGAAGAGCTTACATCAGAAGAGTGCAATTTTGATAGACCAATTGAAGACCCTCTTACATTCCTATGAGGTTTCCACATGAGGATTTTGAATGTTATGATTGGGCTTAGATCCTTGCAACCTTGGATGTGGTAGTTAATGTACATACATTAACTCCATGTCAAGACAAAGAGTGCTATGATCTCTTTATGATACAAGGGGTCTTGGATGATGAGGGAGGCAAGATAGAATACATATTATCTAAAATCCCTATCTATGAGAGAGAGTAAAGGAGAAATAAGGAATATCATTGAGACAAGAGGAGATATAATTTTTGAAGAGAGGAAGTAGGGAGCTTCCATACACCATAGGTATTCCTTATGCAACTGATAAAGATTTTCTTACCAAAGTTGGAATTCAAGATTCCAAAGGGATGCCTACATCAATATCATATTATTAGGACATCTATTATTTAGAAAAATCCAAATAATGCTTAGAGCCTAAGAAGGAAGAAAAGGACTTAGTCTTTGAAGTCTTTGAGCACTTCAAAAAATACACAATCAAGAAAAGGGCTACCCAAGTGGAAATGCCCAAAAGAGATGTGTCAGTCTAGCACAATGGTAAGCACCAATGTGAGGAGATCCACCTCATAATTGTCAATCAGTGGAGACATGAGGGTGGTATGATGACCATGAGCAAGTGAATACACAAGTGCATGAGTGAGAAGAAAACATGCACACATACACATATGTGCATATGAGGTAAGACAAAGAGATAGAACAAATGGAAACTTTTGATTATCCAAAACAAGTCTACAATGCTCAATTTTAGGTTCAATTCCCAACTAGATGACCCAAAAATGAATCACCTAGCTCTTTGTATAAATTTTCAACTAGATTTGGCCCTGTTAAGACCAAGTGTTTGGCCTAGTTAAAAATTAGGTTCTTTGGCTCACTTGAAAACTCAAATGAGCTTAGAAAATTATGAAATGTGAGGCATAGATTGTTCTAATACTCCTCAAGCTTGGGGACTCCTCAACTTGAACAAGTCTAAGTCTCTTCTACCAAAAATGGATTTACAATGGATTTTACTGATGATAATCACTGTTTGTTGTATGCTTGATTTGGAAAAAATGATTGGCCTACTCATCAAATCTGCGTTGGCTTCCTTGTCTACTTGGACCTCCTTGATCTTCTCTTTGACTTTACTCTCTTTGGCTCCCTTGCCTCTTCCTTTGCATGTAAAGCTTCCTTGACTGCTGACACCCCCCCTCTCTCATGTCTGTTGTCGATGACATACCCTTGTAGTGGATGGTGTTCTATGTAATACTAGACAACCAAAGCAGCTAGTTCATGCTCCTTGAGTCAAAGTCTACATGCTAAGTCGGTCATTAAATGATCCCAATCAACTAGGCCTAGGACCTTTGGATGTGGCATACATAGCTATTCTACATGGAGAGCTTATTCCACTGCAAACAGATGTAATAGATGGGTGGGCCATGCGAGGAATATCTTTGAATGGTATTCCAAGAATCTCATGGAGAACATTCTTCAAAAGCTTTCTTGTAGCATGCAATCAAGTACTTGATGCGCATGGGCCAAGCATAGATAGTGTTTATTGAAGGTTCTTTACTCATATCATAAACGAAATCAAAATTTCATTCATTAAAACCTAGTGTCGAAATGTACAGAGCCTTGACATTGCAAAATGTTTTAAAGACAACCCTCATGAGCTCAAAAATTTACATACATATCTTTTGCCACTATATCAGGTAAATTCTTCAATCGGCGGGTCCAATGGCGAATAGTGGATTCCATATATGCTATTGTGGGAGGCCCCTGAGGTGGTGCAAAATATGGGTAGTTCACCCAGCCTCAGCATCCAGGACTATTTCTAACCTTGACAAAAAATGTTGGCCATGGGCACCCATGAGGTACTAAAACATAATATGGATTAGATTTGATGCACAATGGCATAGTGGACCAAGTTTGCACCATTTTTGGATAGGTTTCTAGCAAACGTGATTGCCAATTGGGTTGTAAAATTGTGCCCTATTTAACCTACTTTGAGAGATCATCTAGTTAGAACTAGGTGGCAAATGTTGGCTCTTCTCCTACCACTCTCTTTGCTTTGCATTGTAATCTGCCAAAAGCACAAAATAAGGAATGTAATCTACCATAACCACTCAAATGCCTATGGAACACGTTTCAAAAATATTCTAATTAGAGCACCATTTCTTCTAGGTTTCACATGGATTGTATTTGAATTGTCACCATATGTCTCCTGGCCTTCCGCGATGACGTGAACACCTGGGACTCCTTGAGGTCCATATGAATCTTCAAATGCTTCCTCTATTAGAGTTTCCATTGGCTCTTCGAGTTGAGGCACTTCTTGTGGAGAGGGTGGTTGTTCATACTATAATAAATTGGTTTGAAACTCTTCAATCTATTTTTGGAGTGCTTCAATCTCCTTTTGGAGCAACACTAATGGGGATGGCCTCTCACATTTGTGTGCTAGTAGGTGGTTGTTGACTCTGTAAGTGATTGAGCTTGCTTGTAACTAATCATAGGAGTCAAGGAAGCTAGTGTGATCTTCTAAGAGAATGTGAATGGTTTTTTATGGTCCAACTTGAAATCTTGAGGTATGAATGATTGCTCTTGGCGTACTTTCCATGGCCACTTCTAGGTTGTCTTGATTTTGCTGTTGGAGATGCTTATATTCTTCTAATGCCACTCACATATGTCTCCTCAAGAGGGCCATGTTGCATTGTAGCTTGACATTTCACTCCATTTGTCCATGCAACATGATTTCTATATTATTTGTGGCCTCCTAATCAATGTTTTGCATCTTGGAGTCAAGTTCTAGGTGGGCTTGTCATAGAGTGTCATATTGTGACATTTCTCTCTTCTAATGTTGCTACTCATTCTTGAAGGCAGAGAGACTCATTATCGAGTGCCACGTTATGCTCTTCAAGTTGCTTGTACTCTTGCCTTAATTGGTTGGCACATTGAGTCATGGTATTTAATGCATTGTCTACATTAGTGGATAGTATAATTACAATTGGAAATGCATGGGGTTCGGAAACAGAGAGGGAAATGGTGGATGTTGTGCATGATGTTGTTATGGGTGTAGGTGAGGTTGCTGGAGGGGGAATGGGAGATTGTGGAAGTGTGGGGGGTGGGGGTGGTGTTGTGGGTAGAGATATGTCCATGGGATTGGATATGAGTGTGCATGTCCTTTCTACCATAAAGCTAAGTATGATAGGTGCAGTGCTTGTTGTGTTAGTGAAGAATGAAGATGTTAAGATTGGAGTGAGGCCTCATGAAGAATATGGTACTAGGGCTTGGAGCATGGATTCCATTAAGGCGGCCCATGGTGGGGATAATGTGGTTGCAGGGGCTTGGGGTTGAGTTATGGATGAGAACATGGATGAATAGGCTATCATGGTATGAGTGATCTAGAGGAGTTAGAATGTTAGAATGCCTAGAATGCCTTCAGTTGGCGATGGATGTCCTTGGACCAAGTGCTTTAATGGGTGACCTAGGTCAAGTTCTAGTGAGGCTGAGGAGGTAGTATACAAAGGATTAATAATAGAAGCGAACAATTTAGCATGGGAGATGGGAACATGGAAACTGAAAGAGGGTGTTGAGGTGATAGTTTCAGTGGTAGTTATTGTTACTTTGGTATGAGGTGGGGAATGGGGTGGGGTATGAAAAATTGGTTTTTCAACTTGTGCTTCTAAACTGTTGAATTTGGTTCCAAGATAAAGCTCTCTGAATCAAAATATCATAAGCCAAGCACTTATAGATGATACCTGTGAGGGCACAACATCCATTCAAGATGGTCTTGCAAGGCCATCTCTTATTAGTTGCATGAATTTGGTCAATGATCCAAGGGGGGAGATTGATGGTCAAGTTTTGAGTGTCTTCCAAGTATAAGGTAAATACAAACTTTCTTATGTGGTTGTGTGAGCTTGTCTTTCCCAAGAAAATCGAAATGTTGCATACACATTCTAAGTTGAATTATAATATTTAGGGTCACAGATACCATATCTTTAAGTTTGGCAAGATTTCTATTTTTCATCCTATTTGGTACTAGCATCTCCTTTTCTCTGGGAATATGCATACCCTACATATCCGAGGCTTCCTGAACTAAGTTAAGGGTGAGTCTAAACCTTTTAATTCTTTGGTTGCTCTAATGCATCTATAGGTGTTTATTGCAACCATTTGGTGTATTCATCTTCTTCCACACAGCAAGCTAAGATTCCTTGATCAGCATGTTTGTATATATTGTCTACCATTATATGATACTTTTGAGATTTAACAACCTTTTTATCCTTTTTCCTCATTATGGGATGTTTGGGGTCCAAAAGTGAGAATAGGCACAATATCTTTAGCCCAATTGGGGTCCAAAAGTGAGAATAGGCACAATATCTTTAGCCCAATTAGGTACTACTTCTAAGTTGAACAAGTAAGCATCATGAAGTTCATCTCATACTCATTGCACTGATTCTCTTGAAGTTAGTCTAGAGAGGTCATCGACCTAGAGGTGAGTCTTGCCTTTCTTTACCATTACTTCAAAATCATATTCCATTAGTAAGAGAAACCCTCTTACTAATCGGTCTGTGTTGTAGGGTTTGTTCATTAGGTATAGTAGAGTATGGTGGTCCATAAAGAAATTAAACCTATTTGCAAGAAAATAATGTCTAAATTTCTTGACTGCATATACCATACCTAATCCTTCATTTTTGGTAGTTGTATAATTTCTCTCTACCGCCTTCAACTATCTACTGGCATAAGCAATGGCAAGATCAATGTTTGATGTGGATTGTGCTAGCACACATCCAATAGCAAAATTAGATGCATCCACATGAACATGGAATGGCTTGGTCCAACCTAGTGGGGTCAAAATTGGTACTAAACACAATCATCATTTGAATTCATTGAAAGATTTTTCACACTCTTCATTTGACTCAAAGTTAGTCAGAAGGTTGTACAGGGGATTTGCAATCATATCATACATGTGGATAAAGCATCTGTAATTCCACAATGACCCACAAAGGCTTGTACTTCCTTAACATTCTTTGGTTTAGGGGGTTCTACAATGGCTCTAACTTTATCTGAGATTATGGATTAGCTATTTCTTTCATTTGGTTAGCTACATGCTTCCATCATTTAGGTTTAATTTTTAATAGCTCCTCTAAAGTGAGAATGACACTGCACTTTAGTGTTCTTCACAATTTCCATGTTCCTTGGTAGAAATAGTTCATTTTTTCTTACCATTAATGTGGGGGCTCTCATGTGAATAGACTCAGACTCCCATGGGCCTATGAATTGCGGCAATTCTTGTAAGGAGTTGAATTCAAATTCTAATCGCTCACTTGACTACATATCCTCTTTCTCTCCATAGATAGAGAGAATGTCTTGAGGGAATTGATCATGAAAATCATCCCGTATCTCATTAAGAGGAGGGTTCTCTCCCTCTTTGCTCCATTTCTCCTCTTGAATCTCTCTCAAGAACTCATGTTAGTAATGATTTATCAAAAAGGGAATTCCATCATCCATAGAATTAAGAATGTAAGCTTCCTTAGGGGGTAAGCTTAGCCTTTCACTTCTACTACTCTGATCCTTTGGTGTAGCCGCCATCCTAGGTTTAGCTATCATCTGCTCCAACCTCTTCAATAGTCCTTTCAAGTGTAATTGTGACTTTGCTAAGTTAATGTGATTGAGAAGATAGCTTGCATCACACATAGCCTGAGCTAGTTCCACCATTTTCATGCAAAGCTTGGTTCTCTCAATCTATAGGTCCACTCTTGGATAACACTTATCTAGTTCTGCTAGATTTGGCCCTTCTTGAAGTGGAGCCTGATAAGCCTTGAACATCATTTCCAAGTCTTTAGGGGTGGGATCTCCTAGGATCGATCCTGCTATGGATGGTGGTGATATAGATGGGGGGTTTTGATGAGATGATAGAGGTCGTCTTTGAGGGTGTGTTTGGGATGTGATCTCTATCAATTTTGTTTTCGTTTCCTTGAGGCTTTCTTCTAATTTGCTCATCTTTCTAGCCCATTGTCTCTTAATTTTTTCATGGCTATCCTTCCAAGCTTTAGTTTTTTTCCTAGCTATGCTCTTTGACTCAGTACCCTTTGACTTCTTCCCTTGATCTACACCTATAGTCAGTTGTGGTGCCTAAGCTCTAGTCACTACTTCCACTGCAATCCACAACTAATCCAATAACACTAATTAGTGCAATCTTTTTAGAATTGGTCCAATTTTTAGGACAATTGGGACAAAAGTCTTGAATATCCATCGGTTGGGGTTGCCTTGGTGGAGGAAGTGGACAATCACGAATGAAATGATCTCCTTGGCATCTATAACATGGTCCTATGGGTGCTTGGGGCCTCATCTACCTTGGGTTGGGGTCTAGGGTAAGAATTTGCATACATCACATTAGAGTATTCATATACCCAACTTGGTTCAATGGGTGTTCTTAGGTATATAACTCATTATGCTCAGGTGAATCCATGTAATAAGCTAGTGGGCGATCCACATGGGTCAATTCAAAGCACTTTCTGACATCAGTGGGGGTGCAGGCACTAAGGATCTATTTAGGTTATCCTTCATTGTAGCATATTTGAGCAAAATAACACTGGAAGGGGTGGAGCTTGTTGACATAACAACGGTTGTGGTCCCTATTGAGCTTGTTAGTGTGGTTGTTGTTGGTATTGGTTTGGATATCTTCCTAGTTGTTGATATGGATCCATGTAAGTTTTCCTAACCACGTGTTGTAGGCCTTCTATGGAGTGTGGTTGGTGTAGCATCTCTCTATCACACAATACTGGATATTAGGGTTCCCTTGGCTTTGAGTTATGATGGGGGAAACATTGAACATGTGGTTTCCTCCACAAGTATAGCATCATTTCACTGAGACCATCCTAGGGGTATGTTTACTTGAGACTCCTAACTTTTGAGCTACTTTTTCTACCAATTCATCAATTGATGTGGAAGGTTTTCATATGAAACTGGTAGAGTTATTTGAGTCCTTATAGATCTTTGAAAGTTCTAACTTGTCTCCCAAGTTATCCTTGACATCGATACACATTTTCACACATTGTTCTATGGTCCTAGGTTCCTTCAAGTACACATAAAGCCATAATTTTTCACTTAGCAAGCCATCCAAAAACAATGCAATGTGTTTGGCGAGTGTGGGTAACTCTGGAATGGGGAATCTCTCCCCAAATCTATGACAATCTAGCTTGATTGTCTCTTGAGGTGTTTTCTTGAAGGTATGGATCAATGATGAAGTGTTATGTTTGATACCACTCTTAGCGAACACTATGACAAATGCTTCTAGCAAGTGATTGGTGTGCCTAAACTGACCTTGATGTAGTGATTGGAACCACATTAGGACCGTGTTCTTCAAGGTTAAACCAAATACATTGTGTTGAGTGAACAATTCATCAACATGTTCAGCTCTCAACACTTGTCTGAATTTAGCCACATAGTCATAGGGGTCTCCAATGTCATCAAAGTAGTTTTTCATTGACTTTACCAATTGAGTGGGTCTCAATATCCTTGGGTATTCTCTCACTCTAGGTAAGGGAAACTCATCCATGCCTCTGATGTTTAGGTCCTCTTAATCTCTCTTGATCCATTCTATCCATATCCCATCCTAACCTCTCTTTTCCTGAGGGTTTGTGAAACTTACTTGAGGTCTCTCTTGAGTCTTCTCTTTATGACTTCTTGGAACCTAAGAAGACCCTGCTCCATGCTGACCATGTGAACCATGCAGTCTCTGAGGGGGGAATATCAATTCACCTCCAAGTGGCATGTCTTCCATATTCCACAACCATGAACAACCTCTCTAAAGAGTTATCTAAATAGATTATCTTCCTAGGGGTGTCCAAGTCTTTGAATTCATATATAATCACTTTGTCTATCTCACTTGGGTTGTCAGTATTGAACCTTTAGAATGCTTCATCGGTTTCCCTATTCAAGAACAGATCTGTACTCTTATTATATTGAGGAATCCACTCTCGTGTGATTATCCTTGATAAGATAGACTTACCAAGACTTGTTCCTCGCTCCTTTCCAATGTTTTCCTAGTCCAAATCTCTTATTTCTGACTCAAGAATAATGATTCCAAACTCATATGTCCTATCAGGTGATCTCTTAACCACATACATGATTCCTTACTTATCAATATATGATCCCTCTTCAAATTTGACTACCGAGTGTTCAATTCCAAAGGGTTGATCAAGGTTTTTGAGTTGGACCACTTATCTTCTCCATCTGTAATCATAGATGTAAGCACCTAATTGGTTGGTTCATATATATTCCAATTGAATCTTACAGGAACCCTCAGGTGTCTATGAAAAGGCAAGTCTTGAATTGCTTGTAGGCCTTTCCATGCTAAACAACATTTCTGAATCACTTGTCTATGAGCTCAATGCGTAATGATAGTCAATGAGCTATTGAGCCCATGACCTGGCAATGTGCTTGACACTTGCTTCAGATGACCTAATGCTTTCTCTATCCCATCCTAGGTGTTTACCAGACCTAAGGTTCATATGCTTTGTTGATTGGCCCAAATTCCCAAGTACAACCACATTGTTGGGTCCTTTTGTAGTATCCACTTGCTCTTTCTAATTTCTTTTGGATGTATTTCTTGTCGTGATATGGACTTCATCAGGATCACTTAAGTTTGTCACAATTGATGTTCTTCTTGATCAAATTATGTTCCTTCTCACTTAGATTATCCTCACATTTTCCTAAACTATTCTTGGACTTGAGAAATGAAATGGTCTTGAACTCTTTCATGTCTATTGTAGCCTTGAATTAATCTAGGTTGCTAACCGTGCTTAGCCTCAACTAGAAATTGACCGAGGGGGTTTAATGAACTTCCAACATCAATCCTACCACTTTTTAGATGCCCAAGTTCCCATGATTCGCGATCCAAAGTGTGCCATGTACAATAAGCTTGCTTAGCCTTTCCAAGTAGTATCAAATGGCTACAAAAACTCCAAAAATTAGTTGAAAATTGGCCAAAATATTGCAACCCTAAAAATTCTCGAATTCATATGTCTATCGCAATTGACAGAGTCTGTCTGTCATGATGGATAGGGCTGTCGATCGTGGTCTATCTGTCATAATGGATATGTATGTTGAGATAGACTGGTCTATTGCGATGGACATTGTCGATCATTGACCAATATGTCACGATGGACAAGTCTGTCATGATAGACAAGTGTCTGTCGTGATGGACTAATGTAGAATAATTTTGTGTCTATCATCTGTGTGTCTATCATAGGATTTTGACTTTTGTCTATCGGTAATAGACAATAGACATTGTCTATCATGAAAGTTGTCTATTGCAATGGACAGAGAGAATGCCTATTTTGCAAAAAAAATTCAAATTTTCTTGATGTGCAAGTGATCTAGTCTACTATGGTGTACTTGATTTTACCAAAAACTCCTCTTTTCTGTTTGTCGCAAAAAGATTGGCAAACATCATGTGTGTATCAATTTAAAGAAGGTCAATGAAGCAACCATAAGACATAGTTATCCTTTGAGTATCCATTGCTTGAAGACCAACATAACACTACTTTTGTAATATAATGGAGTGTCTTTGCATTCAAAGTCATGCCCTTTCATTTGAATAATGCATCAACATTGTTTCAAAGACTTATGTGTCACATATTCAAAGAATTATATGGGGAACGCTTGAAAGTTTACATGGAGGACCGATGTGCACACTCTAAGGTGCAAAAACAACACATATCATATCTCAAACAAATCTTTGACAAGTGTAGAATCTATAAAGTATGCATGAATATGAAAAAGTGTGTGTTCATGGCATGCCGAGGAAAATTCCTTGGGCACATCATCTCTAAGCATGGTATTTCAACCAATGAAGATAGACTAAGAGTGATAGGTAATCTACCAAGACCTAGAAATTCCCAAAAGGTGCAAGCCTTCATGGGCCATTATGGCTATTACCGACAATTTATTTGTATGTATGTGGTCATAGAAAAACCTCTTGACTCTTTGATTAATCACTTTGAGTGGATAGAATATTGTGAGAACTTCTTTCAAGAATTGAAAAGATGTTTGATGTCAACACCTATACTCAAAGTTCCTGACTAATTTTGAATCCATTCCACATCCATGTGGATGCTTCAAACTATGCTATACGGTGTATCTTAGCCCAACTAGTGGATGATGATAAGATGGATTTCCCTATTCCACTACTCAATTAGAAGGGCTAGGAATGATCTATGTTGTGAGAAATTTCATACATTCTTTAAGGTATAATAAATTCAAGATCTTTGTAGACAATCAAAAACTCTTATATTTGGTAAATAAACCATGTGCTATGGGAAAAGAAGGCTTGTTAGATGGTTCCTACTACTCATGGAGTACGACATTGAGGTAACATCCAAGAAAGGAAAAACCACGTTAGAGCCGACCATTTATTGAGATTTACCAATGGAGAAGCACGAAGTGCAATTAATGATGATATTCCCAATAAATTTCCTATTCAACCTAAAGGTAGTGCCAAAGTGGTTTGATCCTCCTTGTGCGAGCCCTCACTTTTGGTCCTAGTCATCCATAGGTGAAAACTTCTTCAAAGACAATACAAGAAGCACATCAATTATAGATCGTTGTGGATTGTCTCTATCATAGGGATAACCAAGACATATTACATTGTTTTGTGGAGGAATCTGAGCAAAGGTTGCTATCAAAAGAGCTCACAAGAGAATATTGGGTAATCATTTCCCTAGTTCTCACACATTGAAGGACTTTGAAAACAGATGGAGTACATTGTTCTACAATGGGGAAGGATGTAGCTAGTTATGTACAAGAATGCAGTGATTCAAAAAAGCAATCAATTGAGAATGCTACACTTTAAGAATAGTTGCTGATCCTAAGTGGAGATTTCTATGGTAGACTTCCTCAAAATAGGAAAGCTACCTATGAATATGTCACAAACATGAAAAATATCTTTTGAGGAGGTTGCAAAAGAATACACATTGATAAAAAAAATCCATTGTATAAATGTGACAAGGATAATTTCCTTTGCATATATGTCCATGAAATAGAGTATTTACCTCTGCCATAAGTTTCTTACTCAATGGTAGGTAGACACTTAGATCTTGAAGAACAATTCAAATGTTGATGTTTGCAAGTCTATGATGGCCAAAGGATGACCAATTCACATTGCAGGGCATACAATGAGAGCTGAATTCCTAGTATCTAGTGATGCTTCTTGTTATCAATTAGTTTCCATATGAAAGGTCAAATGACTGTCGGACACTTTTGTATATGTTTGTCAATAAAAGATATAGTGGCTTGGTCAGCCATAGACTGGAAGTTCAACCACATTTGTAACACCCAAGAAATTTGTGTTTATGATCTTAGTATACTATGTGTTTTCTGCATATAAAGCAACCCTTGTCCAGAGTACTATGTGCAATGTCTCAAGCTCAGTAGGCTTACAAGTAAGGCAACGACCAAGGCATAGACCTTAGCATACCTTTTCATCTGAGTCATTGAAGTCACTGTTGGTGCCGTTGGATATGCCCAAGGGAGGACCCCAATGATCAAGGAAGCCAAAGGTTCTCGATACTTCCCACGAGGTCACCCATCCAGTAGTGTTCCCCCTAGAACTTGCTTAACTGACAATCTCTTGCCACTATGCTACACTCTTGTGGTTCTTAAAGAGGGGGGGGGGGGACTAAGTTTCACATTACCTTCAACATGTTTTGGGCCCTCAAAGCTTCATTCTTTGCTTTCAATGCATGTTTTGAAGCCTTTTTGGGTGATTCTTGGAGCCATTTTGGAGTACTTTCATGAATAGTTCTCTTTACACAAGTTCAAGAACATCAAGAAGAGTGCTCTTTGCACTTCTTCGATGATGAATATTCATCTTTGGGGTTGTGTTTTCAGCCACACTAGTAAATCTACAAGTTTCTTGAAAGGTCTTCAATTGTGGTGGGAGTAGCCATCGCAAGCTTATGAAGGTTTTTGAGCCTAAAGAATAGAGTACTTGTAGCTTTTATTGGCTGAATTCAGCCTTTCAGTGCCATTTTACTCCATGTATTGAGCACATACACACTATGCATGCTTTTGTGGATACTACTTATGTACATCCATGTGGTCATTGATATATCAATTATGTTTTTTTCATAAAGCCTTTGAAATTGATAAAGAAGGTCGTGGTGAGGTTTTCTTAATTGGGAGACACCAAGATGTCGAGGTCCCTTTAGTGATGGAGGTGGAAGAATTACTTAGCCTTGCCATAAGAGATGTATGCTAGTTGTTCATAGGTTCCCGATAAGCATAGTTGGCATCTTTTGGTTAATTGATTATATTCAGTGGAGTTAGTGATTCACTATGCAGGTTTACATGTCATTAATTGCAGTTTTATGAGCTTTTGATATTGCTGATATGCTCATTTTGCAAACGAGACTCTCGAAAAATTTTCCCTGATTTTCTTTTTTTTTTTCAATTATAAAGTGGTCGACTTACTTCTTGATACACTTATTGGTGTGAGTACATATATTCTCACATTATTCTTCTGGTTATTGTTCATTAATCCATTTTTCTCAAGATACATTATTGATTTTTTCATAAAATCTGACACTTGGTCATCCTTTTTTGAGCCTTAGTGGTTTTTGGACTCTTCAAGCTCCATTAACATTCTAGTCAGCTCTCTATCATCATGGCATCATAGATCTCAGACATGTCTGGTGGATCAAGGTCTAGTGCGAGTGTTCCCACGAGGAGCTACAACTTGCAAGGCAATTAATCTTTTGCTTTTTTTGTTCAATCATCTAATCCATCTTCATTTCATCTCAATCAAACTCCTATGGCTAGAGAACTCATAGAAGGATAGTGAATTTGCAAAGGGAACCATAGAAGAATTGAAGTTACCAATAAAATCTAAGGAGAGACACCTAGCTATAGTTAGAGATGAATATTTGAGGTCTCTAGCATACTTAAAGCAGGTAGAACACGAAAGGGATGCATCAACTACTATATTCTATTTACCTTTTCTATACAGGATTTCCATAAGAAACTCTTGCATGAGCTCGGCCTAATGAGTCTGCCTACCTCAAAGATAAAGATCTTGCTGACTGCAAAAATACTTGAGCGTATGATGATCTGTGTCTACACCATAAAGTTAGTGTCTCCAAACTTTAAGAACATGCACCACTACATACAACTCATGTTCATGCACTCGACAATTGCATTGTGCACTAAACTTTTTACTTTCAAAATTTACTGGCTTGCCATCTTGGCTCAAAATTTCCCTTATGGCTATGCCACTAGCATTTGTCTCCAACTCAAATGGCTTCTGTGTGGATACTGAGTCTGTGAAATGGCTTGCTTCAGAGTATCAAAACTATCTTCTTTCTCTTGCTTCCATGCAAAAGGTACTTTGCCTTGAAGCAAATTGATCATAGGTGCTTCTATCGGTGAATAAAATGAAATGAATTTTTGATAAAATTTGGAAGTTCCTAAAATGATCAAAGCTACCTCTCATCTTGAGGAGTTGGGCCATGCCAATATAATTGAAACCTTTGTGGGATCCATCTTGACCCCATCAGCAGAATGCCCTAAATACTTTATCTCTCGAAGAAATAATTGGGTTTTGTTTGGATTAAAAAAAACTATTTTTCCTTAAATTTATTTGAAACCGACCTTAATTGCATTTCATGCTCATTTATAGACCTAGTATGCACTAATAAATCATCTACAAAATATACAACAAATTTACCAATGAATGGATGCAAAATATCATTCATTAACATCATAAAATTATCAGGTGCATTAGTCAAAACAAATGGCATAAGTAAATACTCATAATGCCCAAAATGGGTCCTAAAAAGCTATTTTATGCATATTCCTGCTCGTTAACTCTATTATGATGGTAGCCATTCTTCAAATCTACTTTTTTATATACAATTGCTTCACCTAGAGCATCAAGAAGATCATCTATTTTGGGCATGGGATATTTATGCATGATGGTAATCTTATTGAGTGCTCTATAGTCCATGCACATCCGATAAGACCCATCTTTCTTCTTTACTAGAAAAATTAGTGCTACAAAAGTTGAGTATCTGGGTCTTATAAGCCCTTTCTCCAAGTACTCATCCAAAACCTTGCGGAGTTCATTCTGCTCTTGCAAACTCATATGAAATGGCGGTGGATGTGTCAGACTCTCTCTTGGCACAACTTGATCCTGTGCTCAATATTCTGCAAGGAGGTAAACCTGAAGGTAATTCATTTCAAAATAACTCTTGGAATTCCGCTCTTACCTTCTCTTAAAGTAGTTGAGCATTCCAATTGAATTATGTTATTGAAGGGGAATTGAACTCATGATCTAATGACTAGGAGTACGATGGGCTAATGACTTTCCCCAAAAGCCATGGCTGATGATTACTTCCTAATCCTCCCTCTTAGCACATGGTTCAACCATCTCTTACCTTTCATTTCTCGAGTCTAACACTCTCTTCCCCTTCTAGAGATCATTCTCCTAAATGATCATCCCCTAGCCTCCCCTTGAATTGATATCCTCAACCTTTCACAGTCTATTGAACCTTCTTGTTCTCATCCTTGGTTTCTTGAACCTTTGCTCTCAAACTTCGTGTGTTGAACCTTCTTGTTTACCACCTTGTGACTTGAGCCCTTATTTTCAACCTCAATATATTGAACATGATTCTCACCCATCCTAGGTATCTTGGACCCTCAACTTGGTACTTCAATTGGAGGGCTCATTTTGAGAGCTTCCCAATGATACCTTACATGTCTAAATCCGACCTATGGATTGAAAGATACACTCTAATCTTTATTAGGCTAACTTCTTAACCCAAGCACCTTTTCTAGAGGCCATTGGTGCACATGAGCCTTGTGGAATCTACCCACCTTGACCAAGCCTACTTTCTAGGCTCTGATACCAATTGTGAAGCTTAGTCACTCACTTGCTAAAAGCTCTTCAATGAAGACTATAATAAAGGACTTGAATAGTCATGTGTGCAACTCAAAATTATGAGGCTTAGTCACTCACTTGCTAAAAACTCTCCAATGAAGGATCTAGTAAAGGACTTGAATAGTTGTGTGACAATTGTGAGGCTTAGTCATTCACTTGCTAAAAGCTCTCCAATGAAGGCTCTAGTAAAGGACTTGAATAGTTGTGTGTGCAACTCACAATTATGAGGCTTAGTCATTCACTTGTTGAAAGCTCTCCAATGAAGGATCTAGTAAACGACTTGAATAGTTGTGTGTGCAACTCACCTCCTATCCTTTATATCCTCTTGCACCAAAAATGGCAATGCTACGGAATGCCCTAGTGTGGACATGTGACCATCATGCACACTCATTCCCATTACCCCTTAGGCCCCTTAGGATACCCCTCAAGCTAAGGATCTTGGCTATACTTGGCCCTTGCCTCACACACACATATAGTGTCCTCTATAGACGAATGTCTAACATACATAATACTCTGAGATATTTATAAAACATTTTATATCTTGGTGAGATTAATTATACTAACCACACCTATATCAATGAAATTCAAATCACCATAATATCATATCGTTATCTTCAACAAACAAAAGATCCATCGATAATAGATTCTCAAGATCAAGCTAAGAGAGCCAGTTTTCCAAGCTCCTATCATTCTAATCATATTGTAGAAGGAAGTTCATACTTCAAATACAATTGTGGAAACTCCAATTATGTTCTCATGATTTATCAAAACAGTGGCAATGACAAAAGAGGTTACATATCACAAAATCTAGTTCGCAAAAGGGTGAGGCATTCAACCAAAGTCTCACATTCACTAGGACGATGTTCTTGATTTTTTTTCTCTTATGGATGTAGGTGAGCCCTCAAGCTACAAAGAGGTTATGTAGGCAAAATATCATAAACATGAGAGCTTTCTATGCAAAATGAGCTCAAATAGAAATATTTTTGTTATCAAGTCCTTCAACGCACACACACATAGAGGCAAAAAGAAGACGAAACAGGAATCAGAAACAGAGAAACAATCGACGCGATATTGGGTGCAATCTCCCCTCGTGTACTTTGATGAACGAGTCTCTCAGAGTACACATATTTATAGGTTTATTTCTAATACGTTCTGAAAATAGAAGTTACATGAGGGCCGTTGCTTTTAGAAGTGACTTTTAGGAAAAACTACTTTATTTACAAAAGGCATCACTTTCTAAAGCGAACCACTACTTTTGCAACAAGATAAACCTAAATATAACTATTCTAGAAGACTTCGATTTAGTCTTCGAATTTATTTATTTACGCTTGAAACATTAAAAATCCATTTAACCTTCCATGATTCCGTAGAATACAACATGCCTCCCAGTTGACAAGCAACTGACTTCAGTTGATAAATATAAAAATAGACATGGATGATCAGTCACATGTCTCATCACTGAACAATATTAAGCATGAAATATGTAAAACACATGCATGGAATCGGAAACCTAAAAGTTTAATGTAATTGGGAATGATATACAGAAATTAGATGATCATAGTGAAGTGATAAGGAGGTCTTATGTATCCATTGTGATTCCTCAAGTGAGTGATTTTTGTATTTGACTAAATACCTATGATATTGCTTACCACTTCGTGTAGTGGTAACATCATAATCTATTATTTTCTCGGGAATCAATATTTCCACATCCTTAGGAACAACCTCCATGTTGTGTACTTGAGCTTCAATGGGTTGCCTATTAGTAGGTCTCATCCTACATGCAGCTTTGGTATGACCAATCTTTCCACAACTCCAACAAGTTATACGGGGTCGTTTTTGTTGAGCGTTCATCGTCGTATTTTGAAGAGTGGTAGGTTTGTGAGGCTGGCCAAGGGTTGATTTGTTGGATGGTACTAAATGGGATTGAGGAGGGCATTGAAAAGTAGGTGAAGCGAACGTAGTAAAAGGATGCTTAAAAGGAAAATTGGCTTTGATGGGTGGTTGACATTGACAAATTTGTTGTAAGCAAAGTGTTTTGGTGATAGATTGGAACTCTTTTTCAGCATCATGCACAAAAGAGATAGCTTCATACAAGGTTGTAGGTCGGAGGGTATGGAGCTTTGCTTGGATTCCAATCTCCAAGCCATCTTCATATTTTCATTGCAAACTTGCTTCAGGAACCTGCTCAAGTGAACGAAGTAATAAAAGACATTGCCAAAAACGTTCAGTATAAATGGATACATTATCTCCTTCTCTCCATCCAAAAGTTGTCCATGCACGACGCGCATGTAGATGGAACTGGGAAGGAAGGAAAGACTCCTTAATTTTTGCTTGAAATGAGTCCCATGTGGTAGGACTGTTGGTACTATTCTGTAAAACATTCCACCATAGCTGAGCTCTTCCTACCAAATAATTGGTAACAAACTTGACTTTCTCACTTTTTGAATATGACTCTTCAGAGTAGAAATCGTCGAATTGAGAGAGCCATGACACGACAAATTGGCCATCCTTTCGTCCATCGAATCTGGAGAATTGGAAGTTCTTAGCACCTATCTTGGAACTTGCACCTTCTTCTTGCGTAGTGATAATCACTTTCACCA
>CM035430.1:16151714-16166714 GCA_020310875.1 Ceratopteris richardii
TAGACAAGAAAAAAGGGATAAAAGGGAAATCTGTAACTCAGACTCTGCAAATAGATATAGACTGGGTAGCAGAGCATGCTCGCCAGGTAATGATCTTTTGTGCTTCCCCACTTCTTTTAATATCCATCTGGCAGATTCACCACAAAACCTTTCAAATGCTAAAAGCTTGTGAAGTTCTATAAAGGTCTCAAAAATGCTAGTTGGTGGGATCAGAGTGTTGGGTTGCTTCATTCTTGCTAGTGAGAGTGTTTTCAAAGCTTCTGCTCCCTTATTATGGTAACCTTCCTTACTGAAATTTTGCATGCATTTTTATTCATATGTTTAAGCCACTAATTTATGCATATGCTTACTATAGACAACTGTGTGTATTTTATTGTTATTATGATGATTCTGAAGGCAGACATCAAAGATGGTGGCTTTGGCATTAGATGAGGGCTCTAGCAAGGCTGCTCTTGATGATCTGTTACTTCTGCATTTTTCCTTTGGTCCAAGAAGGTAAAACCATTAAACAGGATTCTATCGCATATATTGATCAAACAGAGCATCAAATAAAAACATATTTCATCTTTGCCAGAAGGCTTTCCATAACTGAAATCTGAAAAAGATAGCTCATTTGATATAATATCTGTATATGTTCTGCTGTATTTTTTACTGGAAGTCATCTGCAAGAAATTAAACATATACCCAAACTTATATGCTTGAATGGACTTTGTCATCGGGGTGGCTTGTACACAGCTCAGGAGCTAATACCACAGTAAAATGTTAGAGGGGCTTCATGTTGGATGAGTTGATGCGAGAAGTTTTTTGAATTCCTTGCTTCTACAGTAGAGGCATGTGTTGGAAATCACTAAAACTATCTGCTTAAGTTTCCTGTAATATTGAAGGCTATCACAATTATATTTGCTCAGTGCCAGAAATATCTCGCAGTGATCAGATTTTGAGTTCTATGAATAACCTTCTTCTATTTTATAAATGCCCTCAACAACTTCATGTTTTTGCTGAATAATAATAGGTGGAAGACGTTTGACAGACAAATTTTGTAGTAAAACAAAAGTTTGAAGAGAGAAGGAGATTCTGAAATGATCTTTTTTGATATGAGCTTTTATTTACGATCAATTGTGTTTCAATCAAACTTTACAGCTTGTTAATTCAAGAAGTATCTTAATAGAAGTTTGGACAATTTTTATCTTCCTTTTGCTTCTGCTATTAGGAGAATGTAAAGCACGCACCATCTGATTGTTTTATAACGACAGCTATGAATGTATGATGCTCATTTATAGCACTCCATTCATTCTAATTTTACTGCTTTTGTTCCTTTGGCAGAACTTTATGCAGAAACTGCTCTTTTGAGTCTGGTTATGGAAGCAGTTCTATTCGTCCTTGCGAATGGAAGGCAGCAAAGATGTTTTCCAATCTACATTGCATAAGTTGCATGTATAATTTTGATTGTAGGTATATACTTTCCAACTTTGGCAGGTTATTAATCTGAAGACTGTTTCAACATAAGGAAGCTTTGGTTGAATTTCCTTTACAAGGGTACCTATTTATGCCAATGAATCATCAAAACAACAGTTGTTGGACATCCTTCTGTCAGCTATAGCTGTTGAAGCAAGGTTGATTGAGTCTGCGGTTGTTTTATCAGATGGATGCCTGGTACTTTATCTTCCTAAGATAATGAATGTGAATTGAAGTCATTGGGTGCTTCTGGAGGATAGTCTGTTACTGTCATTGAATAGGGAAGCTCGTGATTCTTGAATGCTTATTTGCAGGATTGTCTTCTCACTAGGCTTGATGTGTAAATTTTATGTGTGCTTTTGAATTGATCTTTCTCTTCTTTCATTGATATTCTCTACAAAGGTTGGTGAAGATAAAGCGCTGATTGGTGACGTGGATCACAAGGTGGATCTGCTGCTGCCATTTGAAAGTTCTAGAGGTATTTTGAAGCTCTAGCACGAAGTGTATGTAATCTTGTTGCTTTATGAATTTGCATGTCTGATGGATAGGGATAGCATCGTTTGATGGGATCTTATTCCACGTCTTTTTAGAATATAGAGTCTTTATGGGATCTTATCCCATGTACAGCTCTTTGTAGATATATATGCCATTTGAAAATCCCAGAGTTATTTCGAAGCCCTAGCAATAAGCATATATAATCTTGATGCTTTATGAATTTGCATGCCTGATGGATATGGAATCTAGATAGCATCTTTTGATGGGATGTTATTCTATTTACAGTGTTTTAGGAGGTGTTCCAAAGGCTTTCTTGTGCCAATAAAGTCCTGGCACATCTTGCTTTTGTATGGGCATGCTCTAATTTTCATCTTCAATAGCCATCATAATGAGTATCTTCCTTCTTGTGACTGTCTAATTGTAAGCCTTTTTTCTACATGTTGAAGTCTTGAAGATTCAAACATACACCAGAAGAATTGCGTTGAGCATACTAGGCCTGCTCAATCAATATTTGTCTGGGAGGTGATTCACACTTTTTTTGGTGTGAAAACAAATTTGCATTGCTAGAAGAGAATTGAAGATCCTAGGTTTTCTGACAATAAGAAGTCATGTGAATGCTTAATAGCATATGCACATATGGTGATTTTTTCTATAAGTTCATATCAAGCAGGTTGGAATCTCACGTGGTCTGTTTTGAGTTTTGTAGATTATAAGAATGGTGCAGTCACTGGTCTTGCTATGTTGAGTGGCTCTATTCAAGCTTGTGCTTATGGATTTTCTCGTGATCCTTGGACACGTGTCATAGCAGATTTAAAGGCATTACTCTGTATGCTTTGTGATGTTCAATCAGACATGTTGTGGAGTTTGTAGGTAGTTGTTACATAATGCTTATTTTGTCAGGCTGATATAATAAAGAGCATGAAAAGCAGGCTCGAAATACTCCGGGATGAAATAGATGGCATGTTACAAGATCAAAAGGTCACTGCTGGTGGAGAATCATCTCTGAATCCTCTTCGACAAACGTAAGTGTCACCAGCCTTTGTATAGAGTGTAAATTGAACAGTTTTCTAATAAAAGTTGCTTTAGGTCCATAATGAAGTGGCTGATGTCACATGTGTTAGATTATAAGCTATAGCCTCCTCTGATTCCTTCATCCTCTCGCTATCTTCCCCCCGTAAAAGGAAAAATAAAACAATTATCAAAGGCTGGTTTTAAGGCTCAACTGAGGCTATTAGCCATGCTGCAAAGCAGGAAAGCTTAATGCCATGGCCCATTATGCAAGAACCTACTCAGGTCTTCAGCCTCACTGAAGGCATAGTTAAAAAAATCAGGAGATTTTTATTTTTCAATAATGGTAAAAATTGCTATCATGATTAAAATGATTGGCTGCAATTTTTATGCCAAAAAAATCCTTGTGTATACAACGTACATATACTTGAGCTGCATTTGCCGGATTCGTAGGGTCTTTTTTTGCACGCACATGTTTGGTGAGTGTTCATTCCATTGTCGGAGGGAGGGAGGGGGGAGAGAGATGGTGTGTGTGTGTCTCTCTCTCTCTCTCTATATATATATATATATATATATATATATATATATATATATATATATATATATATATATATATATATATATATATATATATATATATATATATATATATATATATATGCTTTGTAATAGGCATACTGTCTGGAACAGTGCCTCTACTAGCATCGGTGGTGCAGCAAGCTCTGCTCTGATGATATCATGTGGTGCAGCAAGCTCTGCTCTGCTCTGTGTGTGTGTGTGTGTGTGTGAGAGAGAGAGAGAGAGAGAGAGAGAGAGAGAGAGAGAGAGAGAGAGAGAGAGAGAGAGAGAGAGAGAGAGAGAGAGAGAGAGAGAGAGAGAGAGAGAGAGAGAGAGAGAGAGAGAGAGAGAGAGAGAGAGAGAGAGAGAGAGAGAGAGAGAGAGAGAGAGAGAGAGAGAGAGAGAGAGAGAGAGAGAGAGAGAGAGAGAGAGAGAGAGAGAGAGAGAGAGAGAGAGAGAGAGAGAGAGAGAGAGAGAGAGAGAGAGAGAGAGAGAGAGAGAGAGAGAGAGAGAGAGAGAGAGAGAGAGAGAGAGAGAGAGAGAGAGAGAGAGAGAGAGAGAGAGAGAGAGAGAGAGAGAGAGAGGGGGAGAGGGGGGGAGAGGGGGCGAGGGGGCGAGGGGGGGAGGGGGGGGAGGGGGAGGGGGAGGGGGAGGGGGAGGGGGAGGGGGCGGGGGAGGGGGAGGGGGAGGGGGAGGGGGAGGGGGAGGGGGGGGGGGGGGGGGGGGGAGGGGGGGGGGGGGGGGGAAAGGGGGGGAGGGGGGGAAAGGGGGGGAGGGGGGAAGGGGGGGGGGGGGAAGGGGGGGAAGGGGGGGAAGGGGGGGAGGGGGAGGGGAAGAGGGGGGGGGGGGGAAGGGGGGGAGGGGGGGAGGGGTGGGAGGGGGGGGGAGGGGGGGGAAGGGGGGGAGGGGGAGGGGGAGGGGGAGGGGGGAGGGGAAGGGGGGGGGGGGGGGAAGGGGGGGGAAGGGGGGGAAGGGGGGGAAGGGGGGGAGGGGGGGAAGGGGGGGAGGGGGAGGGGGAGGGGGAGGGGAAGGGGGGGGGGAGGGGGGGAAGGGGGGGGGGGGGAAGGGGGGGAGGGGGGGAGGGGGGGCGAGGGGGGGGGAGGATCTCACACTTGGAGCATAGGTGCATTCATATGCTGCTGACAAGTCAAAATACTGCATTATTTTACATCTTCATTTGCTATGTCACTTGTATACATAGACAAATTCATTTAAACCGTATTGTACATGACGCTTCAACAGCCTAGCTAAGTTGGTGTTCTAGGTTTGATGCGAGTCAAGCGGATAAGTTTGATAGTTGCACATTTCATGTGAGCCATTGTCATTTTTAATTGAAAAATAGAAAGGCTTTTTCTGCCATTATCAAAAGGTACAAACCTAAATTACAAGTCTTTAAATGTCAAACACATCATAGAGCCATAACAAACTTTGACCTTGTCAATAACAACTTTGCAAACTCACGTGCCAATTAGCCATCTCCATTTGCATGTACTATTTTTCATCACTACTGACTATGTGGTTCCTTCCATTTTCCTCTTCCTCGTTGCCAATATGTTATTTTCGAATAGTGAAGGAAGGAGAAAAAGTAGGGAGTATACATTCAAAACTAACACCGGAGATCAGTAAAACTTCTTTCTTATATTATTTTATTAAAATATATATGTCACATAAAATAAGCATACGAAACATGCTCAGAGACATGGCCACAAGAACACAAAAATATGGTGAGGAGTTTGAAAAATATCACAATTTAGATAGTCAATAACCTTAATATTAAGGAGATTGTTTTTATCATCTAACCCTAACCTATTAATTAATGCTGAAGGAAATTCAAGTGTAGCTCATTCACAGAATAAACTTACATCACTATAATAGGAAGCAAAGCTCGAAGGTACCACTTTACCCGAGATGATTAGTGTAGTAGAATGTTTGAAGCCAAATTCAGGTGAAACCCAACAAGTTCAATATGAGGTTCATATCTTAGTATACAAAACAAAAAGAGAGTCTCAATCTACTTATATCCTCTTGATAGCTGATGATTCATATGGACATGCAACAACGATGGCGACTTGTCAATGTACTGGCAAGTGTGTATAGGGTTTAGAGGTAGATATTTTATTTGTTTTTGACACTAAAAATGTGTGTACAGTGTATGTCTTCAATGGTTATTGTGCATACCTTAAATACACCCAAAAAAAAGTCTGATGAATAAAAACCACGATTTTTATTTTCATTTTTTTGAAATGTCTAGAATTTAATCGATTTAAATCTTACGTTTGTAGTATGTACTATGACTGAAGGGTAGAAGGAACAAAAATTGTAGGATAAATTTATTGGTGTAGAAAATATATGGAGAGCAAGCAGCTACTCCTGTGGAAAATGTGGATACACTATGGAAGTTGATATGAATTAAGGGGAAGATTATAGTCTGAGGCACTTTGATAACATCATTATTGTGTGGTTCACTAGAACCATGGGAGGAAGAAGTCATAGGCCAAACTCGTGCATATGCCCACTCCACCCACAATGTAGGAGTGGCACAAGCCCATTCCTGAATCCCTCTTGCCCTAAGATGGAAGCTCTCCAAACATGGGGATGTTTGGAATTGAAGATACAATGGAAAGGCACCATGGATTTAGCTCATCCCCTCCAATACTTCAAGCTGTCAGGAAGATACATGTCAAACAAAAACCCAGATGCCAATTTGCAAAGTACAGTATGAAGATGAATAAATTTAACAATAGGGACTTTTATTATGCACCATTTTTAGTTTGTAAGTCTGGTTGTATATTTAAAGAAGTTGTAAGAAATTTTTGTTTAGGTACATGATCCATACATCCTTTAAAAATAGGTTTGCATAATGATTTCTAGTGATTTTAAAGAACTCTAATCAGTTTGTGCTGCAACTTGCAAGACCATAAAAGCCAATGTAATTTCTTAATTTAATCATTCTGGAATTTCAATGCAACTAACAGCAAGTTTTTGCACAAATTCTTCTTGTATCTTGTATTCATGTTTGATGACTTGCCTGCATGTTCTATCTAGCTTATGTGCATGGCCTAGGCCTGCATGAAGGTTCTGTCTTCTTTGCATGTTTTTGCCGATTGCATGGTGCTGTAGTGATTTGTAATATAAGTTATTCCTGTATGAGAGTAGGTTCATCTTTCATAAATGATGACAACTAGTTGTTATTTTGTCTGAAAACTTCTGTTTGAAGTAAGAATGTATACAAAGTTTCATTCTGCTACTCTATTTTGAAGAAGAAGTTATATTTCTGTCTTGATCCTTACTGTTGGGAGTCATGATTGATGAAGGCAACAAGAGAAATGCCTTGGGATTAGAAATCTTATGATAATGAGCATGAAAGAAGTGACGATTAGTCCCTTTAAAGCTTTATGGTGTACAAGATGCTTGCAGCAAAAGATCTGTGGCATTTGGTATCTGAAGCTCTTCCTGGACTTGGAAAAGAGGTGGTCCAATGAACACCTTGAAGAAAGAAAGATCAGACTTTTACATCCTTGACTATGGAAGGAGGTGTTGCACATGCAGAAACCACTCAAGAATAGAGATTATGAGATTCACATTATGCTTATGTGCTTTTACTTATGGTTTTATCAATGAAAAGGCCTAATATTTCATATGTACACTCATGTTGGTCTTCAAAATGGTATGGAATGTATCGAAAATTCTTTTCAAGATTAGGAATGTGGCTCATATTGCTTTTCTTGAAAGAAATATTGTCGTTCCAATCCTTTCGATTCACTTCACTTATGCCCTTTATGGGAGGGAATTGAGAGCTATGAATTTCTGCTCTACTATAGGGATTACTGCTACAAGAGGGATAGACTAGAAAGAACATAGCTGTTTGTCTTGATTTAGAGGTGGGGATCTTTTCATGAATCAAGGGGAAGAACAAAGTTAAAAAGTTACAAGGCCAAAAGTAAAGATGAACCTTTTCAAAATCTAAAGCAAAAAAAAGGGTTGGTTCTTTTTCTCTTCTTCTCTAGACTCTTTTTGCTATTACGAGAATCGTTGATGTTACATTAGCAAATGTTAGCCAAGAAGAGGGAAGAAGCTTAATGAACAAAATCCTAGAAGATGATTCAAAATATAGAAATGTTTGAGAACATGGTAATTCTTCGAACTTTTGAAAAGAGAATGTCTTCTTGACATTGTCAAAGTTTTATGATGTTCGGAAATTCTATCTTCCATGCCTCTTACACTTCTCATACCTACTTTTTGATTATGGAGTACTAAATTCCCAAAAAATATTTTCTTACATGTTGTTGAACCAACATCCTCAAGTGCATGATTTGTGCACATAGTCTTACTTGTAATTTGACAAGGTCAATTTTTCATCACAACATCATATGAAAATATTCCTTTTTTTTTCTCATCTTTTTTACAAATTGTTTGAATACCTTAAAATTTAATGATTCTTATTGTTAGAGGGTCATACATTATCTTTATAGCCTCTTGAGAAGCACTTTCGTAGAAGGAAGAAAATCATTTTAATTTTGGTTAAATTTGATGATCATATTTAATATAAAACCGTTTTTCTCTATCAAAATATTCATGAGAGAGAGCATATAGTTTGTTATCCTTCTTTCTATACTCGATCTTACAAGGTTTGCTTAGGAGCTTTTCATGGTATAACCTTAAAGAGTCAATTCAATTCAACCAACTTCTTTGCATCAATCAATCATTTTCAACATCTCAACTTATCTCTTAATTTTAACTTTACCTTAAAGTGGGTTTCTTAGAACCTATAACGTTATTGAACCTATCTTTATGTGGTATCAATAATGTCAAGTGCCATGCATCTCATCACGTTTTCATTCTCACTCAATACACACATTCTATCACAATTCTTTTTTTTTGGGTCTCTATCAAGGAGAGTGGTTTGAAGTAACCCTACAAGGCAATTCTTTGTTGATGAGGTCCTAAACTTTAGAGGAGGCTACATTAGGTACTTGTCAAGTGTCTTGACAAAAAGATACTTGGTAAATGATCTCTTTTGATACATAGAGGATGAATTTGGTATGCGAGGTGTAGTAGTGATGAATTTGGTGTTTGGACGAGGGTGAATATGGTGTGCGGGCTGTAGTAGCGATATACCACCTTCTCTCTTCATGTAAACACTAAAAAAAACCTCTTTCTTATAGAAATTTCGTGTGGAGAGGCACGATTCACATTTTCGTATCACTCCTTTGTTATAATGATCCATTTTCCTAGATGAATTGGCTTTCTTCCTGAAACTCATAAATTTTCTCTTAAAAACTTGAAAACAGAAAGGGGGGGAGGGGGTAGAAAAGGAAAAACTTACTTTTCATCTTACCCTTTTTTCAAAGAAAAAAACCATAAAGATATTTCATTCACATTTCTTATTCTCTTTGGATTTTATAATGGAGTATTCTCTTTCATGCTTTTTCTTAGTTCGTTCCCATCCATGAGCATATTTTACATGTGTGTTATGAATTGCATAACCTCAATTGCATATATATTTTTTCAATTATGATATTCTTTTCATATGGTTGTACTCAAGGTGGTTGTGGACTCATCTTCAAGTTCTTATGGCGGTTCTCATTGATTATTGTTGATTCTAACATGTAACTGATGTCTTTCTACTCACGTGGTTGTGTTTCACAAGCATTGAACTTCGATATCAACTTCATGCTTCAACATCAATCTCATGAGAAGGATTCATGTTTTCTTCTTCAACACCACCAACTGAACTCATGCCATATAAATTTTGCTCATCTTCTTTAACATCTCGAGTTCAACCTCATATTTCCATTTCATATCGTGCTCAAGATTAAATTCATGATGAATTTTTGTAAGCATATGTTCACGTCAAAAATCAGAATCTTATTCTTTTTGCTCAATTTACTCTCTCTCTCTCTCTCTCTCTCTCTCGCTCTTCCCCCCCTCCCCCCTTTTCTCTTTGATGACAAATTTCTTGATTATCTGGAAATTCAATGATTGATATCACAATTGTATCAATAGTCTCGTGAACCCATAATTAATTTTAGAAAGGTTGTACATCATTGTCATGGCTTCCTCATGCACATTTTATTGAAGGATGTAGATCTTCAACTTTGGAGGCAACAAGCATATGGCTCATCTTTTCCCCTTCCAATTTCAATGTTAAAGGTTTGCTTTTCTTCACCAATCTTAACTCACGTTTTTTGTGGTCGAACTCAAGTCAATCGATTGAATGCATTTAATTTCTAAACTCCTATTCTATAATGTAAGTAATGATGTAATCTCAACTAATATCTCAGTTTGATCTTCCACTTGAGGTGGAAGTTGTTAGAAAAGCAACCTTCCACAAGAGGAGGTGCACATATTTCAAAAATTTTCAGAGACGTCAAAGTCAAAGATGGTCAAAGGCTGGTCCACATGTAGTAAAAGATGAGCAGAAATTTTTATGGCAGATTTGGAACTTTTCAAGAGCTATTCAACCATACATAGCACTTAGGTATTTGCAAGTAGCTTTGATGAAGAAAAGTCAAACCCTAATTTCTGGTCAAAAGTCAAACAAGTTAGTAAAAGTCAAAATTAGAGTTTCACTTGTCATCACAAGATAGATTTGATCCAAGGGTCAACATTAGACTAGATAAATAATTAAAAAAAGAAAAACCTAAAAAAGCAAGCTTCATGGTTTTGGCAGAATTCATGGATTTTTTTTTTCAAGCTTTTCGAGTGGCTTTTTGTGGTGCTTTATTATTGGAGACCCTAGCCTATATAAAGACTACCCACATTGCTCATAGATCATATCTTTTGTACCATATGTTCTCGACTCTGGAAATCCCATAAGAGGAGTTCTGAAAAACTTGTAACTTTTTGTATTATAAATTTATATTTTTGGAGCATTGTAGCTCTTGTGCCATATTCTCTTGTCCAATTGTCTATTCTCTCTCTCTCTCTCTCTCTCCTCTCTCTCTTGTGGGCTTCAAAAACCAACAATTGATATCAGACCAAGATTGTGAGAGTTTGTAAGGGAAATAACTTGAGCTTAGAATTGCTAAGTTAATACATATCAGAGATATGGCATCACCTCCATGGTAGCAATAGATTGCTTTGATGGAACCAACTTCCATACATCGCAGACATGTCTTGAGTATTATCTCATGATCATTGAGCTATGGGATGAAGTTGAAGAAGAAGTAAGGCGATTAGAACTAGGAGGTATCGGTTTATACATACGAGCTGCACAAGAACATTATTTGAATCAAGCTCAACAAGCTCAAAGTGCTTCCTCATCTTCATTAAGTGGTGTAGGAAGTACTCAAGCACGAGGGGCAACATTCTTACTAACTCAAGGAGGGGCCATAACCTCAATTGCAGTTCAAGGACTATAATGGTCAAAGGCTGGTCAACAGGTAGTAAAAGATGAGCACAAATTTTTATGGAAGATTTGGGAAGTTCTTCAAGAGCTATTCAATCATATATAACACTTAACTATTTGCAAGTAGATTGATGAAGAAAATTCAAACCCTAATTTGGGTCAAAGGGGAAACAAGTCATTAAAAGTCAAAATTGGAGTGCTGCTTGTCATCATGAGATAGATTTGATCCAGGGTCAACATTAGACCAAATAAATAACTAAAAATTATTAAAAATACCCAAAAAGTAGACCCCACATTTTTGGGGGAATTTACAAAATTTGATTTAAAAAAAAAAAAATCTTTTTTGAGAAGCTTTTCGTGGTGCTTTATTATTGGAGACCCTAGCGTATATAACAAGTTACAACAACCCATATTGCTCATAAATCATATCTTTCGTATCATAGCTTCTCTGATCTTCCATTGGCCGGAGTTCTTGAAGATATGTTGTATTTTTTTTTATTGTAGAGTTATATTTTTCGAGTACTTTAGCTCTTGTGCCTTATTCTCTTATCGAGTTGTCTCTATATATCCCCCCTCCCCCCTCTTCCCTCCCCCGCTCCCCAGGCTCTCTCTTTACTTTGTCTCAATATTGATTGTGGGTTTCAAAAACTAATTGACATACCGAGGGCTTGTGAACTCATTGGAAAAATCAACCTACTTACAAAATTTGATTAAAAAAAAAAAAATCTTTTTGAGAAGCTTTTCGTGGTGCTTTATTATTGGAGACCCTAGCGTATATAACAAGTTACAACAACCCATATTGCTCATAAATCATATCTTTTGTATCATAGCTTCTCTGATCTTCCATTGGCCGGAGTTCTTGGAGATATGTTGTATTTTTTTGTATTATAGAGTTATATTTTTCGAGCACTTTAGCTCTTGCCTTATTCTCTTATCGAATTGTCTCTATATACCCCCCCCCCCGGGGGCTCTCTCTTTACTTTGTCTGAATATTGATTGTGGGTTTAAAAAACTAATTGACATACCGAGGGCTTGTGAACTCATTGGAAAAATCAACCTACCTATTTATAATAGTAATGTTAGGCTAGGATAGAGAAAATCACTCATACACACATGAACAAGAGCAAATAAACGTAGAAGGTAAGGTAAAAAATAGATTGACTCCAATACATTCAAAAGTTAGAAGAGGAGAATAATACTCCAAATCTACAAGAAAACTCACTACTCATAAGTACACTTGAGAGTTTTCACACGAAAGGTGTTAGCCAAGATAAATGCAAGTATAGCACACACAAGATAATATGCACACATAATCAAGAGAACATGAAGACAAACACAATAAATATGGTAAAAAATTACAATGCTCTATTAATGATAATAATGTGCAAGATGATGATATGCTCCAACTAATACCCCTCCCCCCCTTCTTAAAAAAATAAGGGGGGGAAGAAACTCATACATAGTACCAAAGAGAGCAAGTGTGGATGATGGATGGAGAGGCTATGAAGAGGCCAAGTACTCCAATAGCAATCTTTCATATAGGGAGCATGAGAGCACTTCAAGACATTGAAGAGAGAAAGAGTAGAATTCCATTCCTCCTTCAAGCAAGCTCCACCACCACCAAGCTATTCCCGCTTATGATGGAAGAGCACTCCAAGTGAGTGAGAAAGCCCATTGGAGAGAAGAACCCTATCAATAGTTGATTGATATGTGAAGAAGCTTATGTCCTTTCATATCCCAAGCAAGGGCGATAAATTTTTTGATAAAGCATGTGTAAAAATGCATGCTTTAGCTTTTGGATAGATTTTTTTTTTAATTTTATATATATATATATATATATATATATATATATATATATATATATATATATATATATATATATATATATATATATATATATATATATATATATATATATATATATATATATATATATATATATATATATATATATATATATATATATAAATGGAGGTTCGGCCGAGGCCTACTCCCCCGGACTTTAACTTTGAAATTGCAACTGTACAAGGAAGGGCATAGTACCCATGGGACCCCCCTTATCCCACAAGAACAGGGGTTTACAAGACTGGGTTTAACAGCGGTCACAACTACCGCGGGAATGGTCAAACGGTGGCCAACAGCCACATACAACAACTTTTCTAGGATTCATATGTCCCTTACATGTTGCTGCCAGGGGTTGAACCCTCGCCCCTGCCTCAAGAGGCGAAAGGCCCAACCACCAGACCAGCGAACTGGTCCAACCTTACCTCATGATGTGGCAACCTAAAGTTAGGTGCACGTATTTGGTCTTGCCTCTTGTCAAGTTTGGTATCTTTTAATTGAACAAGGGCCAATTTAAAATGACTTTTATGGATGGTTGACTTTTTAACAAAAAATTAGGGCTTGACTTTTGAGGATGAAATTGGGGTTCTAGGTATGTTGTTATATATGGTTATGTGGCTTGCTTTTGTTAGCACAAGAAAAAGGATAGATACAAGTATACAAACCCAGAGAGAAATCATGCACAAAAAAGATATCGATAAAAAATAATAATGAATCCAATTATTTGCAAGTGCGACAAGATGAATGTATGTACAAAGGAAAGTAAAAGAACTAAAAGACTAAACTTACACAACTCATATTGGCCAAAGAGAGCCATCCAAGGGTGATGAATAGTTTAAGGAAGAAGAGAGTCCAAAACTCCAAAAGCTTCGCCAACTCCAAGTGTGCAACAAGAAAGTACACACACACACACACCTTGAATAGTATTCAGCTGATCCTTCTAACTCCAAGCTGTTGTCCAAACTCTCCAAGCATGAGAGCACTCCAAGAGGATGAGTATGTGATACCTTATGTGCTCGCAAGGTAGGCTTTATATAGATAATCCAGCCTATGCAAAAAACTCACAAAAAGCTGCTATATGTTTTTTCTAGCACAAAAACTCATCTAGACTTGTGATTTTTTTTTTAATGTTTTTTTTTGGGATGTTCTAATAATAGCTTTTCGTTTTGCTTTTAAAGTGCCACATGTCATGTACTATTGGATCATGTTGATATGGCATTACAGGATTATGACACATGTCATGTCTTTTTAATGTGCTTTTGACTCTTTGACCAAAATTAGGGTTTTAATTGTGAAGGGGTTAGAGGTGCCGGATGGTGAAGTCATTTTTAGGGATGGGTAGCACTCTTCAAGTATTCTAAGATGGTGAGAAGAAATGTTTGGCCATTTTTTGACCATTTTTTAACCTAACCTACCAGTGACAAAAATAAACATATACAAACTAAAAAATAATGTTCAAAATATTCACAATATGTAGAAACGGATTTATGCTTCTTCTTCAAGTTATTTATGAATATGTAAATCATTTCTAAAGCCTTGAAATCACATTTTTGACCATTTTTATGGCCATTTTATACGTTCTTCCAGAAATTCACCTATGGTACAAACTAATTATAATGTTCAATGGATTATACAATGAGATGGTGTGTCTAACCTAGGTATATATAATTAAGATTTACAACTGATCATTTTCTAATAAGTTCCCTACAATTTTCTCCTAAAATACTAATTGTCGGGGGGCATGAGATAAAATGTAGTAGGAAACTATTTGGTAGGAAGATTTTGATGATCTTGTTAGTCTTCTATGTTTGACATTTGCTTTTAGGTATGAATCTATCAGCTACTAGATACTTCAGAGTAACTTGAAGTGGTAGTCTTCTATTTCAAATTGAAGTACAAAGATATACTCAAAATATGAAACATGAGTTCCATAGATCTTGGGACTTGTACATATAATACCGCCTTTTGAAATTGTTGTGGATACTTCTTCATTGAAATTCAAGACATTTTGAACTTTGAAGTCATTCAAAAATGCTATCACAATCTAATAGCCTAGGATGAACTTGATGAAAGATAGTGGATTTCTTTCAATCATCGAAATCCAATCTTCAAATACTTTCTTTTTTCTTCCAGGTTACTTGTTTTGGTACTTGTCGTTTTCGATAAAATTCTCATAAAGATATCATCAGTGATGACTATATATGTCACAAAGTAAGAAAACATTCCTTTCCTTCAAACCTTGTAGATGTTTGGGTTCAAGAAATCTAGGAGTAATGCAATAGAGGAACCAA
>CM035430.1:16169214-16241714 GCA_020310875.1 Ceratopteris richardii
AGCTGCGATACCACAAATGTAGTAGAGGGTGGTGGAGTTGAGGATGCTCGAGGCTCTAGGCTTGAGTTTTGTTGTAGTTCCTATTTTGACCATTTAAAGTGTAGCACTAGTGTTGACCGGATCTTGCATACGCACATAGAGGATAGTACAGAAACGAAATCTCACAAAAGTATAAAGAAAATAGATAGAGACAAGAGATTGGACACAAGATTGGGTACAATCTCCCTCCACATACTCTGATGGACGAGTCTATCAGAGTATGTGTATTTATAGGTATTTCTCATTACCTCCTGAATAAAAGATACATGAGGCCGATACTTCGAAAAGCATGCGTTTATGAAAATCTGCTATATTTACAAAATCGTCGCTTTCTAAGCGATCCGCTATTTTTACAAAATCGTCGATTTCTAAAGTGATTTATTATTTTCACAAAAAATATCTAAAATACTATCTTTTAACTATCTTCAAAAATATCTGAATAAGTCCACGCGCGCTCATACCCTCATGAGTCTTCATCTTCTAAATCAAAACACAAATCACATTAAAAACCTCAAGACACTAAAATCCATTTAACATTCCATTATTTCATAAAGTATAACATGCCTCCGAGTTGACGAGCATCTGACCTCAATTGATAATAATAATAATAGATATGTATGGCGAGTCACATGTCCCATCATTGAACAATCATAAGCATGTTCCATATAAAAACATGTGCAGAGAAACTGGTATTTAATGTGACTATGAATGATATGCAGAAATCAAGTGATGATAATGTGGAATTAGTGATGTCTTATGAATCCATTGAGATTCTTCTAGTGAGGTAGTAACATCATAATCAAGTATTTTCTCTGGAATTAAAATTTCAGCATCCTCTTCTAGCAAGAGGATCATCTAAAATAAGAGTGAGTGATAAAGTTCCTTTAAAGGATTTCAATAAACTAATATGAAAAGATTTATGTATATTTTAATGAGAAGGTATGTCTAGTCTAAAAGCATTTTCTCATTAAATTTTTTGAATAATACGAAAAGATCCATAATACATGGTGCAAGTTTAACTTTAGGATGTTGTGAAATATTTTTCAAACGTCTTTTAATTATTTGTAACCATACCAAGTCATTTTCATTAAATTGTTAGCTACTCGTTTCTTATTAACATTACACATGTAACGTTCTTGACTCTTTTTAATGTGCTCATGAACCTCATGAAGTGTAGAAATACGATCTTGTGTAAAAGAATCAACCATAGGGATATCAGTTTGAGTGATAGACATGGGAGTGGGAAGCTTTTTATCATACACAGTTTCATTCAGTGGACGTCCAATAGTGGTATGTGTTGTGCTATTATATGCAAACTGTAGTAAAGTAATTTTCTCATCCCAATTACTTGGATTATCTAAAGAATAACAACGTAATAAATCTAAAATAATACTATTCGTAGCTTCGCTTTGCCCATTACTTTCAGGATGAAATATAGAGCTAAAGTCTATTTTGGAACCTAAATTTTGAAATAATGAAACCCAAAAGTGATTACAAAAATGAACATCTCGATTTGGAATCAAATACGCTTATTTACTAAACCTATCAACAATTGTCCAAATCATATCATTATGAGATGAAGTTGTAAGAAGACCAGTAATAAAATCCATAGAAATTTGTTCCCATGGTCCACTAGGTATGGAAAGTGACATTAATAATCCAAATGCTTTACCGTGATGTCGTTTCACACGTTGACACACAATGCAATGGGAAATATAAGATACTGTGCAATATCCTTTTCCATATTTGGCCAAAAGAAGAATTATTTACTCGTAGAAATAATACTTTGTATGCCCGTATGACCCATATACGGCGGTTCATGCATCTCTTTCATAACAAATTCTTTAAAACCTTGTGTGATACATAACCTGTGTTGGAAATAAAAGAATTATTTATGAAAAGTGTAGTGATCCTCATTAAATGTTGTATAATTATTGAAAGCATTCCATGTTTGTGAAAAATACAAATCAGATGCATAAGTAGAAATCATGTCATGAAATGAATGAATATGAATAGCAGAAATATTATTGATTGATACAATATTTGTTTGTGGGGATGGGAAGCGACTAAGGGCATCAACTACAATATTAGCTTTGCCAGGTTGATATTGAATCATAGGCTGAAAATTTTGTATGAATGAAGTCCATTTAATGTGTTTGTCAGAAATCAATGGTTGATTTAATAAATGCTTAATAGCTTGTTGATCTGTTTTGATTATAACTTCAGAACCTATAAGGTAATATTTCCAAATTTTTAAAGCATGCACAACACCTAAGAGTTCTTTATGATATGTATTGTAAATTTTTTCAGAAGGTTTAAGTTTCCTACTTTCAAATGCAATTGGATGATCATTTTGCATTAATACAACACCTATACCTAAACCACTAGCATCTCTAACTACATGGAAAGGTTGTGCAAAATCTGGTAATTGTAGAACAAGTGCATGAGAAAGTGCATGCTTGAGTTTTTCAAAAGATTGTTTTTGTCCTAATCCCCATGCAAATTTTAACTTTTTCTTCAATAATAATGTGAGTGGGAGTGCTAAATAAGAAAAACTTTTGATAAACTTTCTATAAAAACTAGCTAACCCTAGAAAAGAGTGTATATCATTCACAGATTGAGGTACATGCTATTCTTCACTTACTTTAATTTTCTTTGGATCTACATGAATACCTTGACTAGAAACAATATGGCCTAAATACTCTAATTCTTTTTGGAAGAAATAACTCTTTTCAAGATTGGCATAAACTTTATTTTTGCGTAACAAATCAAAGACGGTTGCTAAATGATTTTCATGGTCATTGTCATTTTCACTATAGACAAGTATATCATCAAAGAAAACAAAAACAAAAGCTTGGTAATTAAGAAAAATATTATTCGTCATGCGTGCAAATGTAGGTGCATTGGTGAGTCCAAAAGGCATTACCATGAATTCAAAGTGATCAGTCTTAGTTCGAAAGGCAGTCTTATAAATGTCATTTTGTGTCATTCGTATCCGATGATACCCAGATTTAAGATCAATTTTGCTAAAGATATGTGCTCCACGAAGTTTATCTCACAAATCATCTATCTTAGGAATAGAATATTTGTTTTTAATTGTGATCTCATTGAGTGCTCTATAGACAATGCACATTCTATAAGTCTTGTTCTTCTTCTCCACTAAGAGAATAGGTGCTCCAAAGGGAAAAGAACTAGGTCTTATAAGTTCTTTTTGGAGTAGATCCTTAACTTGATTAGCTATTTCTTTTTGATGTAAAGGTCCATGCCTATAAGATGCTTTATGAGGAGGATAACTACCAGGAATTAAGTCTATTCTATGGTCTAGAGATCCCCTAGAAGGTGGTAGTTTAGAAGGAAAATTAACCATAAAACAATCCCTATAAGAAGCCATAAATGATTTATGTGCATTAGGAAGTGTATGTGTATAATCAAATATGTTATTGACAAAAATAATACATGAATTGTAGCCTTTCCTAAATGCACGTTTTACTTGAGTATGACTAGTTAATAGGAATAGTTGGAAGTCATGCATTGCTGACAAAGAAATATCTTGATTGTTAAACTTAACACTAATTATGTGTGTATGATAATCAATGCATGGATTATAATGATGATGAAACGGCATGCCAAGTATAACATCAAAGGACTGTAAAGAAGCAATTAAGAATGTGCGTTAATCTACATATGCACCTATACAAATCTGAACGTTATGTACTTCACTTGTAACATTATATCTATTTCCTTGAAATGCAGCCTTAACTTTATACATAGAAGGAAGTGGATATAATTGAAGATCTTGCACTAGTGTATAAGAAGTAAAATCATATGAACTACCATCATCATGTAAAATATTAACAAGTTTACCATTAATAGTACCTTGAATGCAAAGTAAAGAATGAATAGAAATTTCATTACCCAAGGTACTTAGATCTTTTTCCAATGCTTCTTCGGTTCAATCAGGTTGAGTGTCTTCATAAACCACCTCCATGTTGTGGACTTGAGCTCCGACAAGTTTCATATCTCTAGTTCGAAACCTACATTGAGCTTTAATATGACCAAACTTACCACAATGCCAACAAGTGATATGAGGCCTCTTTTGTTGAGCATCCATCGTCGTAATGTTAAGGGTTGGAGGTTTTGTAGGTTGTAAAGAGGTTGTCTTTGGTACTTGTGAGAAATTGGATCGAGGAGTTGCTGAAAAGTAGGTGGGCAATGAAAAGTAGGGGAAGAGAAAGTAGTGAAAGGATGCTTGAAAGAAAAATTAGGCTCGATTGGTTGTTGTCGTTGACATGTTTGTTGTAAGCGAATGGACTTGGTAATAGATTGAAACTCCTCAGCATCATGTGCAAAAGAAATAGCTTCATAGAGGGTCATGGGACATAGTGTGTTGAACTTGGCTTGGATTCCCATCTCCAAACCATCTTCATACTTCCGTTGCAAGGTATCTTCAGGAATTGTTTCAAGCGAACGAATAAGTAGTCGTTGCGAAAAACGTGTAGTGTAGGTAGATATAGTATCTTTGTCTTTCCATCCAAAAGTTGTCCATGATCGATGAGCATGTAAGTGAAACTTGGTGTCAAGGGAGCACTAGATTGTGCTCTCTAGACTCTGACTACAGTGGACAAGATTTCGGAAATATACTTTTGATTGCAAGAATATCCATGTAAGGAAAATAGTACAAGAATATGTAGCTGACACAAGAAATCCCACAACCTAGGGTGGATAGGTATAGATAACTCAGCTAGAGATGATACAAGAGATCCCACAACTGGGGATCGTAAGTATGGAGCAAGATCTCTGGATTACAAGAACACCTTTCAAGAGATGAACTAGCTGCAAGAAATAACTTCAAAGGATCTCGTACTACAAGATTGCAACAAGACAAGAGAGTATGTCCAAAATACAAGACTAGACAATACTAGAGAAAGAGAGAAGACTAGAACTTGAAAGTACTTACCTAGTGATGAGGACTCCTTGAGCTCCTAAGACTGGCATTAGCAAGTCTGAGTATGTATGTGGCCAAGGCCTCCTTATATATATGCGAGCTGATGATGTCATTAATGATGTCAGCAATCCGAATAGGACATCCGGATGTCAAAATTTAGCAAATAGACATTTGATCTTACGGTTTTGTCACGTTCCGAACGCATTGGAAGCATTGGTTTATTGGTTTCTCCTAATTCTGAACGAATCATGAGATATAGGATTCACATGGAATCTGAGGTTGAGGATGGTTTCCTTTGTCCATGACATGACCTCCCCCTCAAGCAACGAGTTCCACGAGGACCGGTCATGTTCTCTAGTCTTGGCTTCATTGGATTTTTCTTATGGAATTCTCGAACCTTGATTGGTGCTCTTTGAAGGTTTTCTACAGGTTCCCAAGTACGATCACTGATGTCATACCCTTTCCAATGAATAAGGTACTCCAATCTTCCTCTGGATATTCTCGAATCTAGGACATGCTCGACTTCAAATTCTTCATGATCATCAATCTCGATAGGTGGTGAAGGACTAGGTCTCTTCCCCCTCATGAAATCGGATATGGTTCCAACATGGATACATGGAAAACTGGATATATTCTCATGGTACTTGGTAGCTAGAGCTTAAAGGTGACTGGATTTATCTTGGCCAAGATGGTGAATGGACCAAATCTTTGATGATCTAACTTTGCACAAGGCCTTGAAGTTTGCAAATTATTTCTGAGTAATCATACTTTATCCCCAGTTTGATATGATGGATTCTGAACACGATGTTGATTTGCATAGTACGTATATTGTTCTTGAGCTTTATGGATCTCTTCCTTGAGTTCTTTGTGAATGCCCATCAGGTACTAGGCCTTGTCTCTGGCAGCTGGGTTCTCGATATGATTTGAGAGTTGCATATCCATCCTTTGATGTTCTCCATAATTTGCAAAGAATGGAGTCCGCTTAGTAGATGCACGAACACTATTGTTAGACGCAAACTCTGCAAAGGGTAAAAGCTCAAACCAATCATTTTGATGATAGTTGTTGGTGCAACGAAGATATTGCTCTAGGACTTGGTTCATCCGTTCTATTTGTCCATCAGTTTGTGGATGATTTGCTATAGATAGTTTAACTTGAACACCAAGGAGCTTGCAAAGACTATTCCAAAAGCAGGATATGAAATGTGTGCTCATGAACATAGTGAATTTAAATCGCGATTTATTCGCCAAAAAAAAATCGTTTAGTTCGTCTGCGATTTAAATTGCTCCGAACGATTTTTTTCCATATTGCATGATTTTTATTTGCTGAAGAGTCACGAAAAAGAGGTTTTTTCGAAAGTCGTGCTGAATGATTCATTCGCTCTTGACTTTGAGAAGTTCGAGGTCTGCCGCAGCCAGAGAGAGAGAGAGAGAGAGAGAGAGAGAGAGAGAGAGAGAGAGAGAGAGAGAGAGAGAGAGAGAGAGAGAGAGAGAGAGAGAGAGAGAGAGAGAGAGAGAGAGAGAGAGAGAGAGAGAGAGAGAGAGAGAGAGAGAGAGGGAGGGAGGGAGAGGGGGGGAGGGGGGGGCGGGGGGGGAGGGGGGGTGGGGGGCGAGGAAGGGGGAGGGGGAGGGGGAGGGGGAGAGAACCCATTGTGATTGCCCGCAACCTGCTGAGTGCTCTCATCGACATATGTGCAGCTGAGTCACGAGTGTTAGCAGCTGGCAGCAAGGTTGCAAGCTGAGCTTTGAAGTTTGAGGCCATAATTGATTATTTGTTTACATAATGAGTGTGTGAGAGAGAGAGAGAGAGAGAGAGAGAGAGAGAGAGAGAGAGAGAGAGAGAGAGAGAGAGAGAGAGAGAGAGAGAGAGAGAGAGAGAGAGAGAGAGAGAGAGAGAGAGAGAGAGAGAGAGAGAGAGAGAGAGAGAGAGAGAGAGAGAGAGAGAGAGAGAGAGAGAGAGAGAGAGAGAGAGAGAGAGAGAGAGAGAGAGAGAGAGAGAGTTTTTACCTCTAGTACGAGGCCGAACTGGGCCTATGAGACAAATCGATGTACATGGGTGTATCTTCTGTCAATCAGAAAAGAAAAAAGTGTTGAAAAAACTGGTAAAGCTGATATAGATCTCCGTAGTATGCATGGGGAGATACCCATGGAAGTGGGGGGTGTATGTACTACGAGATCTATGATAATCTATATGCAAAAGGTAGTACAACAAGCATGAAAATGCATCTGAAACGACTAACTAGCTCCATCCTGTTCTAGTGGGCGGGTGTAAGATGTGATACGTAGGTGGAGGTGGAGTCAAGGCCACCCTCATGGCTGCAACGGGGTCAGCCATCATCCGGGATCGTCTCTCCTCTATGGTGCGATGGTCACGGTCCCGGATCTCTGCAATTTGGTGTAGGTGAAGTCTCGGGGCCCAATATCCTAGAGCACGGGGTCGTCTCCTAGCTGGAGAGGTCCGAGCCGGCTGAAGGGTCACCCCTCTCGGTTTGTGAGTGGAGGGGGCAAGGGCTGCTGCACGTCGTGGAATAAAGAAGTCAGTGAGCTGACTCTGTCTCCCTCTTGTATGGGCTGCTACAGTAGGCTGGAGTAGGGAATCTCTGTGACTCTGTATCTCTAGTAAGAATCGCCCAAGTATTTGCCTCTGATGCCATCATATGCGCTACATTTGCATACAAAGTGCTCCTCATCCTCCATCTCTACTCTGCATACCCTGCATATGCGCTGCTCTCTAGGAATGTCCGCGGCTCTACCCATCTCAATCTCTAGTCGCCGGTCGGTGTGATGAGACTCTCAACTAGCCAATCACTACCCTCGAGCTATGAGGCATGTAAGTGTCCATGTAGCGTGGTCGCTGGATAAAACCGTCGGCTAGTATGTCTAAGAACTGGTCTCGGTAGTGTGATAGTCTCGATCCCATGTGTGGTGTGTGCCATGTCTGACTAATGTAGAGCTGCCAGAGATCTTGTCTGAGCACAACATTCCTCTCACGACGAGAGAGGTGGATGTGGGGTGAGTCTGGGTCATACTGAAAAGGAGGCAATCTGTCCAAATCAAGTCCATGACTATCAATCCAGACTCTAACGTGAGTGTACCAAGCTCTCTCATATCCTGACTCTGATATCTGTATAGATGCCTCAAAAGCTCTGGGTGTGAGTCTGTCTTGTGGGGAGCTCTCTCATCCTCTGAATAAAGCAGATAGTCTGGAATAGTGCATCTACTACCATGGGTGGTGCAGCAAGCTCTGCCTTGATGATGTCATGTGGCATTGACTGTTTCCCGCGAAATAGTCGCGAGATCATACGTACCTGTGGCCTCTCGATCGCACTCCATTGGGTGACTGCGAGGCCCGGGGCCCAAACTGTCGCAGCATACATCATAGTTGGTCTGACTAGTGTGTCAAATAGCCACCCCTTCGTGCGGGGCTCCTGGAAGTGTGCCTGGTGACATCTCCGCTCTAACATGGCTAAAGCTGCATATCCTCGTGTGAGTCTATCGGTGGCTGCTTGTCGCATGCTGAAGGGGCCAGGCAAGCTCGTGAATGTGACTCCGAGGTAGACATAGGAAGTGACCACCTCAATCTGTCCACCGCAAGCTCTGAATCCTTCTCCATTCCTCACCATGGGGGAGGTGTGGAAGATCATGACCTTGGTCTTGCCAAGGTTTACTGTCAAGCCCCTCTGCGTACAAAACTCATCCAGGGCATCGAGGTGGGGTTGTAATCCCTCGGGTGACTTTGAAATCAATACAATGTCATCGGCATATAATAAAATGTGGACATGTGTACCTGCGAGGTCTGCATCCTCTCCTCCGGCTCGGAGAATGTAGTCCTCAATCTCGTCGATGTAGAGACCAAATATAGTGGGAGAGAGAGAGAGAGAGAGAGAGAGAGAGAGAGAGAGAGAGAGAGAGAGAGAGAGAGAGAGAGAGAGAGAGAGAGAGAGAGAGAGAGAGAGAGAGAGAGAGAGAGAGAGAGAGAGAGAGAGAGAGAGAGAGAGTTATATGGAGTATCATATTTGAGAGGTGAGAACCTCCTCTTATACATGATAGGTATGATACTCACATGAGTGCCAAGTGGCACTCATATGAGATGTATAGAGTCTTGCCCTTTATGGGTATGACCGAAGGAGAGAGGATAATAAAAACTTTCACGCGGTTGGGCGGAGAAGAATCTCATCGTACTCCGTGTAATTGCTCCATAATTATAGCCGGCGAACTTCCTTCAGCCTCGAGTTTCGTGCAGATAGCTCCCAAAATAGGAGGGTCATTGGAGGCTACCAACATTTGGTATGAGAGCGGGACAATGTCTACAGAACCCACACGCGTGACGGAGCGCGCTCGACGAAGCCACTCAAGCAAAGAAGCGCCGCCCCCGCAGAGGGAGGCTTCTCTCCTTACCTCCTCTCTAGATGGAGGGAATAGTGAAGTGAGCTCTCACTTTATACTCAGCGCCTTAGCCCACTATTTGTGCATATGGGATAATCGAGCTCGCCATCCATCATCTGAGCTTGGTTCGAGTTTCCAACAAAATCAAGTTGAAGGTTGAGAAGATTTTGAAATTTTGCTTGAATTTTGGAGGACAAAATTGATGCTATCTATCAAGATTTTGGGAAATTGATGGTGTATACATGTAATATGGGCTCTGGAGATTGGCTATGGGTTTTGAGTTTGTTCAAAAAGCTTCAATTCTTCAGTTTTGAGCTTCTCAAAGTCACCCTTCCATGAAGATTAGCTTTTCCACTTCCTACTCGTGACATATCCGGCTTCTCTGCACCATAGCCTGCTCATACGATATCCGATTTCAAAAATCTTTGTCACGTTACGAAGCTATACTCTTAAGCTTCGCTAAAACACCATCGATGTTGGATTTGGACAAGATTTGGTCAATCAAAATCTCTTGACAACACTTCAACAGGAACTAGGCGGCTACTTTTTGGGCCTAGTTTTTCATCATGTCCAAATTCACTTTTTTTCACTTGGCATAGCTTTATATCTTTGAAGTACAGGGCTGGGCTATATTTCTTGGACTGGCGACATGGAGGGGATTCAACAACCACAAAATTGGGAGGGCTCTTACCATACAACCCTCACCATATGGCATACAACTTGAAAGGGAGGGATAAAAGGCTCCCATTTTGGTGCATTGGGGAAATAATGGGTATATCCCTTGATGGTTTTTGGAACTCTACGAACAGTTCTTTTGGAACTCTATGCACAATTTGGGTTGTTTAGAAAATTTATGATGACGGCAATGGCTGCAAGGCAAGCATCACAAACACCTCCCTCACTTTCATTTTTGAAGACTTTATATACTAAGATCTGATTCTCATGTGGTTCTGATGAATGCAAATTTCTCTGTTATTCATTATTTCATTGGATTTTTCAGGGAAAACAATGCTGAATTTAGGTATAAGCTGCCTCGCCGATTGTTCTTTCCATGGCTAGAGGGAGTTTTTCTTTGTGATTATCTTCAGGAGGGTGAATCTTTACAGGTAACTTCGGTTCCATGCAGCTTCTGTTTCCTAAAGAATGAAAGGCTTGTCACTCATATCTGAACTTGCAATCAACAATCCTCAGGCCTAGCTAGCCGACACAGCTTATACATGCATATATGTACTGGAAAAATAAAGAACTTACAGTAACAATCCTCAGGCTAGTAAGCACAGCTTATATGTGCATATACGTACTGGAAAAACAAAGAACTTTTATCTTCATTCTTGCCCTTTGCACAGTTAATAGTGTCTTTCCATCTCAAACTTTGCCTATTGTATACCTGAATAATACGCCAAAACCTTTTCCTTTAAGGGATTTTAAAGAGCAGCTTGAGAGCTTCACAATTATGGCAAAGATGATCAATTTGACCAAAGGAAAGGGCAGCTATTGAGAGAAAAAGAGGACTGACTATGAAAACTTAAGTTTGTGCAGGATTTGGAGAAGAAGATGAAGAAGAAGTTGCACATACCAGGATTTTTACAGGTGCCTTCTGCATGGAAGCGAGTTCGGACCTTAGTTTTATTAATAAGTGACTTTTGAGCCTTTGACATGTTCACACATGTCCTACATACCAAAAGTAAAAGTAATTACTAATGATGTATCTATGTATATATGTACGAATAACTATGTATGTAATATGTATGTAGTATGTACGAGTCATGCCGTACGTAATACGCACGTACGTACTACATATGCAATGTGTATGTAATATGTATCTATCTACATATGTACGTAGTACGTGTTGAAATACAAGCTTCAACCTTAGTATAATTTGTACCATCGGATGGATGCCACTTGGAGCCTCATAAAGCATGCATTCAAGCAAGAGAAAATTTTGAATCTTCCCCTCAACAGCCAAAATTTGAATCACACGTAGGTGTGAGTAATTGCCTATAATCTAGGAAAAGTAATATCTAACTTATAGGGAAACTTTTCATCTCTATATCTACACATAATCAGCTTCGAATTTAAGAGATCCCGTGTATGTGTGTGCTCCTAGATAGTTTGGAAGCAAGTTCGTAGGCCCATGAGCTAAGCTAGCCCCCTGGTTGCTTGCATCGGTGAGTTTGAATAAGGTTTTGTGTAGCCATAGCTAACACATAAAATTCTGTGTGAGCACTCTAGATTGCTTTGAGTGTTGAGCATTTTTCATTAGTCATATCTCACTCAATTCTTGTAATCTTTGGCTTGTTAGAATGCTAATTAAGTTATCTAAAGTTTGTTAAAGTCTCGGATTAATTCTCTGCATATTTTGAGAGTACCAGGTTCAGGAGTGAACATGTGTCTATCTGTGTACACCTAGTAAAGAGCAAATTTAGTTTGTCTTGAAGGTTTTGGTTTTTCTAGTAGAAGTGACCAATTTAAGTGAAATAACTTGCATTGGCAAGGCCTCAAAGTCTAGTTTACGTATGCAAAAGATCTCAGGTTCAGTCTGCATATTCTCAGAGATTTGATCATTTCATTAAGCAGAGGCTCTGTGAAGTTGCCTGTGAGGACACTATAGCTTCAAGGCTGCACAGGGAAGTTGCAAATTCTCCCAAAAGTGGTATCAGAGCTATTCGACACATTCGAAGCATTCAAGAGGACCCTGAGAAGACTCTGAAGGAGTTTGAAGGAAGAAGTGTTGTTGGATCAATCATCAAGCTCAAAGGCACACACCAAGCAAAGGAGAGCCTACTAGTAAAGAAGGAAGACATAAGCATGATCTGTTGGATACATCTTGATAATCAGAGGTAAGTCTTTTGTTATCATTCAGTTCCTCTGCATCAAAGGTATCCACAAGAGTACATTAGAACTCATCATGTGAGAGTATAGCACTCAAATCGAGAAGTTGGACAAGAATAATTATCAGCCATGGAAGTTTAGGATCTCTAGCTATCTTATGGGTTCTTATCAATGGCATAGATGCAAGACCTAGATTAGGAGAAAATCCAACTCCTGATCAATTAAGGAATTTCAAAGAGTGGAATGAAAGGAATAAGAGAGTCATCTTCATACTTTCAGAGCACATTAGCAATGCCATGATTGGGAACATTAGCAATGCCAGATACTTTCATGAAAGTATGGAAAACACTAGAGAGACTCTACTCCACCTCGACTAAAGCTAGGGAGATTCGGTTGAAGAATGAACTTAACAAGTTGAGGAAAACTCCTAGCAGCAACATAAATGATTACATATTGAAGATTAGAGTAATCAGTGATGCACTAAGCTCTATAGGTTGTTACATAGATGATGATGATCCAGTTGCATATACCCTAAATGGGCTTAGGGATGATCCAAGAGTTTGCTTATAGAGAACAACATCAAATGCATCTCCAACATCATGAAGACTCAACCGTAAACTTGTTTCCATAGGAGTGGCAATAGGTTTGCAGTCTTCAAGGCCAAAACATTGCAATAATGTGTCAATATATTTTGTTTGACACAAAATTATTCCACCATCAACTTTCATAAACCAAATGCCCAAATAATGATGAAAATGCCCCAAATCTAACATCTCCAATGAGACATGCAAATCAGCCTTAAAATCAGCGATATGCTTCTCATTAGGATCAGCGAACACCATGTCATCAACATAGACAACAATGATCAGAAGCACATCATTTGCTTCTCATTAGGATCAGCGATATGCTTCTCATTAGGATCAGCGAACACCATGTCATCAACATAGACAACAATGATCAGAAGCACATCATTTGCACGCTTTAACATATAAGTTGCTCTCAGTTGGACTGTTCTCAAAACCATGTCCAATCAAGTAGGCATGTATCTTTTCATACCTGCACGTGGTGATTGCTTCAAACCAAATAATGTCTTTTTCAACCTGCACGCTTTGTTTTCATGCCCTTTTTGTACAAAACCACGAAGTTGACAAACATATAGTTCTTCATGTAAGTCACCATTCAGAAATGTATTTTTAATGTCCAACTGATGTACACTCCAACCATGATGAGTTGCAAGATGCTACGAACAATAGTCATTCGGCATGTCGGAACAAAGGTCTCATCAAAATCAATGCCTCTTTTTTGAGCATAATCTTTTGCAACAAGCCTAGCCTTATACCTGTCAACTGTTCCATAAGGCTTACGCTTAAGCTTGTATACCCACTTAGTGCCGATGGCCTTCTTGTCAGGAGGCAAATCACATAAAGACCAAGTATCATTCTTCATAATAGCATCATATCCTAATTGCATAGCAGCTATCTAATTCTCTGAATTTTTTGCTTCATCAAACGAAACAGGCTCATTCTCATCACAAAGACTAAAGGCAACCATAGCATAGAAATCTGATGCAAAAGAAGCACTATGAGAGTCTAAACGAGTATGATATGATAGAGGTGCATCTAGTTTGCTATCTCGCAAAGTCTGCATTAACCATATTGGCATAGTTTCTGCCTCCTCTATATCAGCCATGGTTGTTACTGAAGTTTTTCTGACTTCTGACTTCTCACTTCTAATGTTTAGCCGACCTCTGACGGGTACGGTAAAATGTTTCTGAGGTTACCCGATGTTGCCTTTTTTTCAAGTAAAAAAATTAAAAAATATACACTTCTTTTGTGTATACATTGCATATTTCAGCAAAATAATAGATAATACGGGCATAAAATGTACATATATTCACACATACTTGCCTACCAGCATATATACCTCCAGCCTATATACACATAAACATGCACATATGCCTACATCCTACATCATACATGAGTTTTTCGTAGATGCTTAAGCACATTATAAATACATGCTTGTATAAAGACAATGGACATAGTTATATGTGCATACTAGCTTGCAATACATATATCTACATACATACTAACATACACATGTCATATATGATATATGATTATAATTTGTATCATAGAAACTTTTGAGCTCAATACACTAGAGCTATTTTCTCGAAATTGAAAAGAGGCCTTGCCACTCTTTTGAGTGCCTTCTTTACCCTCTGCAGGCTCTAAGTTTTATCACCAGGACTCCTAAATTATTGGGACATGGCTGAAAAATGGTTGTAAAAAGAGTGGCTCTTGAAGCTTGTGCACAACAAAAGAAAAGTTATGTCCAGCTTTGTAGTGCTTAAGTCTTGAACAGCTATGTCTAAAGTCACTTAAGGTACAGACCTTTGTGTGCATCATCCAGGAGGAGCATATATGCTGATGTTAGGATTGCATGCAATTCAAGATACATCATTCATCTATTTCTGTATATACACGTGCTTCAGCCTCCAGCATGATACATATGCACGCCAACATACCTACAGACTACAGATCAGCACATACACATGCTCTAATATGAACCTATAGACAAGGAACCATACTGCATTGAATTCAGCCTTCAATTTCAAGACTCTAGTGTGTATAACTTGAAACTTGAAGCCTCAGAAACTACTCCTAGAGGTGCTACAGGAGCCTCCCACGACCAACAAAATGCAGAAGTGTTTAGTCTCTGCAATCAGCTGATTCAAGCCTGGAAAAAAAAAAGCAAAGTCAGCTACGTGTTACTGACGCCGAAGTCAGCTACAGGTCAGGTAGGTCAGGAAAGGGTCAGAATCCAACCCTGATATCAGCCGTCTTATCAACAAGTGGATCATGTAAATCTGCATAAGAATTTTTATGATCTGCATCATCCAACTCCCATCATTGGATAAGAGGAGTTGTTAGTGCATGTGACAATATTCCCTACAGGCACAACTCAATTGAATTGAACAAACTGTGCTTCGAGGTAATATGTTTGGTTGCCCCACTGACAAAGTACCAAAGATTTGAGCCTATTGTAGACATACACTCTTCATGAGAAGATGGTCATAAGTGCAAACATTAGTATACGCCCATTCTTCATTCTGCACAAGATTAGGAGACTCTGTTTTAGGTGTAGAGGCCTCTGCAACAACCATTCCGGCCTCTTTTTTCTTTGCCTCTTTTGCTGCCAGTTGTGGACAACTCTTTATGACATGGTCATTTCCTTTACAATATTTGCAAGATAGTTTTTGCTTTTTAGTTTTCTTCTCATCTTTGTCTTTCTTTTTTGACTTTGCAAAATTAGCAGATTTTTGCTTACTAGTAGATGAGCTCCATTTACCTTTGCCTTTCTAACTAGCTAAGAAAGCTTGATATGCTACACACATGATGGACTTGTTCATCCTGGATTGATCTTCCTGCAACAAAACAGAGACTAACTCCTTAAATGTTAAGGCATTTGGAATCTGGATTGCCTTTCATTGTCAACCGAAGAGTAGAAGCAAAACTCTGATATGAATCTCGAAGGCTATTCAGAATAGTCCGCATAAGTGAACTGCCTTGCAAGACTTCATCAGTAGGAATCAACTTCTCCTTCAAATCTTTGATCTTTATAAAAAAACTGTCTATAGAATCTCCTTCATTCATATGGTCCCTCTCCAACTGTTTTTGGAGGTAAGCAACACGAGCCTCATTTCTTGCTTGGTACAAAGTGGTAAGTGTATCCCAAGTATCCTTTGTTGTTTTGCAAGAACGAATATGAGGGATAATAACACGTTTAATAGACAAGGCTAACAATGCATGTGCTTGAGCATCTCTGCCATCCCAATGAAGTTGATGTGTAGTAGGTGCGGCAAGGATTGCAACACGAATAGGAACCTGAAGATCATCATCTTCAACACCATCTGCATCATCTTCAGCAGTTGCTTTGCAGTAGGTGGAGCAAGAACCGTAGCACGAACAGGAACCTGAAGATCATCATTTTCACCACCATCTACATCACCTTCAATAACTGGATTCACAAGTGAAGTAGGTCATCTTTCAATACCTTGCACAATATTCCACAATCCTTTCGCAACCAATACATGGCTCGTCATATATGCCCATAATGGGTAATTAGTACCATCCTGTCTATCCTCAACGGCCAACATATGGAATACATCATTGCTTTTGGCCATGGCCACTGACTAAAGTACCTTGATGCAGAAAAATGAGTGTATCTTGAAAAGTTGAACAAAACTACCTTGTCGAACTACTTGTAGCATACTTTTTGAGGCTTGCTTGTACTGGTGAACGGAAACCTGTATATATATGTTTGGCACAAAAGGATGAAATTGCTTGCATAGGCGCTGCAATAGTGCGTTCGGAGGAGAAAAGAGCTCAAATCGTGATTTCGACACCACACAACAAAGCTGTTTTGAACTCCTAATCGCCTTTGAGTATGCTCACCAATATTTGTGCGATTTTGAGACTGTGACCAGAGGGATGTCGACACGCCCCAGATGAAACGGCGACATGCTCTGATACCAATTGTTGGAGTTTGAAGTCTATGGAAGCACGTGAACAACACAAGGAGAAGAAAAAGCTTGGAGCACAACACACAATATTGAATGTATTACCAAGTGAAAGTACAAAAGATAAGTGACCTGTTAGGGTTATATGCGTATATTTTAAGAGGGAAAAAACCCTCCTAAGGAGTGAAAAAAGTGCCTCGACGGTCCTAGTGTGTTGATGCACATCACTACCGAAATATATCAACATATAATATAAATAAAACTTATGAACAGATACACATGTATCGATATGCATGTACTTAGTGCTATGTAGAGAATACTATGTAATATCCATTATATATGTAGTATGTATTTGTAATAAGTAATTTATGTATTATGTGAATATATCATCTAGGTATATTTGTTTCTCTATGCAATCCATAATGACTCTATGCATGTTTCAAGAGGAATAGATGTAACTTGGATTAAAAAAAGAGATTGGAAAAAAACCAGATGCATTTTGTGAGTTTAATCTCAACCAAATCAAATGAATCTTTAGAGTCTACCATGCACGAACTGCAAGTCTTGATCCTCATGCACCCTTATTGGCACTTTGGAAGGTTTGCATGCGAAGTTGGGCAACAGAGCTTGGTGTTTGACAAGCACAAAGGAGCTATTAAGAATCATTTGGATATGGATGAATTAAAGGAAGTAAGGAACACTCAAAATATTGCTTGAGAGCTATGGAATATAATAATGAGTCTCTCTTTTGCTTGATACGATTATATCTTATCTTTTGCACCATGCATGGTGGGTGAAGCTAGAAAGCTTCATGATTCATAAAGGCACAACATATCTACAAAAGAACATTCTCTATCTGAATTCTTATTAGAGGATGGAGCAAAGCCAGTAGCATCAATTTGAGATGTCAATTTCAAATATTGGATGGTTTGACATGAATCCAAGATTAAGAAAGCTTTTGTGAAGATTATGATACAGAATGAACAACATGGAAGGAGACAATGATGCAGCTCATGAGTAGAGTTTCCAATTCCTTGATGTCTAAGTTTAGAGCCTCATATTATCCTGAAAACATGTAATCTCTTGTTGCTTCACCTGTGTAAATAGATTGAAGGGAAGTCAGGGCTTACTTGATGCCACATACCTACGTCTATGCCAGAACTTAGAGATGCCTTGCCATTTTCCTCTCATATGATGGACCCATAAGGCTGAGTAAGATGGTCTGATATCTAAATAGTACTTATATCTTGTGTCTAAAAGGAATTCTCTATGTGAGAAGTTGGATGCAGATTCAAGAACATGCAAGAAATCAATTCGTGTCCATGTAAAAAAGTATTGAAGTGTATTTGAAGGACTGCAAAGTGTATGTATAGATGGATTCATTACATGTAGGCAAATACAGTTATGTTAAAGAACCATGTTCCTAGATTACATTTTCTTTAGCCTTTTCTGAGTTTTAGTTTCATTTATGGATTCATTGGATTAAGACCTTGGTGAATTCAGCCTTACAATGTGCATGTCGAGCTTGGCCATTAGTTTGAGCATAGCCCTCTTGAATATGATTGGAGTAAGGTAACCTGACAACTTGTAGGACCTAGAATCATACTTTTATCCTTATCGGACCATTATTGGCATAACATGCCTCAAGTGAAAGATATGCTCAGCATTTTAGAAAGTATGGTTCGGTCAAATGGGTTTCAGCTGAGTGGAAATGTCCAAATGAGTGACTATCTTGAATCCCCTAGATCAGGGTGTTTGGGGGCGATTTTGGTATACAAGAACACATTGGCTCATGTTTAGGATTACACTAAGAGAACCCCTCAGCCAAGGTTGTTAGCAACGTTTTTGCAACGTCCAAGGCCATGTGTTGCTAACGCGTTAGCAACATCGCAACGTTTGGGCCTGGACGTTGCGAAAACGTTGCGAACCATTTCTTTTTTTTTTTTTCCATTTTTTTTGGCAAATATAGTAACCTAGATATATATTATAGTATATACATATATAATATGTATTATATAGTATGTATTATGTTAATTTATGTAATATGTATTGAATATTTAATATTTATGATTCATTCCAAATTCTCGAATCCCTGTTCAATGAAGTGATGGAAGATGCACAATGCACATTGCACATGTATGATGTTAGAATTTACAACTAATCATTATCATGACTCAATGACTCATTCTAAAATTCAAATTCACAATGCACATTCAAGCAACTCATATGACATCAGAGTCCAGACAAATACTATTATATACAACTTACAAGTAACATTGAAAAACAAACTTCAAAGAATTATAATTTATGACAAAAACATGTGAAAAAGTCAACCTCGTCTCAAAATTATGACACTGGTGACTGTCATGACTCATAACTCATATGTGATATCAGTATCCAATGTCCATAATACATATACATCAATGATCATACCAGTAACCATCATCCATGTCACATGATACCACTAAGTAGTCAAACAATAAACAGCAGTGTCAATAATACAATGATCAATCAATATCAAGTAAATCATAAGTCATAATATCATAATACATATGGCATGTCACATGAGCAGTCATCAATCCTCAAAATCCTCTGAGTCACTAATAACTATCACCATCATCATCACTATCATCATCACTATCATCATCATCATCATCATGTGGTGCTCGACTAATAGATGCGTCCATCCTACTAGTAGATGGACCTGGTACACTGTGTGCTCTATGACTAGAACGAGTCCGAGATGCCCTCGTATCATGCTGTGGCACTGTCAACTCCTGATAGAGCATGTCATATAGATCAAGGTCCTCTGTCGGAATGCTAGGTATATCATGGACTCTCTCTATATCAAGCTCATCGACGTTCACCTGCCGCACCTCTGCTGAGTGGCCACCACGCTCCAACAATAAACGCAAGTTGCAGTGGCAATAGACAAGCCGCTCCAACTGCAATGTAGATAGTCTATTCCTCTTCTTTGTATGGAAGAGGGCCCATGGATGGCTAACTTTCTCTGCAAGATAAAAAGGAAAGAGTTCATTAAGAAGAGGAATGACTCATGAGACAAACTTCAAAGTTATAACTTATTAGTTAAAGACTCAAATGGAAATTGGAATGACTTACTAGCTCAGGTGTACCAACACCGTATCTCTCCCACCATGTCACAGGCATCAACTGCATGCTTCTCAAGCATGCCGTGTGTCTACCAAAAAGTCCTTCATTATTCTGAAACTGGGTGAGCTGAAGCTCCAACTTCCCACGTAGCTCCACATCAGAAGATCCATACAATCGATCTACATAGTCATTCCAAGCAGTCACAAGCTCCATATCCAATGACTGTGATGCAGATCACCATAAAGGATGTAGTAGATTGGCCATCCCATGTATAGGGCGATGGAACCAATCCCACCTCTTCCTGCATATTCCTTTTATTTCCTCTATCCTATGGATAAAAAACAAATCAAGTTAGAAAACAATAAGATTTAAGAATGTTGAAGAGTCAAGACTTGAAAGTTGAACATGAATGCTCATACAAAAAGTAAAATATGGTTACCCAAGTTTCAACTTACCTCTCCAATGTCAAATAAGAACATCTCTGTATAGACTCTTTGACACGATCCATGAACTCATAAACAAGTCCAAGTGTGCAGCCCTCTCTATTTGCTATGCGTATGAGTGAATATAAGGGCTGTAAGGCCCGCACTAATCCCTCCACATCCCTCCAAAAGCTGTTATCCAAACATGTGCGTCGTACAAGCTCTGCCTTTGGACTAGTATGTCCATCCCAAGCTAACCAATCAGGTTATACAACTGTCTGCATCAGTGCTTGCCTCACTCTTAATAATCTTTCCATGACTATGCACATGTATGCAAATCTGGTCTTCGCGGGCTTCACCAAATCAATATCACTGTAAGACCGAAATATAGCAAGCAATTTTGGTCTCTTTGTGAACAAAGAGACCACTTTTATGCAAGTGGTAAAAATGGTGTAAATCCATGGTATCTTCCCCACATCCTCTATCAGCAAATCAATGCAATGGGCAGCACACGGTGTCCACACAATAGAGGGGAATTCTTCTTCTAGAAGCTTGCCCATAGTCACACAATTGCTTCCATTATCTGTAACCACCTGGACTACCTTTTCTACACCAATGTCCATGATAGCTTGACGGATATGATCATAAATGAATCGACCTGTTTACATATAACACAATGAATCATTAATCAATTGATAAATTATAATTTATCTTGACATGTGTCATGCACATGCACAATGCACGTGCAATGTGCATGTGCATGTGCATGACACATGTGCATGTGCACACTGCATGTGCATGTGCACACTGCATGTGCATGTGCACACTGCATGTGCATGTGCACACTGCATGTGCATGTGCACACTGCATGTGCATGTGCACACTGCATGTGCATGTGCACACTGCATGTGCATGTGCACAACTGCATGTGCATGTGCACACTGCATGTGCATGTGCACACTGCATGTGCATGTGCACACTGCATGTGCATGTGCACACTGCATGTGCATGTGCACACTGCATGTGCATGTGCACACTGCATGTGCATGTGCACACTGCATGTGCATGTGCACACTGCATGTGCATGTGCACACTGCATGTGCATGTGCACACTGCATGTGCATGTGCACACTGCATGTGCATGTGCACACTGCATGTGCATGTGCACACTGCATGTGCATGTGCACACTGCATGTGCATGTGCACACTGCATGTGCATGTGCACACTGCATGTGCATGTGCACACTGCATGTGCATGTGCACACTGCATGTGCATGTGCACACTGCATGTGCATGTGCACACTGCATGTGCATGTGCACACTGCATGTGCATGTGCACACTGCATGTGCATGTGCATTGTGCATGTACATACATACATACATATTACATGCCAATGCACAATGCACATGCACAATGCACAATGCACATGCACAATGCACATGCACATGCACATGCACAAAGCAAATGCACATGTGAGATGCCACATGCATGCAACATGATTGATCATTGCACAATCAAATATAAACTGAAAATTCAAAAATCAGTTCACTCACATGTGACTGTAGTACCAGCAGCTGATGCATCTATGGCTTGAAGGAACATGGTCCCTTTGCAACAATGCACCAAAATGTTGTACACATTTCTCTTTCGTATGTCCGTCCATCCGTCACACATGATTGTGCATCCATACTTTGCCCATGTCTCTTTCATGGGCTCAAGCTCTCTCTCTAATGCTTCCTTTGTTTTTTTGAGCTCCGTTGTCCTCAAGTCTTCATAGGTAGGCCCTTGCCAACGAAACCCTAATAGTGAAACCTTCTCAATGGCATTTCTCCATGCCGGTGTCCGTGCAACATTAAAAGACAAACCACATTGTATAAAAGCTTTCATGATGGCTTGTGTGGCTTCTTGTTTACGTTGTTGTTGCAAGCTAGCACGTATAGATGCTTCTCCAAGAGAGCCAAGTGGGTGCTCTTGTGGATCATGCTCTACTCTTGTACTCTTTCTTGGTGGCCCATGCTCTATGTCAATGTCTATGGAAGCCTCATGAGCTTGAGATGCTTGAGTTTGGGGATCACAAGAACCATGTGAACCGCTTGCAAATGATCTAGCTTGGGATTGGGCTCCACTATTCCTTCTACCTTTGGTTTTTTGAGCTACCCATGCCATTAGCTCTCCTTTTATAGCTTCGGGCATTGGCTCTTTGCAAGGTGCAACTCCTATGCCACTTACTTTTCCAAGATGCGCCTTGATCCTATCGGCTCCACCGGCTCCACTATAGCCACAAAGCTTGCAAGTCCATCTCTCACTACCCCCGGAGCCCATCTTTCCTTGGCTTGTCACATATTCCCAACATGCTTGTTTTGCTTTAGGCATGTTGATGGAAGAGGTTAGAAGCTTGGAGAGGACTCAAGATAGGAAGCAAGCTGCAATAGATAGGGGGGTCACGTGTGTGAGGGTGTGTGTGTAATAAAGTACCTTGAACCTTCTTGAATCTTGTTGTTTTGCTCTTCCACAGTGCAAATCTACGCTCTCGGGTCGCAAATCGAAAATGCCTCAATGAGGCCGTTTCGGCGAAACGGCCTCATTTGAGGCAAATTTTTTTGTTTTTGATCGCAACGCGTTGCGAACATTGCAACGTTGCGACGTTGCGTTGCGAACGTTGCGAACGCATCGCAACGCGTTGCGATGCAACACTGCCCTCAGCTCATAGTTGCATCGCAACGCGTTGCGAACGGTTGACAACTTCGCAACCGCAACTTCGCAACGTTGCTACGTTCGCAACGCGTTGCTTTGCATGCATTTTTTTTTTAAGTCCAAAAAATACCCAAAATATATTTTACCTTGGAGGGATCATAAATTATTTAAAATCCTATTCAAAATGTCCAATAAATGCAATAAAAACCCTAGGAGAATGAGGAAGACATAAAAAGCTATAAAACTGTACACTATAGAGATTCAATTGTGTATGCTTTTCTTTATGGGCCTTGTCACCTTGAGATAGCCACATATTTTGGATTTCCAATGTTCTCCTTCTAATGCACTCACAAAGCTTGGACAAAAGTTGCATCCTTGGCCTTTGCCCTTCAAATCCAAGGGTACTCTTCTATGATGATTGATCTGTCTAAGTACAGACATCACCATGAATGATTGTGAATGTTGAATTGTGTAGAGACTAATCAAGACTCAATAGTCTATATTATATGTGTCCATCTCTGGACTCTGTCCTATAATATATTGTATATGTCGGTTTGTATATATGTATTATGTAATAACTTATAAGAAATATGCATGCATGTATGTATGTATGTAATATACATGTATCTCCTTATATGTATGTATGTAATATGCATGTATCTACTTCTATGCATGCATAATAAATGCATGCATGCATGATGAATGAATGCATGCATGTTGTATGCATGTATGTATGTAATATGTATGTATATGTGTGTATGTAATATGTATGTATATATGCATGTGTAATATACATACGACATGTCGCATGTCTACTTTTAATTCATAATTTACATGTGTGTATATTTACTTAGATGTGTAAAAGGATGCACTTCATCATATATTACCTATAGGAATCTTAGATAACCAAAATATTTAAAAAAAAAACAAAAAACAAAAAAATTGCGTTCGCAACGTTTTAGCAACGTCTAGGTCAAAACGTTGCTATGTTGCTAACGCGTTAGCAACGCGTTGCCTTGGACGTTGCTAAAACGTTGCTAACAACACTGCCTCAGCTAAAGAGCTATCCTTTTGCATTTTCGAGCCAGCATGGAAAGCGAAGGGCCTAATACTTTTTTCAAATGGCTGTGGTTTGCAAGACTGCCATCTCCCTGAGCTGCAGTTTTTTGAGCAAAGAGCTTCACTTTCAATCTTTTACATCTTTTGGGTTTATTTCCTGAGCTGCACCATTTCCTCATTTTGCAGTTCTGCTCACTTTTTTGGATGCCGTTAGGTATCATCGTTGCTGCCATTGTAGCACCTCCTAAGCTCTTGGCTGTCTGTTTTTCTTTGGAATTGTCGAGAGTGTGGCTTCGTTTTGTGTCCAACATAAATGAGTGCGAGTGCTATGTGGTTTCATATGCATAAATGCTAAGAGGGTATGGTATAGACATATAGGGTGGATGAGTGCTCAGCCACATCCCATAAGAACACACACATGATAATGCTAAGGGAGTCTATCTATATTCTAGATACTCAATGGTAGAGTGCATACAACATTTTCTTACCGTATGCATGTATGGCCATACATTACACTTTGAGATCAATGAGCTGTGTATCACGATGTTCTCTGTCTGCTCTTTGGCTCTCTGCATCATCATGAATAGAGAAGTTGGATGGCTTCTCTCATTGACTTTGGAAGGGACATGTGTACCCACACCTCTCTTGTGCTCATAGTTTACAAATAGCATGCCTTCACAATACCATGCAGTGTTAAGTGCATGTTAGCTGATACTGTTGGACTCGCAAAGTTAAATTAGCTCTCAAAAAAAAAAAAAAGAAAGTTAACCTCTAGCATCCTTTCACAATATCCTGCAGTGTTAAGTACATGTAAACTGATACTGTTGGGCTCAAAGCTGAATCGGCATGCTAACCTTCACAATGCCATGCTGTGCTAAGTGTCTGTTATCTGATACTGTTTGAATCAAAACACAATTAGCTTTCCAAAAAATGTAAAAACTGATCTGATCTGTTTCAGGATGTTAGTGGCCGAATCAAAGAGCTTCTGAATGTGGACAAGTCATTGCAGGAATCTGAAATTTTAGAGTATGAACAGGATGGAGCTGTGAAAGCTAGGTCTTTCTGGGATGTTACAGCTGGCATTGCAGACACAGATGAGAAGAGCAAACAGAAAGTTCTTAATACTTCAGTTGTTGTCAGCAAGAATTTTGTAGCGATTGGTGTTCTTTCATTTCTTGTGTTAGTGTTATCTGTCCTAGCGACTTATTTCTTAGGGATAAGAAGAATATTGAAAGGCTGATACAGTAAAGACTCACTCGATATTGTATGCAGTCCTGATATGCCCTTTTGTTAATAATACGAACCGTTGCTATTATACTGTCGTGGCGAATTTTTCAGTAGTCCCTTTCAACAGGTATGTAGGCAGCTATGGAGACATTTTCATATGCAGTGAAAAAATGTTGACTGGAGAGCTCTTTCTTTTACTGTTTAAGAAGTTAAAAGTGGACTGAGACAAGAATCGAGCCACGAAGCAGGGGTACATATGAACTTGTCCTTTGGTGGGAAGTGTAGACTATCTTTCACATATTATTTTCTGCTACATGTTATTGTGTGCAGTCTAAAATTTGGTACTTTTTACAGATTTGGATTCTTCTAGATGGAAGTACTATTGTGCTCCTCAGCAATGGAGCACTCTCACTATACTCAAATGTTGAAACACTCTGCATTATAGCAACTAAACATCTTTCATTGCATTCCAAAGTTTTGCGGAACATTCCTTTTTCTTGATAGCTTTTGCTTGTGTGAAAGCTTAAACTTCCTTTCTAAAACTGCCATGGTTCTAAATCACTCCAAGCATCTCTATGGGACAACATGAGGAGGTCAGCTAGATCTTCCTTACATGGCTAGAATCTTGCATACTATGGACTTCTGAGCATGAACTTCTGTACTTTGGCATCAGTGTGAATTCCTTGATGTAGAATAGGCAACAAAAGCACGAAACTCTGTTTCCAAGTAGCAAATGCCATAGGTATTGGAGCTTCAACCAACATCTCTTTTCTTCCATGAAGGACTGAATGTAAAATCGAAGTGTTTAGTGAAGGGCTAAACTTTCATCAAATGCATCTTCTTGGTTTACATATTGTAGCCTTTTAGAATCGGGTGGAATGCTCTAAGAACCAGTTCCTCTCGTTTTGAGGGGATCATCTCACCATTCAAAGAATCCAATCAATCATAATTCAGCCTGGATGCAGGCCATACCTCTTGTAACATTATCCATGTCTTATTGGCTTGATTCCAAATATATCCTGGTAGTTTGAATGTGTTTCATTGCTCTAGCTTGACCTCGACAGCCCACTGGCTTTATCTCAGCTATAGGGAATCATGTAGAGTCCTTAGCCTTGATGCTTGTGTGCCATCTCCTATTGAAGCGGTACATTCAGACATCATATTGTTCCAAGCATTGTTTAGGATCTTGTCCTCTGCATGACTTACCCATCCTAGTATCCCTTAGTGAAGTAGCTGTTGGGGAAGTTTCTAATGACTTTTGTCAACCCTCTTTGGAGACAGACAACAGTTAACCATAGACTTTGCTACGAGTTTGTTGACCATCTGACTAGTAAATCTGTCTTCCTCTTTTGGAAGGGTATATCTATTCCATCTTGCTTTTGAATTATATTCCTATCTTTATCCTTTTTTTTAGAAGATTTTTGTCAGAAGCCTTGAGCATGTGATGGGTTGAGTGATGCAGCCTTAAAAAAGAGACAAGGTGTGAGATGAAGGGTTTCACACATGTTGATTAAACGGACATTCTTGGAGGAATTCTGCTTCTATTCCATATTATTTGTATTCCACTTCCATCTTTCTTTTGTTGAAATCTTATATCTCATTGGAATCCAGAGCGGCTAAATATTAAGCAACTTTTTACATCCTTGATTCTTTTTTTTTAATGGTTGGTCGTGGATATGTGTTCTTGTTGTTTGAGATCTCTCTCTCTCTCTCTCTCTCTCTCTCTGCTTGGATTGATCCTCTTGCAACATAACAGAGACTAACTCCTCAAATGACAAGGCATTTGGATTCCCTTTCATCATCAACCGAAGAGTAGAAACAAAACTCTGATATGAATCAAGAAGACCATTCAGAATGGTCTGCACAAGTGAGCTATCTGGTATAACCTCATCAGTAGAAATCAACTATTTCTTCAAGTCTTTGATCTTTGTTAAAGAACTGTCCATAGAATCACCTTCATTCGTGTGCTCACTCTCCAACTGTTTTTGGAGGTAAGCAACACGAGCTTCATTCCTAGCTTGGTACAATGTGGTAAGTGTATCCCAAGCATCCTTAGCTGTTCTGCAAGAGAAAATGTGAGGAATAATGACATGTTTGACAGATCTCAATGCATGTGCCTGTGCATCTCTGCCATCCCAATGAATTTGCTCTGCAGTAGGTGCAACAGAAAGTGCAATACGAACAGGAATATGCAAAATATCATCATCTTCGATACCTTTTGCATCAACTTTAGTACCTGTAGTTGTAACAGTTGTAGGTATGATAGGAGGTTTTTCAACACCTTGCACAATGTTTTGTAGTCCTTTTGCAACCAATACATGGCGCATCATATAAGCCGGTAACGGGTAGTTGTTACCATCCAAATTATCTTCAACAACCAACATACATAATACATCATTGCTTTTAATCATGGCCAGTGACTAAAATACCTTGATGTAGAAAATTGACTGTATCTCAAAAAAATTGAACAAAACTACTCAGAAAAATTTTGCTAGTCTCTCGTAGACTTCGAGGTGCTTATATTGGAGAACCGAAATTGGTATATACCTTTGGTACAAAAAGACAAAATAGCTTGCATAAGCACTGTGATAGTGCGTTCGAAGGCTGAAACGAGCTCATATTGCAATTTTGGCACCAAAATCCATGCAATTCTAAGACTACAACCGGAGGAGTGTGGACGACACCCTAGATGAAGCGGTGACCTGCTCTGATACCAATTGTTGGAGTTAGACATCTGCGGAAGCGTGCGAATAGCACAAGGAAGAAGAAGAAGCTTGGAGCTCAACACACAATACTGAATGTATTACTAGAGAATGTACGAAGATAAGTAGCCCATTAGGAAAATAGGTGTATATACAAGCTGCGGGAAAAAAACCTCTTGAAGAAGGAAAAAAGTGCCCTGGCGATCGTAGTGTGTTCACACACATCACTACCTAAACATATCAATAGTGAGCTTGGTTTGATTAACTCTTAATGCTCACATCCCTTCCCTTTGAAATAGGGCTCCTTTTTTATGATAATCTCTCTCTTTTTCTCTTTTTTATCTCTTCCTTCTTCCCTTTTTCCTTATGTTGGATTAGTAGAACATTTTTCTTAATATTCTTTTACATTTTCTTGGCATTAATTTTATGTGGCTCACATCTTCTACGTTAAAAATTAGTATAAGATCTTGGTTTCCTATGTTTAGTGATCTCTCTTGCTGCACTTGTATAAGGAGTCCCCTATGGTTGCATTTACTTCTTTGAAGTTTTTTCTATAGCTTCCCATATCTCAATGATAGTAAATTTTTTCCTTCTTCTTTCTTCGCCTTGAAAAGAACTTCAAATGTTGTGGTCAATTTAAGAGGTTTGATGGAATAGGTTTTGATTTGTAGGAAATTAGGATGGAGAGAACATTTTATCTACAAGGGTGTGACAAAAGTCTTGGAAAAGAGTACATGGTGGTAGGGTGATATCTATCGGGAAGGTTCTAAATCAAAAGGCCATTGTGTATATCAACATGGCACTACCTGATGAGGTTCTTAGGTTTGCTATAGCCTATGAGGTTTGGAACAAGCTTAGTGCAATATTTGAGGGAATTACAATGGTGAAGAAGGTTAATCTTATGATGAAGTTGATGGCATCATGATTGGAGGCAATAAAATTTTCATGTGAAACATAAATCATATTTTTAGTAATAGTGTGAAACATCCAAAAATGTGGGACTAGAGGCTTTCAAGGATGAAATGAAGGTGATCCTCTCAGTGATGAGTTTTTAAAGTCATGGGAAGCTTGAGTGATTTCTCTTTCCACCAATACTAGTATTGCATTTGATGGAGTATGAAGTGCAATCCTCAAGAATAGACTTGCAAGAAAGCTAGTGGAGAGACTTCTAGCTTTCTCAATGTGGCTAGAGGGAGAGCTAGTGCAAAAGAAACCTTTGCACAAAGGTCTAATAACAAAAGAAAGGCCAAGGACATGACTTGATTTTAATATGGATGTAAATGGCATAAAAAGGTCAAATGTAAGTTTTACAAGCACGAGTTAGGAGGAGTAAGGTACATTATAAAAGTGAGAAGAAGGATGACATCAACAACAATAAATGGAGAAAACGTAGACAACTTTAGGAGTAACCATTGGTCTAACATAAAAAACATCCTATGTGCTATAGAGAATAACAAGATTAAAGGAGGCCTTGTAGATACATCACTCAGTACACATGACTCTTTTGATTAGACTTGGATAATTGACGATGAGTCTTTATTTCATTTCATTTCATGCAAAGGGTGCTTTATTTTTTCTATGCGAGTAACTTTGAGGAATTCATTCTTGAAGAAAACGGTTCCTATAACATTGAAGGCCTTGACACTCAGGTTCCTCATGGAAATGGTCAATGTCGAGCTTTCAAGTAGGTTAACCACGTCCAAGAACTAAGAAGAGATTGCTATCCAATGACAACTTGATATGTAAGGATTCTCCACATCTTCACCAATGGTTCATGCATGCTTGTTCATGAATCATGGCTTATTGCTCATGGATGCAAGAAAAAAAGTCTTCAGGTTGTAGGTTGAAATCATTAGGCAAGTCTTCACAAATAATCACCTTTATTGAGGATTACTTGTGAATCTGTCAGTGTTATTTGTGGAAGGATAAATAAAAAATTTTTTAAAATTCAAAAGATTTCATCACCAATAATGTAGGTTAGAATCTCAAGTGTTTGCAAAGAAATAATGAAGGTGAGAACTTGGAGTCCCTTATAGTTTGGCCTCTAATCGAATAGTTGAGTGGTGCAACTTGATACAATATGTTTTCAATCGTTGATCTTTCTCACATGTATCCGGAGAGACCTTTAAAGTTTAATTCATATTTTCAATTTATCCTCATACAATGGAGTACAAGTTGGTGCATAGGAGCAGGTTTGATATGAAAAATGAACGTCATTATTATAAATATCTTCTTATCTTTGGATTTGAAGCATTCATGCACATGTGATAAGAATTGAAGGACAAGTTAAATGCAAAATTTTTCAAAGAAATCTACCAAGAATATGGAGAGATAGATAGATAGATAGATAGGTAGGTAGGTAGGTAGGTAGGTAGGTAGGATGGATGGATGGATGGATAAACAAATGGATGGATGGATGGATGGATGGATGGATAGATAGATAGATAGATAGGTAGATAGATAGGTAGATAGGTAGATAGATGGATAGGTAGGTAGGTAGGTAGGTAGGTAGGTAGATAGATAGATCAATAGATAGACAGATAGACAGGCAGATAGGTAGACCAATAGATAGATAGATAGATAGATAGATAGATAGATAGATAGATAGATAGATAGACAGATAGATAGATAGATAGATAGCTAGATAGATAGATAAATAGCTAGATAGATAGATAGATAGATAGATAGATAGATAGATAGATAGATAGATAGATAGATAGATAGATAGAGAGAGAGATAGATAGATAGACAGATAGATAGATAGACAGATAGATAGACAGACAGATAGACAGATAGATAGGTAGGTAGGTAGGTAGGTAGGTAGGTAGGTAGGTAGGTAGATAGATAGATAGATAGATAGATAGATAGATAGATAGATAGACAGACAAACATACAGACACACAGATTGACAGACAGATTGACAGATAGACAGACAGACAAACAGACAAACAGAGAGATAGACAAACAAATAGACAGACAGACAGACAGACAGAAAGAGAGACACACAGACAGATAGACAGATATACAGACAGAAAGCCACATAGAAAGACACATAGACAAACAGACAGACATACAAACCAATAGATAGATAGACAGACAGACAGACAAACAGATAGACATACAGAGAGACAGAGAGACAAAGAGACAGAGAGATAGAGAGAGAGACAGACAGACAGACAGAGAGACAGACACACAAATAGATAGACAGATAGACAGACATAGAGACAGACAAACAGACATAGAGACAGACAGATAGACACAGAGAAAATATTTCTCAAATATTTTCTCTTTCTCTTTTTATTTTTATTTATTCTCTCTTTCTCTCTCTCTCTCTCTCTCTCTCTCTCTATATATATATATATATATATATATATATATATATATATATATATATATATATATATATATATATATATATATATATATATATATATATATATATATATATATATATATACTTTTTCTCCTATATTTTTATTATATATTTTTTCAATGATAATAATGATAAGGAAGATTCCATGATTTTTCTCCCCATCCTAGCTCTTATCCTCATGTTGAAAGCTGCACTGAGTGCCTGGGTTCACAACAATCGCATGCCTAGTGTATGCACGACTTTGTAATGTAGCCCTATTTATTCTTACTTTGGATGTGCAATTATCTAAATGGTGCATAAGCAAGGCCTTAAGTATTTCACTTAATTGGTTATCTTTTGTTGAGGCTCCTCTTTTTTTTTATTACTTGTATGTATTTGCATTTGAATTTGAATGTTATACACTACCTTTTCATATTTTTCTACTTGAATTTTGAATTGCTTCCATTCTGTTTGTTCCTATGTTTCTATTTGTCTCTTGATCTCTTAAGATCTTTGGAAGTATTATTTCACCTCTTTCTTAGGTCTCCAAACCTATCTAATTTTCTTGATGCCAACTATTCATGAGCTTGTTGAATCAAATTTGTTCTCTCCTCATCTTCTACACATATTAGAAGTACTCCATTAGAATCTTTGAAATATAAGCTGCCCACCACCGTGTGGAGGTTCCTTACTTTCCAATTTCTTTGTCTTTCATTGAGTTGATTCTATGTCACGGTCCATGTGTAAGCATAGGTACCAATTTTTCATCCCATGTTTGACATTTCCAAGTTGAATAGGTAGGTGTAAGGCAATTCATCAGCTACTCCTCTTGACAGTTCTCCATGAGTCATTCTAGACAAGTGATCAGCCCTAACATGTGTGTTTCCTTTTTTTATGACTACTTTGAAGTCAAATTCCATTAACAACAAAAACCATCTGAGTAGACTTCCTATGTTGCAAGGTTTATTGAAAAGTAGAACAAAGCTTGGTGATCAATAAAAAAATTTGAACTTGTTAGCTAGTAGGTAGTGTTAAAATTTCTTCACTACATAGACCATCCCTAATTTTTCTCTTTCAGTCGCAGTGTAATTTTGTTCTGCTTGGTTCAAATGCCTACTTGCATATGCAATAGGGTGATATAGTTTTCCTTCATCAGATGGTTGTGCCCATATGCATGCAATAGAAAAATTAGAGGCATCAACATGAATATGGAATGATTTATTCCAATTATGCACTTTCAATATGGGTTCTAAACTCAATCTTCCTTTCAACTCATTGAATGAGCGCTCGCATTCATCACTCCATTTGAATTAATTCGAGAGTCCATACAAGGGTTTGTCTATGATTGCATACATGTGAATAAATGGATGATAGTATCCATAGCCACCCATAAAGTATTGCACTTCCTTAACGTTCTTAGGTCTCGAAAATTCTAGGATTACCTTGATTTTATCTTTGTCCATAGAGATACCATTCTTACAGACTTTGTGTCCTTGCCTTGGCTCACCATAAAGACACACTTCTCTAGATTCAAACATACTCGATATTGTCTACATTTATCATATATTCGTCTCAACTCTGGTATATGAGCACATCATTGAGAAGAGTAAGTACATAGGTCATCTATGTAGACTTCCATACTCTTCCTTAAGAATTCCTTAAAAACATGACACATTAATTGCTGGAGAGTGGCTGGGGCATTAGTTAGGCCAAATGGCATAACCCTAAAAGAATATACTCCCCATTCAGTAGAAAAAGCAATTTTATGTTGACCCTCAATAGCAATAGCTACTTGATTGTATCCAAAAAAACCATCAAGGAATTTGTGCACTTCCTTGTCTACTACTCTTTCCAAACTTCTCTGATAGTGGCAACATTAACTTTTTCAAGTTAATGCAACTGCTTGATTTTCCATTTTTCTTCGGTACTACCACTAATGGAGAAACCCGCTTTGTATGCTTGATTTCGTATATGAATCCAACTCCTAATAGCTTGACTATCTCTTCTTTAATCTTGGTTGAGTAGACATCATTATATGTGTATGGTGTTTATTTTGAAGACTTGGCTTCAGGAGTCATAGGAATCCTATGAGAAAAAATATTCAGGTCTACTCCTTTCAAATCCTTATAATTGCATGGAAAAAATATGGATATTATCATAGTAACTCTACCATTTCTTGATCTTCTTCCATAGATACATCCTTGACTATGAAAGTGCATCTATCCTCATCATTGTCTTGGGTCACTATGATCTTCTTTGTTTGTTCCTTGTTGTCATATGTTACTCCTTATGCCTCTCTCTTAGTCATTTGAATAACAATTTTTCTTTCTTCTATCACATGTATTTTGAAGTATTCAGGAACTTCAAAACATTCCTTTTGGTGATCTTCTTCATCCGTTTCATTAGTCTCCTTATTAGGATCTTTTGGGCATTCTTCTATGGAAAAGATATTCCAATTTTCCACCGGATTATTCGTTTCAAATATTTTCAGTAATGTTCTTCTAAATTGAATTCAAGTTCCATAATGATACTTTCATAATCCTCATCTTCTTCCTTTTCCACTTCTTCATCTTCATCTGCTTTTTGGATTACTACCATGTATAGGCTTAGGTCATATCCCTCTTCATCTATACATTCATTCATGGTCAGTACTTCTTCATTTATGCACACATCTAATGTTGCTTATATTTCCATCCGGTTATGTGGTTCAAAGGCTTCATCAGGAAATATTTAAGGCATATAAGCAGGGTCTTCTATAGGTCACTCTCCTTCCTGCCATGGCTTCCAACTTTGGAGCCTTTTCTCTTCTCTTACGTAGCTTTGCAAATCCATAGTTGAGTATCCTCGTTCATCCAGGATTGATCACTAGATCCATTAGTATGGGTCGATACAACATCTTCCTCTTTATGGATGGGATTCCATTAAAGAGGTGGAACATCTCTATAAGAGAAGTTTGGAGATTTATTTTAGTTGTTGTGCCTCGATATTGAAGGTACAAAGAATCTCTGCCACAATCTTGAACTAGTTTTAGTTGTCTCATGAATGGTCATCCTAGAATCATCTCACAATTGCCCACCTTTCCAAATTGACATATGGCTAGTGTGTGTTTAAAATCTGCTCCACATGTAGTCAAGATTAGATTTTCTAGGAGGATTAAAAGATGCTCTACATGACCACTTGCCAGTTTTAGTTTCATTCTAGTTGGTCTTAAGGCTAGTTTTTCCCATTTTTCCCAAATTTCCTTAGTAGAAATTCCTTCTTGGCACTAGTATCTAGCATGGCTTTAGTCATATAATCCTTGAAATGTGATTGGAAGGCACCTATTTCCTTTGTCACCTTCACTAAAATCTCCTAATTTTTCCACTAGAATTCTCATTGTAGGGGTTTCCTCATTACTTTTCTCTTTATCTGAAATAATTTGTTCTCTAAGGTTTAGTTGAGTGGCTAATTTATTCCACAATTTGGGCTTTATGGGAAAAAGTTCTTCTAAGGTTAAAGAGCACTGGATTTATCCTTCTTTGACTCTTGTAGAGTGGTTGACACTTCTTCATAGGTTCTCTTCTCCTTGCATCTTAAAGTATTGGTTAGACAAATTCTCTCATTCTATTTCTCGTTCCATCATTGGTCGGTTTATAGAAGCATCTAGTTCTATGAAGGAAGGGATCTCATGTTCGTTCCTTTTTCATCTATCTTTTGAACTTTGGCCCATAGGTCTTGTGGCTAGTTTGATTCTACCTCAAGAATTAAGGAATCAATCTCCATGGTTTATAACCCTAATTCCTCTTCAACTACTTTGGGTGGTTCTGGCTCTGCCTGCTTTGAGTTAAAATCTTCTAAACATTCTTGGATTGTTTCTCGAGAATTCTCATCTCTGCAATGGTTGGGATTGATTTTTCTAGCATAATTTGAGCAATTTCAATAAGCTTCTTACATATTTCCAATCTTTCTTTCTCCATATCTCCTCTAGGGTAACATTGGTCATGATGCGCTAGACTAGGTCATGCCTCTATCCTAGACTAATAAGCTTTCGATCCACATATGTAAGTCTTCAAGAATTCCATCTGCTAGATTTGATCCTGCCTAGTCCTTTGTTTTTTTCTTCCTTCACCACATCATTATTTTGTTTTGCTTGGTTAACTTGAGTAGATTCTATGTCTTGTGAAGAGTTTTGTTTTTCTTCAATAAATTTCTTCATCCATTTGCTTTTCATTTTTTCTCTTCTAGTTTTCCATTTTTTTAGCCTTTTTCCTCCTTGAGTTTTTTTAATGTTCTTAAGAGTCTTCTGCCACTAGGGGTGAGGGTTCCTCTTCCTTCTCACTTATGGGACTCTCGGTTCTTTGATCACTAAGGGTTTCTTTGTTCTCTTTAGCTTTAGCTCTTGTGATAGCCTTCAATGGCACCAAGTACTCCTTATCACTACTAGAGGACTCTATTACTTCAATCACATTGATTTGAGTAGTGGAAGATGCTCTTGAGGGATTTTTGGGACGATCCGTGAACAGGTGATCTTTTCTACAATCACCATTCCTTCCCATGCTTTCATAGGATGTGGGTGTGTTGACACTCAAGGTCAAGCACAAGGCATGGGAACGCATCAAAGAAGTGGACATAGAAGAAGAGGGAGCATGTAGCGATATCCAAGAAGCACATGTCAAATCTTTAGAAGAAATCCCTATAGAAACAATGATTTTCATCACTAAAAACAATTGTAAATACCATTTCACACTGTTGCAACTCCATTTTGTTCAAGCGGAGGAGTTCTTGAGCTTGAGGAGTATTAGAAGTATTTGCCTACCAATTTTCATAATTTTTAGACTCTGTTTGAGCCCTGAAATGAGCCGTGTAACCTAATTTTTAACTAGGCCAAATAGTAGGTCTAGACGGGGCCAAATTTACTCAAAAAGCTATAAAAATAGCTAGAGAGCTCATTTTTGAGGTTAGCTTGTTAGATATTTGAGCTTTGTAAGAGAGTTCTTTTGTAATCAAAGACCTTCCATTGTTCCACTCTTTGCTCTTACCTGTGTGTGTGTGTGCATGTTTGTGTGCTTCTCACTCACGCACTTGTGCCTTCACTTGCTCACGGTCTTCATACGAGTCCTCATGTGTCTCTGAATTCACATTTATGAGGTGTATCTCCTCACATTGATGCTTACGATTGTGCTAGAATGACACCAAATTTGGTGCCGTTGTCAGGGAGAGAGCTTCGAGGACGAGCATTGTGATAGTAAGGCATAGACTAACAATGTTAGAAGGTAAAAAAAAAAGTTATTTTTTGTTCAATTTTTTATTTTTTCTCTATCATCATCATCATCATCATCTTCTCCCATCTTCATCTTCTCATATTTTTTTTCATTTTTGACTATAGATTCACCTCATTTTTCACTTTCGATTGCGAGAAACAAGTGTAGAGGGAGTTCAGCGCTGAAACGCTGAAGAACCACTCTTGAAGTACTCTCAATACATCAAAATCTAAGTGAAGTATCATACTGGCTGAAATGACCTGCAACAAGTATCATTGTTGTAGTATCATGAGATTTCATACAGATTTTGCATCTACAGGCACCTATGAGTGACAAAGAGGGCACAAGGTACACATATTTGCAAAAATTTTTGAATTTGGAATTCAAAAAGTCCAAGTATCATGACCCATTGAACTCAGGTATTGTGATACCAGAATTCCCATGTGTCTTGATACTTGGCAGGTATCGTGTATCACCGATACCTCACTCCCCGTGTATCGCGATATTTCCCAAGTATCGTGTATCTACAGGTTAAGTAGTGTCAGGTTGTGTATCGCGATACTTCCCAAGTATTGTGTATCTACAGGTTAAGTAGTGTCAGTTTGTGTATCGCGATACTTCCCAAGTATCGTGTATCTACAGGTTAAGTAGTGTCAGGTTGTGTATCGCGATACTTCCCAAGTATCATGTATCGTGGTAGTCCAGTATCATATCGTTTGAGTGCAAGTATCATGTATCGTGTATCGTGCTCAAGCAAAGTATCATATCATGAAAATTTGGTATCGTGTATCATTGCACACTCAAGTATTGTGTATCATGTTGGATCCAAGTATCGTATCGTGAGATCAAATATCATGTATCATGAGATCCAAGTATCATGTATCATTATGATATCAAGTATCATATCATGAAGTCCAAGCATCACCAACCTCAAGTATCATGTATCGTGTATCGTGGTCCAATATCGTATCGTTCCCTTGTGTATCATGTATCACCAAAAGGTCAGTATTGTGTATCACAGTAGCTCAAGTATCATATCATGAAAATCAGGTATCATGTATCGTTTGTCTTAGGTATCATGTATCGTTTGCTCCCAAGAATTGCCAATATTTCCTAGGTTTCGTGCATGGTCTGTTCTGAATTAATCACAAAGAGATCATGTTTGCCTGTTTTAAACCCCAAAACCCTGAATTGACATAACTTTCTCATACAAAATCCCTTTGTTGTGATTTTGGGTTTCTTGGAAATCTCATTTCAAATTCTACAAAATGTCTTTTTGTAAAACTAATATAGACAGTTTTAAATATAGTATTTTGAAGTTGGCATTCAGGTGAGACTAGGAAGCCAAGGGAGCTCCAAAGGACTTTGAGCAATACAAAGGGAAAATTGGGACTAGAAGACAAAGCTTATGAACCTAAGATACTGTAGACACCTAGGCAAGGATATACAAAGCATTAGATCATCTGAGGCTAGTGTCAACCATACAGCCAAGTCATGGGCTCAACAACTCAGTGGTTATTGCTACTCACTAAGTTCAAAAACGAGTGATTCAGAAATGTCTTTTAGCTTGGAGAGACCCACACATAGTTCAGGCATTGTCTATTTATAGACACCAGAAGGTCCCTATAAAACACAATTGGAATATATCAAGACCAACGAATTAGGTGCAAGCATCTATGAGGATGGCCTGAGGTGATCACTGGTCCAACTAAAAAATCCAGATCAACTCTTTGGACTTGAACACCTAGTGGTCAATTTTGAAGAGGGTTCGTACATTGATAAGGAAGGAACCATGTATGTGGTGACTTATAGATAGGATAGATGAGTTCAGAAATGTCATTCCTGAGAATGACATAGGAGACCTGGAGCAAGGAGAGTTAGGACGAGAACCCAAGACTCCTAGAGGTAAGTCAATCTTGACTAGGGTAATTACTCTAGAATGGGTTCCCCAAGACAACAAAAGCACAGAAGTGTTCTTGAATAGAGAAACAGAGAAAGCCTTTTGGAGATTTAAACCAGATCAACCTAGTAGAACAAGCGGAGTCATCATCTATGAGTTCAAAGATCTTGAGATACCAAGCAAGGTTGTCTATCTAGATGACATGTCGAAGAGAATGTTTTTGGTAACAGAGCATGACAGACATGCATATACTTGGAAGAGCGAATTGATTTTCCCTCCACCATGATCTAATGTTTGTCATAGCCTCCAAGGTGTAGGATCATCCCAAGCTTATGAAAACCAAAGGGAAAGAACGAGAGAGAGAGACTTGAGGTAAGCTTTGCACACACTCTGGATAGAGAGAGAGATTAGGACTTGAAGGTGAAAGGATTGAAAGAGAGAGGCATAGAGCACATAGGAATCAAAGAGATGAACATGATTTCCCATTGCTTAGACCTCGAGAGTATCCAAGAACCCTTAGACCCTCTCAAGTGGTCAAGACAATGAAGATCTACTTTGATGGTTCAGGAGATCTGTTGAAGATTCACTCACTAATTAGACGTAAAGACATGAAGGCATATGAAGGATAAAAAAAGACAAGAGAAGTGGAAACAAAGCATTCAGAAATTAAAGCCTTAGTGAAGGGACAAATTCACGCTTGTAATATAGTGCATAGAAACTTCTAGAATTATGAATTTTGAATCTCGGAGCCTCAAGCAAATATGTATATTTATAAGTTTGTTTGAATATATATATATATATGTATGTATGTATGCATGTATATATATAGAGAGAGAGAGAGAGTGAGATAAAAAGTGTGCATGGGATAGATTTATCGAGAATTTTTTCTCTGAGAGAGGTGGTAAGGAATAACTACTCAGAGTAGGAGAGTTTTCCATGGCTATGAGTGGAATGAGGCCAAGCCATTCTGTACACATCTTCTATAATAGAAGACACATGTTTGTGTAGAAGAATTAGAGCATATTCTCCTTGGTTGAAGAAATCTAAGTATTCTTCATATTAGTGTGAAAGTTAGTTCACAGTTATGAGTTTTTTTGACACACATATTATTGTACTTCTACATGCTAGATCTCACAGTATAGTGTAAAGTTTTTCATGAGTGATAGCTCATTTTGAAGCTAGTGTCTTCAGCTACAAATTGATCAAAAGATTTTTGTGAAATGGGACATGTACTCAGAGTACTGAGTCTAACAGTAAAGGTATCTCAACTTGATGAAGATACTTCTCAAACTTCAGATACAGTTCAATTACTAAAGAAAGTTCAGGTATTACTTCTTTACTTCATCTACAATCACTAAGTAATTTCATACAGAATTGCAGTTGATTCTGATAACATTCCGATGACATTACGATAACATTCTGGTGATATTCTGGTAAGATTACGGTGATATTATGGTGAGTTTACAACACAATTTTGGTGCAGCTAAGTTGGAGCAAGAATGTCTAATAGTAAACAAACAAAAGAATTGTAAAGACTGAGTTAAATCAGATCAAAATTGAAGCTAGAAGAAAAGATGCAGATTTCTGGAAAGTGAATTTTTGAGTTTCACTAAGCACAAGGATAAAGTTTTCAGTTTTGGAAAGTTTGCTAAGCAGTTGATGATTATGGAGGTATTCTAATATCACTTTAGCTTAGTTCGTGTGGCGTATTTTGTGCCAACAAGTGGTATCATAGCAGAAGGGTCCTCAAGAGTAAACGGAAGTGCAGGTACAAGAGAAATTGAAGAATTCATCATAAGAAATGTGAAAGCTGAGGTGATCAACAACAAACGGTTGCAACAGAAACAAGGAGGCTATGGCAGATCATATATCTATTGACAAATTAGATAGAGATAATTACCCCGCATGGGTAATGAGAATGGAAGCCTTACTTATGAGTAAGGATTTAATGATATATGTGACAGGAGAAGATAAGAAGCCTACTTTTGGAGACGACAGTCAACCAAAGAAAGAAGAATTAGAAGCCTTGAAGTTGTGGTAGAAGAAAGATGCAACTGCAAGAGCTTATATCTACAATACTATTACAGATCATTTGCTACCACACATTAGAGGTTTGGAAAAAGTGGAAGATATATGGAATGCATTGGTAGATCATATCCAAAACACTACTAAAGCTAGGAAGGCTAGCTTATGGTCAGAGTTTACAACGTTCAAGAAAAAGCAAAGTGAAAGAATTAGTGATTATGTCACTAAGATGAAAGACTTGGCAGACAGTCTTGGATCTATTGATGAGGATATTAAAGATCACATGTTGATAGCACAATTGCTTGCAGGATTGAGAGGAGATGAAAGGTGGAAACCTTTTGTACTCTCAACTGAACTTTCATTAAATCATTTTGTACTAGATTTAAATCAGTTGCTTGGACTAATGCTTACATTTGAGCAAGACTTGAAGACAGATGGAGATAAAGGACATAGTTCTGCTATGTATGCAAAGAATAAGAAGAAAGGTTACAAAGTTAAAGCAAAGGATGAAGAAGAAATGACTACTCAAGCAAATTATGCAAGAGGAAGAGGAAACATCAAAGGTAAAGGTAGAAGAAATACAAAAGGAAGAGGAAATCAGAATAACAACAAGAAGACTTCTTGGATATGTGGATTGAGCGATCATTTGGCTCATGACTGATGGCATAATCTTCAAGGATCAAATCAAAATCAAAACAATAATAGCAGAGGCCGAGGTGGAAGGTATCAAAGTTATTTTCAGAGAGGAAGACAAAGTCAAAGAGGAGGATATGGTAGAGGTGAAGGAAGAAGTTGGGGACAGAATTAGTCTTACAACACTACCTACTACAACTATGCAAATGATACACAGAATGACAATCATACAACATTGATGATGAATTCAATAAGTGTATCAGAGAATGAAGACCTCAAGGTATTCTATATTGATTCTGGTTGTTCAAATCATTTGTCAGCTAATATAGAATTATTATCAGAATTGGAAGAAGGCATTTCAAATCATACAGTACAAACAGGTGATAACACAAAACATAATGTGCATTCAATTGGAAAAGTGAAGTGCAGGAGTGGAGCTGACCTATTAACAAATGTTTTGTATGTTCCAACAATCCCAAAGAATCTGATTAGTGTGGGACAAATAGTAGAGAAAGGTTTTCAAGTTAGATTTACAAATCAGAGAGTATTTGTTGAAGATCCAGAGAATGGATACAACCAAGTTGTCTATGGTAAGAAGGAAGGTAGACTTTTTAGTCTTAAAGTGCAAGGGAATGTTGGTCAAGCCTTGATCACACATGGTGATGAAGTATTTACAGAATTAGACCTCTGACGTAAGAGGTTAGGACAATTTAATGAAAAAGGAATCAAAATTATGGTGGAAAAACAATCTGTAAAAGGATTACCAAATATGAAGAGTCAACATATGATTCACAAATGTGAAGCTTGTCAAATGGGAAAGGCACGTAGGTTACCATTTCAGAAGATTCGCCACATGTTTCCATAGCTCAGGTTTTACTTTGAGCAGCTCTTCTAAGGTAAGTTGACATTGAACCTTAGTGTTCTTCATGATGTCAATGCTTCTTGGAACCACTGAGTCTTCATTTCTTACCAATATTGTGGGAGCTCTGATATGAAGAGATTCAAATTCCCATGGGCCTATGAATTGTGGCAACTCTTGTAAAAAAATAGATTCAAAATATAATCTTTCCTCTTCTTGTCGCTCTACTTGTTCTTCGTAAATAGATGGAATGTCTTGAGGAAAATGATCATGAAGGTCATCAATCCCAAGAATAGGAGGGGGATTACCCTTCTCCTTGGCCCATTTCTCTTCTTGTATTTCCTGCAAGAACTCTTGAGAGTACTCTTGAATTGAAAGAGGTGTTCCACCATCTATGTAATCAGGAACATAAACTTTCATTGATGGTGAGCTTTCTCTTTTAACAACTTGTTGAGCCTGTGGAGGTAAAGAAGCTTGCGGCCTATTTACCAATTGCTCTAATCTTTCTAGTAAGCCCTAGAAATGCAAAACTGGTTTGATAGAATTTGTCTGGCTGAACAATTGATTGGCCTCAAACATTGCCTGAGCTAGTTCTACCATTTTTATGCATATTTTTATCTTTTCAATCTCTGAATCTCCTCTAGGGTAGCTCTTGTCTAGGTTTGCAGTTGTTGGTCCTTCTCGACGTCAAGCCTGGTAGGCCTTGAACATCATGTCCACGTCTTTTGGTTTTGGATCTACAAGAACAGACCCTAGTTGTGGTTTATTTACAGTGACTGGTGGGGTGGGATGAAGTGTAGTGGATGGATTTTCTGCATGCGAGGGGTTTTGAGATGCAATATCTAATATTTTTGTTTTTGCATCTTTCAACCTTTCTTCTAGTTCAGACAACTTTTTGTTCCACTTACGATTGGCCTTTTCCCTGGTCTCCTTCCATGTTCTTGTTTTACTTTTACTAGGCTCGCCTGATTCACTTGACTTCGATTGTTCAGCTGGTTTATCCTATTATAAGCCATGTGCGGGCCTAGTGACTGCATGTATAGGAGCCACATTACTGCTACTCGAGCTTGAATCCACCACTAAGCCTACCACATTAATGGGTGTAACCTTGAGCACACTAGAGGGGTTCCTTGGACTAACTCTTGGGAGATGCTCTTTGCCGCACTCAGGACAAAAGCCTTGTATTGTGATGTTTTGTCCTTGTCCCAGAGTCAGTGAGTACCATTCATGAATGAAATCATCACCCTGGCATCTAAAACATGGTCCTCTAGGGGCTTGTGGCCTTACTTAGCTCGATTGGGGCCTGGGATTAGGATTCGTGTACATGACATTGGAGTATTCTAGCCCCCAATTTTGTTCCATAAAAGGTGTCTCATATTGATATGAATAAGCCTCACTATGCTTTGGTGACTCCGTGTAGTAAGCTTGTGGACTATCTTCATGGGAGTAGTCTGAACTATGAGCATGAGAGTCATTTTCTGAGACTAATGGGGTTAGTGGCACCAATGCTCTATTAGGGTTTTCCTCTACCACTGCATACTTTACTGGAATCACATTGGCAGGAGCTGGTGGTTGGTTTTCTAGGAGTGGTTGTGGCCTATATGGTGCTTGATGTTGCTGTTGTGGCTTATAATATGGCGGTTGGTATTGATTCTGATACCGGCCCTGTTGGTAAGGTTGATGATAAGTTTGTCTAATAACCTGTCTATTGTATGGACAATCTTGAGCCGTGTGGTTCGTGTATTTTCTCTCAATGGTGCAATATGGAGCATTAGGGTCTCCTTGGGGTTGAGCCATCATCGGGCAAACATTATCCATGTGGTGTCCTCCATAGTTGTAACATCGCTTCAATGAGGTGACCCTTGGTGTTTGTCTATTTTGAACTCCTAGCTTCTTGGCAACCTGCTCAACTATCTCATCTATCTCAGTGGAGTTCTAGAAGTATGACTAGTAGACTTGTCAGAATCCTTATAGAGTTTGGACAATTCTAACTCCTCACCCAAGTTGTCTTCTATGTCAATGCACATCCACACACACTCTTCTATGGATCTAGGCTTTTTCAAGTACACATATGATCTTAACTTTGTGCTTAGTAAGCCATCTAAAAACAAGGCCACTTGTTTGGCTGGTGTGGGTAACTCTAGAATAGGGCATCTTTCTAAGTACTATCTGAACCATCTTCTTGCAAGTCGCACTGTTTCTTGGGGTGTCTGCTTGAAGCTGTGGATCAAGGATGATGTGTTATGCCTGATACCACTCTTGGAAAATTCTACAATGAATTCCTCTAGAATTTGACCTACATTCCAATAATTGCGACTGTTCAGGGGCTGAAACCAAGCTAAGGTAGTACCCTTAAGATTTAAACCAAATGCCTCAAACTGTGTGAACAAGTCCTCTACCTGTTCAGCTCTTAACACTTGTTTGAACTCGGCCACATGTTCATAAGGATCTCTTGAACCATCAAAATAGTTCTTCATTGCCTTGACCACTTGAGAGGGTCTAAGGGTTCTTAGGTGCTCACGGGGTCAAGGTAATGGAAGATCATGCTCATCTCTTTGATGCCTCTGTGCTCGATGTCTCTCTCTTTTAGGTCTTTCACCCCCATTTCCTGATTTGTCTCTGCCCACCATGTGTGCAAAGTTTACCTCAGCTCTCTCTTTAGTTCTTTCCATTTGGGTTTCATGAGCCTTGGATGATCTTTCTCCTTGGAGACCATGGGAAACACTAGATCTTGGTGGAGCAAAAATTTATTCACCTTGACAAGTGTGTGCATGCTTGTCATGCTCTAATATCAAGAACATTCTCTCCGATGTGTTATCCAGGTAGACAACTTTGCCTAGCATCTTAGGATCTTTGAACTCATAGATGGTGACTATTGGGCTAGGTTGATCTGGCTTGAATCTCCAAAAGGCTTCCTTTGTTTCTCTATTCAAGAATAGTTCTATGCTTTTGTTGTCTTGAGGGATCCAATCTGGAGTGATCACTCTGGTCAAAACTGACTTACCTCTAGGAGTCTTGGGTTCTCATCCTACATCTCATTGCTATAGGTCTCCTATCTCGTTCTCAGGAATGACATTTCCAAACTCATCAGTCCTGTCTGGTAAGTTGGTGACCACATACATGGTTCTTCCTTATCAATGTATGAACCCTCTTCGAACTTGACCACTAGGTGTTCAAGTCCAAAGGGTTGATCTGGAATATTGAGTTGGACCACTGATCGCCTCAGGCCATCCTCATAGATGCAAGCACTTATGGAAAACATTCAATGACACATTACAAATAGTTCAAGGAAATCAAGTAGAGATAGGTGGACAACCATTGATTCCAAAAACATGGTTAAAGGTGGATGTAGCACAATTGAAACTTGTTGTAAAAAATATGATACAAAGTGCCATGGATATAGAACAAGAACTCATGGAAGTGAACAAGGAATATGAACAAGCTCATATAGAGAAAAATCAATTCAAAGCATTGAGTGAAGAACTAAATTTAGAGGCTCAACTAGAGAAAGCAAGGGGAGACCTAGCAATGGCAATGATAAAAATGGATACATTAATGTCCGAAATGCAACATGGCAATCCAAGATCAAAAGAATGAGTCAAGAATATGAGAAGAAAAAGAAAGAGAACACTGAGCTACAAAGTAAATAATCACTTATGGAAGCAAAAAATGTACGTATAACTAATCAAGCAAAACTAATTGAATCTTAGATAAATGCATACATGGAGGAAGCTGATTCTCCAGGGATCCACAATCAAGAATTAATGACATCATTACTCCTGAATGAATCGATAGAAAGTCAAGCACAAAATGATGGGGAAATCCAAGGCTTAAAGAATCAACTTGAAGACTATGCTGCACAATTGGAAGTAGAGAAAGTGGACCGAGCACACTTGGAAGACAAGTATGTATGGGACACAACTGAATTGAAGAAGGACTCAAAGGACTTGATAAAGATGTATGTAGAGCATTCTAGTCAAGATGCATAGCAAGTAAAGGAAATTTATGAAATCATAATGAAAGTAGAAGCAGAATTGAAAGAAGTACAGAGCCAAGTACAAGAAAAAGACCAAATCATCACTCAACTTCAAGAACAAATTATAAATTTATAGAATGAGAGATCAATGCAAACGAAAAACATGGAGACACCAGTAATGCCCAAACCTAATGTGGCTATTGAGGAGAAAGAGGTATGTTGCGGAGGTGATCCCAATCTAGGTGGATTACGTCCGATCGCGGCACACATAGGGTGTATGAAACTAATGAGTGCTGGAAGGTTTATGGATGTGAAAATGAAGGTGAAGTTGGGTATGGAGAGGATTGATGTGATTATTTAGTTGTGCGAGTGGAAATGTATGACTTCAAGATGAACACATGCACATGAATGATGGTAAATAAAAACCATGCAGATGTATCAGTTTTAGAAGGAAAAATGGTCCATAAGGAGCTTCTTAAACACCTCTAAGATTAAAACATGTGGATGGATGATGATAATAATAAAAAAAACATAACACAAAAAACAATCTTAGAAGGAAGAATGGTCTTTATAGAGCTTCTTAAAAACTTCCATGATTAATATGACTCTCACAAATAAAGGGATGGTCTAAGAGAACTTCATAGGAGCAATTACCTTGTATAAAGAAGTGAAATTCTTCCATGATTCCTCCTATGGATATGGGCACACTAGCAGAAGCTCCATACAAGGTACCTACACCATTATCTATAGTTCTCATATGCCATCCACAATCTTTATCTATGGGCCATCAAAATGTATCATAGACTTATCTTGAAATCACATTAATTTCAAGGCCAGAATCTACTAATGCATTTACAATGATAGCATTCTGATCATTGCCTATCTTAACACACATCTTTGATGTACCTCTAGACCAGAATTTGCTTTTAGAGTGACTTTTTGGATTTTTTTCATGATTTTCATGGTCAAGTTGAATAGGTCGTAAGAAATTTTTATTAACATTTACTTCATCATCATCAAGGTAACCCGTCAGGGGCAGTAGGCGTATATACAAGCTGGGGGAAAAAAAACCTCCTAAAGAGGGAAAAAAGTTCGATTACAAAATAACTCTCTTACAAAGCTCAAATATCTAACAAGCTAACCTCAAAAATGAGCTCCCTAGCTCTTTTTATAGTTTTTTTAGTTTTGGCCCTGTCCAAACCTAGTGTTAGACCTGGTTAAAAATTAGGTTCTAGGGCTTATTTCATGGCTCAAACAGAGTATAAAATTTATGAAAATTGGTACGCAAATACTTGTAATACTCCTCAAGCTTGAGGACTGCTTGGATTGAACAAAATTGAGATGCAAAAATGTGAAATGGTATTTACAATAGGTTTTAGTAATGAAAATCACTCTTTTTATAGAAGCACCCTACATGCTCCCTGTTCTTCTGTGCCCACTTCTTTGATGCGCTCCCATGCCTTGTGCTTGACCTTGAGTGTCAACACTCCCCCCCCCCTCAAATTTTCACCCCTGACAGACCTTTGTTAGAGTGGGTGTTCCATGTAGTACTGTGAGAGGTAGTGTCCATCCTATATCCACAAGTTCATCTCTCTTTCAAATGTAGTAGGGTCTGTTGTCTGGTTCTTCATTTGTGTCACTACTATCCTTTTGCAAGTTTTAGTCCCTTTGCATGTACTTCTTCCTTGGACAACATGATGGTGTATTTGTGAGCTGTTAAAATTTGTGAGTGGCTCAAAAGAGGTTTTCCATGTTGTTTTTGAGTAGCTGTCGACTGAGAATTGCTTCATAAGTACTGATATCATAATCTTGATGTCCTCTAGATCTTTTAAAAATGGATTTCAAGTACAAAAATCACATAATGAATGATGGGTAAGTGTGTTAGTGCATGGGTTGAAGAACATATGTGCCTTGTGCACAGCCTTATAATGTGGCCCTAGCATACTTGGGAAATACATTGGAAGAATTATGGTGCAAGAAATTTGGTCTTGAGCTAAGTGCTCAAGGGTATGCTGATGAAGAGGTTCTCTAATCTATCATGGTTATCGTGTTGCCGAAGTAGGAAATTCTTACCATGGTGAAAGGTCCATCGATATTCATCTCTTCATGTTGTACTCCCATCATGGTGATTGACCACTACCTTGTGTTGCTTGTTGATGGATGTCCTTGTTGAAGGTTCACTGATGAGGTTCTTCAAGCACATAGTTCTATCCTTTTTCTCTTTTTTTTTCCCTTTTTTGTTGGAATAATTTCACAAAACAAGAAGAAAGGGGTTAGTAGCAAAAAAAATAGTTTACATATGTCATATGTGTCTCATGTGCCTAGGATTCTCAATTGTGTCTATGCATAGCTTTATAATGTGGCACTATATTAATGCATACTTGGGAAAAGCATGACCTGAATGGTGCAAAAGACAAGGTTATGCCAAAAGCACATGGGTGTTGCACGTCAAGGCTTTCATCGTGCTTGTAGACATTGATGCAGCCTTTTTTGGAGGTATCCATTGGATTTTAAAATGACAATTGATCATTCCTCCTTATAGGGATCCATTTTAGAACAATGTTTGGCTGCATATAAGTCATTTTTTATTTCTTCATCTTCAGTTGGTTGCTTAACTTTTGTATCCGGAGTGGTTGGATCTTTGGTTCTGTGGATGGTACTGGTGCTTTTGGCTTCCAAACCCATATCCTTGATGATTGTCTTCTTTCTATTGTCGAAGAGGTGAATTGATCTTCTTTTGATTGCGATGTGTGGTATTGGCCTATGCCTCAAGAGGAGGAATCATTGTTTGAATTACTAGATAATTTCAAGAAATATGAAGTTGAAGACTGAAAAGTTTTGGTACGAATGCCTAAAAGAGAGGCCATCAGAGGAGAAGCATATGATCATAAGGAAAAGACCAAAAAAATTGTGGTAACCATTGAAGGGAAGGAAGAGTGATGTACTTACATAGAAGAAGACTTAAGTGCAGAAGAACCTTGTAGCATTATTAAGGGAATATAGGGATGTGTTTGTATGGACCTATAGAGACTTGAAAGGGGTAGATCTTGAAGTATGTTCTCACATGAGCCCCATGACCACTGATGCCAAGCCCACCAAATAGAAACCCTACACATATAATGACACTTATGCAGCCAAAATAAAAGAATAAATTGACAGGCTGATTGAAGTTGGATTTATCTATGAGATTGAGCATACTGAATGGGTGTCACCCATTGAAGTGATGCCCAAAAAGAATGGAAAGTTGCAAGTGTGTATTAACCTTAAAAAAGTTAATGCCGCTATGTGCAATTTGACTTTCATACTGCCAAGATCTTCAATTGAACAGCAATCCCATAGAAGCCTATCTCATAGGGTTGGGGGGTGTGGAAACCCCTTTAGAAGAGGTGGAGCTTCCCATCTACCTTTCAAGATGTCCCAATGACAATCAAAATGCTAGTGTGTGAAAATGAGGACCTTACAGAACCACTTGTCTTGGGTCAAGACTGGATCTATGACCATGCAATCAACTTAAACCTAAGAAGTCAACTTCTTCAAGTTTGGGTACATAAACAATGCATTACATTAGAATTAGAGAATTGCATGCTCAAAAATCCAGATGTCATGCATTCTCTTAGTTCTTCAAGGACCAGTCTTAGCAAAGAAGATGTTGTATGTGCCAAAAGATCTGTGATGTAGAAGGACTCAATCATGAAAGAACAGGATCAAAGGCAAGTGGACCTCTGTTCTTCTTCCAAGACTAATGCAAGCATAGTCATTTTCCCAAAGAGGAAAGGGAAACAACAAAAGACAACCACTATATCAAATAGACAAACAAAATTCAAGAAGAAAGAAGTTCTGGGCATGAAATAGATGTGGGCACAAAAAGGAGAACAACCACAAGCCTTGCCCCAATAATTTCCATCCAGGCAGGCCAACCATGAAAAAAGAAGAACCAAGCAACCAACTCAACCACAAGGTATCCGACAAATTTGGGTGCCTAAGGAATTAGCTATAGCTCAACAAGGGAAATTACAAATGTGGGTTCCCAAGGCACTCTTACATGCACAAAAACCTATGCTCTTTCTCCCGAGAAAAGTCTCAAGCAAGAAGCCAAGGAGAAGCAAGGGTCTGAACCAAGCACAGAGATCAAAAGCAGATCAATTCACCTCTTCCACAATAATAAGAAAACAATCATCAAGGATATGGGTTTGGAAGCCAAAAGCACCAGTAGCACCCACAAAACCAAAGATCCAACCACATGGGACACAAAATTTATGCAACCATCCAAAGATGAAGAAGCCAAAGGTAATCTATATGTAGCCAAACACTATTTTAATTTGATCCATATAAAGAGGAATGATCAGTTGTCATTTTGAAATCCAATGGATACCGCCAACAAAGGCTGCACCAACATCTACAAGAACATTGAAAGCCTCGACATGCAACATCCATATGCCTTTGGCATAACCTTGTCTTTTGCACCATTCAAGTCATGCATTTCCAAAGTATGCATTAATATAGGACCACATTACATGGCTGTGCATAGACACAATTGAGAAATCCTAGACACATGAGACACATTTGACATATGTAAAATATTTTATTGCTACTAACGACCTTCTTCTTGTTTTGTGACATTGTTGTTAAGAGAGAGAGAGAGAGAGAGAGAGAGAGAGAGAGAGAAGGATAGGACAGTGCGCTTGAAGAATCTCATTAGGGAGCCATCAAGGACATCCATCAACATGATAGACAAGCCAATGGTCAATCACCATGATGAGAGTACAACACGAAGCGACGGCTATTGACAGACCTCTCGCCATGGTAAGAATCACCCACTTGGGAAACACTATAACCATGATAGATTAGGAAACCTCTTCGTCAACATACCCTTGAGTACTTAGCTCAAGGCCCAATTTTTTGCACCATACTTCTTACAATGCGTTCCCCAAGAACGCATGCATAGGGGCACATTACAAGGCCGTGCACAAGGCACATATCTTCTTCAACCCATGCACTAGCACACTTACCCATCATTCATTATGGGTCACAAGTACTTGGCATGACAACAGTAACACATGCTTGAACGATCTAGAGGACATCAAGGTTACAACATCAATAGCTATGAAGCAACTCACAACCGATAGCTGCTCAAAATCAACATTGATCCCTATAAAAATAGTGATTTTCATCACTAAAAACCATTGTAAATATCATTTCACATTTTTTTAACTCCATTTTGTTTGAGCCGACACTACAAGGAATACGGGCACATAGCGATGGTTAAGGTGACACAATTTCATCGTTATAAAATTGAAAAAAGCGTTGCAAGAAGTGTCGAGCGTAGACCGTCCATTAAGCGACGTTTTTTTTGACGTGTGGTGCGATGGGATGTACGACGCTCGCATTGAGCATCGCTAAAGCAACGGTTTAAAAAAGCGTTGCATAAGCGATGCTAATAACGTCGCTTATGCGATGCCAATTCTAGTGCTTTTTACGATGCCTTACCATCGCTTACACGATGGTCTGTTGATGAAAAAAATTAAAACGTTGAAGGCTCTTTGATCGACATGTTCACGCATCTGATCAAAGAGCTCTCCAACATTCGCAATTGCGTTGCGCTTACGAGATGAAACAAGTATATGCAGAATTGTTGTTTTGCCTAATCTCTATCTTATTATCTCTCTATGTCTCTGTTTCTCTCTTTCTACCTCTTTCTCTCTTTGAATTCTCTCTCTCTCTCTCTCTCTCTCTCTCTCTCTCTTTATTGCAGGTTATTCAAGAAGCTAACCAAGCAAAACATATGGCCAACTATTGTAAGTACAATTTCCATTCTTTTTATATCATTTGAATTGTGTTATTTTCATTAGTTAGCATACTCACACGTATTGATATGCACATATACACTTATACATGATGAAGATGCACATTCACACACATATACACATGCACATACACACACATATATACACACACACATACATGTGCACATACACTTACACATACACACACACACATACACATGCATATGCACAAACATTTCTACAACCACATAAAAAGACTTGCATGCATGCATTATTGCATATATATATACACATAGACACATTAACATATACTTAAATAAATGTATATGCACATCCACATGCATGCACATGGATGCAAATGGAAATGCATCCACACGCACATGCATGTTTCATACATATACACATGCATATAAATACATTTGTATATGTTTATACACATACACATACATATGCACATATGTATATATACACATACATACACATATATACACATATATATGCACATATGCACATACATACACACACATATACATGCACATACACACATATACACATACACTTACACATATACATTGACATACATATACACACACATACACATGCACATGCACATACTCATATACACAGATATGCACTTACACATGCACATGCACATACATACATATACACACACATACGCATGCACATGCACATACACATATACACTTACACATGCACATGCACATACATGCATATACACATATACATATGTACATACATTCATATACACACACATATTACACACATATACATGCGCATACGTACACACACATATTACACACATATACATGCACATACGTACACACATATGAATGAATTATATAATTAAAGTACTAAAACACATGCTTAATATAAACAATAATAACAATCAATAGAACAAGACTTTTCATTACTTAATACCATACACACAATTCAAAACATAACTTAAATGAACTATATATATATATATATATATATATATATATATATATATATATATATATATATATATATATATATATATATATATATATATATATATATATATATATATATATATATATATATATATATATATATATATATATATATATATATATATATATATATATATATATATATATATATCAATGTAGATACATATAATCCAGTGTCATAATCAAGAATCCTAATCATCATCATCATGATCCTCATCATCATCATCATCAGCATCATGATCATCCTCATCATCATGATCACCTTGTGACAATCGAGATCGTCTCTCCTGTGTCTGTCTCTCCACCTCATCCATATCTGCCTCTCCATAATACTCTTGTATTACATATAACAAACATAAATAAGCAAAACAATTAAAACATCCATAAAAATAAAATAATTATATAAAATTTAATAATATTCACAAAGGCATCCGGATGATCTCGCATATACTCGCTCAAACGCCGATATCCAAAACATGTAGCATACTCGATCCCATGTTTCATAGGATATTGGCCATAATCCTTTCGCTGCATTGAAACAAATAAAAAAGATTAGTTTCTTGCATTTTAACTAAAATTAAAAATATACTCACAATAACACATATACTTACAAATGTAGCTGCAAAACCATGATGGCCCATTTGGCCTAGGTGCGATGTGTGGTCCGACTCAACTCTCTTCTTTGCAGCAGCCTGTTTATTTAATAAAAAAGAAATAAATAAATTAAATGTAAAAAATTACTAAAATATATGAAAATTATAAATATAAAATATTAATTTGTATACCTTCTGTTGAGGAAATGACTCCTGAAGACGTAGCTGTCTACAAAAAAACTGCCACGTCTCAGGTGGTATGTTAGGTCGCCTCTTATTTTTTTCCACCATACAATAATCTCAAACAGAAAAAAAGAATCAGAATACATACACATATATACACACACATACACATACCCACATACACATATACATGAAAACATATGCACATACATATATGTATACATATACACATATACATACATATAACATAAACACACATATACATATCCACATATGTACGTACACACACATGCATGCATATACACTCATTCATACAAAATACATGCATTTATCCCACAATAATGTGTATTTGTGTATATGTGAATATGTGTGTATGTGTAAATGTGTATATGTGAATATGTGTGTATGTGTAAATATGTATATGTGAATGTTTATGTATGTAAATAATCAGATTATTAATATCAAATACCATTATTTGTAGATTCCGATCAATCAGATGGAACTCAACCACCATCTCCTAATCGTGCAAGGACTAATACTGTAAGTATATCAAACATTTAATTTTTAATATATTTGATAGGTACATAACTTATATATTTTTTTGTTTCTTATTATAATCAGATTCTGATCAATCAGAGGGCACTCCACTACCTCCTACCCATGCAACGACTTCACATGTGTCCTCCAATAGGAATTATGATGAATTTTACTATCAAGAGCATATTATATGTTGCTGTAACTCTTGTTATGGCACGTATCAAAGACCATGATTGGAATGTATTGAACATGAGGTAGAGTATGGTACTTTTGAGCATGCACCATCACCTAGTCAATGTGATAATGTTTGGGTATTATTTTTTCTATAAATTAATGTCATTATTTTATTTAAAAACCATATACAAAATCAAATTACTGTTGATATACAAGAAGATGATGATGATAATTTTTCTCATAATTTTAATATACCTCATACACGTTATGGACTTGTTGTTCATCAATTACAAGCAGAGGTTTCTAGAAATCCTCTACCTCTTGGTTTAGAGACTGAAACGGCTGGAGATTATCCATTGCCAACTCGTGATTGTTCTCTAGTACAAACATATGATAGAAGAAGATATGGAGGAAATATAGATATATAAGTATATATATATATACATACATACACACACACACATATATATGTATATATATATATATATATATATATATATATATATATATATATATATATATATATATATATATATATATATATATATATATATATATATATATATATATATATATATATATACATATAGATATATCAATACGCATGTGTGTGTATGTATGTGTATCTATATGTGTGTATGCATGTGTTGTGTGTGTATAAGTAAAGGGAGTTTTTCATCCCAATTACTTGGATTATCTAAAGAGTAACAACATAATAAATCCAATATAGTACTATTTGTAGCCTTACTCTGACCATTACTTTCAGGATGAAATGCAGAACTAAAGTCTATTTTTTATCCTAGATGTTGAAATAATGCTACCCAAAAATGGTTACAAAAACAAACATCTCAATCTGAAAGAATAACTTTAGGAAAACCATGATGTGGAAAAATACATTTAATAAATAACTTAGCAGCTTGAGGTGCAGTTAAAGTCTTTTTATGCATGTTTACTAAATCTATCCACAATTGTCCAAATCATATCATTGTGAGATGTAGTGGTAGGAAGACTAGTAATGAAATCCATAGAAATCTGCTCCCATGGTCCATCAGGTATAGGAAGTGGCATTAATAATCCGAATGGTTTACCACGATGTCGTTTTACACACTGACAAATAATGCAGTGAGAAACATACTATGCAACATCTTTTTCCATGTTAGGCCAAAAGAAGAAATCTTTACATGCAAAAATAGTACTCTGTATGCCCCTATGACCCATATATGGTGGTTCATGCATTCTTTCATAACAAACTCTTTGAATGCTTGTGTAATGCATAACTTGTGAAAAATACAGATCACATGCATAAGTGGAAATCATATCATGAAATGAATGAATCTGAATAGCAAAAATATTATTAATTGAAACAATAGTTGTTTATGGGGATGGGAGACGACTTAAAGCATCAGCTACAACATTAGATTTTCCTCGATGATATTGAATCAGAGGTTGGAAGTTTTCTAGAAATGAAGCCCATTTAATATGTCAATCAGAAATCAATGATTGATGCAATAAATGTTTAATAGCTTGTTGGTCGGTTTTAATGAGAACTTTTGAACCCATAAGGTAATGTTTCCAAATTTTCAATGCATGCACAACAGCTAACAGCTCCTTATCATATGTACTATAATTACGTTAAGAAGGTTTGAGTTTCCTACTTCCAATTGCAAGATGATGAATGCATCCCATGTGGTAGGACGGTTGGAACTATTCCGTAGAACATTCCACCATAGCTACGCTCTTCCTACCAAATAATTGGTAGCAAACTTGACTTTCTCATGTTCTGAATATGACTCATCGAAGTAGAAATCGTCGAATAGAGAGAGCCATGATAGGACAAATTGTCCATCCTTTCGTCCATCGAATCTGGAGAATTAGAAGTTCTTAGTACCTATCTTGGAACTTGCACCTTCTTCTTGTGCAGTGATAATCGCTTTCACCACTCTGATTAAGCTACGATCATCACTTTGTACTTGTTGGAGCATAGCATCATGTTCTTGTACAGCTTGTTGAGTTGCTTGAAGTTCTTGTCGCATAATCTCTAATTGTTGCTCGAATGAAACCCCAGGTAAAGGTGAATTGCCAAAATCCTCCATTATTGTAGGGTCCATAAATAGAAAACAAAATCCCTCTTTCAAACTATGTCGAATCCTCAATCTAATAGGTTAGCTAAAAAGCTTGTTCCGAGAGCTTTCCAACAATATATTATATGCTAAAATCCAAGTTATATAGTGAAAGTTATGCACTTTTTATAATGCACTCCCCTAGGAAAATCGACGGGCGCTTCCACATGTGTGAGCTTAATTTGGGAATTGTAAAAGGAACAGAGAGGTGAAAGTTGATGTAAATATCATAAAAGGGAGATAGAGTGATACCTCAAAGAGATGAAGTAGTGGTTAAAGTACTTCCCTTGTATGTAGGAGGTTGTGGGTTCAAATCCTCCTACCTTAGGGAATCTAAAACTCTCTATTGCTACTCAAAATTAAAATTGCCTCGCGCGTAGCCAACGGTCGTCAAGGGAGCCTTGGGTGCCAATTTTGCCAATGTATTGCCTAAGTTATTGCCTAAGTTCTTTGCCTTAGTCAATGCCTTGGAGTAAGCTAGAGCCTTGGGTGTCAATGTTGCCAATGTATTGCCTAAGGCCTAAGTTATTGCCTAAGTTATTTGCCTTAGTCGATGCCTTGGAGTAAGCTGCAGGTATAAACGCAGGTTCTGGTTCTGGAGCTGAAACTGAAACAGAGACAGAAGCAGAAGCGAAAGCGGAAGCGGACGCGAATGCAGATTCGGATTCGGATTCGGATCGTGAACAGAGAATGCAAACAATCTCCTCTGGAGTGATACGTGCCAGGCTTTGATATCACTGTTATCAGGATCTTCAATGCACGCACACACAGCGGCAAAAAGAAGACGAAACAAGAATAAAAAACAGAGAGACAATCAACACAATAATGGGTGCAATCTCCCCCCTGTGTACTCTGATGGACGAGTCTCTCAGAGTACACGTATTTATAGGTTTATTTCTACTACGTCCTGAAAATAGAAGTTACATGAGGGTCGTCGCTCTTAAAAGCGTCTTTTTAGGTAAAACTACTTTATTTACAAAAGGCGTCACTTTCTAAAGCAAACCACTACTTTTACAACAAGATAAACCTAAATATAACTATTCTAGAAGTCTTCGAATTAGTCTTCAAATTTATTTATTTATGTGCATCCACTTGTATCCATGCCCTCATGCTTCTTCACCTGCTAGATCAAACACAACCACATTAGAACCTTCTAGACATTTAAAACATTAAAAATCCATTTGACCTTCCATGATTCCATAATATACAACATTGCTTTTAGTTGGATTGTTCTCAAAGCCATGTGCAAGCAGATAGGCATGTATCTTTTCATACAAAGCATGTGGTGCTTGCTTTAACCCATATAATGCCTTTTTCAACTTGCACACTTGGTTTTTGTGCCCTTTCTGCACAAAGCCATGGGGCTGAAAAACATACACTTCTTCATGCAAGTCACCATTCAAAAATGCAATTTTAATGTCCAAGTGATGTACATTCCAAACAGTCGTCATTCGGCATGTAGGAGCAAAGGTTTCATCAAAATCACTCTTTCCTGTTCATAACCCTTTGCAACAAGCCTAGACTTATACCTGTCAACTGTTCCATTAGGCTTACGCTTCAACTTATATAGCCACTTAGTGCCTATGTCCTTCTTGCTAGGAGGCAAGTCATATAAAGACCAGGTACCATTTTTCATGATAACTTCATATTTTAATTGCATAGCACCCATCCAATTTTCAAAATTTTGTGCTTCATCAAAGAAAACAGGCTCATTCTCATCATACAGGCTAGAGGCAGCCATAGCATAGAAATATGATGCAAAAGAGGCAGTATGAGAGCTTGAAAGAGTATGGTATGATAGAGGTGCATCTAATTTGTTGTCATGCAAAGTCTGCACCAACCATTTTGGCATAGTTTTTGCCTCCTCAAGATCAGCTCCTCAATATCACATGAAACCTGCATAGGTTGAGCAATTGCCTCATTAGGACTAGCACTAGACTCTCCACCTATAAAAAGAGGCAGTAAAGTATCATACATGCCTTTGGAGCTAACAAATGTCTCCTTCGTACATGAAAGTAAAGGCTGAATAGCATCTTCCACAAAAACAACATCATGGCTAACCAAAATGTGTTTAGTCTGTGGATGATACAGATGATAACCTTTGCTTTCAGAACTATAGCCAACAAAAATACCTTTTATTGCTTTATCATCCAATGTCGTGCGATGTTGTTCAGGCATTGATGCATATGCTAGACAACCAATAACACACAAGTGAGAAACAGATAGCTTATGGCCATGCCAAGCCTCATATGGAGTGATAGAGTGCAATGCTTTAGTGAGATATGTGTTAAGTACATATGCTGCACACATAAGAGCCTCAAGCCAAAAACTATGTGGTAAAGCTTGACTCTTGACTATAGACGTCGCCATCTCCATGAGTGACATGTTCTTCCATTCATCAACTCCATTGTATTGAGGTGTATATGGCACTGTACACTGATAATTTATCCCAGGTTTGGCTAGAAATGCATTAAAGTCATAAGACATATATTCCCCCCCTCGATCAAAATGAAGGGTGCTCATTTTACATGTTGACAGATGTTCAGCCAAAACCAAAAATTGTTTGGGCAAAGAGGACACCATTTCAGATTTTTGCACATGTAGCAAACTAACAAAATTCAGATGACCACAAGGTGCATGCCAAAGCTTTGCATCTCACATAGCTTGAGAATCATGTACTGCACATGCTAAATCATTCACAAATTTTTCATAGTCTATGAGCTTATATAGCCCATGGCATAAAATGCCAAAAGCAATAATCACATCGCCATTTGATAGATCATGAATTGTACATCTATCGTTAATAAATTTCACAAGCAAGACAATCTTGGCTAAAGCTGAAACTGATAACAAATTCTTCTTGATCCCTAGTACAAATAGAGCATCTGACAATGTGAAAGAACTACCATAAGCAGTAGTCATAATGATCTTACCAACTCCCATGATAGGATAAGAGGAGTTGTTGGCACATGTGACAGTTCCCTATAGGGGCAGGCTCGAGTGAAGTGAAGAAACTGTGCTGCGAGGTAATATGTTTGGTTGCCCCACTATCAAAGTACCAAACATCTGAGTCTACTGCAAACATACACTGTTTAGGAGAGGATGGGTCAAAAGTGCAAACAGTAGTAAACACCCATTCTTCATTCTGCAATAGATTAGCATACTCTATTTTTGGCATAGAGGCCTTTACACCAACCATTCCAACCTCTTTTTTCTTTGCCTCTTTTGCAACCAGTTTTGGACAATTCTTTATGACATGATCATTTGCTTTACAGTACTTGCAAAACAATTTTTGCTTTTCTGTTTTCTTCTCTTCTTTGTCTTCCTTCTTCGATTGTGTAGAATCAGTAGATTTTTGCTTACTAATAGAAGAGCTCCATTTACCTTTGCCCTTCTCACTAGCGAGGAAAGCTTGATCTGCAACATGCATAATGGACCTTTTCTGCCTAGACTGATCTTCTTGCAACAGAACAAAGATTAACTCCTCAAATGTTAAGGCATTTGGATCACCTTTCATTTTCAAACAAAGAGTAGAAACAAAACTCTGGTATGAATCAGGAAGACCATTCAGAACAGTCTGCACAAGTGAACTGTTAGGCAAGACTTCATCAACAAAAATTAATTGTTCCTTCAAATCTTTGAGCTTTGTTAGAAAATTGTCCATAGAATCACCTTCATTCATATTCTCACTCTCAAACTGTTTTCGGAGGTAAGCAACCCGAGCCTCATTCCTAGCCTAGTAAATGTGGTAAGTGTATCCCAAGCATCCTTAGTTGTTCTGCAAGAGCGAATGTGAGGAATAATGGCACGTTTGACAGAAAAGGCTATCAATGCATGTGCTTGAGCATTTCTACCATCCCAAAAAATTTTCTTTAGAGGCATAAACTACATCACGAATAGGAACATGAAGAATATCATCAACTTCAATGCCGTCTTCATCAGCTTCAGGACCTGTATTTGCAGGTGTAATAGGGTGTTTTTCAATACCCTGCACAATATTCCATAGTCCTTTTGTGACCAATAAATGACACATCACATAAGCCCACAATGGGTAATTTGTACCATCCAAAGACAAGAAAAATGAATGTATCTGAAAAAGTTGAACAGAATTACCCTGATGAGTTCTACGAAACCTATAGTAGACTTTGAGATGCTTATACTGGCAAACCAAAAAATGTATATATCTTTGGCATAAAAAGATGAAATAGCCTGCACAAGTGATGTGATAGTGCATTTGGATGCCAAAATGAGCTCAGATCACGATTTCAGCACCACACATGGAAGCTATTTTGATCTTCTAATCACCCTGAGTATGCTCACCAAATTTCGTGCGATTCTAAGACTATGACTGGAGGGGTGTCGACGATGCCCTAGATGAAGCGACGACCTACTCTGATACCAATTCTTGGAGTTCGAGGTTTGTGGAAGCACGCGAACAACACAAGGAAGAAGAAGAAGCTTAGAGCACAACACACAATACTGAATGTATTACCATTAAAATGTACAAAAATAAGTAACGCATTAGGGTAGTAGGCGTATGTACAAGCCGGGGGGAAAGAACCTCCTAAAGAGGGAAAAAAAGTGCCCCGGTGGTCCTAGAGTGTCCATTTTATCTCTTTTTTGTTTTTCCTCTACATTGGTTATGTGAGAAATAAGAGATTGATCTTCTATTGGTGACTCCCAAGCCGTTATTTTCCTAGTCTCATCTTGTGCTCTTACTAAAGCCCCTACAAAAATATCAACTTTCTTTGTGGGTTGACTTGATTCTTCTTCTTGTTAATGAAGAGCTTCTAGTTTCACTCCTCTAGTTCCTACATTTGTCATGGTTATGTTTTCATAGTGCTTTTTCATTCCTCCTTACTGTAATTCCCTTGCAAAGGTAGACTAGATCAATAGTCATAGATTTTCTTGCCTATGTCTGTTACTAGTGGTTGCTCCTTAGCGGCCTTCAATACCTCACAATCTCTCAAAAAGTGCTCTAACAAATGAAACCAAGGACACCTACGAGGACCATGCAAAAAACTATTTGGATTTTGAGGATTTTTATGAACTTGTGGTGGGAAATTTTAAAATTGAGGATTTTGTTCGTAAGGTATTGCTTAACCAAGAAATTAGGATTTTGATAAGACAATTAATACACTTGAGGAGCTTGAGAGCAATCGCTGGCACTTAGAGGTGCAAGAGGAGATTCCATAGTATATGGTTGATGATTTTGAAAATTTTGATTTTGAGGATTTTGAAAAGTTATTTGAGAAGCGTGAGGGTACATGTTTGGGTAGATTTGAGGATTTAGCACATGAGGATGACGATTTTGCATTGAAGGATCATGCATTGGAGGAACTTGATATGCTTGAGTGGGAGCTACTTGTGGATTTTGATTGGGAGCTACAACATATTGATTAGGCTCTTGAAAAGACATTGGGTTCATTTGATTTTGGAAAGTTTTGATGTAATCAGATTGTAAGGTTTCTACAATTTGGCTAAATTGGATTGTGTAGCAATAAGACTTTCCATTTGCTTAGTGAGAATTTCCACTTGAGATTGTTCAACTACACTTTTATTTGGATCTACTTTAAAACCTTGAGTAGGCTCCATCATTTGAGGAATATGAGTAGAGTAAAAAACATAGCTTGGATTTGATCTCTAACTTGCTCGTTAGCTTGTGGAAGACTAGCTTGAGGAAAACTAGTTTGCTCATAAAGCATGGATTTTCTTTGATGTCTATGAGCTACAACCTCTACTACTCTATGCACTTTTTGCCAGTTTTCAATAAGACCTTAGCGTTTACCGGCTCTTCTAGTCGCCATTCAACTTCCTTAAGAGTTTGAGGATCAATAAACTTAAGGAATTTGATCACAAGATCAGGTTCCAACGTTATCTTGTCCTCATTAGGAAGTTTTTCATAGTGTCTAATATACTCATCTTGTAAGTGATTGATAGAGCTACTAGGCTTTAGGGAATTAACCCACCATAAGAATCCTTCCTGATTATGTTTGCTATAGTCCTCAAGATAGAACTCTTTGAGCATCTTCTTTCAAAAATCACTCCAATAAAGACTATCATATTGAGTGACACAATTTATGAGAGAGCTATCAACAATTCATTCAAAGAATGTTATCAAAAGATCTTTGGGAAGATAAAAAATCATAGCTTGCTCTTCAAACAAATCTAAGAAGCTTGTAATGTTGATGCCATTGAATTTTCCCATAAAAAAGAAGAGACTATTCTTTGGCCTTGTTTCTCAACAATGATGGAGTTGAATCCTTCCTGCATCTTAAGTGAATATGCACGTGATGCATGATGCTCTAGATCTCTCACAAATGCATATACTTTATGACAACACTCAAGAATGATGCTCTAGATCTCTCACAAATCTAGCGCAACACTCAAGAATGATGATGATGAAGAAAAATATGCAACAAAGGATATGGATCACAACCTCCCAATAGGATCAGAAGATAACGCCGCAAAGCATTTCACATTTGGTTCAAAAATGTGGAGGTGATCGCAATCCGGGTGGATTGGGTGTGTGAAACTAATGAGTGTTGGAAGGTTTATGGATGTGAAAGTGAAGTTGAAGTCAGGTATGGAGAGGAGGGATGTAGTTATTTAATTATGGGAGTGGAAGTGTATGACTTAAAGATGTTCACATGCACATGAATGATGATGAAAGTTAAAAACCATACACATGTATCAATCATAGAAGCAAGAATGGTCCATAAAGAGCTTCTTAAACACTTCCAAGATTAAAACATGTGGATGGATGATGATAACAATAAAAAATATACACATAAATCAATTTTACATAGAGGAATGGTCCTTACGAAGCTTCTTAAACACTTCCAAGATTAATTCATATTCATGGGTGCTTGTGGATGGTACGTATGCATGTGGGTCATAAATTATGAATTTAAAGAGAATCATCCTCACAATCTCAATAGAAAATCCTCACTAGTTCAACGCAAAGATGCTAAGCCTTCTCACACATAGAAAGATTTGAAAGGAGACATGTAAAAACACTAAGGAGACAAGAGACGTGGATACAAGGTGACTTGAATTAGCAGAGATTGTAATGCATTACATTTTCATGACCATCATGATATGTCTAGCTAGGCAATCTAATGGTCAAAGGCAGTCCGCACAACCCTCCCACCATGATAATTCAATTGAATGTCACAGGTGAGAGGATAGGAACCACTTTAGTGACCCTATATATGTCTAGGAACGTAGCATCTATCTAAAGAATTCTAAGACCAATAAACCCAACTCTAACTCACTCAAACACTCCATTGAGGGTGAGCAAAGAGAGAGAAACCATTGGGTTTATGAGCCTATCCTAGTTTGGAAGTCTAAATTAAATTTGATTCTAGGTTTTATGCTCTTACTAGCCCACCTTGGATCCTCACACGCTCAACTGAGGGTGATTGTTAAAAGGAAACCATGTGCTAGAAAGGCCCTATGGATGTCTAACCATGACTCTCCACAAATTTGGGGGGGTTTTTAATAGTTTTTTGAATGAATTTGGGCCCTTGGATCTGGAGAAATATGTTGAAAACAATATCCCAATGTCAACTCTAGTAGTTATATGATGATTTCTTTATAAATCCTCTACAAGAAAAGCATGGTAGCGAAGTGGAGAGGCAAAGATGCTTCAAAACTATCGACCGGAGTTTGATCCCTAAGTGGTGAAGAAATGTGATCGTAGCCTTTTGTATGTTTTTCATTGTTGCTCTTAGAGGATCATCAAAGCTATATAAGAGACTCAAGGCTTGTTGTCTCAAATCATCACTCAAGCTTCTAGAAGCTCTAGCATTGGAGATCACCAATTTTGGTAGATGGTGAAAAAACATGATCGTAGCTTTTTGTTGTTGTTCTTAGAGGATCATATCAATGCTATATAAGAGATTCAAGGCTTATTGTTTCAAATCATCACTCAAGCTTCTAGAAGCTCTAGCATTGGAGATCATCGATGATCTTGGAGGTGATCAAGGACAAGGAGTTCTACACTCCTAGAGGAGTTGTGCTCTACATCTGGAGACATTTGGAGTTCGTTTCAACCAACCATCAGCGTACATTGCTGAGTTACTATGAGTAACAAGTCTATATTTGTACTACTTGTTCATTCACTAGTTTCTGATTTGGGGATAATCAAAATTCAAGTTTACTGTAAAATAGTTCTAAATTGTTATATTCTCCATATTCACACACACACACACACACACACACTCTTCATACCTCTTAGGCACACAACCTCTTGTATCTAATTCCTATTTCTGCCTAGATTCAGATATTGTCAATTTGTATTATATTCACACATTGTAATTTGACATCAGAATATATTCAGATATTGTTAATTTGTATTATATTCACACATTGTAATTTGACCACTCATCTCTTGCTTCCTATCTAGCATTTCCATCGATAAATAGTAGTCCTTGCCTTGGGCATACTGTAGGAATCCCTCTAAGGCCCAATGAATCCATATGTGTGCAACATAAGTACTCGGAATATCCTTAGACTCCCTATGCCTAGACCTTGACCACTAACTTGTGACGGCTTGTCACCTATAGAAACCTTGGCAACTTGCCCTTGTCTCCCTGGAATACCCATTGACAGCTTGTCATATGGTATAATTGTGCAAAATCACTTACTCCACTAGAATAATGAAAACTATTATGCTAATCCAAAAACAATGTGACCATGTCCATACTCTCTGTGGAAGAATACTAAAAAGAAATGGAAATCTTTTCCAAGTAGTGTTTTATCTCTAAGCTCAAGTAAATCTTCTTGATTTACTCACTGTAATGAAATAAAACTCAAGAAAATCTCATCATGATCCAAACTGTCAATCCAAGATGATAATCTATCAATGATCTAGACTATGGAACAAGATGTCAATCTGTCAATGATCCAAACTATGGACCAAGATCTCGATGTGTCATATATAATAATCCAAACTATGGATCAAAAGCTCGATCTATCGTATATGATAATCCAAACTATGGATCAAAACCTCGATATGTCATATATAATATACAAACTATGGATCAAAATTTCGATCTATCATATATAATAATCCAAACTATGGATCCAAAATATTTCCCATACAAAGTAAATCCTAATCCACTGTCTAGAATCAAATCCATCATGCCAAGTGAAGACGTGCTAAGAAAGTATAGCGACTAGTGGAACTACCACCGCCTTCTCAATAATAACATGCAAGATGTTCCAAGTGGATGAAACTTGCTTTATCTCTGACCACCATCTGATCATCACTATGATCAAATCATCCCTAACTAGGAATGAGGCGTCTCAAGCAAACTACTGTAATAATCTGGCACTCCCAGATATAATGAGGACCATAATAAGAGTCCACCAAATACATTGAAAAATGGTAAGTAGATGTGTGCACACTCACAGCCTACTAGGCTAAGCATCTAGCTCACCTCATACACACTATGTATGAACCATGGCCTATTCTCAGGCATATCACATAAAGCAGTACGTACTCTATGAATTTCTTCTCAATGCAATTGCCTATTCATAGTTCTTATGTGCAAACCTTGCCTTTCCGCTTCTAGGTCACTTACCTGCGGACTTGCATTGTTTGCGATCATATACAGAGTGAATGTCTCAACTGCTCCTCTGTTGTCTAATAATAAGATGATACGAGAAGATCATATAAATGAACTCCAAATCATATAAAAAATACAATCTTAGAGACTTCTCTCCCATACCATTTGTCCTACACCTAGGTAGAATACAAAGTTTGATGTCCCATACCACCAAACTTTATACCCCACATAGATGCATGTATGAGATTAAAGTCGAACACTTCTCTCAAAAAAAAAATACAAGAATAGATCGGTGAGTACTCACAACCATAAATAATAATAATGAAAAAATAAAAATATCTTGAAGTGTTTCCTTCCCTCGATGGAAAGAACAGAGTCATTCCTATGACTGTATCACTCATAACTATCTGTAACATCAACTCATCTTGAGTTGAGAAATGAGAAACTATACAATAGATCAACTCAACTAGAGTTGTGAAGGATGCCGCTTGTATCAAATATCAACTCATGCAACTTGTATCAAATATTAATTTACAATAAATTGGAATTTATAAAACTTGTATGAATCCAATTATACAAAATGAGAACAACTAGCAAAGTTCTCTTGTTCCATGCTCTCATGACACTATATATATTCTGGAAAATTTTGATAGAGTCTCCTCTGTCCTACTGAGAATGGTTTTTCTCTATCTCTCTAGTTTTCTCTATTTTTCTTCATTTATTTTCTTCTCTCTTTCTCTTTCTTTATCTTTTTCTTTCTCGTTCTATCTCTTTTTCTCTTTATTTCTCTCTCTACTTCTTCTCTGTTTCTCTCTCTATCTCTTTCTTTTTTCTATCTCTCTATTTTCTTTCTTCTTCTATTTCTCTTTCTTTCTCTTTCTTTTTATCTCTACTTCTCTTTCTTTCTTTCTTTCTCTTTCTCTTTTTTTTTCTCTTTCTTTTCTTTCTCTTTCTCTTCCTCTCTTTCTCTCTCTCTTTCCTTCTCTTCCTTTCATTCTTCTTATCTTATTCTCTTTCTATCTCTTTCTCTATCTATGATTTCCTCTCCTCTTACTTTGTCGTTCTCTTTCTCTGCGAATTACAATTAGAGTATGACTGATAAGCTGCGCATAATCAAGAAACGGCGCATGGCATAATGGTCAAAATGTTCTTCTCTTGTTGAGGAGGTCGTGAGTTCAACACTTGTGCCACGTGATGTCCTTTGTGAGGAAATAAAAGTTGATATTTACTTACCGGATGTTGCACTCCTTGTTTGTCTACACGAATTGGACTACTTTTTATGATCGCGCGTACTTGCGTGCAGACATTCCAATAGATGCATATCATCATGAAAAATCACTCTGAGTTTTTCATTTTTTTACATGCACAACAACCGCCCGCCATGGATATGATGATAAAGCTCTACTCCCAAGAGGAAGAAGCCATCACCAAAGAAGATCATGACTCACCAATTCTCCATCTCCATCAAGCTCTCCCCAAGATCTCTCTCTCTCTCTCTCTTTGCTCTGATACCAAATGTGAGAAGTGGAGAATGACATGCCTAGGACTCACCTCCTAGTCTATTTATAGCCCTTGCCTAGTCACCATCTAGAGTTCTCTCTACGGTTCCTCTACTCATCTGGCCATCATGAGTAGGTACCTCGTATGAACTCTCTGGCTTTTGGCCTTGGCTATCCCCCACGCAAGGAACTTCTCGTTCCTCCAAGCATGTACATCTCTGGAATATAACAAAAATCAACTCTCAACTCTAAGATCAACTACGTTTGATTACAACCATTGGCTTCATCAAATGGATGGCAAGGATTGATTCTTCTTATCTAATCTAGGGCAAAGGAGGGAAAAATAGGCGACTTCATTCTCCATCCTTAGATCTAGGAAGTTTTGGATCTTTAGATCAATGCTGACTTGGATTTGGATGAAATAAGCTACTATTTTTGAAGGAACTTTGCACTATTGCTCTTTGCTCATCAGATTAAGCTTATCTGATGAAAAAAACTCGTGGATCCTCCTTGCTTTAAGTTTTGTTGCATCTTTGCTCATCCTAACCATACAACATGGTTCAATCATCTTTTACCATGTGGTAGCCCTTCAAACCTTCAATTTTCTTAATCTAGAAAGCTGTGGTGACCCTAAAAATTGGCCTTTGTGCTCTTTGACCCCCCAAATATGCTTTGCTGAAGATGAAACTTTGTAGGGCTAATTTTTCAAAACTCTCCTTTAGGAATATGCAAAAAAGACTCCCATATGAATCTCCCTTTTATACAAGTTTGACTACATTTGGAAGTTTGCAGGGTGGCATTAAGGTCTGTAGGAAGCTCTGATTTGTATAACTGTGTAGTCTCATATGATCTTTATAGATGCGAGACCATATGGCTGACATAAATTCCTATACAAGTTTTTGTAGGGTCTAAGTGGGAACATTACATTTTTACAAAATGCACATGGCATATTAATGTGCTGGAAAATTTATTTATAGGTGAAATTCAGGCAAAATAGACTGCCTTTGATAATATTTAAAAGTATATGAATTTTCATTTGATTTGGTGACAATGGAAATTTTACCCTGGTTTCCAAAATTTGATCAACTTTGACTGCTACACTAGATTTGCTTGATTTCTTCCAAACTTTGCATGTGAAATCCCTTTGACAACCTTGACATATCTTGGGCTTCTCAAGGAATTCTAACCACCTTCACTGAATGTGTTTCCTGTAGGCGTTCACAAATGAGAGATGAGAGAATCTCGACGACAACATCCTATTTCTTCCCCCATTGTTCATTCTCCTATCCAAGACCAACAAGTAGAAGTTCCTGATGAGGTTCGAATGCCATATACTACAAAATTAGATAAAAAAGAGGGGGCATTACTATTGTCTCGAATGATATAGGAATTTGAAGAAGCAATTGTATGAGTAATGAAGGAATCCAAATTCAGAAGTAAAGACCTCGATAAAATCATGAAGCCCTTCAACATCCCATTTGGTATAATGAAGGAACAAACTCATAGATACATAAAGAAGATCGCATAGAAGGATGCAAACTAGGATTTAAACTTTACAGCTACAACCTTTGATAATACACAAAATAGCAATTCAATGAGGCCGATCCTGTTTGGCAAAACATTTTTAGGAAAAGAATCCAACATTGCGAGTACGCTAGCAAGAAGAGACACCATATCTATTACAGGTGAATCCATCTTTTTGTCAAGTACCTAGACAAAGACCATGGCTAGAATTTTGGGAAGAGTAGCAAAAGTGTACTGTCAATAAACAATGGGTCAATTTTCCTTTACTTATGAGTCCATCACATAACTACTTATAGAAGAGTATATGATTTGCACAATAGAATTTTGGCTCGCAAAGTATGCACATGTTCTAGATTTAGCAATAAAGCTCACAAATAAGATACTCAACATGGTACTTACAATTTTGAAAGTGTTTTAAGTATGTGGGGTACACATTTTTAAACTTCATCGAAATAAACCAAGGAGTAGCTCCTCTCATCTTTGGCTTGTCTATTGCACCAAGTCATGCTATCATCATGGCGTACTACTCATGACTTATGTTCCATGATCTAGTGAAGCACAACTTATAGAAGGAAATGCGAAATGGCCCGAAATCATTTGAAAAATCAATTATGGACTTAGGTATTGGAAAAACAAGTCAAATGTCGGGGAACATCCACTTAACCACATGCCTATCCTCAATGCTTTAAGCTTTCAAAATCTATAAATGAACTACAAACGTCTACGAAAAGGGAGTTCATGGAAGTTCATCCATATTCAAAAGCTTTGGAAGTAATAGATAAAGGGGATCCATAAAAAGAGGCTACCCCAAAACAAAAAAAAAGGGAATGTAAGGAAGTTCATGCATATTCAAAAACTTTGGAGGTAACATATGAAGGGGATCCATAGAAAGAGGCTTCCTCAAATTAAGAAACTGTACTGATCAATAATCAAGAGAAGTTCAAGTGAGTTATCACTTTACCACACCACTAGCCAGCTAGAAGCCTCCTTTCTTATAGCATTTCATTTGAGCCCTCTCTCTTATCACATTTTTGAGCCTCCTTTGGTCATGCTCAACCCATCATTCCCGGTTTTGGATGCTGATGAGAGACGCCATTCTATTCAGCCCATGACACTGTTAACTGACTGGAAAAAATCTAGTGGACGTATACGTGCGATTGTTTTTCTGTAATGCAGCTCTCTTCGTGGGTAAAGCGGCCATCCGCCGTGCCAAACCTTCCACATACCACCTGGTCTTGTCGGAGCAAGGCGCGCACTGTCTTCCCAGGTAATTTCTCTCCAGTGCTGTTCCAGGGAAAAATGGCTATTCTACTTATCGATGTACCTTTTCTTCCCTCTTGCACAGTGGTCTTCTGCAGTCGGGCTCTGAGAAAGGACCAAAGGGCATCCCAGATTCGTGGGTTCGCATGTTCTTCTACCCCTTGCTCGGTAGATGAACCATCTTCTGCCAGCGAAGCCGTAGCTAGGCTTGTCGCCTTTGTGGAGGATGAAGCTTCTAGCTTCTTGGGACAAGCGACATGGGAAGAAGTCATGGAACATACTGTGAGTATTTCATGCGAGTATCCTTCTGTTATCATATTGAGATTGTTATCATATGCTCATGTATTACAAAGTTGCTTCTTGTCAGGCCGAACGGTTAAAATGGGTGAACCCTGATTTTGACATGTTCGTAGTAAACGAGAAGTTTTTATTGCATGGACCAACTGCTGATGTTGAGACAAAGCGGATCGATCAGGCAGATATATGGATCATTATAGGGGTGCGCAACGTTGAAGCAGTAGGCTGGATTTGCAATAAATCGGGCAACATTCAAAACGTTATCTGTTTTGATGCAAGTCCCGAGTTGAGAAACAAGCTCAATGGGATATATGTCCCAGACAGGAATGTTCTCACAGGCTTGTTGACTTCCTTCTCAGGAGGTGACTTGAAGGAGACGCTGCTGACCATGAGCCTTGTGGAGGAAGCATGGTCTCGCAGAAATAGTGATGACATCAGATTCATGCTTTTGGTCCTCATTGACAGATATGTCACACCAGTTGAAAGCCTCAAGAATTTACGAGCCCAAGATTTGAGCACATTGAAATGCATGATCAAGAATTGCAGTTCTCAGATTTTGGCCTGCCTTTCAAACTCTAATTGTCGTAAAGCTATTATCTGTCTCAATAACTGTGCACCCACGGATCAAGTTTGCAGCTATAGATGTATTGCATCATATGAATGTAGTGAACTGGAGGCCTTCTCTCTATGTGTTCTGCAGAAACACAATTGCCTTGGATTATCTGCAGAGATCCCTTCACAACCAGATGTGAAACCGATGGAGGTCTTTAGGGGTGTGCCAATCACTCATTCAATTGCTGAAGACATTTTTGTGGGTTGGCTGGAAAAATTAGAGTGGAGTTGGAGAGTTGTAGCAGGGCAGAACCCTGCATATGACCAGTTCCCCTGTCAGTTCCAAATTTTTTACAGGGGTGCAGCAAGGGGATCCTTATGGTATGTGCCAGTGTTCCGAATAAAAACATTGGATGGAAGGCTTATCTGGAGAAAAAGAAGGTACAGAGTAAGAAGAGGAGAAACAGCTGGCACTTTTCATTTCTCTGTGCTGGACAATGGTGTTGTTTCACAAGAATACTGGCGAATTGTTGATGTACCAGATGACTTAAGCTGGGGCCTTTTTTTCTACAGTGGTGCTGCTGCAGCTGCAGGCCAGTCTTACACAGGTGCTGTCTTGGTTACACCTGATGGTCAATGGCCACCAGAATCTGAAGAAAAAAGGGTCCTTGCAGCACTTGACAGATGTGGAATCAAGAGTTGGGAGCTTTATAATGTCAATAATGCATATTGTGAAGGTCCTCCTTTAGAATTGCCTAAAGATGTCCCCAGGCAGAGGACTTCACTGTGGTCTGAAGGGACTAATATCACAGCTTGAGTCATAGATCCAAAAGTTACTCCAGGATGTGAAAGTACTCGTTTGTTTATCGCCATCTAAGGTAGACGGGACCCAGTTTTAGCACAAGCAAATAAATTCCAAGACTAAGCTTGTAACTACATGTATCTATAATAGTACTTTTTTGTTAATATCTTAGCTTGTACTTAAGGAATTTTTTCTATGCATCACCCTCACTTCAAGGGCCTCATTTAATTATCTTTGTTGATAGAGCTAGACAAAAGTTTCTTTTTTTTTTTTTTTAAATTTGAAAAGTTATTATCATAAAAGCTTCAACCGCATTAAAGATGATCCACTTGAACATGGTAGACAATTCAAAACTTGTGGAAAGGCCATGACACATGGATGTGTGAAACACGTCATTTATACATAAATACATATGTATACACAGAGACAATACATGCATACATACATATACATAGACATGTTCGTATACATACATGCATACATATCTACTTGTGTACATACACATGCACACACACACACACACACATGCGTGCGTGCACACAACACATGTGCGTATGTATGTATGTATGTATGTATGTATGTATGTATGTATGTATGTATGTGTATGTGTGTGTATGTGTGCGTGTGTGCGTATGCGTTTGCGTGTGTGTGTGTGTATATATATATATATATATATATATATATATA
>CM035430.1:16246714-16431714 GCA_020310875.1 Ceratopteris richardii
ATCGAATGGTTGAAGATCAGCACAAAAACGAATCAGCGCCTTTTGTTGTGGAGTGTTGGATCTTGGGATACATCCGACGGCAAGAATGGACTGCCCGAAAATGGATCAGCACCATTTTTGATTGAGCGTTGGATCTTCTTGGATCCAAGGGTCCAAAATTCTGTAGACAATAACCAAACCACTCATGCAAAATTCCACAAATTCTCACACATGTCAGTGCGCATTAAATTGTGGGCTCCACGATAGCATAGTGCCTTGAATCTTGGCCATTCGATGGAAGCATCCAAGGACCCAAAAAAACTCTTTTTAGAAATTCAAACAAAATATTATATCACACATTATTTTATTCAACAATACCACTAGTGGTTTTCTATGCACCCTTAATCTATGAGATTAAGCTTTTTAATTCCTAAAAATTAGGAATCCTTACAAGGCCCATGCAATGTTCACTTTTTCCCCTAATGTAAAGATCCAAGTGGGCTTGTAGAGAACAAGAGTAGGTACCATGTAGAATGTGCTAGGGGTATACTAAATAAAATGCATATGTTAAATCAAGATTAAGGAGATGTGCCAGAGCTAGAGACTCACTAAAGTGGTTTTCAAAGGTCAACAAGAGAGAACATGGTCAGGGTTGTGAAGAAAACAAGCAAGATGTATGATGGATGCACTCAAGGAATGCAACATGCTAATAGGGCACTCAAGGCTGCACTCAAGGAATGCAACATGCAACACTCTACTTCAACCAAGGCTAGGAAGATCCAATTGAAAGATGAATTCAATAATCCAAGTAGGGCACCAAGTAGCAACATCAACACTTACATTCTAAATATCAAGGAGGTGAGTGAATCACTGAGATCCATAGGTTATGACATAGATGATGATGACCTAGTTGCATACACATTGAATGGGCTTAGGGATGATGTGTTTTCACCACTTCTGTATATGTTAGAGATAATCTTCTTGAGAAATTGGTGGCATTTTATGTAGGTAAAGGAAGAGGTAGAGGAAGAAACAAAGGAAGAGATAGAGGAAGGAAAGGAAGAGGATCAAATGGAAAAGAGGATTGTAGATCAAATTCAATGAAAAAGGATGTTTTATGGAAAAGCCTAAAGAGATGTGCAAATTGGTTTGCAAAGGTATGGAGTGGGGAAGGCTATCACATTGGATGTGAAGCCAAACTTCAACCATACAACTTACTTCACATACGGAAGTAGTAAACTAGTAGAATGAAATCTTTGGCATAAGATCTACGGACATATCAATACTCAGAGATTGAAAGACATGGAGAAGAAGAGGTTAGTACTTGGATTATGAAACATTCGCAACACAAATCTCAAGAATTTGTGTTAATCTTATCAATTGGCTAAGAAAACTAGGTTTTCATTTAAGAAGAGTAACTATGTGAGTTATCATCCATTTGATTTGGTTCATACAGATGTTTGGGGACCAAAAAAAGAGAAATCAAATGGAGATAATAGACATGTTGAGACCTTGATCGATGATTGTACACGAGTGACTTGGCTTTATTGCATGAAGCATAAGTCAGATGTCTTTTATTACTTCAAGCTTGTTCAAAGCTCTTGTAGAGAAGGAATGTGATAGGTACACCAAATGTTTAAGGTTAGATGGAGGGTGGAGAATACTTCTCCCATGAATTCCCTAATTTCTTAGAGTCCAATGGTATCAAGAGACAAATCACATGCACATACAAACCTCAACAAAATGGTTGTTGCAACACGCTTTAGTGCGATACATTGTGGATGATTGTTTTAGGTTTAAAAGTTGTATAACAAGTCAAATCAATATAATAAAGTAGACTGGTAACTAGTAGATGTTATTGTATTTAAGGTTTTCTCCTATTTGTAATGTGTTGATGTAGGAAAATCTCGAACAAGCGAACTGATGGAAGTTAATACAATACTGATAGTGAATAGTGATCAATAAGCCTTAAGATATTATTGGTAGGAAAAAGGAAATATAGAGACATAATAACGACCATCTCAGGCACTAATGTGGAGGGTAATGCTAATCACAATTCAAGTAACTTGGATGGCATTGTGGATAAGATCATCAAGTATGTTAACAATGAAAGTAGACACCTATGTTGTGAAGATAAAATCAAGGCACTAAATAGGATGTTGCAAGATCTATGTATTGGGAAACGTTTTGATGCAATGGGCATACATAAAGATCATATAACATTTGCATTTGTCATAATCTTCTTAGAGGACATTCTCGAGGGTCAACAAGGAGAGATGTCTGTTGGATTTAGACGTCTGCGGAAGCGCGCGAAGAGCACAAGGAACAAGAAGAAGCTTGGAGCACAACACACAATATTGAATGTATTACTAGAGAATGTAAAAAGATAAGTAGCCCATTAGGGCAATAGGCATATACACAAGCCGGGGGAAAAAAACCTCCTAAAGAGGGAAAAAAGTGACCCGGCGATCCTAGAGCATTCACACACATCACTATGTAAATATATCAACAGATCCCCCCTCGGAGTGATGCGGTGAACAAGTAGTTGACACTCATGTATAGGGAAGTGCCAAGCTATACGGAAATCACTCCACAAAAGGGAGTAAGCCCAAAGCTTTGCGGAAAGCTTCAAACTTCTCCCTAGGCAGAGCCTTCGTGAAAAGGTCTTCAATGTTCTCCTGCGTGGGCACATATGCCAACCTAATCTCCCCAGCAGAGAACCTCTCCCTGACATAATGATAATGCACCTCAATGTGCTTAGTGCGAGCATGGAACACAGGGTTCCTCGTAACTGCCAATGTGCACTGACTGTCAGTGAAGATGGTGATGGCAGAAGACTGACCAACACCCAAATCAGCCATAAGGCATCTGAGCAACACACACTCAACAGTCGCTGTGAAAGCTGCCCTATACTCAGCCTCACAACTGGAAGTGGTCACAATAGGTTGCTTCTTGCTCAATGAAGATATACATGAGCTAGCAAGCATGAAGCAAAAGCCACTAGTGGACACACGAGTGTCATAGCAACCAGCCCAGTCTGAGTCAGAAAAAGCATGCAAATTTGGTAGTAGTGATTCCCCCTTGGGATAAAACAACCCAAGTAGCCGAGTACCACTCAAATAGCAAAAGATGCGCTTAACCGCCTGCCAATGCTTGACCCTTGGGCAATGCATAAACCTGCTCATCTGTGAGACAACAAACTGAATATCTAGCCAAGTAATACAGAAGTAAATCAAGCATCCAACAACCTGGTGATAGAGGACAGTATCAAATGCATCTCCAGCATCATGAAGACTCAATCATAAATTCTGTCTCCATAGGAGTGGCAATAGGCTTATAGTCTTCAAGGCCAAAATGCTACAATAAAGTGTCAATATATCTCGTTTGACACAAAGCCAATCCACCATCAACTTGCATAAATTGAATGCCCAAATAGTGATGCAAATGCCTCAAATCAGAAATCTCAAATGAGGCATGCAAATCAGCCTTAAAATCAACAATATGCTTCTCAATAGGACCAGTGAGAAACATGTCATCAACATAGACAACAATGATCAGAAGCACATCATTAGCACGCTTAACATATGAGGTTCTCTTAGTTGGATTGTTCTCAAAACCATGTGCAATCAGATAGGCATGTATCTTCTCATACCAAGCATGTGGTGCTTTCTTTAAACCATATAATGCCTTCTTTAACCTGCACACCTGGTTTTCATGCCCTTTTTGCACAAAGCCACGGAGCTAGAAAACATACACTTCTTCATGCAAGTCATCATTCAAAAATGCAGCCAACTGATTTACATTCCAACCATGATGAGCTGCAAGTGCACAAATGCTCCAAAGAGTAGTCATATGGCATGTAGATGCAAAGTTCTAATCAAAATCAATGCCTCTTTCCTGTGCATGACCCTTTGCAACAAGCCTAGCCTTATACCTGTCAACTGTTCCATCAGGCTTACGCTTTAGCTTGTAAACCCACTTAGTGCCAATGGCCTTCTTGCCAAGAGGCAAGTCACATAAAGGCCAAGTACCATTCTTCATTATAGCATCATACTCAGATTGCATAGCAGCCATCCAATTTTCTGACTTTTGTGCTTCGTCAAATGAAACAAGCTCATTCTCATCACAGAGACTAGATGCAGCCATAGCATAGCGATCTGATGCAAAAGAGGCACTATGAGAGCCTGATCGAGTATGATATGACAGAGGTGCATCTAATTTGCTATCACGCAAAGTCTGCACCAGCCGTTTTTGCATAATTTTTTCTTCCTCAATATTAGCTCTCTCAGCAACAAGTGCATCATATAGATTTGCATAAAAAATGGGATGATCTGCATCATCACATGAAACCTACAAAGGCTGAGAAGTTGCCTCATTAGGACCAACACTAGACTGTCCACCTGTAAAAAGAGGCAGCAAAGTATCATACATGTCGTTGGAGCTAACATATGTCTCCTTAGTACATGAAAGCAATGGCTGAATAGCATCTTCCACAAAAACAACATCACGGCTAACCAGAATGCATTTAGCCTGTGGATGATACAGACAATAGCCTTTACTTTTAGAACTATACCCAACAGAAACACATTTTACTGCTTTATCATCCAATTTTCTATGATGTTGTTCATGCACTAATGCATATGCCAAACAACCAAAAACACGTAGATGAGCAACAGATGGCTTGCGATCATGCCAAGCCTCATATGGAGTGATAGACTACAGCGCTTTAGTGGGACACCTGTTAAGTACATATGCTGCACACATGACGACTTGACTCTTGACCATACACCTCGCCATCTCCATGAGTGACATGTTCTTTCGTTCAACAACTCCATTCTGTTGAGGTGTATACGGCATTGTACACTGTTGTTTTATCCCACATTCAACCATAAATGCATTAAAATCAGAAGACATATACCCCCCCCCTCGATCAGAATGGAGGGTGCCCATTTTACATGCTGACAGATTTTCAACCAAAACCAAAAACTGTTTGAAGCACATGAACACTTCGGACTTTGCCTTCAATGGATATACCCATGCATGCCTAGAAAAATCATCAATGAAGGTCAGGAAGTAAAGATAATTTCCAAAAGAAGGTGACTGCATAGGACCACATACATCACCATGTACAAGCTACAATTTTTGAGTAGCCCGAACTGAACCATCTTTTGGAAATGAGGAATGTTGCATTTTGCCCAAAATATGGCCTTCACAAACATGTTTTCCAGGTGTCTCAAGTTTGGGCAAAGAGGACACCATTTCCGATTTCTGCAGGCATAACAAACTAGCAAAATTCAGATGACGAAAGCATGCATGCCAAAGCTTTGCATCTGACATAGCCTGAGAATCATGTACTGCATATACCGAATCATTCATAAATCTTTCATAGTCTATGAGATTATACAACCCATGACATAAAATGCCAGAAACAATAATCACAGATCATGAACTGTAGACCTGTCATCAATAAATTTCACAACCAAGCCAATCTTGGCTAATGCAGAAATTGATAATAGATTCTTCTTGATCCCTGGCACAAATAAAGCATCTCACAAAGTGAAAGAACTACCATCAACAGTAGTCAAAATGATCTTACCGACTCCCATAATAGGATAAGAGGAGTTGTTGGCACATGTAACAGTATTCCCTATAGGGGCAGGGTCGAGTGAAGAGAAGAAATTGCTCTACGAGGTAATATGTTTGGCCCCCCCACTGTCAAAGTACCAAACATCTGAGTCTAACGTAGACATGCACTGCTCATGAGAAGATGGGTCAAAACTTCAAACAGTAGTAAACGCCCATTCTTCTTCCTGCACAAGATTAGCAGACTCTGTATTTGGTGTAGATGCCTCTGCAACAACCATTCCAGACTCTTTCTTCTTTGCCTCTTTAGCAACCAGTTTTGGACAGTTCTTTATGATAAAAGCTATCAATGCATGTGCGTGGGCATCTTTGCCATCCCAACGAATTTGCTCTACAGTAGGTGCAGCAAAAACTGCAACACGAATAGGAATATGTAGAATATCATTATCTTCGACACCTTCTGCATCAGCCTCAGTACCTGCAATTGTAACAATCACACATGTGATAGGACATTTTTCAACACCCTGCACAATGTTCCACAGCCCTTTTGCAACCAATACATGGCGCATCATATAAGCCCACAACGGGTAGTTGGTACCATCCAACTTATCCTCAATATCCAACATATGAAATACATTATTGCTTTCAGCCATGGCCGGTGACTAAAATACCTTGATGCAAAAAATTGACTGTATCTCAAAAAGTTGAGTAGAACTACCCAGATGAATTCTGCTAAACCTGTAGCAGACTTTGAGATGCTTATATTGGCGAGCTAAAACTAGTATATACCTTGGGCACAAAAAGATGAAATAGCCTACATAAGCATTACAACCGGAGAACGAAACAAGCTTAGATCACGATTTTGGCACCACAGAGCAAAGCCATTTTTGATCTCGAAAACACGTTAAGTATGCTGACCAAAATTCGTGCGATTTTGAGACTACAAACGGAGAGGTGTCGATGACACCCTAGATGAAGTGGCGACCTGCTCTGATACCAATTGCTGGATTTAGACATATGTGAAAGCACACAAATAGCACAAGGAAGAAGAAGAAGAAGAAACTTGGAGCACAACACACAATACTGAATGTATTAGTAGAGAATGTACAAAGATAAGTAGCCCATTAGGGCAATAGGCATATATACAAGGGGGGGGGGGGGGACCTCCTAAAGAGGGAAAAAGTTCCCCGGCAATCCTAGAGTGTTCACACACATCACTACCTAAATATATCAACAATGTCATACTAGTCTTCTAGGAAGTGAATAGGCAAAAGTTTTGGGATTTTAAGGGGATATCTTAAGTTCGGTCCTTGCAATCGATTTGTGGCTACTCAAGGCTATATGGATAGTGCATTGGTTTCAGTGCATGGTCTAACAAATAGCAACTAAGGTGTGATGACTGACAACTAATGGTTAGAAGTTCTATGTGAACATGTGTATGGAATAAGTTACAACTACCAACTAACTAGAAATTTGTAAGTTATAGCTAACAACTAACAATTAGCTAATTGGTAAGTAGCTAACTATCAAGTAGTGGAGAAAAAAATTAAGATCACCTATTTACCTCAAAAGTATACAATTATGGGTGAAATTCTATAACTATATAATATAATAGTAATAAAATTTTTGGCAATTTCTTATGATAACTTCCACATGAACTATAGTTTTTAAGGCAATTTTCTGTGATATTCTCGCTTTGAAATATTGAAATTTAGGAAAGTCAACTCTTAAGTCTTGTTTCAAATCATTCACTCTTAGCTCATCTTCTCACAAATCAGAATCACACTACCTCTCTTTACACTCACTCACACTCACTTACCCAATCTTGGTCATTAAACTCACAATCACACTACCACTCATATTCAAACTCACTTACAATCTCACCCAATCATAGTTACCAAGGACAAGCTAGACTTTTTCTAGGTTCTTTGGCTAGTTTCCTTGTTTATATCTCACGTAGCTTTATCAAATTTTTTCCTTATATGTGATAGTTTTGAATTACTTCTTACTTTTTCTTTGGTTAACCTTTGTGCATGTTTAGTTGCCTCTCTCTTTCTTTCTCCCTCCCTATATTCTTACTATCCACTTGATCTCTCTTGTACCTCTCTCTCTTGATTGATTTATCTATTCCACTTTTCTCTTTTTCCCATCATCTCTCTCTCTCTCTCTCTCTCTCTTCCTTTTTCTATCACTTTTTGGTTTTTTTCCCATACATTGGTGTCAATTGGTGGATGGATGTGGCTTTGAACCAATATAGCTATAATTTTTGAATTTGTGAATCTTATTTATAAAAGGTTATGACTTGGTGATCTTTATGCCTTATAGTTTTTAAGCATATAAACTTATGCAATCCATGTTGGGTGCCATATGTGGCTTGGATTCTTTGGCATGATGAATATTGTGTGTAATATGGAGTACAAAATTATTTGATGACATGTTTAAGAAAATGAGGTTCTGCATGTTATATTTAGATAAAAGCTAATTTATTGAGACGATCACATTTGATATGATTTGGCACATTTAGTGGATTCGATAGGTCTTGAATTATTTTATGAAAAAGATTGAAAAATATTAATCTATTTTTTAATATTTTACCTCTTCATATTTGTGATATAGGTTATAAAGATATGAAGTTAATGATTTTTGGGTGTAAATGATAATCCATGTTGATTACAATGATGAAAGGTTTGAAGCCCTTGAACTTGTATTTATGATTTAAAGGGATATTTTCTTCATTTAGGTGTGTTCACTATTTTTTTCATTCTACAAGACATATGATTCATATAGAAATGTGTGCCTAACAATATAGGTTCAATGAAATGAATCAATCGTATGCCATCAGATATTAAACTAAATTGAACTAAATCTGTAGGTTGAACACCACCCACTCCCTACACATAGAAATCAAGTACTGAATCAACTAGCATCAGAAAAAAACTCTTGAAAAACGATGAAATTTGAGTTTGGAAGCTTTGTAATTCCTAGCATTAAGGGAGGAAAGAGGAGGAGAGGGTTATAACGGAAGTTGAACCAAAAATGAACAATAATACATTTGCATTCCTACCATACATATGTCCCACAATTGAATCCTCTTATCTAATAGAAGATAGATTCTTAGGCGGCCTAACAATTAGAATCATCATATTGAACTCTTCAAGCTTGTTGGAACACTACAATTGAAATCTTTAAGCTTCCCAAAATCAATGAAATGAGTCAATTATATTGCATTAGAATTTGGACTAAATCCACAGTGATTATATGCCACATTCGCTACACATAGAGATCCAATAGAATTGTCACACTGAAATCTTTAAGCTTTTTGGAATCAATAAAATAAATTAATTATACTGCATCAAATATTGAATTCAGTCCATAGGTGATTATATGCTAGCTCTTTCGTACATGTAGAGATCCAATACGAAATCAACTAGCAAGTAGAAAAACCTCTAGGAAAACAATATATATTAAGTTGAGAAGCTTTCCATTTCGAACATTAATGGGGGAAAGAGGAGAGGTGGATTAGTACTGAAGTTGAAATAAAAATGTAAATGACAATCCATTTGCATTCCTACCATACATACAGAACTATACCACCATTTGCATTCCTACCATACATTCCTACAAAAATAGACAACTAAGTGGGTCCTAGCTTGCAAAATTCATCTCCTTATGGTTTTTCTATGAGATCAAGAGCAATCATTTTGCAGAGGTGAGAGTTAAATTTTAGTTTGAGCAAAGTGAAGTCTGACCTGAACAATGGTCTGCAAAATGTTAGTCCCACTGTAGTTAGTAAGTACCATGTTGAGACACTATTGAATATAGCACATGATAAGTATGTTTTAAGGTAATATAATAATGTGGTTGTTAGGATAATTGAAACTTCCAATATTGATATGCTTATCAATAACACCTTTGAATGCTTAGATAAATGAGCTCCCAAACTACATCATAGTGAAATTGTTATTCACAAGATCAGAGCATATAATCCAATTATATACTTACTATTGAGAAAGGACAAGCCTAGACCAATTGAATATGTTAGAAGAAAATTCAAGGCTTCTTTCATCACAAAAATCACCATGAGCAGTGCAAAACCTAATTACATATTCAATCTTCTTGATAAAGCTCATACTTCTAAGAGTAAAAAAATGAACAAACTCAGTGAGGAGAATCAAACTCAAGAGAATGCTCATGTAGATGCACCTAAGGTATTAGCGTCATAGTCAAATGTCGTTATTTTTCCCTTCATGCATGGAAGTGTTACAAAAGCATTCATGCAGGTACGTACAGCTTGCATTTGACTTCTTCAAGGAACATATTTTGAAAGAAATAGTTCAATTAGAGAGAAACAAACAAAAAACTAAGAATATGTGAATAATAGCAAAGGTCAAACATAGTCATGTGACACCTACAACAATTACATGTGCAAGAACTTCAAGGAAACCCCATATTGAAGATTGATCATTTTCATAGCCATAATCCAAAAGTTACATGCACCTCACATGGTGAAGGTATGAACTCCTCCTCTACTTTAGTCATCACTACTTCAGTGAAATTCTTAGTAGAGCCTAACTTTGATACCTCAAACGAGGGCAAAACTCGCTTCATGACATGCCCTAAAATCTAAATGAAACGACTATTTTATAAACTTTATGGTTAAAAGGAAATAGTAAAAACTTTCAAAATATTTTAGAAATTTTCCATGGGTCTAGAATTCACCCCTTTTGAATAAGATAATAGGCCCCTTGCTAAGTAGCCCCCCTTCCCTTTTCTTGAGTATTTTATTCCTACTTTATGTAGCCATAGCCCACTCTCCATTTTGGTAACCAAGGTGTTAGATATCTCTACATGTAGAGCACTATTTCCTCTTTATATGTTACACATTTGTTTTAATATGGATTTTTATAAAGCTAGTATAGTCTTCTAACGTTGGTTCAAGGATCTGGTCTTAACTCTACATATTTTGAGATAAATCAAGTATGGAGTGAATAGTGGTCTCTCTGTGTGTCTAGTGAAGGTAGTTAGTAGTTTGCCTTGGAGGCATTGATTCTCAAGGTAGAAGTAGGTATTTTGAGTGAGATAACTTGCATGCGTAAGGCCTCATAGTCTTGTTTGAGTGACCAAAAGATCTTGGGTTCATTGCATAGGAACTCAGAGAAACATTGAATAGAGTAAGCAGAGGTATTTGCAAGTACATTTGTGAGACCATTCATGCTTGAGGCTTGGAAGGTGAGCATTCTTCTATCAATTTGTTTTTAAAAAATATTCTATATCTCTCGCTTTCTAGTAGTCAAAATTGGGAGAACCATGTACTTTTGACTATTCTCTTTTTCATCCTTGAAAGTCACTCCTAAATAGTTGGAGGTGGTGTGCTCTTTTTGGAAAGTTTTGAATAGATATGTGAAGTCTAAATGTTTTATTAATAGCAAGTGGGTGTGGGTAACCAAAAATAAAAGCAAAGATTTTATTCAGTTTCCCATCTTAGGGGTGTGTTTCATAATGAAAGAAATGTTACAAAAAACAAAGACCTTTAGTAAGAGGTAGTTTGAAATAAGAAAAAGTGCAATGACTGGATAAAATAACAAGACATTTATTTTAGACTAAGGATTGAATTTAAAGGCTAGATCCTCTTCATTAAATGCATCTTGAATGGGGTACAAAATATGCGACTCTTTCCATAATTTTTTTGTAACTCCAGAGGTAATGTGGATTAATGAAAAAAATTCATAGAATCAACCAAAAAACCACAATTCTATCCTAGAGTAAATCAAAAGTGAAAAATCCAATGGCCCTAGATCATATGTAATCTTAAGTCTCAAAGGATCTATTACACATTGATCAAAACAAAGAAAGTAATACTACTATGGGAAATCATCTATTGGGTCATTTGGAACAATTCCAAAGCCCAAAAGCTATTTAAGTTTCCTTCACTTTGAACATCTTTTCTTGTACCCCAAGATCAAGAGTGTGCCACAATTTGGAAGGACTCTTTAGATGAAAGAACTTGAAGATATCGTGGCAACAATCTATCCTTCCTGACCTAGTGGGCTGCTGAGACATACTCTGTGATCCTAAAAAGAGGCACAAAATGTGTCATCCCATTCCATCACTCCATGATCTTTGTTGTTAATGGAGATAAACTCAAACAACTCAGTGGACTGCTTCCAATAGAGGGCGTACCATCAAAATATATTTCTTAGGATTTAGACATACTTTTTATACTCGAGACTTATCAAATATCCTTCTTCAATCAGGTTTATGCAAGCTTCACACCTTCAAGGGGTGCATATAGTCACCTATGTAAACCTAAAGACATTTTCAAAGGAATTCCTTGAATAATAAATGGCACATAAGATGCTTAAGGGTGATTTGTTTTTAAAAATTAGTTTTTATTGTCACTAGATGGTTTCCTAGAGGATTTCATATGAGTTCCCTAAGTAGAATCTTCCCTCTTGCTCTAAAAAAAGGTGGTTTTGCGACTCTTAGTTTTCTTTGTACTTGTTAAAGTGTGAGGGTGGGTTGGATACAATCAATGTAGTTATTTTCATTAATAAGATGGCAACCAAATGAAAGTTTGAGGCCTATATGAATAAATATGGCATATATATTTATATTTTTAGAAATATGCAACACCTCTCCCTCTCTAGTTCTCAAATTTGGAAGAACCATGTATTTTTTACTACGCTCTTTTTATCCTTGAAAGTCACTCCTATATAGTTATAGGTGGTGTGCTCTCTTTGAAAAGAGTAAAATAGATATCTAAAGTCTAAATGATTTATTAATAGCGAGTGGGTGTGCATAGTTAGAAACAAAAGTAGAGATTCTCTCGGTCTCCCATCTTAGGGGTGTTTTTCATAGTTGCATAAATGTTCCAAGGAATAAAAAGCTATAGTAAAACGGAGTTTGAAATAAAAAACGTTTATGCAATCACAAAAGCATGAGGTGATACAAAAATGAGACATTGATTGTGGTCTAAGGATTGTGGTCCTCCTCACCACATGCATCTCCAATTGAGATACAAAATATGTGCGAATCTTTTAATTTGAAAGTTTCCCTAACTCAAGATGTAACTTTGGAATAGTAACAAAAAAAAAAAATCATGGAATCAACTAAAAAATCACAATTCTATCCTACTCTAAACAAAAACTCCATACCCAATGGTCCTAGATCATATGTAAACTTAGATTTCAAAGGCTGTACTACTTATTGATAAAAACAGAGAGAAGAGTATTGGTATACAAAATCATATACTACCCAAAGCCTAAAATTATCCGAATTTCCTTTGTTTATAATATTTTTTCTTCCTGTACCCCAAGATCAATAGTGTCGTACAATTTTCGAAGAGCTCTTTTGATGAATGAACTTGAAGATCTCGTGGCAACACTATATCCTTCATAAGGAATGGGGTGCTAAGACATCCTCTCTTGTGAGAAAAAGAGGAATCCTTGGAGAAAATCCAAAAAGAAAGGTATGCTACCATATCTTGAAATAATGTCAAGAAATTACTACATTTTGAGATCTGTTGCACTCCTAGGTAAAAGAATCAATATCCACAAAAAATATCACCAATTCCATCACTCCATGATCCTTGTTGTTAGAGGAGATAAACTCAAAATGAAGTGCATTTCTCATGAAGCCTAATTACAAATTTATTAACCTACCTTTTAAATTTGATTCTCTTGTACCAGATCTACAAAAGGTGTCACCCCATTCCATGAGTCCATGATCCTTGTTGTTAGAGGAGATAAACTCAAAAGGAAGTGCACTTCTCATTACATATCTATCAAGATACCCACCTTTTTCTCTTAATTAAAGATATCATTCTCAAAAGAAAAAGAAAAAGTCCAATCAAATAGGGATAATGCATTCAAATACATGCTTGAGGCTTTCTCAAAGGTTTATGAATAAGGCACTAACCAATGCATAGAAGTTGGCATAATGCATTCAAATAGCTGCATGAAGCTTTCTCCAAGGCTTACAACTAAGGTGGCAATCAAGGCATAGACCTTGGCATATCTTGTCATTCGAGTCACCGAAGTCACCATTGGCTATGCATGAGGGAGGACCTCAATGATCAAGGAAGATGGATGTTCTGATACTTCTTGGGAAGTCACCCATCCCAATATTGTTCTCGTTGAAGTGTGATTAATTGGCAATCTCTTGCCACTAAGATACATATTTGTGGTGCTTAAGGAGGGCCAAAGACTAAGGTTCACATTACCTTGAACATGTTTTGGGCCCTCAAACCTTCATTCTTTGCTTTCAAAGCCTCTTTTTTAACATTTTTGGGGTGATCCTTAGAGCCATTTTGGAGTACTTTCACACATAGTTCTCTTTAAAAAAGCTCAACATGTTCTTGCTCCTGCCAAATTGTTGATTCTTTCCTTGGTAAGAATCACGAACATTATATGGATCTCCACTCTGAGTGCCAAGCATAGATTTTCTACGAATCTCCTCACTTAAGAGTGCTCCACATATGTCATCATAAACGAGTTTATCACCAGGTGCACTGTTGCTAATAGCTGTGCAAAATGTATCCCATGATGATGGCAAGGTGCATAATAGCAATATTGCTTTCATTTCATTATCCATATCCATTTTTTGAGCTTGTAACTAGGAGAATATAGCATCAAACTCATTTAGATGAGCAGCAACACTATCTGGAAGGTCATATAATTTTCTCATCAGATACACTTTATTTGATGCCGTCTCTTTTTCATATGTATTGCATAACTTCTTCCAAAGCTCCTCAGCACTTTCACAGTCTAATACTGTAAAGTAAACATTATCTGCCAGGTGCAAGCGAATGGTAGACCTAGCCATTTCATCTAACTCATCTCAATCATCTTCATCCATGTCAACAAGCTTCTTTGAAATTCCATTTATTGGCTTCCATTGCCTTCTTTGAATCAACACATCTTTCATTTGATTCTTCCATAGAACAAAGTTTGTGCCATCAAATTTTTGGATCTCAAAATGGTCTTTGCCTTGCAAGTTATAGCTCCTCCTCGGAACACTAGCATGACCTTGATCAACCAGATGTGCTTGAGACCTCTGATGCGATGATGGTAGAGAATTGAATAGAATGATAATGGATCTAGAAGAGTCTGAACACCAACGAATAAGTGTATCAAGGAGTAAATCGACCACTATATAGTTCATAAAACCAAAAATCTGGAAAAAATTTCTCAGAATATCCTCTACAAAATGAGCATATGAACAGTGTCAAAATATCATAAAATTGCAAGTACTGACATGCTTACCTGCATAGTGAATCACTGACTTCACTGCATATAATCAGTTACCCAATAGAAGCCAACTAGGCTTATTGAGCACCTATGAACAACTATCATGTGAAGAGATGGATAGGTATGTGCTTGAAGATAAAGAGGTATTGAAAAATCCTTGATCTACACCAGCCAAATGAACTCCAGAAGTATGTGGTGGGACCTTTTAGCTTGCCAATGGATGTATTAGACACCCACCCTATGTACCTTGGAAGTTCACTCTCAAAAAGATAGATCAAAATAGATAAGTTGGAGTTAGGTCAGAGGTGAAAAACTTGGTATTTTGGTTCATACACCTGTCCAGTGTTTTGCATAATTCTCTAAGCACAACAATAATTAGCTTAATTCCTTTTGAGGAAGTCTAGTTAACTTAAAGAGATAACTTTCAAGAGTATATCTCATCAAAAGTAATGAACCACACACTGAGAATGATGTTTAACAAGTGATGACATCATCTCGATTTTCACGGGCTGCTATAGTAATGAGACCAATGAGAAGAAAAATGAACATAACTAAAGATTTAGGAATCCAATGATTATTTTATGCTTGTACTAGATAGTATGCTGAATCCAAAAAGCTTTAAATCATTGAATTTGGCTAAGTACACACTGAGAAATAGCTCTGAAAGTTGAGTAAAAAAGTTGGGTACTTGACAGAGAAGTGAAAATGAACACATAGGGTTGACTTCAACTGAATATAACTGAAGATTGAAACACCCAAATGAAATGAAAATTGATGAGCATATAGTAGACTTATAGATATAACTTTAACAAGTTGAATCACTGAAAATGATGCACCAAGCTCAGAGAAACCATCTCTACAATGTGACTGAGAAAACTGAGAGATATGGCAATGAGTAGTACACTTCACAAGAACATGGAAATATGAACTCAAATGATCATGAAAATGAATTTATGTTGATTGTACAATACAATGTACTTACTAATACATATGTGCGCCTTGAAAGCACACATTGATATGGCATAAAGCTTAGCTCTTCAAGGTCTTCTCTGAGGTCTCTCTAACCACGACTAAAGCTGCCATCTATTTATAGTTGAGCTTGGGAGGCTAACTTCCCTCAATCACTCTCCAATCAATTAGTGATTGATTTGATTCTCTATCTACCACAAATCACGAATTCGTGGCTCCTCTTTCCCTTTTTGATCAAGTGGACACAACCACTTAAGATTCTTTCACTTTTACATTAAGTAAAGTTTTCAAAAGTTACAAGAGGTAGTTCACAAGTGAACTTTACATTGTCTTTATTTTAAGGCTTCTTCTTTGAATTTGTGGGACTCAGGACAATACTTAGGCTTGTCATAGACTTGCTCCAATAGCTCCCCCTCAAGCCAAGTATGCTTGAGGTCTTCAATCTTCCAAGATAACCTGCAAACCTATCATAGCCTTGAATTTGCAAAGCTTTGTACCATCCAATGCTTTGGTTAGAATATCTGCACATTGTTGATGAGTGGACACATATGATATTTGAATCTCTTTGCTTAGAACCTTCTCTCGTACATAGTGATAATGAACTTCAATATGTTTAGTCCTTGCATGAAAAATAGGATTAGCAACCAAATGAATAGAACTCATATTGTCACCAAAAATAGTTGGAGTTCCAAACTCCAATCCAAGATCTGTGAATAATTTCTTCATCCACATAGTTTCCTGAGTAGCTATGGCAAGACCTCTGTACTCAGCCTCTGTGGAAGAAAGAGCAATTGTAGGTTGCTTCTTGGATGACCATGAAATAAGCTTTGAACCTGCAAAAGTAAGATATCCTGAAGTGCTCCTTCTATCTTCCTTGGAACCAGCCCAATCTGCATCGGAAAATAGCTTTAAACCTAAATCTGATACATAAGGATAATAAAGTCCTTCATTTATGGTTCCTTTGAGATACTTGAGAATCCTTTTGGCAGCATCAATGTGTGGTTTCCTTGGTGTGTGCATAAATTGACTTAGCACACTCACACTGTAACATATATCTACTCTTGTCAATGTGGCATAGTTGAGACTACCCACTAGATTTGATATGATGTGATGTCCTCTATGAGTTCACCTTCATGTGAGCTCAATTTGTGATGATTGACCTCCATTGGAGTACCTGCAATCTTACAATCTTGCATCTTGAATTTTGCCATGTCCTTAATGTACTTTCTTTGAGTGAGAAACAAACCATGATCTTTGTAGACAACTTCCAAACCTAGGAAGTAGGTAAGTGAACCCAAATCACTTATCTTGAACTCTTCTCTCATATGATCTTTGCTCTTCTTCATACCATCTGCATCATTTCCTGTCAATATAATATCATCTCCATATACACATAGGTAGATGATCTCAGAATTACTCTTTTTAATAAAGAGTGAAGGATCTGCCTTGCTTGGTTGAAAGCCTTTGTCTTGCAAGAATGAAACAAGCCTGAAATTCCAAGCTCTTGGGGCTTGCTTGAGACCATACAATGCTTTGTTAAGTTTACACACATAATCAGGATAAACTTGATTCTCAAAACTAGGTGGTTGTGCCATATATACCTCTTTTGTTATCCAACCATTCAAGAATGCATTCTTTACATCTAGTTGAAGTATCTTCCAATTCTTGGAAGAGGAAATACTAAGCAAAACCCTAATAGTAGGCATCTTTGCCACAGGAGAGAAGGTCTCCTCATAATCAATTCCTTGAGTTTGTGCAAAGCGTTTTGCTACAAGCCTTGCCTTATACCTGTTAATGGAACCATCAAATTCTTCTTGAGTTCATAGACCCATCTTGAGCCTATTACCTTCATGGATGAAGTCCTGGGCACCAAATCCCAAGTGTTGTTTTCCTCAAGTGCTTCAATCTCTTCCTTCATTGCATGCTTCCATTCTGATTTTGCTTTGGCCTCTTCAAATGATGATGGCTCCTCTTGATTTATGTCCTGTGCTATGTAAATAGAATGTTTAGTTACTAATGAGGTGTCAAACCCATACCTTTCTGGTTTTTTCTTTTCCCTCATAGATCTTCTTAGGCCATGATGTGATGATTCTGCCTCATGTCCAAGTTCCTGCAATTTTGCTTTACCTTTAGACTTCCATGCTTTAATCTTTTCCATATGAGATTCTTCATCATCCTCTGAGGTGTCTTGTTCTTCAATCTTTGGTTGTTCTTTACCAAGCTTTGGAAAATCTTCTTCAAGATCATATGGTATATTGACCTTCCTGCATGAATCTTCATACCATGAATTGTTCTGATAAAAAACTACATCTCTGATTACCAAGAATCCTTTGTTGGTAGGGTTGTATAACCTGTAACCCTTTTGATTGTTGTCATATCCAATACATACACACCTTTCTGCCTTTGGATCCATCTTGCCTCTAACCTATGAAGGAGCATGAGCCAAAGCAATACATCCAAAAATTTTACAATGATCTAAGCTTGGTCTTCTTCCATTCCAAGCCTCATATGGAGTCATCCCATGAAGGGCTTTTGACGGCAACCTGTTAATCAAGTAAGTGGCTGTAGATACAACCTCAACCCATAAGTAATTAGGTAAATGCTTTTCATTCAACATAGACCTTGCAGCTTCAACAATTGTCCTATTCCTTCTTTCTGCCACTCCATTTTTCTCAGGAGTGTACCTTGTAGTTACCTCTCTTTTGATTCCTCTTTATTGAAGAAAAGAATCAAACTCATGGGAGAAGTATTCCCCCCCTCCATCTGACCTTAGCCTTTTTAGTGATTTACCTGTTTGATTCACCACAAGAGCCAAATATCTTTTGAAACATGAAAAAAATTCATCTTTGTGTTTCATAAAGAATAGGATAGTCCATCTGCTGCAATCATCAATAAAGGAGACATAATACCTTGATCCAGACATTGAAGCTTCCTTGCTAGGTCCCCATACATCTGTATGAACTAACTCCAAGAGATCTCCATGCATATAACCTTTCTTCATGAATGATAACCTGTGAGACTTTCCAAATTGACATGCACTACACTTATGAATCATGTGTTATTTTGACAAGTTAGGGAGTCCAAGTACACTTTGGTCCCTGCAAATTTGCTTTAATGACCTTTCACCAGTATGTGCTAACCTTTTGTGCCATACTTCCAATTTTGTGAGTGTCTGACTACCATAATTAAAGAGAGCAATGTTTCTAGTGTCTTGTAATTCAAATGTGAACAATCTACCTGTCTTTTCACCTTTTGCAATTCTTTTGAATCCTTTACTTGGATCTTCAACAAATGCTTTTTGTGAACCTGACTTGCAACCATTCCTCTACTATCTGCCGAACACTTATCAAATTCTTTGTAATGGTAGGGACATAGAGTACCTTACTGAGTAAGTTGATGTTTCCATTGGGTGCTTTGACATTTCCTATTTTCTCCACAAGGTGTCTTGTATCATCTCCTGTTTGTACCTCATGCTTGTTCCTTGGATCTTCTAAATCTCATAGGAGGGCCATATTTCTTGCCACATGATTTGAACAACCTGAATCTATGTAGAAAACATGCTCATCAGATTTACCTGGTGGCATAGCCATGTTCATGATAAATAAAGAATCCTCTTTGTTTGAGTCTTCTGTGTAGTTATTGAATTCTCTCCTTCCTTTGCAGCCTCCTTGATAGTTTGAATGATTTTAGTTGTTGTAGTTGCCATGATAATTGTTGAGCCTTCCTCTTGAGTAGCCATAAGTTCCTCTATTTTATCCTTAGTCTTTGGATCTCCCCCTGCCTTGTCTACCTCCTCTTCCTCTACTTCTGTCATGTCTTCCTGTACCTGCATAGTTAACTTGATATGTACCTGCTTCATCATCCACTTTCTTTGCCTTTCCTTTGTTATCTTTGGACTTGCTTTTATCAGTGTATAAAGCTGAAGATTGATTACCTTTAGAGCTTTATCCATTTACGATAAGCTTTGCCTCTTGAGTAAGTAGTTGTCCAATGAGTGTATTGAAATCAGGTACATGCATGTCCATGTACAAATCCATAGCTGTGGTGAATGCTTCCCATTTGTCATCTACCTTCAAGCCATTGATGACCTGCCTTACAATTCGCTCTTCATCTATTACCTCTCCAATGCTTCCCAATTGATCTGCTATGTCCTTGAGCTTTGTGACAAAATCAGTCACATTTTTTTTGGGAGCCTTCTTGAGAGTTGTGAAATCCAGCCATAGTTGATGCTTCTTAGCTTTAGTACTTGAAGAGAAGAAAGCTTCAAGTGCATCCCACACTTCCTCAGATGTCTTACAACTTCTAATGTGAGGCAACAAAAAATCTGAGATAGAGTTGAGGAGATAAGACCTTGCAAAATGTTTAACAAGTAATGACATCATCCCGATTTTCACGGGCTGCTATAGTAATGAGACCAGTGAGAAGAAAAATGAACATAACTCAAGATTTAAGAATCCAATGATTAAGAAAAATTTTATGCTTATACAGTATGCAAAATCCAAAAAGCTTCAAATCATTGAATGTGGGTAAGTAGACATTGAGAAACGACTCTGACAAGGTGAGTAAAAGAGTCGGGTACCTCACAGAGAAGTGAAAATGAACAGAGAGGGTTGACTTCAACGGAACATAACTAAAGTTTGAAACACCCAAATGAAATGAAAATTGGTGAGCACATGGTAGACTTATAGAGCTAACTTTGCCAAGTTAAAGCACTGAAAATGATGCACCAAGCTCAGAGAAACCATCTCTGCAATCTGACTGAGAAAACTGAGAGATATGGTAGTGAGTAGTACACTTCACAAGAACATGGAAATATGAACTCAAATGATCACGAAAATGAAAGTATATTGATTGTAAAATACAATGTACTTATTGATACATATGTGTGCCTTGAAACCACACCTTGATATGGCATAAAGCTCAGCTCTTCAAGGTCTTTTCTGAGGTCTCTCTAACCACGACTAAAGTTGCCATCTATTTATAGTTGAGCTTGGAAGGATAACTTCCATCAATCACTGTCCAATCAATTAGTGATTGATTTGATTCTCTATCTACCACAAATCATGAATTCGTGGCTCCTCTTTCCCTTTTTGATCAAGTGGACGCAACCACTTAAGATGCTTTCACTTTTACATTAAGTAAAGTCTTCAAAAGTTACAAGAGGTAGTTCACAAGTGTACTTTGCATTGTCTTCAGTTTAAGGCTTCTTCTTTGAATTTGTGGGACTCAAGCCAATGCTTAGGCTTGTCATAGACTTGCTCCAACATATCATACATCTCCTATGGTGAGCCTGGGTAAGTCTTCCACCTGCATCACCAACGAGATCCTAACATCTAGGTATCTCCCAGTTAAGGAAACCTCACCACAACCCTCTTTATCAAACATAGAAGGCTTTATGCAAAAAAAATGTAACCGCTATATCAATGACCACATGGACCTACATAAGTGGTATCCACAAAAGCGTACATGGTGTGTATGTGCTCAATATATGTTGTAAAATGACACTAAAAGGCTGAATGCATAGCCCAAAAACTAGCCAATAACACCTGCAAGTGTCTATCAACTCTGATGTTTTAGGCTAAAAAAACCTGCATAAATTTGCAACGGCTACTCCTACCAAAACTTAAAACCTTTCAAGAAACCTGTAGTTTTACATGTGTGGCTGGAAACACAGCCCCAAAGGTTGATATTTATTGTCCGAGAAGTACAAAGAACACTCTTCTTGATGTGCTTGGACCTGCGTGAAGAGAATTATGTGCGAAAGTACTCCAAAATGGCTCCAAAAGACACCCCAAAAATGCTTCAGAAATAGGATTTGAAAGCAAAGAATGAAGCTTTGAGGGACCAAAACATGTTCAAGGTAATGTCAATCCTAGTATTTCCCCTTCTTCAGACACCACAAGAGTGTAGCTTAGTGGCAAGAGATTGCCACGGTTAAGCGAGCTTCGGGGGGAACAATACTAGGATGGTTGACCTCCTGAGAGGTACCAGGAACCTCTATATTCCTTGATTGTTGAGGTCCTCCCTCACGTGCAACCAACGACGCCAATGGTGACTTTGGTGACTTGATTGACAAGGTATGCCTTGGTCACCGCCTTAGTCATAAGCCTTGGAGAAAGGGGGGGGGTGCTCGTTTCACTCACACAAAAGGAGCAATGATTTTGCATCAAACTGCTCTGATACTAGTGAAGTATTTCGTTGGGGATGCACCATAGTGCACTCTCCTTCTCATAAGCTCCATGGCGATATCCTCTGATTTTGCATCAAATTGCTCTGATACCAGTGAAGTATTTCATTGGGGATGCACCACAGTGCACTCTCCTTCTCGCAAGCTCCATGACAATATCCTCGGAGTGCAAAAGGAGCTCCTAAGGCTGCACACAGTACTCCACACAGAGACTGCAGAACACGCAAAGAAACACAATACATAGGGGGCACGAAGATAGACTTCTTAGGTCTTACAAATGCGGTCCAACTTACAGTCTATGAATGATCATGCCACTATATGTTTTATTTAAGAACATATACAAAGAAGTGTCCGGTGGCCATTTGGCCTTTCACATGGACACTAACAATAACATTGAGGATAAAGCAACTGTTGTTGCTTCTTGGAACTTCATGACAGTAGCTTTGAACCTACAAATGCTAAGTAACCAGAGGTACTTCTTCTATCATCCTTAGCTCTTGCCCAATCTGGATTTGAATAGATTTGATATCCTAATCTAAAGAGTAAGGATAGGATAAACCAACATTGATTGTACCTTTGAGATACTCAAGTACTCTCTTAGCAGCACCCATGTGTGGTCTTCTAGGTGAGTGCATGAATTAATTAAGCATGCCCACACTATATGAGATGTATGCCCCTATATGAGTAGCATATATCAAGCTACCTACCAAGCTTTGATATTCTTTAATTTCTTCCATTTTTGCACCTTCATAAACACTAAGTTTATGATTCATCTCCAAAAGTGTACCTGCAAGCTTTGTGTTCTCCATTCTAAACTTGAGAAGTACAACTTGAATGCATATTCTGTGAGTTAGATACATCCTTTCATCTATATAAATCACTTGTATACCTAGGAAATATGTGAGCTCACCTAAGTCACTAATTTTGAACTCCTCTTGCATGTGTCTCTTGATCCTTTGAATGCCATTCAGATCATCATCTATCACAATAATATCATCTACATATACACATAGATAACCTCATTGTGATCCCTTTTGATGAATAAAGAAGGATCTAAGTTGCTAGGTTTGAACCCTTGATCGTGAAGGTATGTAACCAACCTATAATCCCAAGCTCTAGGAGCTTATTTCAATCCATACAATGCTTTATTAAGTCTGCAAATGTAAGATGCATGATTAGGGTTTTCAAAACCTAGAGGCTATGACATGTATACCTCTTCACTTATCTAACCATTTAGAAATGCATTTTTTATATCAAGCTGGAGGAATATCCAATTTCTTGCAGCAATTACACTTATCAATGTTCTGATTGTAGTCATCTTTGCAACTGGTGAGAACGTTTCCTCATAGTCTATACCATGAGTTTGTGAGCATCCTTTGGCAACTAATCTTGCCTTGTACCTACAAACTAATCCATCTGAGTTTGTTTTAACTTTATATACCCATCTACAACCAATTACCTTTTGATTGGATGACATTGGAACCAAATCCCAAGTTTCCATCTCCTTCAATGCATATTTCTTCTTTCATGGCCTTTTCCCAATTAGGGTTTCCCTTTGCCTCTTCATAGGTTGAGTTTTCCTCTAAAATTGAGTCTTTTGCCAAGTAGATTGAATGCTTTCTAACAAATGTGGAATCATATCCATACCTCTCTGGTTGTTTCTTCTCTCTTGTTGAGATTCTAGGAGCTTGCTTAGAGCATTCTCCACACTCTTGCATCTTTGCTTTGCCTCTTGACTTCCATAGTTTTTAATCCTTTTCCCTTTCATCTTGGTCATCATCTGTATCATTTCTTGGATCGTGGACCTGTGTATCATGCTTGCTTCCTAATTGATGAGAATCAAAATCAAGATCATATGGTAGAGTTACCTTTTGTTTGTCATACCAAGACCTGTGTTCTTCAAACACAACATCTCTACTTGTAGTGAATTGTTTGGTTGAAGGATTATAGAACCTGTAACCCATCTTAGTTGAGTCATACCCAATAAACACTACCTTTGTTGCCCTTTCATCTAGCTTACCTCTTATTTGTGATGGTACATGAACATAAGCTAAGAAAGCAAACACCTTCCAATGTCCAAGACTAGGTTTTCTTCCATGCCATGCTTCATAAGGAGTTATACCTTGAAGTGATTTGGATGGTAGTCTATTGACAAGGTACATAGTAGTTGAAATAGCCTCTGCCCATAGATAATGTGGCAACCTCTTCTCTTCAAGCACTGTTCTGGCTGATCCAACCAGTGTCTTGTTTCTCCTCTCTTTGATTCCATTTAATTGAGGAGAGTACCTAGTAGTCACTCCCCTTTCGATACCTTTATCCTACAAGAACTCATCAAACTCTTTGGAGAAGTATCCTCCATCAGATTTGAGCTTCTTGAGTGATCTACCTGTATGGTTCTCCACATATGCTAGATACTTTTTGTAGCAATCAAACACTTCATTCTTACTTTTGATAAAGTACAAAATAGTCCATCTACTATGGTCATCAATAAATGAGACATAATACCTTGATCCTGCCAATGAAGGTTCTTGACTTGGTCCCCATGCATCTGTATGTACTAAGTCTAATAAGTTGTTGTGGATGTAGCCTTTGTGGTTGAATGGTTGTCTTTGTGCCTTCCCAATTTGACATGCATCACATATATTGATCATGTGTTGCTTTGATATGTTTGGTAGTCCTAGAACACTTTGATCCCTGCATATATCCTTCAAGGTTCTTTCATTCACATGAGCAAGTATCTTATGCCACACTTCAAGGTCACTTAGGGTTCGAGACCCAAAAGTGAATGGAGCTATGTTCTTGGTTTCTTCTACTTCAAAAGTAAAGAGCCTACCATGCTTCTCACCTCTGGCTATCTTCTTGAAGCCTTGAGAGGGATCTTCCACAAAAGATCTATGTTGGGTGAACCTAACTTGCAAACCTTTTTCAACTATTTGGCTTACATGTATTAGGTTCTTAGTGATAGTGGGTACATAGAGAACCTTACTCAGAATGTTTGTCCTGCCATTGGAAGCTTTGAAATTATGAATCTTCTCCACATTGTGCTTTGTGTCATCCCCTGTTTGAACTTCATGTCTATGCTTCAGACTTTTCAAATAAGATAGAAGAGCAATGTTGCCTACAACATGATTTGTGTTGGAGAAACAATCACTAATTGGACATATATTTGAAGGTCAAAGCCTTAGAAGAAAACCACATGCCTATGTGAAGGGACAAATTCACATGTGTATTATATTTGTAAAGTTAGTTCACTTTAGTTCTAGAAGTTTTTTAAAACTCACGAGAATGAGAAAATCTATATAATTTAGTTTGTATCAACTGACGCGGAGAGAGAATAAGTGGAAGAGAGTGATAGAAATGTGAGAAAGAGTTCATTTTGTATGACTGAGTATAGTCAGGCTTCTCTGAGTGACAAAGCATCTATAAAACTTCTGAGTTTTTTATAGCTATGAGAAGAAATAGTTAAAGTTCTGTATATGAGACTCTCTCCATCATCTCCATGCTTGTCTACTGTGTGATGAAGTTAAAAGTTCAAGTTTTCCAAGCAAGTCGATGCCTGGCATCGAGTTTATGCTGATAAGTGAGTGTTTTATTTTGTGAGTTCTATCTCCTGCTAAATCTTCTTGAAAAGATGATGTTTGTGGAGCAACTCGATGCCTGGCATCGAGTTTCAGCATAAAGTCGATGCCCGACATCGACTTCCCACATAAAAGTGGTCTTGTTCATGTGTGTGTAAAAGAGGCTAATTCTAGTGCTGAAAAAGTGGCTGAAAAAGCTCAAAGTCGATGCCCGGCATCGACTTTTGGTTGCAAGTCGATGATAGGCATCGAATTTTTATTTTTAGATAGCGAAATTTACTAAAACAGGCAAAATTTCTAGTTTTGGAAGGTCATACAGGGTCATCGTGTGAGGGCCATAACGTGAGTTCTAGAGATTTGTTTCATGCATATGATAGCTTGTTGGAAAGCTCTACTCTTCTAGTTTCAGCCTGTAAAAGATCTTGGAGAAATAATATTTGAGCTCAGAGAAGGTAGCAAAATACTAAAGGTATGTCATTTCAGTGACTAGAAAAATCTGAAGAAGCAAAGTTCTTGGTTTCGGCTATCATTTCTCAAAGTTTCGAGTGGCAATGAGTTAATGGTGACCATAGAGGTGTTCTAGTGTCACATTAATTCATTTCTTGTGGTGTTTTACACATCAACAAAGTGGTATCAGAGCAAGAAGGTCCTAAAGAGCAGAAGGCGACAAAGGTACGAGAAGTTTTGAAAAGTTTTCCATTAAAGTTTGAAAGGTGAAGCATTTGAAGACACAAGGCATCAAAAGGTTACTTCAAAAGTATCTTCATACACAAAGAACTCAAAAAGGTATTATGCTTTATCCTTTAAGCTCACAGGTTGTAGCAGAAGGAAAGGAGTATGGCAGATCATATCTCCATTGACAAACTGGACAGAGATAATTACCCCGCATGGGTAATGAGAATGGAAGCCTTACTTATGAGTAAGGATCTCATGATATATGTTACAAGTGAAGAAGAGAAGCTAGTATTTGAAGATGAAATCCGACCAAAGAAAGAAGAACTAGATGCTTTAAAGCATTGGCAGAAGAAGGATGCAAGTGCAAAAGCCTACATCTACAATACAATCTCTGATCATTTGCTACCACACATAAGAGGATTGGAATCATCTGAAGATATATGGAATGCATTGGAGTATCGTTTCCAAAGCACTACTAAAGCACGGAAAGCAAGTCTATGGTCAGAGTTTACAACATTCAAGAAGAAGCCAAGTCAAAGTATTAGTGACTATGTCACTAAGATGAAGGATCTAGTAGATAGTCTTGGATCCATAGATGAAGATATTGAGGATCACAAGTTGATTGCTCAATTACTTACAGGTTTGAGAGGGGATGAAAGGTGGAAACCTTTTGTCTTATCAACAGAACTTTCATTAAACCATTATGTTCCAGATTTGAACCAGTTGCTTGGTTTGATGCTCACATTTGAGCAAGATTTGAAGGGAGATGGAGATAAAGGACAAAGTTCTGCAATGTACATGAAGAACAAGAAGAAAGGAGATAAAGGTAAAGCAAAGGATGAAGAAGAGTCAACTTCTCAAGTTTATTATGCAAGAGGTAAAGGCACTGGCAGAGGAAGAGCAAGAGGTTTTGGAAGAGGAAGAGGTACTCAGAATAACAATAAGAAGGCTTGTTGGATCTGTGGATTGAGTAATCATTTGGCTCATGACTGTTGGCACAACCAACAAGGATCAAACTAGAATCAAAACAACAATAGCAGAGGCCGAGGTGGAAGATATCAAAGTAATTTTCAAAGAGGTAGACAAAATCAAAGAGGAGGCTATGGTGGAGGTGCAAGAAGAAGTTGGGGACAGAATCAGTCCTACAACACAACCTACTACAATTATGCAAATGACACACAGAATGAAAGTCATACATCATTGATGATGAATTCAATCAGCACATCCGATAAAGAAGATCTAAAGGTATTTTACATTGACTCTGGATGTTCTAATCATTTGTCAGGAAACATAGAATTGATGTCAGAATTGGAAAAAGGTATTTCTAGTCACACAGTTCAAACAGGTGATAATACAAGACATAGTGTACATTCAATTGGAAAAGTGAAATGAAAGAGTGGAGCAGATTTGCTAACCAATGTTTTGTATGTTTCCACAATACATAAAAACTTGATTAGTGTGGGACAGATAGTTGAAAAAGGTTTTCAAGTCAGGTTTACAAATGAAGGAGCAAAAGAAGGATTCAAACATGATGGACTACTAGAGCTCATTCATATAGATGTATGGGGACCAACAAAAGAAGGATCTAGTGGCTCAAGGTATTATGTTCTTTTCATTGATGATGCTACAAGATGGATAACATTATATGTTTTGAAGGAAAGATTAGAAGTGTTTGGAGCTTTCAAGCATTTTCATGCATATGCAGAGAGAGTCACAGGTTGAAAGCTTAAAAGACTAAGGTCTGATGGAGGGGGAGAATACTTCTCCCAAGAGTTCAATGATTATCTTTGGAATGCAAGTATTAAGAGGGAAATAACCTGCAGGTATACACCACAACAAAATGGTGTAGCAGAAAGAAGGAACAGGACTTTGGTTAAGTTTGCTAGAGCTATGCTAAAGGAGAAGAATTGTCCAAATTATCTTTGGGCTGAAGCTGTAAATACAGCTACATATCTTGTGAATAGATTACCATGTGCGGCTCTCAATGGAATGACTCCATATGAAGCTTGGTGGGGTAAGAAACCAACACTAGATCATTGTAGAGTGTTTGGATCAATTGCATACGCTTATGTGCCATCACAGCTTAGGCATAAACTTGAACCAAAGGCAGAAAAATATGTGTTCATTGGTTATGATGAAAAGCACATGGGTTAAAGGTTGTGGAATCCTCTAACCAAACAATTTATTGTTTCTAGAGATGTTACATTTGATGAATAGAAAAGTTGGTATGCAGATCAAAGTCATACAACTGAAGAATTTGAAGAAGAGGTAAGAAGATGTGAGAAAGGAAAATCAATTGTGTAGGTGAATAGAGATGAAGATTATATGCAAGCAAGTACATCTAGAAGTGGTTTAACAAGAAGGAATGAAGAAGCTCCTATATTTGATGAAGAGGTGTATCCAGACACTTATGAAGAATGTGAACCAAGAAGGTCAAGCAGGACTAGAAGACAACCAGAAAGGTATTCTTATGATACTTCTTACATAACTCAGAAGAACTATGCATATATGGTCAAAGATGATGAAGAACCTCATAACTATGATGAAGCTAAAGGTAAGAAGCAATGGGAAGAAGCAATGAAGGAAGAATTCAATGCACTGGAGGAGAACAAGACATGGGAACTTGTTCCTAAACCAAATGGTAAGAAAGTAATTGGAAATAAATGGGTTTATAAAGTGAAGAAGCTTGCAGATGGAAGTATAGCCAGATACAAAGCTAGACTGGTGGTGAAAGGCTATGCCCAAACCTATGGCATAGATTATGATGAGACATTCAGTCCTGCAGCTAAGATGTCAACTATAAGGACAATCATTGCTATTACAGCTTCAAAAGGATGGACCCTAAGTCAATTGGATATAAAGAATGCGTTCTTGAATGGATACATATCAGATGAGGTATACATGGAACAACCTCAAGGGTTTATAGATTCTAGGAATCCAAATTTTTTTTGTAGGTTGAGAAGAGCATTGTATGGATTGAAGCAAGCTCCAAGAGCATGGAACTATAGACTGGTGAAGTATCTGAATGAACTTGGATATCAAAGTTCTAAAGCAGATCCAAGTCTACTAATCAAAAGAACAGAGGAAGGTACAATGTACATTTGAATTTATGTAGATGACATTATAATCATAGGTACTTCAGATGAAGGAATCAAGGAGGTAAAGAGATTACTTGAAAAAGAATTCAAGATCAGTGATCTAGGAAAGTTATCATACTTTCTTGGTATGGAAGTCACTTATACAGATCATGGCATATATGTATCACAAGAAAGGTATCTTCTGAATCTATTGAAGAAGTTTGATATGGAAAATTGCAGAGAAGCTTCAACTCCACTTGAAGTTAATCACAAGCTCAATAAATATGATGGTGCAGAATACAAAGATATGAGGAAGTATCAATCTCTTGTGGGTAGTTTGATTTATGCTACACTAACAAGACCTGATCTTAGTTATGCAGTGGGAGTTTTGTCACAATTCATGCATTGTCCAAAGGACCCACATTGGATTGCACGTCAAAGAGTTCTCAGATATATCAAAGGAACTATAAAGGAAGGATTATATTATCCTTTTACATCAGAATTGAAGTTGAGAGCCTATAGTGACTCAGACTGGGTATGTAACCAAGATGACAGGAGATCAACTCATGGTTACATGATATACATTGGTGATAAGCTTGTAAGTTGGTGTTCAAAGAAACAACATACAGTAGCATTATCATCAACTGAAGCAGAGTACAAAGGACTTGTGGAAGCAGCTAAGGAGGTCATATGGATGCAGACATTGTTCAAGAGCTTAGGCATTGATCAAGGTACACCTACAATACATGGAGATAATATGAGTTCACTTTATCTTGCAGCAAATCCAATATTTCATGCAAGAACAAAGCACATAGAGATACATTATCATTTGCTGAGAGAAAAGGTAATGGAGAAAGAAATTGAAGTGGAGTACATTTCTACAAAAGATCAGATAGCAGACATAATGACAAAGCGCTTGGATGGTGTGAAGACTAACAGATTCAAAAGCATGGTAGGAGTAAAAGAAAAGAAGATGATATGAAGAAACAGAGAATGTCAAATAGTGATTGAGGGGGAGCTCTTGGAGAAAAATCACTAATTGGACATATATTTGAAGGTCAAAGCCTTAGAAGAAAACCACATGCCTATGTGAAGGGACAAATTCACATGTGTATTATATTTGTAAAGTTAGTTCACTTTAGTTCTAGAAGTTTTTTAAAAATCACGAGAATGAGAAAATCTATATAAGTTAGTTTGTATCAACTGACGCGGAGAGAGAAGAAGTGGAAGAGAGTGATAGAATGTGAGAAAGAGTTCTTTTTGTATGACTGGTATAGTCGGGCTTCTCTGAGTGAGAAAGCATCTGTAAAACTTCTGAGTTTTTCATAGCTATGAGAAGAAATAGTTAAAGTTCTGTGTATGAGACTCTCTCCATCATCTCCATGCTTGTCTACTGTGTGATGAAGTTAAAAGTTCAAGTTTTCCAAGCAAGTCGATGCCTGGCATCGAGTTTGTGCTGATAAGTCAATGTTTTATTTTGTGGGTTCTATCTCGTGCTAAATCTTCTTGAAAAGATGATGTTTTTGGAGCAACTCGATGCCTGGCATCGAGTTTCAGCATAAAGTCGATGCCCGACATCAACTTCCCACATAAAAGTGGTATTGTTCATGTGTGTGTAAAAGAGGCTAATTGTGGTGCTGAAAAAGTGGCTAAAAAAGCTCAAAGTCGATGCCCGGCATCGACTTTTAGTTGCAAGTCGATGCTAGGCATTGAATTTTTATTTTTAGATAGCGAAATTTACTAAAACAGGCAGAATTTCAAGTTTTGGAAGGTCATACAGGGTCATCTTGTGAGGGCCATAACGTGAGTTCTAGAGATTTGTTTCATGCATATGATAGCTTGTTGGAAAGCTCTACTCTTCTAGTTTCAGACTGTAAAAGATCTTGGAGAAATAGTATTTGAGCTAAGAGAAATTAGCAAAATACTAAAGGTATGTCATTTTAGTGACTAGAAAAATCTGAAGTAGCAAAGTTCTTGGTTTCGGCTATCATTTCTCAAAGTTTGGAGTGGCAATGAGTTAATGGTGACCATAGAGGTGTTCTAGTGTCACATTAATTCATTTCTTGTGGTGTTTTACACATCAACAATTTGAACATCCAGAATGTATGAAGAATAAATAATCATCTTTTTTACCTTCTTTGTGGCTTAGATTCATTAGAAGCAATGAGTCTTCATGTGCTTGATCTTATGAAATATTGAAGTCGCTTCTATTATGGCCTCTAGTGTTCTTATTGAAGTTGTGTCCACCTCTGCCTCTATTGCTACCATATCCACTTCTTCCACTTCCTTTCTGGGTCTTCCCATTGAACTAGCAATTCTAAGTGGTGTGGTTGGTCTTATCATAGATGGCACAAGGTTGAACATTCTCGCCTTTGGCGTTGTCAACTTTGTTTCTTTCTTCTTCCCTTTCCACTTGCTCTTGCTTGCAATGTTGGCTTGGGAAGTCTCCTCTTCATCTCCTTCCTTCTTCTTGCCTTTTAGCTTCTTGTCCTTCTTATATGCATATAGAGCACTAGTTGAATTACCATGATAGGAGTTACCTTCCTTTATGTTATTGTTGGCTTCATGATTGAATATAACATAAGGGAATCCAAGAGAGATGTTCAAGTCTAGAGTTTCCACATCCATGATGAGATCAAAAGCTGTAGTGAAAGATTCCATTGCTTATCACTTAAAATCCCATTGAGAATTTGCCTCATGATGGCATCTTCTTCAATCAGCTCTCTAATGGATGCTAATTGATCCGCAAACTCCTTGACCTTGGTAACAAACTATGTGATGGTTTCTTTAGATGTCTTCTACATTTGGTTGAACTCGTTCCAAAGATGGTTCTTCCTTGCTTTTGTACTAGTAGAAAAGAAAGTCTCTAGGGCATCCCAAGTCCCTTGAGATGTCTTGCATCCTCTAATATGTGGTAATAGAAATTCAGAGAACACAGTTTAGTATGTATGACCTGTTGGAAATTTAGTAGGCCCATAACTAATATCACAGGTCCATGGTTCCATATGTTTAGAATCTACAACACATATTCTAGCAATCTTCCAATATTGACAAAACATGAACATAGCACACTTAATCATACAAATGATGAGACAAAGATAGAGAGAGACTAGTCAACATGTGTAAACTATTACATAAGCCACTGCTTACTCACACTATCATATATACAAATGTCAATTTACAATGTGGGAATCAAAACCTCAACCACTCACTCACAAAAAAGGCGCTTTATTTTAATCACATCGCTTTTCGAATTGCTTTTGCTTTATTTTAAGTGAGTTTTCTTTATTTTTAAAGTTGCTTTTAGCTAACTTTAAAAATAACTTCTTGACCCGTGTTTTCAAACTTTTGATTACCTGATGAATAATCTGACAACATTTTTATGATCCTCATGCCGAGAGCTATCATATGAGGTCAAAACCCTAAATCAATAGAAAATTAGGATTAGGCTTTTCTCCCAATCTGATCTCTGATGACTGCATGCCATATACCATTGAAAAGCTCTCTTCAAGCTCTACATTATAGGCTCATAAAAATATTACCCATTTTTGTGCCAAAAATGAGTAAGTACCAAAATTAGGGTTTCTGCCCTAAATGGATTTTGGAATGATGTGACATTGTTTTCCAACAATCCCCCCTTGCAATGTCATATTGGTACAAACTGAAGTGGATATGTAACTTCATTCATATGCAAACTGTCATAAGCTTGAAACTTGTACTCTCGAATTGACCTTCAAACCTTTTCTTCAAAAGTCTTCTTCATTTCTTCAAACTTCAAAAAACTGGATTTACTAAATATGAACCATAATACCTGAGAAAATATGCAAACTAGATATCCAATAGTGTATACATCAAGCAATCACTGCTTGACAACAAATGTAACATGAACTGACACTGAAGCTGCTATTTCCTATCTTCTCAACCTGTAAACGTACACTAGGATCCACATATTTGCATTTACCTTAGAAAAGGTTTCTCAACATACTTTTGCTGTGTCATGTAAATACACTAGACAAAATCAGAAACTAAATCTTAGGACTTGTGATTGACAACTCACAACTTAGTGTATTATGAACACTAAATGGTTCATCTTTGACTGTACTCAACTCAACTCAACTCAACTCATGAGTCTCATCAAAATTTCATATCTATGATATCATCTTGTCATCATCCTTGTTCTAACTGTAAGTCCTTCATACCTCTTTCCTTCAGAATACGGTATAAACATAAATGTGTGCACCTCTGAAACATACCTCTCTAAAATATCAAGTTTCTCTTCAATAGAACTCTGGAACCTTCTCCTGAACAGGAACACCTAACATGAACTTTCTCCAAACTTTCTCCTTTTTCCTTCTTCTTACAAAGCTGGAACATAAAGAGAGCCTGACAAAGGAAATATAGGAATACCTCAGATAGGAATACCTATAGATATGACTCTACATTCTTTTACATATGGCTGAAAATAAGTCTTCGTGTTTTATCACCCCCCTGGATGATTTAACACTACTATCCAAATTTCTTCAAATATATCAGACTTTATGAAATCTGGAACGTCTTCCTTCATAAATCCGATTTTTCATAACATTAATACCTGTGTCTGAAACAAAACTTCTGAACCCTTTTTATTAACATTGTGCACATGCCAATAGCTTTCCTTGTCATTCCTCAGCTTCCCGAAAATCTAGAATAAGGTTAGCTGATCTATCATAAAAACCTTGCTGAAAGCATTTTAGGATTCATAACCTTCTGCTACATAACAAGTATCTTCTTCTATTCCTCTACAACATTAATATGATAGAACCTGAATCTTTGACTTACTTCTTCCAATGTTAAAGAACTTTCACAAACAAAGGATAGATATTTGACTCATAAATACTCAAAAACTTCATGATCATTCAAGATCATCCAAGATCATACAAGATCATTCAAGATCTATCAAGATCTTACAAGATCATACGAGATCATCCAAGATCAATGATCTCTCCAACAAAATATCTATGTAGAATCTGGTCTCATCAAACCTTCATGACTGAATGTTTGATTTGCTACCTGAATGTCTCCAAGTGTCCATGCATGAGAACTCGAAAAATTGCAAGTTGATACTTCATATCTTCATATTCTACTCGGGTGAAATGTAATAATATCAGCTTGACTTTCTTTTGGCTAACTCCACTTCTCAATCAAGTGATTGGATCTGATGGAACACCTTTTTGAATACAAGGATGTATCCAAAAAACAAGACAATCATCGAAATGATGATGTTAACATCTTCAAACTTCTCTTCCATACCTTTTGTTCTATTCATCTTGAAGTAGCAAGTACTCTTAACTTCTTCAAATGATTTTTTTTTCTTCCTCTAGTGCTAAGGGCAAGAGACAAAACAAATATGGTATATAAATGGAAGTGAACATAGAATCATGTTTTACCATCTCCTCATATCTCTAAATCAAAAATCTGCTTCAAATCTGATTGATATGATTGATTTTACCAACCTTTTGGCTGAATGCTGAATTACCTCTCTAGTTACCTCTCTAGAGTATCTAGATCAAATTTTGTACCTGACTATCCAACCAACTTACAACACAAAATTGGCTGAACACAAATCTCATCCCATCTCCAAATTTGTCTTCTTAGATAAGCTTTCTTTCCATGAAAGAGATATATAAAAAATGTTTTGATGTAGCTAATGCTTTTACTTTCAAAAAATGAGAGTGTATAAAAGCACTTCTTCAATCCTTCAAATCTCTTCATAACTGCTCTTCTAAGATATGACCTACAAATGATAATCTGATAGTAGAAACTGATACTTGTGATTTGATGTTGATCTGGTTCCTTCATTTTCTCCGAACCATTGTTTTTCCTTGAATTTGAAGTAGCCTTATCTTCATCAAGTCTTGGTCTTCAAATAATACTTCTATAAAGTAATTTTATACTCTTCCAAAAGTATTTGGCTGCTAACAGATCATCAACTTCATACTCCACACTGATGAATAAACATGTAACTAAATTGTCTAATTCTCAAATCTCTACTCATCTAGATTAAGTGTGTATGTCAAATGTCAAATGTTAGAAGATGATCTTAAATCATATGTTGTAATCCTAGGAGTCTAGGAACCTGAGAATCTGAGAGCCTAGTTGCTCTGATACCAAATGTTGGAAATTTAGTAGGCCCATAACTAATATCACAGGTCCATGGGTCCATAGGTTTAGAATCTACAACACATATTCTAGAAATCTTCCAATATTGCCAAAACATGAACATAGCACACTTAATCATACAAATGATGAGACAAAGATAGAGAGAGACTAGTCAACATGTGTAATTCGTTATGTAAGCCACTGCTTACTCACACTATCACATATACAAATGTCAATTTACAATCTGGGAGTCAAAACCTCAACCACTCTATGTGAACAAAAATAGATGGAAGAGTGTATATACAAATGTAACAAACATATTCAGATGTATGGATAAAAATGTGAATATGTATGAGATGTGGGACCTAATAGGTTGTAGAAGAGTGAATATGAGTGGTAGAAAGAGGAAGGATCAGTCTAAAACTGATAATCAACAAACCCTCATCTGAGCTTAGGCTATGGAAGACCCTAAGTTAGATACGTGTGTGAAAGATCACATACTTACAAAAGTAGCAAAGAATGCTAACAAGTTTGCTGCCAAAGATCCTCAAACTCATATGAACATACCTTCTTGAACACCTCATCCAAATATGCATAAAGCATACATGTACTGATTCTCTTGTACCTATGCCGAATAGGACTCCTCCTGATATAGATGCCACTACCTCCATAAACTTCAAGTAGTACCTGTGTGCATAAAGAGAATATGTACCTGAATTCTTAACATAAGATGCAAATCTTATGTTAACCTCCATCCAATGTCTTTGAAGTACACCGAAATCTTCATGTAGAAGACAATCTTCAAATACATTATGTAGATGGTTGATCCACACCATCAAGCTGTTGGGTAAGTCCTCTCCATAAGCAAGAGTGTGAGCACACTCTTGTCCTCCAAGAAGAACTCCATAGCGGCTCTTCAACATGCTCCAAGATAGCACCATGGCTGCCCCATGTGCTAAGAGCACCACCTGTATTGAGGTACCAAACTTGGCATTGAACTAGGTGTAGGATGTCTAACAAAGTGACCCAAGACTCTCTTATATAGGTTTTAAATCTCCATGTGAAAAACTCATAAAAAAGTGCTTTATTTTAATCACATCACTTTTCAAATTGCTTTTGCTTTATTTTAAGTGAGTTTGCTTTATATTTAAAGTTGCTTTTAGCTAACTTTAAAAATAACTTCTTGACCTGATTTTTCACACTTCTGACTACTTGATGAATGATCTGACAACATTTTTATGATCCTCATGCCGAGAGCTATCATATGAGGTCAAAACCCTAAATCAATAGAAAATTAGGGTTAGGGTGATCTCTCATGACTGCATGTCATATACCATTGGAAAGCTCTCTTCAAGCTCTACAAGATAGGATCATAAAAATTTTACCTATTTTTGTGCCAAAAATGACTAAGTACCAAAATTAGGGTTTCTGCTCTAAATGGATTTTGGATTGATGTGACATTGTTTTCCAACATGACCTTGCTTGAGCATCCCTTGCACACAAAAGTGTGAGCTTATCTGTCTCCTCTTGTGTAGGTCCTTCTTTGGAACTTGGAATAGGCATAACTTCCTTAGATGCTAGCATTCAATAAAGATTTGTACCTTGCAAATATGCCTCTATTTTGATTTTCTAAGCTGCATAGTTCTATCAATCAAGATTCTCAATCATTGAGGTAAAGCCATCAGTCGTCTTGATCTAGCTCTGACACCACTCAAAGAACTTGGAGAAGCTTGTAGGAGATAGAAAAGTGAGTTGTGAAGTGAAAAAATTTGGTCTAGCCAACCAGCATAGGACCAGCCCTTCAGATTATGGAGACTCAAATAGACCTTATAGGCATGCAATAAGTGCAATAAAATGCAGTATGTACTTTGGAGCATCAAGGAGAAAGAGTCGATATGAAACAAAAAGGTTTGCGCATTGACCAGCTTAAAAAACTTACTATCTTTGGATGAGACAATCAACCTCAAATGCTCATAGTGTTGATATATTTAGATAGTGATGTGTGTGAACACATCAGGATTGCGGGGACACTTTTGGTCCTCTTTAGGAGGTTTTTTCCCCTGGCTTGTAAATACACCTATCGCCCTAACATTTTACTTATCTTTGTACATTATAGTGGTAATACATTCAATATTATGTGTTGTGCTCCAAGCTTCTTATTATTCCTTATTTTATTTGTGTGCTTCTGTAGACCTTGAACTCCAACAATCGGTATCAGAGAAGGTCACTACTTCATCTAGGGCATCATTGACACCCCTTCGGTCACAGTCTCAAAATCACACAAAATTTGGTGAGCAAGCTTAAGGTGATTAGGAGATTAAAATCGCTTCACTTTGTGGTGCCGAAATCGTGATCCAAGCTTGTTTCGGCCTCTGAATGCACTATTGTAGTGCTTGTGTAGGCTATTTTGTCTTTTTGTGCCAAAAATATATACAGGTTTTGGTTCACCAGTATAAGCGTCTTGAAGTCTACTACAAGTTCAACAAAACTCGATAGGGTAGTTCTGTTCAACTTTTTGAGATACAATCAATTTTCTACATGAGGGTATTTTAGTAAGTGGCCATGGATGAAAGCAGTGATGTATTCCCTATGTTGGATGTTGAGGATAAGTTGGATGGTACCAATTACCCATTATGGGCTTATATGATGCGGCATGTATTGGTTGTAAAATAACTGATGAATACTATGCAAGGTGTCAAAAAACATCCTATTACACCTGCAAACACATTTGCTGAAGGTGATGCTGATGGCATTGAAGATGAACATATGCTTCATGTTCCTCTTTGTGCTGCGGTTCATGCTGCACTTACTACAGAGCAAATTTGTTGGGATGGCAAAGATGCTCATGCACATGCATTGATAGCCTTGTTTATCAAACATGCCATTATTCCTCACACTCACTCTTGCAGAATAGCTAAGGATGCTTGGGATACACTTACCACATTGTACGAGGCTAGGAATGAGGCTCCTATTGCTTACCTCCAAAAACAATTGGAGAGTGAGCATATGAATGAAGGTGATTCTATGGACAATTTTCTAATAAAGATCAAAGATTTGGAGGAACAGTTAATTTTTGCTGATGAAGTCTTGCCTCACAGTTCACTTGTGTAGACTATTCTAAATGGTCTTCCCCATTCATACTAGAGTTTTGCTTCTACTCTTCATTTGATGATGAAATGCAATCCAAATGCCTTAACATTTGAGGAGTTAGTCTCTGTTCTGTTGCAAGAAGATCAGTCTAGGCAGAATAGGTCCATTATGCATGTTACAGATCAAGCTTTCATGGCTAGTCAAAAGGGCAAAGGTAAATGGAGCTCTTTTACTAGTAAGCAAAAATCTCCTAATTTTGCACAATGAAAGAAGGATGATAAAGATGACAAGAAAACAAAAAAGTAGAAATTATTTTGCAAGTATCAGAAATCAAATGATCATGTCATAAAGAAGTGTCAAAAACTGGCTGCAAAAGAGGCAAAGAAAAACAGGCTTGAATGGTTGTTGCAGAGACCTGCATACCAAAAACAGAGTCTGTTAATCTAGTGTAGAATGAAGAATGGGCATTTACTATTGTTTGAAATTTTGACAAATCTTCTCTTACACATTGTATGTGTACAATAGACTCAGATGTTTGGTACTTTGATAGTGGGGAAACCAAACATATTGCCTCGCAGCACTATTTCTTCACTTCACTCGAGCCTGCCCCTACAGGGAATACTGTCACATGCGCCAAAAACTCCTCTTATCTTGTCATGGGAGTTGGTAAAATCATTTTGACTACTACTGATGGTAGTTCTTTTACATTGTCAGGTGATTTATTTGTGCCAAGGATCAAGAAGAATTTGTTATTAGTTTCAGCTTTAGTGAAGATTGGCTTGGTTGTGAAATTTATTGATGACAGATGTAGATTTCATGATTTGTGAAATGGAGTCATGATTATTGCTTCTGGCATTTTATGTCGTGGGTTGTATAAGCTCATAGACTATGAAAAATCTGTGAATGATTCAACATGTGTAGTACATGATTCTCAGGCTATGTTAGATGCAAATCTTTGGCATGCACACTTTGGTCATCTGAATTTTGCTAGTTTGCTATGCCTGCAAAAATTTGAAATGGTGTCCTCTTTTCCCAAACTTGAGGCACCCGGTAAACATGTTTCTGAAGGCTTTATTTTGGGTGGAATGCAGCATTCCTCCTTTCCAAAAGATGGTTCAGTTTGGGCTACTAAAAAATTGTAGCTTGTTCACAGTGATGTCTCTGGTCCTATGCAAACACCCTCTTTTCAAAACTACCTTTACTTCATGACTTTCATATTTGATTTTTCCAGGCATGCATGGGTATATCCACTAAAATAAAAGTGCGAAGTGCTTTTGTGCTTCAAATTGTTTTTGGTTTTGACTGAAAATCTGTCAGCATGTAAAATGGGCACCCTTTGTTCTCATTGAGGGAGGGAATATATGTCTTTGCATTTCTGCTTGAAGGTAGGATAAAACATCAGTGTACAACACCGTATACATCTCAATAGAATGGAGTTGCTGAACGGACGAACATGCCAATCATGGAGATGGTGAGGTGTATGGTCAAGAGTCAGACTTTAGAACATAGTTTTTGGCTTGAGGCTATCATGTGTGCAACATATGTACTTAACACGTGTCCCCCTAAAGCATTGCAGTCTATCACTCCATATGAGGCTTGGGATGGTCATAAGCCATCTTTCGCTCACCTATGTGTTTTTGGTTGTTTAGCATATGCACTAGTGCTTGAACAACAATGCAGGAAATTGGATGATAAAGTAGTGAAATGTATTTTTGTTGGGTAGAGTTCTGAAAGCAAAGGCTATCATTTGTATCATCCACAGACTAAACACATTTTGTTTAGCTATGATGTTTTTGTGGAACATGCTATTCGACCACTACTTTGATGTACTAAGGAGACATCTGTTAGCTCCAAAGACATGTATGATACTTTGCTGCCTCTTTCTATAGATGGACAACCTAGTGCTGGTCCTAATGAGGCCACCTCTTAGCCTTTATAGGTTCATGTGATGATGCAAATCATTCCATTTCTGATGCATATTTACATGATGCACTTGTTGATGAGAGAGCTTATATAGAGGAGGCAAAAGTTATGCCAAAATGATTGGTGCAGACTTTACATGATAGCAAATTAGATGCATCTTTGTCATATCGTACTCGTTCAAGATCTCAGAGTGCCTCTTTTGCATCAGATTGTTATGTTATGGCGGCCTCTAGTGTCTGTGATGAGAATGAGCCTGTTTCATTTGATGAAAATTGTATGGCTCCTATGCAATCAGAATCTGATGCTATCATGAAAAATGGTACATGGTCTTTATGTGACTTACCTTCTGGCAAGAAGTCCATTGGCACCAAGTGGGTATACAAGATAAAGTGTAAGCCTAATGGAACAATTGACATGTATAAAGCTAGGCTTGTTGTAAAGGTTTATGCATAGGAAAGGGGCATTGATTTTGATGAGACCTTTGCACCTACATGCCAAATGACTATTGTTCATAGCAGCTATGCAATTGTAGCTCATCATGGTTGGAATGTACATCATTTGAGCATTAAAACTACATTTTTGAATGGTGATTTGCATGAAGAAGTCTATGTTTTTCAGCCATGTGGCTTTGTGCAAAAAGGGCATGAAAACTAGGTGTGTAGGTTAAAGAAGGCATTATATGGTTTAAAGTAAGCACCATGTGCTTGGTATGAAAAGATACATGCCTATCTTATTGCACATGGTTTTGAGAATAATCCTAATGAGAGCACCTTATATGTTAAGCATGCTAATGATGTGCTTTTGATCATTGTTGTGTATGTTCATGACATGCTGCTCACTACTCCTCATGAGAGGCATACTTTTGATTTTAAGGCTGATTTGCATGCCTCTTTTGAGATGTCTGATTTGGGGCATTTGCATCATTATTTGTGCATTCAGTTTATGCAAGTTGATGGTGGAATAGCTTTGTGTTAAATGAAATATATTGACACATTATTGGAGTGTTTTGGCCTCAAAGATTGTAAACATATTGCCACTCCTATGGAGATAGGTTTATGATTGAGTGCTAGAGATGCATTTGATGCTATTCTCTATCAGCAAGCTATTGGATGCTTGATTTACTTATGCTTGATTTACTTCAGTTTGTTGTCTCACATTGAGCAGATTTATGCATTGCCAAAGTGTCAAGCATTGGTAGGTGGTTAAGTGCATCTTTCGCTACTTGAGTGGTACTCGACTACTTGGATTGTTTTATCCTAGGGGGGGATCACTACTGTAAGATTTGCATGCTTTTTCTAACTTTGACTGGGTTGGTTGCTATGACACTTGTGTGTCCATTAATGGCGTTTGCTTCATGCTTTGTAGCTCATGTATATCTTGGTTGAGCAAGAAGTGGCAAGTTTCAGTTGTGAGGCTAAGTATAGGGAAACTTTCACAGTGACTATTGAGTGTGTGTGGCTTAGATGCCTTATGGCTGATTTGGGCATTGGTTAGTCTTTTGCCACCGCCATCTTCACATTGACAGTCAAAGCGCATTGACAATTGCAAGGAACCTTGTGTTCCATGATCACTCTAAGCACATTGAGGTGCATTATCATTATGTTAGGGAGAGGTTCTCTACTGGTGAGATCAACTTGGCATAGGTGCCCACACAGGAGAACATTGTAGACCTTTTCATGAAGGCTATGCCTAGGGAGAAGTTTGAAGCTTTTTGCAAAGCTTTGGACTTAATTCCTTTTCTGGATTGACTCCACATAGCTTGGCACTTCTTATACATGATTGATGGCTCCTTGTTCACCGCATCACTCCCAAGGGGGATTTGTTGATATATTTAGGTACTGATGTGTGTGAACACACTAGGACCATGGGGGCAATTTTTTCCCTCTTTAGGAGGTTTTTCCCTTGGCTTGTAAATACACCTATTGCCCTAATGGGTTACTTATCTTTATACATTCTAATGGTAATACATTCAATACTGTATCTTGTGCTCCAAGCTTCTTCTTCTTCCTTACACTGTTTGTGTGCTTCCATAGACCTTGAACTCCAACACATAGTAGCCAGCATGATTACAGTTGGAAACAATCCTTTTGGAGGAGTGATGCACATAGGGTCGAGTGTATAAAATGCACAAGTCTACAAGAAATAAGCAAAATATGCTTTTGGAATGAACCTGACACTCAACAGTGGTACCTCCTATTTTTCAAGAATGTGCAGAGATAGACCTTGAGATAGAAAAGTTACGATTTATCCCAATTTGCTAAACTAAATGCTTTGAAAGTTTATACACATAAACTAGACACTAATAACATTCCAATGAGTGCTCAAACATCCAAGTTGGAGATATGTAGAGAGAGCAGCAACCTCTGCAAACTGATTGTTGTTGAAGAAGATGATGTAGAAAAATGGAGAAAGACAATGATGGCCACAAGTGTATGTATATTGCTTCCATGTAGTGTACGAGTGATTTGAAGTATTTATGTAGAACCTTGAAGTGCTCCATGACTTCTACAAGTGGATTTTGAATTGAAATGAAGGCAGTAAAGGTTGCTAAAGAGAATCAATTCACTTTCCTATAATCTAGGAAAAGTGAAGATCTAGTTTGATCTACTTTTAGGTGATTGATTGAAACTCAACCACCTCAAATTCGTGGAATTTTATCTATCTTCTTTTCCTTTTACATGTGTAAAGATCTAGGCTTTTAGAATGGTAAATGATCTATAAAAAATCTTTTAAAAAAATACAATAAATGAGCAAAGGTAAAAGAATGCTTCAATGTATATTTTGGCATAATTCAAACCATAGTGTTTTTGATGTAGATCAAATCACCTCAAGCATTGTGTAAGTTTGATGTTCCAATAGTTATTACTCATAGTTCTATGAGTTTTTGACAATGGTCGGGAAATAGTGTTGCTACTCATGTAAATGAGTTTGATGCTAAATTATCTCAATTAGAGGCTCAAAAAATGGAGATGTATAATGAAATGAGAGTAGTCCTATTGTTGTGCACCTTTCCATCAACATGGGATACATTTTATAGAGCTATTAGCAATAGTGCACTTGGTGGTAAAAGGATCTATGATGTCATATGAGGCACAATCTTGAGTGACGAGATCCATTGGCACTCAAAGTGGAGATGCATATATTGTTAATGATTCTTACCAAGGAAAATATCAACAACATGGCAGGAGGAAGAACAAGGAAAAGAATGGTCAACAGAATAAGAGTAGAGCTAAATCAAGGAAGAGGGATATCAAGTGCCATTATTTTCATAAGAAAGGACATATGAAGAAAGGCTACTATGCAATAAATAATGCTAAAGGTAAGGAAAAAATCTTGATGTGCATGTTAAATAGTTACCTATACCATCTTCTTTGACTATGAAGATAGGAGAAATTAATGCTATTTTTGATAATGCTGATGTGTTGACACTTGACAATATTGTGCATAGTGAGGCTCTTATATCTGATTCTCTTTCTCACATGTGGCTGCTAGATTCTAGTGCTTCTTTCCATGTGACACCACATAATAGTTCTCTTTTTATGTAGCAAAGTCTCTTGGTATCGTGAGACTTAGTGACCCTTACCAATGTGATGCTGTCCGGATTGGAGATGTGGTTGTACAATTTATTGATGGCTCAAAATATACTATGCATAATGTACACCATGTACCTCTCTTATCATGTAGTTTGATCTCAGTTGGTCAACTTAATGAACTTATTTAAAAAGTGGGTTTTTATGCTCAATTCTTTTTCATATCAAAGGGAAATATGATTCTTGCAAATGAAAACAAAGTTGGTTCACTTTATCCTTTATTTGAATACAAAAAGAACACTTGTTAGCTATTACAAAACAACCTGTGGCTTGTATTTGGCATGGCTCTTTGGGCCACATATCTCGTAGTGGAATGGAAAATATTTATTGTTCTAGATATTACCTATATTATCTATCTCTGATTTTTCATTCTGTGAGCATTTTCAATATGGAAAACAAACTAGGAATGTGCACAATGTTTGCTAGCTTTATCTTTCACAACAAAAAAAGGTTTCAAGAATGGGGATTATCAGAATGAATCCAGTACATTTCTGTTCCCTAAGTATATAGATTACACCGACACTACCAAAAGGAAAGGTTTGGAGTGCACAAAATTCCGAAATAAAATGCACAGAAAATAGAACAAGAAGGAAATCCTTCATTATAGAATAAATTACAACTAGATTACAAAGAATAGGTTCTGTGTCCATGTCTCTCTTCTTGAGATAAAAGGTACTACTCTCTTTAACTTCTAGAACTCATTATAAAACGTGCTATCTAGTGGTCGATATTCTTGAGAAATTCTAAGGACATTATATTACAAAGTACAATATTCAGGCAATTACAAAATTTGGGTATCCTATCAGTGGAAACCTAACACTTGCATGCATGGTGGACTTGAAACCACTAATATACATAATGTCTATATCCAAAGGTGGATTTTGGATTCAGCTTAAGTAAAAAAACACATCAAAAGGTTCTCGAAGGTGGCCAACTTTGGAGTCTACGGTTTCTCAAAAATGATCTTTGTTCAAATTATCTCTAAGTGGCTGCGTTCTAGGCTTCTGCTTCCATCTTTGCCTCCAAAAACTCACTCGACATCTTTTCCAAAAATTCATGAGAAACTACATTTGCCTCTTTAGTGTTTGTCCGTAAATCTTGAATTTCAACATCCTTTTGTGCTAGTTCAACATCCTTACTATCTATGGTTTTCTACAAATTTGTTTGAACATGTTTAAGTTTTGTAATTTGTGCTTCCTTATGTGCTAAGATCTGTGCATTCTCTTCAATAATTTGCTTAGCATCTTGTAGTTGTAACTCCAACTCTTTATCCCATTCAACTTTGCCAATGTGACTTGTAAATTATAAGTCAATGATACCATCTGATTTGTAAGTGCTTCTTTTTTGGTCATTAATGCTGTAGCTTGATTCTGCAAATCAGCTTTATCTACCCAAACTTTCCATAACTCATCTTGAACTCCATGAAGTTGCTCTGTCATTTCCTATTGATCCTCTATAATTTCCTCGATATGAGTTTCAAAATCATTCACTTCAACTCTTAGGGATTCAACCTGTTCTTCCAAATAATTGGATCTCCAAGCTAGCGAATCCTACAATTCAGTGTTTTGATGCTTGAGGAGAAGTAATTCTTGATGCATGTTTTTCAAGTAGCTTCTGCTTGCCTGGTTTATTCATCTTTTTCCATATGCATAAAAAATAACGTTAGAAGCGTGGCTGCATCAGCCAGGGCAGTCAACTAAATCCGGTAGTCTTTCATAAACCAAGGATAAACAATGGAGAAACATTCAATCATTGGCACTTAGACTCTACCTGATTGCATTCTTTAGGGATCGAGGAATCTTTTTGTAAAGGTTGGAAAATTGATGCTCTTCATTGATTTCCCTGTCTGTAAAAACTAATAAGTTTCAGTCCTATGCAAAGTTGAAGGTTGGGCATGATCCATCTAGGCACGTTGTGACACTTGAGGTTATTGTTGAATTTGCTTCTACTATTGTTTCTAGTATTGTTGTTGCTCCTCTACCACTCTTCTTCATTCAACTTCATCTTCAATAGCATTTTGATGTCTTTCAGCTTCTTCAGTTGCAACAAGATCGTCTTGTTGCTTCCTCTACAGTTTGGCTTGCATCTGTTCCTCCATACGACACAATCTCTCTTCTTTTGCATGTCATAGGGCTTCTTGGAAAATATTCACTCAAGCTCATTTCTTTGCATTCAATGGGTCGATATAACACGGGGCATGCTGCTTACCTTGCCGTTTATTTTCTTGAAAAAAAATGGATTCCTCCACTACCCCGAATACCCTTTAATCGAAAACAGGTCCTACCAAAATCAATAAAGAAACAAAACTCCAATCTTCATATCCAATTGATGTACCTTCTTCATTGGATATCACATACGTCAAACCTCCTTTAGTCATTGAAATATTATTTTGGCCAAATTTACTTGGCCATTTGCCACCTGTTGACAGTCAAGGTCACACACAAGCAGCGAAGCGCATCAATGAAGTGGACACACTAAAGAAGAAGGAGCATGTAGGGAGATCCAAGAATCAGATGTCAAATTTTCAAAAGAAATCCCTATAAAAATAGTGATTTTTATCACTAAAAATCATTGTAAATACCATTTTCTATTTTCACAACTCCATTTTGTTCAAGCCAAGGAGTCCTTGAGCTTGAGGAGTATTAGTTGTATCATACTACCAATTTTCATAATTTTTAGATTCCGTTTGAGCCCCCAAATAAGCCCTAGAACCTAATTTTTAACTAGGCCGGACACTAGGTCTGGACAGGGCCAAAACCACTCAAAAACTATAAAAAGGGCTGGAGAGCTCATTTTTGAGGCTAGCTTGTTGTAGATTTCAGCTTTGTAAGAGAGCTCTTGTGCAATTGAAGTTCTTCCATTGTTCCACTCTTTGCTCTTACTTTGTGCACGTGTGTGTATGTGTGTGCATGCTTATGTGCTTTCACTCACGCACTTGTGCCATCACTTGCTCACGGTCTTCATACCGGTCCTCACGTCTCCACGGATTGACATTTATGAGGTGTATCTCCTCACATTGGTACTCACCATTGTGCTAGAGTGACACCAAATTTGGCGCCGTTGCCGGGGAGAGAGCTTGGAGGATGAGCATGTGACGGTAAGACGTAGAGTAGCGACGTTGGAAGGTAAAAAAATCACCATTTTCAGTTCAGTTTTTGAGTTTTTCTCCTCCTTCATCTTCATCATCATCACCATCTCCACCCACTTTCATCTTCTCAGTTTTTTCCATTTTTTAGAATACATTCACCTCGCTTTTTACTTGTGGTTGTGAGAAAGAGCCTTAGAGAGGGTGCAGAACTGAAACGCTGAAGATATAGTACCAAAATAGCCAAAAATCGGAGTGATCTATCCTAGACGTGACATAACCTGCGCCAAGTATCGTGAGTGCAATATCGTGGGTTTGAAGGGAGATTTGGCATCTACAGACACATAGGAGTGACAAGGACACAAGGTACTCATATTTGCAAAAAATCCAAAAAATCCAAGTATCGTGTTCTCCCGCGGTTGAAGTATCGTGATACCTGGATATCATGAAACTCTTGTGGTCGAGTATCGTGATACTTGCAAGTGGTCACATATCATGTATCATGTATCGCTGAGAAACATTCATGATACTAGACAGATATCGTGTATCGTATATCGTGAACTTCTGATCGCGATACCTATCGTGTATCATGTATCATGGAGTTAACTTTCACGATACCTGGTAGATATCGAGTATCTTCAGAAAATTTCTCGCGATATTGGTCACATATCGAGTATTGTAGGGATCTGAAAACGATACTTTACGAATATCGAATATCGTGGAAATTCCAAGTATCGTGTATTGTGATTTTTTCGCGATACCTACCCAATATCGTGTATCGTGACCTTCAGTGTCAAATATCGTGAGTCTAACTCTCGCCTGATATCGAGTATCGTGTATCGTGGGATTCTTCTTGGCGATACCTATGCAATATCGAATATCGTGAGGGTCCTTCCGCGATACTTGCTGGATATCGAGTATCGTGATCTGTCTAGTTGGTCGAGTATCGTGTATTGTGTGGCCTAAGTATCGAGTGTCGTGGACTTACTCCTGTGTCAAGTATCGTGTATCCTTTGTTTCCAAGTATCGCGATACTTGATAAGTATCATGTATTGCCTGTTTTGAAGCATTTCCTGAGAGGTCCTGTTTCCCTGTTTTAACCCCCACAACCCTGAACTGGCATAACTTTCTCATACGAAATCCGTTTGCTGTGATTTTGAGTTTGTTGGAAAGCTCGTGGGGAGTACAACAAAAACTAGATGAGGTATTTTGAAGTTGACCCTCAAGTTGGACTAGGAAGGAAGGGGTTCCACAAGATTTTGAGCAGTTCAAAGGACATTTGTGGACTTGTAGACAAGGCTTATGAACCTAAGATCAAGTAGACACTTAGGAAGAGATAGATAAAGTACCAAATCACTTGAAACTAAGGTCAACTACACATCCAAGTCAGGGACTCACAACTCAGGGGTTAACACTACGTGCTGAGTTCATAGACAGTAAAAAATGTCACTTAACTGGGAGAGACTCTTGGCTTCTGAAGACATGCATAGTTCCGTACCTAGGGAAGGCCTTATGTCTATAATGGAAGGGGAATATAGGACGTCTCTTCAATACATATCCACCAACTTGCAGGGAATACCCATCTACCTTGATGGTCTACAGAGGACAGTATTAAGAATGATAAACACCATAGAATCTGAAATAATTCCAAGACCAGCTGTCAAGTATGAAAGTGGAGTTTATAGGGACAAGATGGACCATATATATGTAGTAACCGAAAACCCTGATCAGATTAATGAAAGAGGAGAGTTAGCTCGAGATCAGGCAACTACCTCACAAAACCCATTTGAGACCCAGCAAAGAACAAAAAATGTGATGTTAGGACAAATGAGCCAAGGTAGTATACCCAATGGACCACATGAGCAATTCACCATGCCAGGAATTAAACCCCATAACCACGCTAGCAAGGGAATGGGAAATCTGAATAGAACCACATTTAGGGGAGAACCACCCCAAGATGTAGGAGCTAGAATACACCTAGTAAAATCCGCTTATCCCATCATAAGTCAAACCCCAGAGCCCGAAAAATACTAAGACCAATCCAATTGGCCAAATGTATGCAAAATCGTTACGATGGCACAGGAGAGCCGTATGATCACATTGCAGAATTCAAGCAGGTATTGCGAGCGGAGCAAGTGGATGACTTTTTCATGCAATATGAATCTTTTGGGCTAACCCTCACAGGAATAGCCTTGAGTTGGTTTCAATCATTGGATCCAAGTTGCTTTGAACACATTGAACAATTCTTCCAAGAACTTATTTGGGAATTCACTAAGCGAGCGATCAAGCACAATTCGTCATCCTTGATACATAGTTTCAAACAAGCTCCTAGTGAGACAGTAAAAAATACAGCACAAAGATTTAAGCAATACGTAGCCCGATGCCCTGTGACAGAGAGACCTTCTCAGCAAAAAATGATATCATTATTTTTAGAAGGTCTAACCAATGGAACATTGAGAACAGAACCACACAAGATCCTACCAAGTCAGAGGATATAAGGAACAATGAAACTTCTAGTTCGAATTATGTGGAGGAAGTGGCAGAGTTAGTGGTCAAAAAATTAGGGATACAAGGACAAAGGAACTACGAGAACTCTTCCTTGAGAGTGCCAATGTTAGGAAGTTGCACACTTTGCGGTGGGGATCATCCATCTCATGTCTACACCAGAGAAGCATTAGGGTTATCACAACCTTACCCTTACGGTAGACAACCAACTCAAGCGCCTAACATGTACTCTTATAGTGAACAGAAGTACATCAACTACAACACCAAAAACTATCCAATGAATAGACATCCACGACCGTTTGTACCACCTCACTGTAGATCATACGAGTACCCTCCTGCAGAACAAGGCAGAGAAGTTCCTAGGTGTAACCCATGTCCATGATCACGAGGAGCATCTAAACTGTGTGAACATGGAGGATATGGCCAACCTCAACCTATACCAGGACAACAATCACCCCACCCGCTATCTCCGACACAAGGGCAGAACATCACAATACAAGTTGTTTGTCTTGAGTGTGGCAAAGAACAACTCCTGAGAGATTGTCCCGGACATCCCTCTAGTGCACCAAAGGTTACACCCGTTAATGTAGTAGGCTTAGTGGGGGATTCAGGTTCCAGTAGTGATAATGTGGCTCCTATACACGCAGTTACTAGGGCACAAGCCTTACAACAAACTAAACCAGCTGAGCAATCAGAGTCAAGTGAATCAGGAGAGCCTAGTAAAAGGAAAACAAGAACTTGGAAGGATACTAGAGAGAAGGCCAATCGTAAGTGGACCAAAAAGTTATCCGAACTAGAAGAAAGCCTGAAAGATGCAAAAACAAAAATAGAAGATATTGCCTCTCAAAACCCCTCGCAGGTCAAAACTCCATCCACACCACCTCATCCCCACCCACCAACCAATGTAAATAAACCACAACCAGGGTCTGTTCTTGCAGATCCAACCCCAGAAGACTTGGACATGATGTTCAAGGCATACCAGGATCGACTTCAAGAAGGGCCAACACCTGCAAACCTAGACAAGAGCTACCCTAGAGCAGATTTAGAGATTGAAAGGAAAAAAATGTGCATTAAAATAGTGGAACTAGCTCAAGCTATGTTCGAGGCCAATCAATCATTCAATCAGACGAATGCTATTACACCAAGTGTGCACTTAGAGGGCTTACTAGAAAGATTAGAGCAGTTGGTAAATAAACTGCAAGTTTCTTTACCTCCACAGGCTCAACTAACTATTGAAAGAGAAAGCTCATCACCAAAGAAAGTCTATGTTCCTGACTTCATAGATGATGGAGAACCTCTTTCAATTCAACCACACACTCAAAAGATCTTGCGGGAAATACAAGAAGAAAAATGGGCCAAGGAGAAGGATGTTCCCCCCCCCCCATTCTTGAGATTGACGACCTTCATAATCAATTTCCAGAAGACATTCCATCTATTTATGGAGACCAAATAAAGCAACAAGAAGATGAACGATTAGATTTTGAATCTAATTCTTTACAAGAGTTGCCACAGTTCACAGGCCCAGGGAAATCTGAATCTCTTCAGATCAGAGCTCCCACAATACTCGTAAGAAATGAAGACTCAGTGGTTTTCCAAGAAACACTGACATTGTGAAGAACACTAAGGTTCAATGTCATCTCACTCTAGAGGAGCTGCTCAAAGCAAAACCTGAGATATGGAATCATGTGAAGGATCAGGTTCCAGAACTTGATTCCCATAGGCCAAAAGCAGGCTCTAAAGAGAAAGTTCCAGAGATACCTCTTGATAAAATAGTGGACATGTGTGAGGGTGACGAAGGTAATACTTATCTTCCAATCACCTACCAAGGTTACACAACCAAAGCAATCATAGATTCAGGTGCTGGTGTTGCTATTGCAACCACCTCCTTGTGGAAACGATGGGGCAAGCCCACATTAAGACCAACTAGAATGAAGCTCCAAATGGCTGACGGCCATGTGGAAAGACCTCTAGGATTGCTCGAAGGGATAACTCTAACCACTTGTGGTGTAGAGTTTGAACACACATTTGCTATATGTGACTTTGAGAAAAATAATGTCTACGAGATGATCCTAGGAAGACCCTTCCTACGACAACTGCAAGTTGTACAGGATTGGGGAACCAACTCCTTATACTTGCAATGCTTAGGGGTCACAAGCAAGGTCAATTTGAAGGATTACACCTTCAGAGATGTACCACCCCTACAATGGAATTCTATTCACAAGGAGCAAGAAGATTCGATCTCTGTGCATTCTAAATGTTCATCTGAGACATCTTGGATGACTGAAGATACTCATTTGTGGATTTGCAAGGTCGCGAAGGAAGAGGAAAAATGCTTAAAGGCAAGAGAAAAAGGAACTTCTCAAGGAGATTGACCAGTTCGAGACCCAGCCTATACGCCGATGATATTTCCAGATGAGGAATTTGAGCCTCATGGTTGGGCAGAAATCTTAGCTACCATGGACATTGCTGTCAATGAAGAACAATGGACACCTCATTGTGATGAGGAGGGTTATGATATTTCAGTGTTCATGTGTCAACCTTTGCTAGAAGAATGTGACTCTAACGACTTCATAGAAGAAGAAGAGAACGATGATGATCTAGAGTCCATTGTGATGGATAGTTGCTTTATTTCAGAGGAGCACTACCTAGAAGACATAGGAGTATTTACACAAAAAGATGAAGAACCTCTCACAAGCATCAAAACGGTAAATTCAAAGGATGGGAGTGAAGGTAGTAAAAAGAAAAAGAAAAGAAAAGTAGTGAAACAGGATGAGGAGGAACCATTGTTTGAAGTACCAAAAAATTTCAAAAAATACGAAGATGAGGACCGAAAGATTTTGGTATGAATGCCTAAGAGAGAGGCCACAACAGGAGAAGCATATGATAATAAAGAAAAGACCAAAAAAATCGTAGTCATCATCGAAGAGAATGAAGAGAGATGTACATACATAGGAGATGACCTAAGTAAAGAAGAGGAAGCAGAGTTGGTAACCTTGTTAAGGGAATATAGGGACGTGTTTGCATGACACTATAGAGACTTGAAGGGAGTAGATCCAAAAATTTGCTCTCATATGATCCCCATGACCGCTGATGTCAAGCCCAACAAACAAAAGCCCTACACATATAATGACACTTATGCAGCCAAAATAAAAGAAGAAATTGATAAATTGATTGAAGCTGGATTTATCTATGAGATTGAGCATACAGAATGGGTGTCCCCCATTGTTGTGGTACCCAAGAAGAATGGAAAGTTGCGTGTATGTATTAACCTTAAAAAACTTAATGCTTCCACAGTAAGAGATGGTTATCCGCTCCCAATCACTGATCATTTATTGGAACGTGTTGCAGGCAAGGAGGTTTACAGCTTCCTTGATGGATTTTTAGGTTACAATCAAGTAGCCATTGCCCTAGAAGATCAACATAAAACAGCTTTTGCCACAGAGTGGGGAATCTTTGCATTTCGTGTGATGCCATTTGGGCTCACCAATGCACCTGCAACATTCCAAAGACTCATGTGTCATGTCTTCAAAGAGTTCTTGCGAAAGAGCTTAGAAGTATATGTGGACGATTTATGTGCTCATTCCTAAGAGCGAAGATACCACATCCTTGAGCTCAGACAGATCTTCAACAAGTGTAGAGAATATCGAGTGTGTCTAAACCCAGAAAAGTGTGTGTTCATGGTACGTCAAGGTAAAATCTTAGGTCATATTGTTTCTAAGAATGGAATATCGACAGATAAGGACAAGGTAAAAGACATAGCGGAGTTGCTGCGACCAAGGAATGTTAAAGAGATACAAGCCTTCATGGGCCATTGTGGATATTACCGCAGGTTCATTCACATGTATGCAATCATAGCTAAACCTCTTTATGCCTTGTTGACAAATTTTTAGTGGAACGATGACTGCGAAAAGTCCTTCAATGAGCCGAAGAAACGCTTGTGCACAGCACCAATACTGACCACTCCTGATTGGATGAAGCCATTCCATGTACACGTGGATGCATCCAATTATGCAATAGGATGTGTGTTGTCACAACCCACTGGTGAAGGCAACCTAGATCTGCCTATAGCATATGCTAGTAGGAAATTGAACGTTGCTGAACGAAACTACACCACAACCGAAAGAGAAGGCTTAGGCATGGTATATGCTGTAAAGAAGTTTAGACACTATCTATTGGCCAACAAGTTCAAATTTTTTAGTGATCATCAAGCTTTATTATACTTGGACAATAAACCTTGCAATATAGGACATCTAGTAAGATGGTTCCTCTTACTAATGGAATATGACTTTGAAGTGGTTGTCAAGAAAGGTAAGACCCACCTTAGGGCAGATCATCTTTCTTGCATCACTTCAGGAGAGTCACCGCAAGGAGTGTCAGATGAATTGCCCGATGTTTATCTGTTCAATCTAGAAGTTGTTCCTAAATGGGCAAATAAGTTGGTACCAATCCTAACCTTTGGACCCGCAAATAAGAATGTAAAAACAAACAAAGATGAGATTGTAAAATCACAAAAATATCAAATATTGGTAGGCAGTATGTACAAACAATATACAGAGGGTTTAGTAGCTTGTTGTGTCGAGGATGATGAACATAGTAGTTGGTTGCAACAAGCCCATGGAGGGTTGCTAGGAAGTCACTATTCTAACAACGAACATTGCAGAATCTGAAACGCTTAGGAGTGTACTGGCCTAGTGTGGACAAAGAAATTCATGAGTGGATTAAGAATTGTCCAGTGTGCCAAAAGAGACCCCCGGTGGAGCATGTGACCCTTTATCACGTGTCATTAATTCCAGACTGGAGTGCTCCATTGGTAGAATTCATGAGATCGGGAACCTTACCCAAGGAGGCTAGTCTAGCAAGGAAACGAAGCATGGAGCAAGAGGCTAAAGACTACGCCTTTGTAGGAGACAACCTATATAGGAGAGGAAAAGATGGTTACTTAAGATTGTGCGTTCATGAATCAGACTACTTGAAAGTCTTAGAAACTGCCCATAGCAATGTCGCAGGCGGACATTTTGGTCTTGATCGAGTAATTAGACTATTCTATTCTCAGGACTTTGGTGGCCCACTCTTCATATGGATGCACATACCTATGTGAAGAAATGTGACACATGCCAATGTGCCCAGTACCCAATTAGAAAAGATGAGATGCCTTTGAGGCCAATGATGGGAGGACGTGCATTCTCGAAGTGGGGCATAGATTTTGTAGGTCCTATTAACCCCCCAGCTAGAAACTCCCATGCAGAATACATTATTGTAGCCACGGACTACCTTACAAAGTGGGTAGAAGTCAAAGCCACAACAAAGAATGATGCTCAAACAATGGTAAAGTTATTATTTGAGAATGTGTTCACGAGATACGGATTACCAATAGAGTTAGTAAGTGATAGAGGCACACACTTCTTGAATGAAGTAATCAAAAATCTTCTCCAAGAATTCTTGGCGATACATAAGAAGTCTGCCCCCTATCATCCACAAGCTAACGGACAAGCTGAGAGCACAAACAAGATCCTATGTAATGTATTGACAAAACTAATAAATAACAAACGCTCTGATTGGGACAAACAACTTCATCATGCTGTTTGGGCCTACCGAGTTGCCTACAAAATGATACTCAATGCCACCCCATTTCAGATGGTCTTCGGATAAAATGCTGTGCTACCGTTGGACTTCCTAATCCCAACTTTAAAAGTAGCAGAAGAGCATGACTGGAATGGACACGAGTTATCCTCGAGGATCTTTGATTTAGAACGCTTATGTGAGATAAGGCTACGAGCAGCGGCAGGCATCTATGCTGCAAAGAAACGGCAAAAGGCATACTTTGATGCACACATCAAAGATAAAGGCTTGAAAGAGGGAGACCTAGTGTTGGTTTATACATTAAAGCAATATGCCTGTAAATTGGAAAAAAGAGGATATGGACCCATGAGCATTAATAAAATTTCCACTAGCAGTGCAGTTCAATTGGCCACACTAGAAGGTGACATCTTGCCCAACTATATCAGTGGTTGTCGAGTCAAGCTATATCAAGAACCTCTTACAGCGGATATGCTACAGAGACTCAACACTGCTAAGAAGCAAAAAGAAGAAAAGTTAAGGGTTAGAGAAGAAGCACAGGCAGAGGCTAGAGAACACATTAGGAGAAATAAGTTAAGACGCCTAGGCCTAGATATCGATAGTAAGGCCCCAAGATACCACATGGCTATGTGTCAAACATCAAGTGCAATTGCTTCTCGAATAATTGATCGACATCCCTTTGTGAACATCGTAGTAGGACAAGGGAAGAATGCAAGGACTATGAGAGCATTGATTGACTCAGGTGCAAAAATTATTGCAGTTAGACTTTCATACTGCCAAGACTTGCAATTGAACATAAAGCCTATAGAAGCCTATCTCATAGGTTTGGGAGGTGTGGAAACCCCTTGTTTGGGAGAGATGGAACTTCCCATCTACCTTCAAGATGTTCCAATAAAAGTCAAAATGCTAGTATGTCATGATGAAGACATTATAGAGCCACTTAACCTGGGTCAAGATTGGATTTACGACCATGCAGACAACTTGAACCTATGACATCAACTCCTTCAAGTTGGGGCACTTGAACAATGTATCACATTAGAATTAGAGAATTGCATGTGCACAAAGCCAAGTAGCACACATTCTCTTAGTTCTTCAGAAACTAATCTTTGTAAAGAAAATGTCGTGTGTGTCAAAAACCCTACGAAGCACAAGGACTCAATCATGGAAGCAAAAGCTCAAGGGCCAGCAAACCCCTCTTCTTCTTCACATACTAATGCAAGTGTAACTCGACCAAAGGGGCAAACAAAACTGACAATTGCTATAGCAAGTAGACAGACGAAATTCAAGAAGAAAGAAGCTCGGGCATGAAGCAGATTTGGGTGCGAAAAGGAGAACAACCACCAGCCTTGCCACAACCCTTCCCAGTCAAGCAAGTCAACCATGCTAAAAGAAGCATCAAGAAACGAGGACCAGCTCAATCCTACAGTCTTCGACACATTTGGGTACCAAAGAAATCGAGGGGGGCCGACCATAATAACGTACAAATTTGGGTGCCAAAGAAGTTAGTTGCAGCTCAACAAGGGCGATTACAAATGTGGGTACCCAAGACACTCTTACATGCGCAAACACCACAAATCTCCCTCACAAGCACAGTTTCCACAAAGACGCCAAGGAGAAGCAAGTGTCAACACCAAGCATATCAACCCACCTCTTCGACAAACGTAAAAAGGAAACCAAAAAGGGTATGGGTGTGGAAGCCCAAAGTACCACTAGCTTCCAGAGAGCCAAAGAGCCAACAACGATGGAAACCGATCACTAGCGACCTCAAACAAAGACTACCTCAACATCCACCAACCACATTGAAAACCTCTACGTGCAACAACCATGTGCCTTTGGCATAACCTTGTCTTTTGCACCATTCAGGTCATGCATTTCCAAAGTATGCATTAATATAGGGCCACATTACACGGCCATGCATAGACACAATTGAGGAACCCAGGCACATGCGACACATCTGACATATGTAAAATATTTTATTGATGCTAACACCTTTTTCTTGTTTTATTCCATTATTCCACTAAAAAAAAAGGATTGTGCGAACCATCAACGGAAGACAAGCTGATGGTCAATCACCATGTCAGAAGTACAACACGAAGAGTTGAAGATCGATGGAACTTTCACCATGGTAAGAATTGTATGTTTCAACAACAACATGACCATGAACGATTAGGGAACCTCTTTGTCGGCATACGCTTGAGCACTTAGCTCAAGACCCAACTTCTTTCACCATAATTCTTCCAATGCATTTTCCAAGTATGCATGCATAGGGTCACATTACAAGGCCATGCACAAGGCACATATCTTGTTAAACCCATGCACTAATGCACTTACCCATCATCCATTATGGGTTACAAGTACTTGGCATAAAAACGAGGAAAGCCATCTTTGGTAGAACCAGAGGATGTCATGGTGACAACTGCAAGAGCACACTCACAAAGACACCATCAAGCTGGCGTACAGGGAAGAAGTCCATACAAAGGTAGCAATGACAAAATGATGAACCAGACAACTGCCCAAGCTACAATTGGAAGATGGACCACTCTTATGGATACATGATGGACACTATCTCTCCACACACTACATGGAACTACCACTACAACAAGGGTCTGTCTCGGATGATAGACTCTAGAGGGGGGGAGTGTTGACAGTCAAGGTCACACACAAGCAGCAAAGCGCATCAATGAAGTGGACACACTAAAGAAGAAGGAGCATATAGGGAGATCCAAGAATCAGATGTCAAATTTTCAGAAGAAATCCCTATAAAAATAGTGATTTTTATCACTAAAAATCATTGTAAATACCATTTTCTATTTTCACAACTCCATTTTGTTCAAGCTAAGGAGTCCTTGAGCTTGAGGAGTATTAGTTGTATCATACTACCAATTTTCATAATTTTTAGATTCCGTTTGAGCCCCCAAATAAGCCCTAGAACCTAATTTTTAACTAGGCTGAACACTAGGTCTGGACAGGGCCAAAACCACTCAAAAACTATAAAAAGGGCTGGAGAGCTCATTTTTGAGGCTAGCTTGTTGTAGATTTCAGCTTTGTAAGAGAGCTCTTGTGCAATTGAAGTTCTTCCAAGTTCCACTCTTTGCTCTTACTTTGTGCGCGTGTGTATGTGTGTGCATGCTTGTGTGCTTTCACTCACACACTTGTGCCATCACTTGCTCACGGTCTTCATACCGGTCCTCACGTCTCCGCGGATTGACATTTATGAGGTGTATCTCCTCAGGTTGGTACTCACCATTGTGCTAGAGTGACACCACCAAATCATCAACCATTAAAGAATAAAGAGTTTGAGATGCACCATAATGCTTACTTTGGATATTGATTACCAATATCGAGAGGCAAAACCCAAATTTCCATGGATTGGTATCTGGGAGCCTAGCATATTTGTGCTCCCTAGAGCATGGCTAGCCAAACATATGTTCCATCTCCTCACTAGATATTAGTGTTGCATGAGCAGTAATCGTGTTGTTACTAAGCTTCAATTGTACTTTGATGTAGTCCAGGTGGATTACTAGGCATAGTTGAGACCCTATTCAAAACTCTAGAAATGCACATTGTTCACCAACCACATCAAGTTAATCATTACACTATTGGATAAAAGAATTGGTCATTGGATGATTATATAGATTGGTCGAGTGGATTTGTGCATAGTCAAGGGGACCTTGCTATTGAAACCAGTCCACATGCAATTGTAGTAGGCAATCAAGAATCAATAGCGGCCTCATATTCGTTAGTTTGAGCTTATTGGGTAGCACAATTCATGTCATGGTTGTAGAGGACCACATCATGCGAGAACAAAGAGTAGTGAGCTTCATGAGTAAAAATTAATGAGTAAAAAGAGGATGTTGCTCGCTTGTCGATCTAAATAAAGATGTGTCAAGTCCATTGCACATCTACATGAGTTTGAATAGCTTGCATGTCCTTGAATGTTGAATAATCATGACAAAGTCTACATGTGTTGAATAGCATGCATGGCCTTGAATGGTGAATAATCATGAAAATGATGACAAATCTTCCCAATCTAGTCTTGAGTTTCCTTCATTTATGCTTAGTTAATCATGGAAATTTGCGAGCAAATCTGCATTGGATTGCATCACTATGCCACTTATTAAGAAGAAAATTATATACATTATAATACAATGATTGCTATGGAATTACATGCAGTATGGGCAAAGCTTGGACCCATTGACTAGAGCTCATAAAATCTCTCCACCCAATGTTTCTAACCAAAAAGTAGCTGGACAAATTTTTGCATGAATTTGAAATGGACCTCTCCACCAAGTTTGAATTTACCTACTTGTCTCTTCATTTTCAAATTAAAAAATAATACCAAATCACCTATCCAAAAAATAGGTGTGCATAAATGATGATCATTCCAATGCCATTGTCGATGCTGAACTTTTTGCATAAGTAGAAGACTATTATATCTATGTTCCTACGATTTTCATAAAGTATCCATCCGCAATATCATAGACTCTTCCAGTAATAAGAAATTTTGCACCGCAATACGTAAACTAGGCACAGTAAATTCCATGGGTGCTATGGCTTCCATACTATAAACAAACTTGAAAGGTGTAAATCCATTTGAAACTTTATTAGAAGTATGGTAAGCCCATAAGATCGAAGGTAAATACTGTTCCCACTTAGCTGGATATTTAGGAAGAACTTTCTAAAGCATTGTAAGTAAAACTTTGTTAGTACTTTTTGCCAAACCATTTTCTTGAGGATAATATGGGGAACTAAACTTATGTTCAAGTGATGAACTTAATGAGCTCATTCAAAAAATGAGTGATCTAAAACTAATTCCAGTGGGAGTCCAAAATGAGAAAATAATTAAGTGATTAAAACTATAGCCACACTTCATGTGGTTGAATGTCTCAAGCTCCAAGCTTCCGCCCATGTAGTATAATAATCAGTGCATGTCAAGATGAAAGTTTTACCCAAACTAGGTGGAGGATGAATAGGACCGATGAAGTCCAAACCCCCATTTCTAGAAGGGTTCAGAGGGAGAATGCATTGTAGAGGAAACCAATGTATGTCCCTAGGTTCACACATGTGTTGACAAGGATCATAGAGCTCTACATGATCTCGAACATCCTTGTGAATGGTTGGCCATCATAGCCCAATTTGAAAAAAATTCTTCATTGTTAAAGTTGTTCCGCAATGAACACTAGAAATTCTAGAATGAGGTTCCATAATGACAAATATGACCTCATGTGGTGGGACACGATGAAGCCAAACTCTAGTAATATCCCTATAATAAAGATGATCTAAAATAATAGAAAATCATCAGCTTTGTAAAGCTAGCTTTTTCCTAGCTATAGACCTTAAATGCAAAGGGGACACACCAATTGCAAGAAAATACATCATTTCATCATACCAAGTATGGGTTCCTAATTCTGGTTCAGTGTTATCTGCATACTGCGACATAGAATAGGTCTACATTGAGAAAAGAATAATGAATCTGATTTGGAGGTTCATCATTATCTAATTGTGATAAGAAATCTATAATAATATGCAAAGAACCTGGTTGATTGGACTACATCATAATCATATTCTTGTAATAATAAAACCCATCTAGCCAATCTTCTAGCTAGATTTTGTTGTTCAACTAAATAAAGCAGAACGGAGTGGTCCACATGGAAAATAAAGGAATGACCCAACAAATAATGTCAAAATTTCTTTATAGAATAAATAAATCCTAAGCATTCCCATTCTGTAACTGAGTAGTTACGTTTAGTCATAATACGACATCTACTAGCATAATAGATAGGTCTAAACCAAGAAGGGCTTGCCTTCTGCATTAAGACTGAACCAATAACAATATCTAAAACATCAACAAAGACATGGAAAGGTTGAAACGAATCTGGAGCTTGAAGTACAAGTGCCTACTTGAGTAATGTTTTTAATCTTTGGAAAGCTAGATCACATTCCAAAGCCTATTTGAAAGTTGTGGGTTTCACATGAGTGTTGGCATCATCTTGGGAGAAGCACGCGCATACATGCAGATCTAGCACTCAAGCAACCAATCAATTTTTTTTTTCAATCCTCACATTATTTTAATAGTGATTCTCATCATTGAAAACCATTGTAAATACCGTTTCACCTTTTTTTAGCTCCATTTTGTGCAAGCCGAGGAGTCCTCAAGCTTGAGGGCTTTAGTAGTATTGGCCTACCAAGTTTCATAGTTTTCAGAGCTCGTTTGAGCCTCCAAAATAGCTTAGGGACCTAATTTTTAACTAGGCCGGACATTACGTCTGAACAGGACCAAAGCTAGTCAAAAACTATAAATAGAGCTAGAGAGCTCATTTTTGAGCTGGCTTGTTGTAGATTTGAACTTGTATGAGAACTCTTTTGCAATAGAAGTTACTCGATTGTCTCTCTCTCTCTCTTTGTTCTTGCCTTGTGTGCGCATGTGTGTGTATGTGTGTGCATGTTAGTGTGCTTCTCACTCACACATTTGTGCCATCACTTGTTTGAGGTCTTCATACCATCCTCGTGTCTTCCCAGATTGACATTAAAGGAGGTGCTACTCATCACTGAGCTACACCAAATTTTGGTGCCATTGCCGGGGATCAAGCTTTGAAGATGAGCATCTGATGGTAAGACATAGAGAGGACACATTGGAATGGTAAGTAGTAGGTAAATTTCTTGTTTTTCACCATTATCTCCATCTCCATCTCCATCTCCATCTCCATCTCCATCTCCATCTCCATCTCCATCTCCATCTCCATCTCCATCTCCATCTCCATCTCCATCTCCATCTCCATCTCCATCTCCATCTCCATCTCCATCTCCATCTCCATCTCCATCTCCATCTCCATCTCCATCTCCATCTCCATCTCCATCTCCATCTCCATCTCCATCTCCATCTCCATCTCCATCTCCATCTCCATCTCCATCTCCATCTCCATCTCCATCTCCATCTCCATCTCCATCACCATCTCCATCTTCCTTTTATATTCCCACTTCCATTTCATGCTCCTCATTTGCTTGGTGAGAGTTTGACAGAGAGCGAGAGTGCATTGTTGTTTTTGTGTGTTTTTGCATGATTCTTGCAGGTGTCAGCAACATCACCGTCCCCAACAAGCTCTACAAGTATGGATTTCTTTTGCACATGCCCCGAGACATCGACCTCGAGCTATCGTGACACACCAAAAAGTAGACCCTATCATGATTCTGAGTGCACCACGACACAGTGCAGCCTGAGAGCTCCTAGGATCACTAGGTTGATCGGTAAAATTCTCCATATTCCTGTCTATCGCGACACACCGAGGTATCATGACACACTGAGGTATCGCGACACACCGAGGTATCGCGACACACCCACCTATCACGACACACCTGTCTATCGCGACACACCCGTCTATCGTGACACACCCGTCCTGACCTATCGTGACACACCCGTCTATCGCGACACACCGACCTATCGTGACACACTCGTCTATCGCGACACACCTGTCTATCACGACACACCGACCTATCGCGACACACCCGTCTATCGTGACACACCCACCTATCGCGACACACCGACCCGAGCTATCGTGATGCACCGAGGTATCGCAACACATTGAGGTATCACGACACACCCACCTATTGCAACACACCCGTCTATCGCGACACACCCACCTATCGTGACACACCCACCTATCGTGACACACCGACTTGAGCTATCCCGATACACCGGCTTTGCACATAGTCTTTTTTTAAGGGATGTAACTGTGTAATTTGGGTTATTTTGGTCTTGACACTGACAAATTGGGACTACCTTAGAGTATTATAAGGAGGCAAAACAACTAGAAAACCTTAGATGAATTGCTTGAACCTTGAGAGCCTGTTTTGACCCCTAAGTACCTGAATGGTCATAACTTCACCATACGAACTCCGATTGATGAGATTTTGGTCTCGTTGGAAAGCTCGTTGAGAATCCTACATGGATCTCGACTGGTTTTTGTAAGAATCATATGTGGAGTTTTAGAACATGTATTTTTAAGTTGGCCATTAGGTGGACTTAGGTAGCCATAGGATTTTGGGGGTGTAGAGAGCTAGTCTCAGGGGGTCCTATGCTTTTTGAGGTGTGTCTATCAATTCATTGTAATCCATGGCAATATTAACTGGTGAACCCTTGCAGGAACATTGTGCACAATCAAGGCATCCAAAGCAAGCTAGAAAGGGTGAGTACCAAGCTTGGGAGGAGGCTACCTGGGCTTATGTAGCAGTCTGATCAACAAGTGAATTAAGGTTGGAAGTTCTGTCAACCATCCTTCATCGATTCCTAGCTTAGGCTAAGTACGACTTAGGTGTGGTGATTAATTAGAGCAACACTAGGCACGTATCAAGTCTAAGAGAACTAATCAAATAAGTACAAGCATTAAGTAGATCTTAAGTGCAAAAATCCTAAGGAACGAAAGTTAACTTGAATCGATCAAATATCAAGTGTGAAATTCACTGAAGTAATCCTGACGACGTGATTCCAAACAAGGCCTTAACACAATATTCAACTAGAAAGAACAAAGTGGTTGGTACAAATTAACCTGCAACGAGAGTGTACTTGGGACCAAGGGGGTATAGAAACCAGGCATATGAACCTTAGGTCAGGAAGACACTTAGGCCGAGAGAGACAAAGCCTCATATCTTCTGAAGCTAGTGTCAATCACACTGCTACGTCTTGGGCCCAGCAGTTGAGTGATTACCCATACACTCCAAGATCAGAAACAAGCGATTCTGAGATGTCCTATCACATAAAGAGACCAGTAGGTAGCTCAGGGGTGGTGTACCTAGAAAAGCGAGAAGGACCTTACAAGACTCAATTTTAATATATCAGGACTAATTGTCTAGGTGCTCGCATCTAGGAAGATGGTCTGAGAAGGTCTGTGATCCAGATCAAGAACCCCGATCAACCCCATGGACTAGAATATTCGGTAGTCAAGTTCGAGGATGGAGCATACCTAGATAAAGAAGGGACTATTTATATAGTCACCACCCTTCCAGATAGGACAGACGAGTTCGATAATGTAATTGCAGAGACTGACATGGGTGACATAGAGCAAGGGAACTTAGGAAGAGAGCCAAGGACTCCTCGTGGCAAATCAATCCTGACCAGAATCATTACTCCAGAGTGGGTTCCCCAGGACAATAAGAGCATAGATTTGCTTTTAAACCGCGAAACCGACGAGGCTTTTTGGATGTGTAAGACTGACCAGCCCAATGAGGTGGGGGATCTCACAATCTACAAGTTTAAAGATCCTGATAGCCCACACAAAGTAACCTACCTAGATAATACATCAGAGAGGATCTTCGTGGTCACCGAGCATGGCAGACATGCCTACACTTGGAAGGGTGAATTCATTTCTCCTCAACCAAGATCTAATGTCTCCTACAGCCACCAAGGAGCTGGGACCTCCCAAGCTCATGTAGCTCAAAGGGACAGAAGTAGAGACAGACCCGAGGTAAGTTTTGCCAAACCCCTGGGAAGAGAAAGGATGAGAATAGAAGGAGATAGAGAAGAAATCGAGAGACCTAGAGCCCCAAGGAACCAAAGAAATGCTTTCCCTCTTCCAAGGCCAAGAGAACACACTAAGACCCTGAGGCCAACCCAGCTGGTGAAGTCCATGAAGAATTACTTCGATGGCACTAGAGACCCTTACGACCATGTGGTAGAATTTAGGCAAGTCTTGAAAGCCGAACAGGTTGAGGACCTATTCACACAATACAATGCTTTTGGCCTAACTCTTAGAAACACAACTCTTACATGGTTTCAACCACTACATGAGAGGCAGTTTAGGAGCATAGACCAACTTTTAGAAGCTTTTGTCACTGAGTTTTCTAAGAGTGGCATAGGCATAACACTTCCTCATTGATTCATAGCTTTAAGCAAACACCTCAAGAGACGGTCAGACTGACAGGAAGACAGTTTAGGCAGTACCTAGAGAGGTATCCGCTGCCTGAGTTACCCACTCCAGCCAAGCTCATATCATATGTGTATCTAAAAGACCCCAGAACCATAGAAGATTGTGTATGCATGTGCATAGACATTGAGGATAATCTAGGAGAGGAGCTGGAGCTTTCAAAAATCTACAAGGATTCAGATAGCTCTAGTAGCCTTACTTTCGATCAATCCACATCTATCGAGGAACTTGCAGAGAAGGTAGCTCAAAAACTAGCTGTCTCTAGTAAACAAATTCCAAGATTTGCGCGAGGAAAATGATGCTATACTTGTGGAGGTGACCATATGGCGAGTGTATGTCCCATTATGGCTAAACCCCAAGTGAATCCTACTAGCCAGTACTGCACCATAGAGCGAAGGTACACCAACTACACCAACCACACCGCACAAGATTGTCCTTATAACAAGCAAACTATCAGACAAAACTACCCTCAACCATATCCAAAATAGGGCAAATTCCAGAACTAGTACCCACCACAACATTATGGTAGGCCCCAACAACCCTACCAACCACCCTATCAAGGGCAGCAGAGACCTCAACCAGTTCTAGCACAGCAACCCCCTGCTCCTACCAATGTGATTCCAGTGAAATATGCATCTGCAGAAGAAAATTTGAACAGAGCCATAGTCCCACTAACACCTCTGCTATAGTTTTGACTCTACACATATTGATAGCCCACAGGCTTACTACATGGAGTCACCCGAGCATAATGAGTCATACTATTATGAAGAACCTAGTGAATCTAGTTGGGAGCTAGATTATATGAATGTCATGTATGCAAACCCATACTCTAGACCTCAAACTAGGCAGGTAAGACCTCCATTTCCTAGAGGGACATGCTTCCGATGTCAGGGGAATCACCTCATCCGTGATTGCCCTCTAGCAGCACCTACACAAACCCAATCTGTGACAATTCAAGGCTTTTGTCGAGATTATGGAAAGGAGCATTTGTTATGTGAGTGTCCCAAGAACCCCCTCAATATGCCAGAAATTGCTCCTATCAATGTTATTGGGTTAATAATAGACTCTACAGGGAGTGTGACTTCCACTGCCCCAGTGCAAGTAGTCACCCGTGTGAAGAGATGGATAGGTATATGCTTGAAGATGAAGAAGTGTTGCAAAATCCTTGATCTACACCAGCCAAATGAACTCCAGGAGTATATGGTGGGCCTTTTTAGCTTGCCAATGGATATATTAGACACCCTATGTACCTTGGAAGATCACTTTCAAAAAGATAGATCAAAACAAATAAGTTGGAGTTAGCTCAGAGGTGAAAAACTTGCTATTTTGGTTCATACACCTGTCCACTGTTTTGCATAATTCTCTGAGCACAGTAGCAATTAGCTTAATTCCTCTTGGGGAAGTCTAGTTAACTTAAAGGGCTAACTTTCAAGAGTAATCTCATAAAAAATAATAAACCACACACTGAGAATGAGTTTTAACAAGTGATGACATCATCCCAATTTTCACGGGCTGCTACAATTTGAGACCAGTGAGCAGAAAAATGAACATTACTCAAACTGTAGGAATCCAATGTTTATGAAAATTTGTATGGTTATACTAGACAGTAAGCTGAATCCAACAAGCTTTAAATCACTGAATTTGAATAAGTAACCACTGAGAAATGGCTCTGACAATATGAGTAAAAAAGTCGGGTACCTGACAGAGAAGTGAAGATGAACATACCCTGTTGACTTCAAATGAACATAACTGAAGTCTGCAACATGCAAATGACATGAAACGTTGTGAGCATAAAGTACACTTATAGAGCTAACTTTATCAAGTTAAATTACTTAAAATGATGCACCAAGCTCAGATAAAACATCTCTGCAATCTGACTGAGAAAACTGAGAGTAATGGCAGTGAGTAGTACACTTCACAAGAACATGGAAATATGAACCCAAATGATCATGAAAATGAAAGTATATTGCTTGTACAGTACAATGGACTTATTGATACATATGTGTGCCTTGTAATCACACCTTGATATGGCATAGAGCTCAGCTCTTGGAGGTCTTCACATAGGTCTCTCTAACCACGACTAAAACTGCCATCTATTTATAGTTGAGTTTGGGAGGCTAACTTCCCTCAATCACTCTCCAATCAATCAGTGTTTGATTGGATTCTCTACCTACCACAAATCACGAATTCGTGGCTCCTCTTTCCATTCTTGATCAAGTGGACTCAACCACTTAAAATTCTCTTACTTTTACATTAAGTAAACTCTTCAAAAATTACAAGAGGTAGTTCACAAGTGAACTTTACATAGTCTTCATTTTAAAGCTTTTTTCATGAATTTGTGGGACTCAAGCCAATACTTAGGCTTGTCATAGACTTGCTCCAACAGCTCCCCCTCAAGCCAAGTATGCTTGAGGTCTTCAATCTTCCAAGATTACCTGCAAACCTATCATAGCCTTGAATTTGCAAAGCTTTGTACCATCCAATGCTTTGGTTAGAATATCTGCACATTGTTGATGAGTGGACACATATGATATTTGAATCTCTTTGCTTAGAATCTTCTCTCGTACATAGTGATAATGAACTTCAATATGTTTAGTCCTTGCATGAAAAATAGGATTAGTAGCTAAGTGAATAGAACTCATATTGTCACCAAAAATAGTTGGAGTTCCAAACTCCAATCCAAGATCTTTGAATAATGTCTTCATCCACATAGCTTCCTGAGTAGCTATGGCAAGACCTCTATATTCAGCTTCAATAGAAGAGAGAGCAACTGTGGGTTGCTTCTTGGATGACCATGAAATAAGCTTTGAACCTGCAAAGGTAAGATAACCTGAAGTGCTCCTTCTATCTTCCTTGGAGCCAGCCCAATCTGCATCAGAAAATAGCTTCAAACCTAAATTAGATACATAAGGATAATAAAGTCCTTCATTTATGGTTCCTTTGAGATACTTGAGAATCCTTTTGGCAGCATCCATATGTGGTTTCCTTGGTATGTGCATAAATTGACTTAGCACACTCACACTGTAACATATATCTACTCTTGTCAATGTGGCATAGTTGAGACTACCCACTAGACTTTGATATGATGTGATGTCCTCTATGAGTTCACCTTCATGTGAGCTCAATTTGTGATTGACCTCCATTGGAGTACCTGCAATCTTACAATCTTGCATCTTGAATTTTGCCAACATGTCCTTAATGTACTTCCTTTGAGTGAGAAACAAACCATGATCTTTGTAGACAACTTACCTAAGTAGGTAAGTGAACCCAAATCACTTATCTTGAACTCTTCTCTCATCTGATCTTTGATCTTCTTCATACCATCTGCATCATTTCCTGTCAATATAATATCATCTACATATACACATAGGTAGATGACCTCAGAGTTACTCTTTTTAATAAAGAGTGAAGGATCTGCCTTGCTTGCTTGAAAGCCTTTGTCCTGCAAGAATGAAACAAGCCTGAAATTCCAGACTCTTGGAGCTTGCTTGAGACCATACAATGCTTTGTTAAGTTTACACACATAATCAGGATAAACTTGATTCTCAAAACCAGGTGGCTGTGCCATATATACCTCTTCTGTTATCCAACCATTCAAGAATGCATTCTTTACATCTAGTTGAAGTATCTTCCAATTCTTGGAAGAGGCAATACTAAGAAAAACCCTAATAGTAGGCATCTTTGCCACAGGAGATAAAGTCTCCTCATAATCAATTCCGTGAGTTTGTGCAAAGCCTTTTGCTACAAGCCTTGCCTTATACCTGTTAATGAAACCATCAGAATTCTTCTTGAGTTTATAGACCCATCTTGAGCCTATTACCTTCATGGATGAAGTCTTGGGCACCAAATCCCAAGTGTTGTTTTCCTCAAGTGCTTCAATCTCTTCCTTCATTGCATGCTTCCATTCTGTTTTTGCTTTGGCCTCTTCAAATGATGATGGATCCTCTTGGTTTATGTCCTGTGCTATGTAGATAGAATGTTTAGTTACTAATGAGGTGTCAAACCCATACCTTTCTGGTTTTTTCTTTTCTCTCATAGATCTTCTTAGGCCATGATGTGATGATTCTGCCTCATGTCCAAGTTCCTGCAATTTTGCTTTACCTTTAGACTTCCATGCTTTGAACTTTTCCATCTGAGATTCTTCATCATCCTCTGAGGTGTCTTGTTCCTCAATCTTTGGTTGTTCTCTACCAAGCTTTGGAAAATCTTCTTGAAGATCATATGGTAAATTGACCTTCCTGCATGAATCTTCATACCATGAATTGTTTTCATCAAAAACTACATCTCTGCTTACCAAGAATCCTTTGTGGGTAGGGTTGTATAACCTATAGCCCTTTTGATTGTTGTCATATCCAATAAATACACACCTTTCTGCCTTTGGATCCATCTTGGCTCTAACCTGTGAAGGAACATGAGCAAAAGCAATACATTCAAAAATTTTACAATGATCTAAACTTGGTCTTCTTCCATTTGAAGCCTCATATGGAGTCATCCCATCAAGAGATTTTGAAGGCAACCTGTTAATCAAGTAAGTGGCTGTAGATACAGCCTCAGCCCATAAGTAATTAGGTAAATGCTTTTCATTTAACATAGACCTTGCAGCTTCAACAATTGTCCTATTCCTCCTTTCTGCCACTTCATTTTGCTCAGGAGTGTACCTTGTAGTTACCTCTCTTTTGATTCCTCTTTCTTGAAGAAAAGAATCAAACTCATGGGAGAAGTATTCTCCACCTCCATCTGACCTTAGCCTTTTTAGTGATTTACCTGTTTGATTCTCCACAAGAGCCAAATATCTTTTGAAACATGAAAAAACTTCATCTTTGTGTTTCATAAAGTATAGGATAGTCCATCTGCTGCAATCATCAATAAAGGAGACATAATACCTTGATCCAGATATTGAAGCTTCCTTGCTAGGTCCCCATATATCTGTATGAACCAACTCCAAGAGATCTTCATGCATATAACCTTTCTTCATGAATGGTAACCTGTGAGACTTTCCAAATTGACATGCACTACACTTATAAATCATATGTTGTTTTGACGAATTAGGGAGTCCAAGTACACTTTGGTCCCTGCAAATTTGCTTTAATGACCTTTCACCAATATGTGCTAACCTTTTGTGCCATACTTCCAATTCTGTGAGTATCTGACTACCATAATTAAAGAGAGCAATGTTTCTAGTGTCCTGTAATTCAAATGCGAACAATCTACCTGTCTTTTCACCTTTTGCAATTTTTCTAAATCCTTGACTTGGATCTTCAACAAATGCTCCTGCTTTTGTGAACTTGACTTGCAACCCTTTCTCTACTATCTGCCCAACACTTATCAAATTCTTTGTAATGGTAGGGACATAGAGTACCTTACTGAGTAGGTTGATGTTTCCATCAGGTGCTTTGACATTGCCTATTTTCTCCACAGGATGTTTTGTGTCATCTTCTGTTTGTACCTCATGCTTATTCCTTGGATCTTCTAAATCTGATAGGAGTGCCACATTTCCTGCCACATGATTTGAACAACCTGAATCTATGTAGAAAACATGCTCATCAGATTTACCTTGTGGCATAGCCATGTTCATGATCAATAATGAATCCTCTTTGTTTGAGTCTTCTGTGTAGTTATTGTAGTCTCTCCTTCCTTTGTAGCCTCCTTAATAGTTTGAATGATTGTAGTTGTTGTAATTGCCATGGTAGTTGTTGAACCTTCCTCTTGAGTAGCCATAACTTCCTCTATTGTATCCTTTGCCTCTTTGATTCCTCGAATTCCTAAAGCAATTTTCAGTTGTATGATTAGTTAGTCCACAAATAGAACATGGGTTGGAGTCTTGGGATCTCCCCCTGCCTTGTCTACCTCCTCTTCCTCTACCTCTGCCATGTCTTCCTCTACCTGCATAGTTAGCTTGATATGTACCTGCTTCATCATCCACTTTCTTTGCCTTTCCTTTGTTATCTTTGGACTTGCTTTTATCAGTGTATAAAGCTGAAGATTGATTACCTTTAGAGCTTTCTCCATTTTTGATAAGCTTTGCCTCTTGAGTAAGTAGTTGTCCAATGAGTGTATTGAAATCAGGTACATGCATGTCCATGTACAAATCCATAGCTGTGGTGAATGCTTCCCACTTGTCATCTGCCTTCAAGCCATTGATGACCTGCCTTACAATTTGCTCTTCATCTATTACCTCTCCAATGCTTCCCAACTGATCTGCTATGTCCTTGAGCTTTGTGACAAAATCAGTCACATTTTGTTTGGGAGCCTTCTTGAGAGTTGTGAAATCCAGCCATAGTTGATGCTTCCTAGCTTTGGTACTTCAAGAAAAGAAAGCTTCAAGTGCATCCCCCACTTCGTGAGATGTCTTACAACTTCTAATGTGAGGCAACAAAAAATCTGAGATAGAGTTGAGGAGATAAGACCTTGCAAGTGCATCCTTGGAGCACCATGTGCTCAATCTTTCTTGCTCTTCTTGTGTTGGTTGACTTTTGTTCCTGAAACTTGGCATAACTTCATCTCCAGCCACATAACCATATAAACTTCTACCTTGGAGATAAGATTCCATTCTTAATGACCAAGCTGAGTAGTTACCTCTTTCCAGTTTATCAATTGATGAAGGAAATCCATCTGCCATGTTGTCCAACCTTGCTCTGATACCACTGTGAAGAGATGGATATGTATATGCTTGAAGATGAAGAGGTGTTGCAAAATCATTGACCTACACCAGCCAAATGAACTCCAGGAGTATATGGTGGGCCCTTTTAGCTTGCCAATGGATGTATTAGACACCCTATGTACCTTGGAAGATCACTTTCAAAAATATAGATCAAAACAGATAAGTTGGAGTTAGCTCAGAGGTGAAAAACTTGCTATTTTGGTTCATACACCTGTCCACTGTTTTGCATAATTCTCTGAGCATAGCAACAATTAGCTTAATTCCTCTTGGGGAAGTCTAGTTAACTTAAAGAGCTAACTTTCAAGAGTAATCTCATAAAAAATAATAAACCACACACTGAGAATGAGTTTTAACAAGTGATGACATCATCTCGATTTTCACGGGCTACTACAGTTTGAGATGAGTGAGCAGAAAAATGAACATTACTCAAAATGTACGAATCCAATGACTATGAAAATTCATATGGTTTTTGAGAAGTGAAGATGAACAGACCCTGTTGACTTCAAATGAACATAACTGAAGATTGCAACATGCAAATGACATGAAAATTTGTGAGCATATAGTACATATATAGAGCTAACTTTAACAAGTCAAATCACTGAAAATGATGCACCAAGCTCAGAGAAAACATCTCTGCAATCTGACTGAGAAAACTGAGAGTAATAGCAGTGAGTAGTACACTTCACAAGACAATGGAAATATGAACCCAAATGATCATGAAAATGAAAGTATATTGCTTGTACAATACAATGGACTTACTGATACATATGTGTGCCTTGTAATCACACCTTGATATGGCATAAAGCTCAGCTCTTAGAGGTCTTCACATAGGTCTCTCTAACCACGACTAAAACTGCCATCTATTTATAGTTGAGTTTGGGAGGCTAACTTCCCTTAATCACTCTCCAATCAATTAGTGTTTGATTTGATTCTCTACCTACCACAAATCACAAATTCGTGGCTCCTCTTTCCATTCTTGATCAAGTGGACTCAACCACTTAAGATTCTCTTACTTTTACATTAAGTAAACTCTTCAAAAATTACATGAGGTAGTTCACAAGTGAACTTTACATAGTCTTCATTTTAAAGCTTTTTTCATGACTTTGTGGGACTCAAGCTAATACTTAGGCTTGTCATAGACTTGCTCCAACAACCCGAGCTCAAGCCTTGCAGCAAACTCAAGGTGTAGGGTAGGAAAAGAGTTATGAGGTTAGCGAGACAGAGAGTATAACCAAGAAAAGGATAAGAGCTTGGAGATAGCCGAGAGAGAATGAAACGACAATGGTCATAGAAAATGAGTGAACTAAAGGAAACCTTGAGAGAAATAAAAGCAAAGATAAGTGAACTCACATCTCAAACTCACTATCACACTACCCCACCACCACCATTTCCATCTCTCTCCAATCCATCGCTTTCCATTCCCCAGCCTTCTAATCCCCCACACATAACCCACCCGCCACCTAGAGTAGGATCGGTCCTAGCCGATCCCACTCCTGAGGATCTAGACATGATGCTTAAAGCATATCAGGCCAGAATCCAGGAAGGGCCAAATGTGACAGATCATGACAAATGTTACCCTAGAGAGGATCTAGAGATAGAGAGAACAAAACTTTGTGCTAAGATGGTAGAGATTGGTGTAAGCTATGTTCAAAGCCAGTCGCTTGTTCAATGGCTCTAGCTCCACTAGAACACCATTACATTTTGATGGTCTATTAGATAGACAGGAGAGGTTACTTGCAAGGTCTGGAAAAGGAGCCACCTCCCAGGCCAAGGATAGGGCAAGTGATAGAATCAGCATTCCTCCCCAGGAAGCTTATGTGCCTAACTCCACTGAGCCAGACACCTCTTCTTCTATGAATCGGTATTCACCAGAATTCCTGGGAGAGATTCAAGAAGAGAAATGGGCTAAAGAAAGTGAAGATCCGCCTCCAATTGAACTTGTGGATGACGCGCATGATCAATTCCCACAAGACATTCCTTCCATTTATGGAGAGCAGGAGAGTGCCCAATCTCATGAGAGGTTAGACTTTGAGTCTAATTCCTTGTAGGAATTACTCCATTTCACAGGCCCCTCGGAAACTAAGTCTACTTGCCTGAGAGCATCCACAGTCATGATAAGAAAGGAAGACTCGATCATAAATAGGAATACGGAGGTAGTAAAGAACACTAAAGTGCAGTGCAACCTCACTTTAGAAGAGCTACTCAAGGTCAAGCCAAAATTGTGGAAACATGTAGCCAAACAAGTGCCAGATGTAGCAAAATCTCGGTCCCAGGTAGGATCTCATAGAACAGTGCTAGAAATACCATTGGATAAGATAGGAGACATGAGCGAAGGAGAAGAAGGAAATATTTATCTTCCAGTTACCCATCAGGGATACATAACCAAGGCAATTTTGGACTCACGTACAGGAGTTGCAATTGCTACCACTTCCCTATGGAAGCATTGGGGCAAGCCAGCACTCAGGCCGACGAGAATGAAATTGCAGATGGCCAATGGTCATATTGAGAGGCCCTTATGATTGTTAGAAGGAATAACTCTCACTACATGTGGTGTAGAGTTTGAGCACACTTTTGCTATATGCGACTTTAGCAAAAATCAAGCCTACGAGATGATTTTGGGAAGACCATTCATGCGGCACTTGCGAGTGGTACAAGATTTGGGAACCAATTCCTTGTATTTGCAACACCTAGGTGTTACGACCAAAGTTAATCTCAAGATTACTCTCATAGAGATGTACCCCCTATTCAATGGAATCCCATCCATAGAGCTAAGGATGACATGGAGTCAGTGCATTCCATAGGATCAGGATCCTCATGGATGCATGAAGACACTCACTTGTGGATGTGTAAAGTAGCAGTAGAGGAGGAGAAGAGAGAAAAAGCCAGGGAGATGGGTGCGAAGGAAACTCATAGATCCATTCAAGACCTAGCCTATGCACCTATAGTATTTCTAGATGAAGAATTTGAACCCCACAGTTGGGCGGAAATTTTAGCAACAACGGATGTAGCCATCACATTAGGGGAAAAAGTGAGCCCTCCATGGGCCTTGTAAGGATTCCTAATTTTCAGGGATTAAAAAGCTTAGTCCATGGGTTTGAGGAGGCACACAAAACCACCATGGTATTGTGAAATAAAAAATAATATAAAAAATTTTGAATTTGATGTCTCATGCGTGAGCATTTCTGGCCTTTGGATCCTTCGAATCGACGGCTTAATTCAAATTTTGTATGGGACTAGAGAGAGAAGGCATGCGTATTAAATGGAGTGAGGACAAAAGTGTGCAAACTCTCTACAGAAAGATGAGCCCTTAGATAATGAAGGATCTGACGGATGATGCATTTGGCGCTGTTCATTTTTCACAAGTGATTATGAGCCGTTAGATTGCATGGATCATCCGATGGCCATATTCAAGAGGCGCAGTTTTTAAGTGTGGGAGCAATCTCAGCCATTTATCTTTGGCTACATCCAATGGCTAGCAATTGATGCGCCCAAACTTTAATGAATCCAGCGTTGGACGTCCGATTTCATAGCCCATCCAATGGCGCAGAACAAAAGGCGCATCTATAATGATTGCTTCAATGTTAGCCCTTTGATCTAAAGTCAATCCAAGGGTCCAAGTTCTTAGATGCCTTGACTTTTCACAATTAACATTAGTCTTTAGATCCTGTGGCAATCCAAGGGTTGTGAATGGTTTTAAAGCCTCTCAAAACCACTCTTTAAAGAAATCCACGAGTTCTTGATGGTTTTTGGCTCTTTGACTACCCAAAAACTAGGGACCCTATGCCTACTCTAGGTGATTAAGACACTAGATTGTGGCCACCACCCGCCTCTCATTGGTCCATCCTTAATCTCTCCTTAATCTAAAAGGCCCATGCAGGGTTCATTTTTTCCCCTAATGAATGAAGAATAGTGGACACCCCACTATGATGAGGATGGCTATGACATTTCAGTCTTCACAATAGAGCCAATTCTATGTGATCAAATTATTGAAGAATGTGAACCTAGCACTGATGCATTTGAGGATGCAAGTGACTCCGATCTAGAGTCAATCATTATGGACCCACCTTTTGCATCAGATGAGGAATATTTCCACGAGGTAGAAGCTCACCCTCAGAGGCACGAGGAAGGTATGAATGAGGTGAGATTAACCACACAAGTGACCACCAAGAGTGAAGGAAAGAAAAGAAAGAAGAAAGAAGTCACACCGGAGGAAGAAGAATCCCTATTCGAGGTCCCTGAAAATTTTAAAAAGTATGAGATAGAAGATAGGAGAGTCATGATAAGAATGCCTAAACGTGATGCTCAAGCCGGCGAGGCCTATGATAATAAAGAAACCACGAAGAAAATTGTGGTAGCCAGAGAAGAAGGAGAGGAGAGATGCACATACATAGGAGATGACCTAATGGAAGAAGAAGAGCAAGTGTTGATAGCTTTGCTAAGAGAGTACAAAGATGTATTCGCTTGGAGCTACAAGGACCTGAAAGGTGTAGACCCCATGACCTCAGATGCTAGACCCTCTAAACAGAAGCCATACACATATAATGATAATTATGCTGCCAAGATCAAAGAAGAGATAGATAGCTTGGTTGAAGCTGGATTTATCTATGAAATCGAGCACACTGAATGGGTTTCCCCCATTGTAGTGGTTCCCAAAAAGAATGGGAAACTACATGTCTGCATTAACTTCAAGAAGGTTAATGTAGCCACTATTAGAGATAGTTATCCACTTCCAATCACTGAGCATCTATTAGAAAGGGTAGCAGGCAAGGAAGTGTACATCTTCTTAGATGGGTTCTCTGGTTACAATCAAGTGGCCATTGCACTAGAAGATCAGCATAAGATAGCTTTTGCCACAGAATGGGGCATATTTGCTTTTCGGGTAATGCCATTTGGTCTAACCAATGCGCCCGCAACCTTCCAAAGATTGATGTGCCATGTGTTTAAAGAGTTTCTGAGGAAGAATTTGGAAGTATATGTTGATGATCTCTGTGCCCATTCCAACATTAGACATACACATATACTTGAACTCAGACAAATCTTTGACAAATGTAGAGAATATCAAGTCTCCTTGAACCCAAAAATGAAGAATGGCAAAGGTCTGTACAAGAACAAATTCAAAAAGAGATGATGGTTTTTTCAACACTTAATGCTACTCTCCAGAACGAACAAGTGATTCTTCACTCTAGGATGCAGGTATTACAGGTGCAAGAGAAGCAGATGTTAAAAAATGAAGATGTGGAGCTGGATGCAATATTAATGACAGGGTCAGATATTGGATTATTGAAGCAGCAGCTGCATAAGTATATTCAAGATATTTGGACTGTGTTTCAGAGTCATTGGCAAAGTATGTTTACGATTCAGAATGAGCAGGTGTAGGCATGCTTTCTGTCAAAGCATGAAAAAGATTTACTCCATATTACTGAAAAACAAGAGAAGAAAATTGAAGAACAGGCACAAATAATTAAAGAGTTATAGGAACAGTTGTTACACAAGAATCTAGAAGAAAAGGTGGATATGATAATTGAAAAGCAATAATTCATTATTGATAGGGACTTTCAAGAAAAGAAGGATTGTTCTGAGGAGGATTTCAATATGCTATAGAGTCAAAAGGTTGGAGAAGTGGAAGTTGAAGAACTTAAGCAGTCAATGCAGATAATATTATTTGATCAAGGGATTGTAAATTTGAGTTATATTTTTGTTAAAAATCCCCATCGGGCAGTGCCAGGTGTTGAGGGTAGAGGAATCCTGAAGATATATAGTTAATTTGAATTTTGAAACTCAGCTAATCTGGAGAATACTCAATCAGATTGTTGTTGAATCAGATTTCTTCTAACTCGGATATTGCTTATTAGGATTTTTAAGAGACAGTTATATTTTAATTGACCGCCAACTTCGTGAGAGGTGAGTAGTTATGTTTTGGTTCGCGCGAGAAAAAGAAAGGGAGAAGAAGGAAGCAGGAGCAGACAAAAAAAGAAGACGTAGAAGAAAACAGAAGAGAGATTCTTCATTCTTGTAATAGCGCAGATACATGCCTGAGTCAGTCCGGGTCAATCATGTAATGAATTACTATTTGTATTACCCGAATGTTCTCATGAACTATTTCTATCTTGTAAGGCCTGTTTTAGAAGACTCGTAATGATGTTTTTTGCCTAAATCTGTTCAGCGCAAGCTTAAAACTCTATCTATTGCGGGCCATAATCTTTAAAATTATACTCTGTCTCAGCAGAGTAGTGATAGATCTGAAAATTGCTAGAAGTCAATTCTCTGTGTATAGCAGACTAGTGCTGAGAACTTGGTTTACCAGAGTCAAGTAGTTGATGTGTTGTATTCGAACCCCAACATACACCTTGAAGCAATAGGCATGGAAATTAGAGAAGAGAGGCTACGGACCAAAGATTATCAATAGGATCTCCACAAGTGGAGCCGTTCAATTAGCCACTCTAGAAGGCGACATCCTACCAAGTTACATTAGTGGATGCAGATTCAAGTTATATCAGGAATCCCTCACAGAGGAAATGCTCAATCGACTCAACACTGCCAAGAAACGTAAAGAAGAGGAAAAGCGAATTCGAGAAGAAGCAGAAGCAGAAGCATTGGAACGCATCCGAAGAATGAAATTGAGAAGACAGGGTAGAGATCAACCTAGGACAGATGACTATGCAGCTCAAGGATATCATATGGCTATGTGTGAAGTCTCAGGTGTAAGTTCCCATAGAATAATTGACCGACGTCCTTTTGTAACCTTAGAGATAGGACAAGGAAAGAGTGCAAGGGCCTTGATTGACTCAGGTGCAGCCACTAGTGCTGTTAAACTTTCTTATTGTCAAAAGTTGAAATTAAGTGTCAATCCTATAGAAGCATATCTCATAGGATTGGGAGGTGTGGAAACCCGTTGCATGGGCGAGGTGGAACTTCCCCTCTACATTCAAGATGTTTTAATGACAGTTAAAGTACTAGTGTGTCAAGATGAGGATCTCACTGAACCTCTTGTCTTGGGTCAAGATTGGATCTATGACCATGCAGTCAACCTAAACCTAAGAAGTGGACTTCTTTAGGTCTGGGTAAATCAGAACTGCATTACACTTGAATTAGAAAATCAATCACTTAGGCCATTAGAAAAGGCACCAACTCTTGGTCCCTCCAGGAACCCACATGAAGATAACAATGATATTCTTATCCAAAGTTCTATGGTGCAAAGGACTGTCACTCTTGACGAAGGTACATAAGTCAATGAGGAGCTCCCATTTGTTCCAAAGAAGATTCGAGAAAGGTAGGCCGGGCAACACACGACACCAAGGAGGCCGATGATCAAGAAGCGTGAACACCAACCCGTGCAATATGAAGTACCTCGTGGCATGAAGCAGATCTGGATACCCAAGAGTGGAACTCCCACGGTTCTAGAGATAGGTTCTCAAAGATGCACTAAACCAGACACCATCGAGGACTACAACGAAGGAGTCCCCTAGGCAACACTCTAGACAACACCAATAGCAATATCTGAAACATCAACAAAGACATGGAAAGGTTGAAACGAATCTGGAGCTTGAAGTACAAGTGCCTACTTGAGTAATGTTTTCAATCTCTGGAAAGCTAGATCACATTCCAAAGCCAATTTGAAAGTTGTGGGTTTCACATGAGCTAGAGCATTTAAGGGCATCGAAATATGAGCTAAACAATATAAGTGTGTACCATGCCAATGGTTTGGCCCAAAAACCATAATACCTACTTAGGAGAACATGGTAGGGGTACTTCCAATATGACTTTTACCTTTATCCGGATCTATCACAATTCTATTACTTGAGATTACATGTCTAAGTAATTTGCCACATCTTACTCCAAAAATTGATTAAGCTGGGTTTAGAATCAAATGTACTTATCTAGACTTAGTAAAGCATAGCCTTAAATGTTTCAAATGATCAACTTGTCATCCCGATACTAAAAAGTCATCCAAAAATACCTACATGAAACTTGTTAAATATGAGGCATAAATTTCTTGCATACACAATTGCAAAGTACTAGGATCATTTGATAATCCAAGCCACATTATTATACATGCAAATAATCCCTAGTTAGAAATAAAAGCTATTTTGGGTATATCAATTTCTAACATTGTGACCTGATTAAACCATCGAGTCAGCCTAAAAATGAATACATTCCCCTGACAACAACTCCGTCAAGCATTGTGTTTAAAAATGGTAGTGAGAATGGGCCTGGAATTGTTGTTGCATTCAACTTATGGTAATCTGCACAAATTCATAGCTACTTATTCTTCTTAGGGACTATTACAATAGGAGATACCCACTCTGGATATTCAATAGGCACAATAAACTCTACCTTCAATAGTCTATCTAAGTCTTCCTTGACTTGTTTGGAAAAATTCAGATTAATGTGATACTGTTGTTGAATTATGGAAGAAACATCTCATTTTAACACTATTTTATGCTAATAAAATCTAGGATCCAATCAGAGCATATCAGAGTAACTCCAAGCAAACACACCTTTAAATTTGGACAAGAGCATAAGTAATTCCTTCTAAAATCCTTCAAGCAAATTAGCAACTATTTTTACTTTTTGAGGTATACTATCAGACCCTAACTTTGCCTACTCGATTTGATCTTCTTGAATGTGGAAATTATTATGAGTAAAAATATCTTCCTTAGAAAAATTATGATGTCTTCTTTTCAGATTGAAAGAGCTCAGGTTTAGGATGTATCACAACTACAACAAGGTCTTACTAGAATTGTGAGAAATCTCGATTAGCTTCTAGAAATTGGAGCTCTTCATCTTCCTCTAAGGTTGCCATCATATGTCGTAGTTTGAGGGCAATTGAGCCTTTGGATAATGTTGTTTATCTTCTGGAGAATTATAATATTTCTTGTGACCTTTCTTAAAATTGATCACTTGGGATTTCCAATCTTATTGAACCTTTGCCTGATTTAGCCATGGTCATCTAAGTAAAAGATTATAATCATTACTCTTACCAATTAACTCAATTACCACAAAAGTTACTTTAAATCGAACATTTTGTATCTTGATGGATATATCCTTGATAACACCAATAGGTTGGAAACATGATTGCTCTTCCATATGTATATAGAATGGTGCTGGTCATATATCAATCTATCCTAGTTGACTACAAATAGACAAGGTAGAAATATTTACTCGGGATCTACTATCAATAAATACTCTAGAGATCTGCTTACTTTTACACCATGCCTAAACTGGAGATATCACATAATTAACCAATTCATCCTAGCCTGTTTCCAGTATATTAACTTGCACTTTCTCTTTGTTAACATCATCCTAGCTCCGTTTTTGTGCTTTGTTCAGTAAAGTATCTCGAAATGCAGGGACTAGTTCCAACAAATCTCTAAGAGATAATTGTATTGTAGATTAGCAAAATATCTACCAAGGATCTGCTACACTATTACTACCCTCCTAGATATTGGATTTCAAGGATTTAGTGACTGGTGCATGACCCATGAAAGAACTATCTGAAGGTGCTCAACTTTGCACTGCTATAATACCTTTATTCATTCCTTTTGTTACCTACTTATTCTATTTAATCCGATCCTACCTAATAAAACTTACTTTTGAGAATTTGATTGGAGCTTGCTTAGCCCATTTGACTTCTTGATCATAAATTTGGTGATGTACAGTAACATCTATAGCTAACATGGATGTAGTTCTCGAATGGAATCTTTGGGATTAAGTAACTACTAGTAGAGTATAAAATTCACTCTATTGAAGGATGACAATTGATGCAAAGACTTCATTCACCCCTCATTATGATCGCTTAACTTTTGCATATGACTCAAAATCACAAAAATTTAACTCCTCCAAGTCACATTTTCATGCATGTGTTTTTACATGGAAAATGCTTATTTTTGTTCATTGATGGGATGTGACTAGCCATCCATGTCCATTTTGTTTGTTATCAACTGAGGTGAGTTACTTTTTAAACTAGGTGCATGTTATCACTTATGGAATGTTGAATTTTGGAGTTAAATTTATTGAATTATTAATTTTCTTTGTGTTTTGATATAGCCGCTAAAGCTTCACTATGGTTTGGATGGGCGTGGACTTTTTAGACCTCTCTGCTTATGAATAAAACAAATTATATTTTCTATATATTTTGCAGATAATGAACCACGTAGTAGGTTCTTTCTAGAAATTCATAAAAAAAATAATGGTTAGGATAAGGATCACTATAGATTATGATTTTTGTAAAATAAAAGACAAGGCTCTCTATGAAAGAGAGCAACTTTTTGTTTTCTTACCTTCTTTTTGAAGTGCCACCCTGATTGTAATCTCTATTTTGGAGGTAATTAAGAACCTATAAATACACGCACTCTATAGAATCATCCAACAAAGTGCATGGGGGGATTGCATGTTGGAGATAGACGTCTGTTGAAGCACGCGAACAGCACAAGGAAGAAGAAGAAGAAGCTTGGAGCACAAACACACAATACTGAATCTATTACTAGAGAATGTACAAAGATAAGTAGCCCATTAGGGCAATAGGCATATATACAAGCCGGGGGAAAAAAACCTCCTAAAGAGGGAAAAAAGTGCCCCGGCGGTCCTAGAGTGTTCACACACATCACTACCTAAATATATCAACAAATCCCCCCTGGGAGTGATGCGGTGAACAAGGAGCTGGCACTCATGTATAAGGAAGTGCCAAGCTATGTGGAAATCACTCCACAAAAGGAAGTAAGCCCAAAGCTTTGCGAAAAGCTTCAAACTTCTCCCTAGGCAGAGCCTTCGTGAAAAGGTCTGCAATGTTCTCCTGCGTGGGCACATATGCCAAGCTGATCTCCCCAGCAGAGAACCTCTCCCTGACATAGTGATAATGCACCTCAATGTGCTTAGTGCGAGCATGTCGCAACTGCCAATGCGCTCTGACTGTCAGTGAAGATGGTGGTGGCAGAAGACTGGCCAACACCCAAATCAGCCATAAGGCGTCTGAGCCACACACACTCAACAGTCGCTGTGAAAGCTGCCCTATACTCAGCCTCACAACTGGAAGTGGCCACAGTAGGCTGCTTCTTGCTCAACCAAGATATACATGAGCTACCAAGCATGAAGCAAAAACCACTGGTGGACACACGAGTGTCATAGCAACCAGCCCAATCTGAGTCAGAAAAAGCATGCAAATCTGGCGGTAGTGATCCCCCCTTGGGATAAAACAACCCAAGTAGCCGAGTACCACTCAAGTAGCGAAAGATGCGCTTAACCGCTTTCCAATGCGTGACTCCTGGGCAATGCATAAACCTGCTCATCTGTGAGACAGCAAACTGAATATCTGGCCGAGTAATGCATAAGTAAATCAAGCATCGAACAGCCTGCTGATAAAGAACAGCATCAAATGCATCTCCAGCATCATGAAGACTCAATCGTAAACCTGTCTCCATAGGAGTGGCAATAGGCTTACAGTCTTCAAGGCCAAAACGCTGCAATAATGTGTCAATATATTTCGTTTTACACAAAGCTATTCCACCATCAACGTGCATAAACTGAATGCCCAAATAGTGATGCAAATGCCCCAAATCAGACATCTCAAATGAGGCATGCAAATCAGCCTTAAAATCAGCAATACGTGTCTCAATAGGACCAGTGAGCAGCATGTCATCAACATAGACAACAATGATAAGAAGCACATCATTAGCACGTTTAACATATAAGGTGCTTTCAGTTGGATTGTTCTCAAAACCATGTGCACTCAGATAGGCATGTATCTTCTCATACCAAGCACGTGGTGCTTGCTTTAAACCATATAATGCCTTCTTTAACCTGCAAACCTGGTTCTTATGCCCTTTCTGCACAAAGCCACGGGGCTGAAAAACATACACTTCTTCATGCAAGTCACCATTCAGAAATACTGTTTTAATGTCCAACTGATGTACATTCCAACCATGATGGGCTGCAAGTGCACAAATGCTCCGAACAGTAGTCATACGGCATGTAGGTGCAAAGGTCTCATCAAAATCAATGCCTCTTTCCTGCGCATAACCCTTTGCAACAAGCCTAGCCTTATACCTGTCAACGGTACCATTAGGTTTACGCGTCAGCTTGTATACCCACTTAGTGCCAATGGCCTTCTTGCCAGGAGGCAAGTCACATAAGGACCATGTACCATTCTTCATTATAGCATCATATTCAGATTGCATAGCAGCCATCCAATTTTTTGAATTCTGTGCTTCATCAAAAGAAACAGGCTCATTCTCATCACAGAGACTAGATGCAGCCATAGCATAGCAATCTGATGCAAAGGAGGCACTATGAGAGCCTGAACGAGTACGATATGACAAAGGTGCATCTAATTTGCTGTCATGCAAAGTCTGCACCAGCCATTTTGGCATAGTTTTTGCCTGCTCAATATCAGCTCTCTCATCAGCAAGTGCATCATGTAAATCTGCATTAGAAATGGAATGATCTGCATCATCATATGAAACCTGCAAAGGCTGAGAAGTTGCCTCATTAGGACCAGCACTAGCGTGTCCACCTGTAAAAAGAGGCATCAAAGTATCATACATGTCTTTGGAGCTAACAAATGTCTCCTTAGTACATGAAAGCAATGGCTGAATAGCATCTTCCACAAAGACAACATCACGGCTAACCAGAATGCGTTTAGTCTGTGGATGATACAGACGATAGCCTTTACTTTCAGAACTGTACCCAACAAAAATACATTTTACTGCCTTATCATCCAATTTTCTGCGATGTTGTTCAGGCACTAATGCATATGCCAAACAACCAAAAACACACAGATGAGCAACAGATGGCTTGCGGTCATGCCAAGCCTCATATGGAGTGATAGACTGCAACGCTTTAGTGGGACACCTGTTCAGTACATATGCTACACACATGACAACCTCAAGCCAGAAACTATGTGGTAAAGCCTGACTTTTGACCATGCACCTCGCCATCTCCATGAGTGACCTGTTCTTTCGTTCAGCAACTCCATTCTGTTGAGGTGTATACGGTACTGTACACTGGTGTTTTATCCCACGTTCAGCCAGAAATGCATTAAAATCTGAAGACATATATTCCCCCCCTCGATCAGAACGGAGGGTGCCCATTTTACATGCTGACAGATTTTCAGCCAAAACCAGAAACTGTTTGAAGCACATGAACACTTCGGACTTTGCTTTGAGTGGATATACCCATGCATGCCTGGAAAAATCATCAATGAAAGTCACGAAGTAAAGGTAATTTCCAAAAGAGGGTGTCTGCATAGGACCACAGACATCACTATGTACAAGCTGCAATTTCTGCGTAGCCCGAACTGAACCATCTTTTGGAAAGGAAGAACGCTGCATTTTGCCCAAAATACAGCCTTCACAAACATGTTTTCCAGGTGCCTTAAGTTTGGGCAAAGAGAACACAATTTCAGATTTCTGCAGGCGTAACAAACTAGCAAAATTCAGATGACCAAAGCGTGCATGCCAAAGCTTTGCATCTGACATAGCCTGAGAATCATGAACTGCACATGCCGAATCATTCACAGATCTTTCATAGTCTATGAGCTTATACAGCCCACGACATAAGATGCCAGAAGCAATAATCACATCACCATTTGAGAGATCATGGACTCTACACCTGTCATCAACGAATTTCACAACCAAGCCAATCTTGGCTAATGCAGAAATTGATAACAGGTTCATTTTGATCCCTGGCACAAATAAAGCATCTGACAAAGTGAAAGAACTACCATCAGCAGTAGTCAGAATGATCTTACCAACTCCCATAACAGGATAAGAGGAGTTATTGGCGCATGTGACAGTATTCCCTGTAGGGGCAGGCTCGAGTGAAGAGAAGAAACTGCGCTGCGAGGTAATATGTTTGGTCGCCCCACTGTCAAAGTACCAAACATCTGAGTCTACTGCAGACATGCACTGATCATGAGAAGATGGGTCAAAACTGCAGACAGTAGTAAACGCCCATTCTTCTTCCTGCACAAGATTTGCAGACTCTGTTTTTGGTGTAGAGGCCTCTGCAACAACCATTCCAGCCTCTTTCTTCTTTGCCACTTTAGCAGCCAGTTTTGGACAGTTCTTTATAATATGATCATTTCCTTTACAGTACTTGCAGAACAATTTCTGCTTTTCTGATTTCTTTTCATCTTTATCCTGGTTCTTCGATTATGCAGCATTTGCAGATTTTTGCTTACTAGTAGAAGAGCTCCATTTTTCTTTGCCCTTCTGACTAGCCAGGAAAGCTTGATCTGCAACACGCATAATGGACCTGTTCTGCCTGGACTGATCTTCCTGCAACAGAACAGAGACTAATTCCTCAAATGACAAGGCATTCGGATTGCCTTTCATCATCAACCGAAGAGTAGAGGCAAAACTCTGATATGAATCAAGAAGACCATTCAGAACGGTCTGCACAAGTGAGCTATCTGGTATAACCTCAGTTCCTTCAGGTCTTTGATCTTTGTAAGAAAACTGTCCATAGAATCACCTTCATTCATGTGCTCACTCTCCAACTATTTTCGGAGGTAAGCAACACGAGCCTCATTCCTAGCCTGGTACAAAGTGGTAAGTGTATCCCAAGCATCCTTTGTTGTTCTGCAAGAGCGAATGTGAGGAATAATGGCACGTTTGATAGACAAGGCTATCAATGCATGTGCCTGGGCATCTCTGCCATCCCAACAAATCTGCTCTGCAGTAGGTGCAACAGAAATAGCAGCACGAATAGGAATCTGCGGAATATCATCTTCGACACCATCTTCATTAGCTCCAGTACCTCCAGCACCTGTATTTGTAGTACCTGTAGTCGCAGGTGTAACAGGACGTCTTTCAACACCCTGCACAATGTTCCACAGTCCTTTTGCAACCAGTACATGTCGCATCATATAAGCCCATAATGGGTAGTTGGTACCATCCAACTTATCCTCAACAGCCAACATACGAAATACATCACTGCTTTCAGCCATGGCCGGTGACTAAAATACCTTGATGTAGAAAATTGACTGTATCTCAAAAAGTTGAACGGAACTGCGCAGACGAGTTCTGCTAGACCAAATTTCGTGCGAATCTAAGACTGCTAACGGAGGAGTGTCGACGGCGCCCTAGAAGAAGCGACGACGTGCTCTGATACCAATTGTTGGAGATAGACGTCTGTGGAAGCACGCGAACAGCACAAGGAAGAAGAAGAAGCTTGGAGCACAAACACACAATACTGAATGTATTACTAGAGAATGTACAAAGATAAGTAGCCCATTAGGGCAATAGGCGTATATACAAGCCGGGGGAAAAAAACCTCCTAAAGAGGGAAAAAAGTGCCCCGGCGGTCCTAGAGTGTTCACACACATCACTACCTAAATATATCAACATTGCACACAATAATATGTACTTTCTTTTCTACTACACAAATCTCTTTTCTGTGTGTTTTAAGATTTTGTACTCTCTATGTACATGTATCGATAAGATCTTGTAACTTATATGCTTCTTTTGAATCCTTACCTTGTTGATTTCCCTAGGTTACGAAATTCATACATTACAAGCAACATTTGTAATGCATAATGGGAAAATTGTCCTAGATTATGAAGATTTTCCCATCTCCAAGGAGTACATATGCAAGTTTCATAAACCTTCAAAAAGGTTTAAATCGACTTAAAGGTATAGTGGGAAAAAGGAGCCTTATCATATCAAGATGAAATGGGACCAATGGAGTTTAAGGTTGTACAAGAGTCATTCATAGATCATAGGATTATAAATTTCTAGGATCCTAGAAGTGGACTACAAAAGTTACAGTTAAGAAAAAAGGACCTTTAATATCTAGAGTGAAATAGAATCTATGAATCCAAGAAAAAGACGCAAAATAGACTAATATTGCGATTGCGATCATCACAGGGTATATCCCTCATATGGGTGTTAGACCTCATTGACATTGTAATTTCTCTGGCTTGCTAATTTCTCTCACTTCTAATTGTGAGTGCAGTTGACGTTGAAAATATTTACTTCTTCCATGTGTTTCGGTATTGATTATTTAGTATATCTTCCTCTTTGTTGTACTGTATTCATAATTTAGGAGCATGTATACATTCATAAATATTTTCATATGAAAAGAAGCAGACGAGATGGGAACTCCATGAACCCACTTATCACTACAAGAGAAGTGTAGCTGTCTGAGTCATATTGTGACACATACCATCCTTGTAGAAATCAAAGGATGCAATTCGATGGATATTAGTCAATATTTATATTGATATACCAGCCATTAGTACATTCAAAAGACATTAGTAAACAAGTCAATAAAATAGTCAGAAGAAAAGTAGCTAAAACTTTCAATAACACCATGAGTAAATCTTTCATAAGGCTTTGGCATGTGGTCCAAATCTAGCTCTTTGTTAAGGTAGAAGGTAGATCTAGGTATATACTTTGGTATTCGGTTTGGATCTCGTTCTCTTACAAGAAATTTGGATTATTCAAAGAATAAACACCAGTGGAACTCAAGAAGATCCAACAAACAATGTCAATCAACAAGTAGCACTACACAGGATGCAATGTCGGTCTAAAAAAATCTTAGAAGGAAAAAAATTAAAGACCAACATGTCCATACACATCACAACTACAAATCAATGAAATTGCAATGGCAAGCTATCCATCCAACTATAAGTGCTATGTCATTTTATTATATTCCATCAATCCATGATAGTGTTACTGTTGCACATCAATTTCTAGATTTAGGGAGCCTTGGAAGCACCATTGAAGTTTTGTGAAAGTAAAACTTTTGATTGTTCAATAATATTTCTTCTTATAAAGTCGTATACATTATTCCTTCAAAATCATGTGAAGGTTTTCTAAGTGTTTTGGAAAGGATTGGATGTAAATTGATGTTTCTTAGTTCAAATACATGTTGACATGTGTATGGAAGATGTCCATTTGCATGATCTCAATGTTTATGATAATGGCTCAACCAAAAATCTAGGGGAATAAATGATATGAAATTTTAGGTGGGGGAGGGGGACTTTAATTTATCTTTCCATAACATAGCTATATGTTAAAAGAAAGTAGAGATCTTTTATAGGTAAGACAATGCATCACCAACAACACTTGAACATTAATTTCTAGAGAGCATTTCATTTCGATAAGTCATTTTGTAACCCAATTATTTAACTAAGAATAATTTAGTATCTTATCAAATGCACTTTTATGATGTTAAGTGATAAAAAAAGTTGACCTTTAAACTACACTTGCTCATAATATCATTTCACTTTTACAAACTTATAGTGAGAGCTTGTGAAGAGTGTACTCTAGTGTGTCCCAAAGAAATTAAGGTGCAATGGCATTCATTGAAACAACAATGAGTAAGATGTTGATGCTCAATGGATTGGATTTGAGAGATTACACAAGTAACTCTGACATTCACATTGATCTTGAGAGGTGTATTAGGTTACATCCTAATGTTTTCATGGATATTCAAGATTACATGTTTGAACTTGTACTCAAATCCAAAGTTGTTATTCCAAGTACAAACAAAACTTGGAATTATAACGGGTTCACGAATAGGTCTAATGGATTTTTAAAATGCTTACCACCATCCCACTTTTGTGAGATCTGAGAAGATTTTGTAATGAAAATTTCTAATATTCATTTTGAAAAAAATGTTTCATTTGGTTTTTTACTTGGTCCGAACCTAAATTTCAAAGAAGGTAAATGGAGGAGAATATGTGACCACGTGTTAGAAGATGATGAATTTCTAGCAAAAGAGATGGAAGCACTTTTACCATTGATCCTCATGCAAGAAGATGTAGAAAATCAAGGGATCTGAAGAGGGTGAAGAGAATTATTAAGGTGAGGAGACACATGTATATTTACACATCATAAAAAATCACGCACTTCAATCATTGTTCATCAAGCAACAAGAGAACAAAATGCATCTTGCAAGCACGAGTGAGCATTGGGGAGTAAAAGGTAAATATGATCTTACTTTAATAGTTTTGATTATTGGTTTGAGAAAGGAAGTATGAGATTTTGTGGTTATCTAGTGGTATAATAAATAGTAAGAATATTCTCAATAAGAAAAAATTAGTAAGGTCCTATGCTGATTAGTAGGTAGAGCTGATTCTTTACAATGCTTAATAAGAAATCACACAGTTCTTGATTATAAGTAGTGAAATTTCCCCTTCTCAATTATGTAGGAGTTGGTTGAACACAAAAGCACAAGAGTGAAAGCTTTGATTCAATGAGTTGCACATAAGAAGACCATTTAGAGTTGGAGGACCTTTATAATCTTCTAGTTGGAGGACCATTTAGAAGATTATAAGATGAATCGGATTGCCTTACATCCTAAAAACCTTATTATTTAAATCAAAGATTGGTTTAAAACCATTAGATGCACTCCATCCTATATCTGTACCACTTTGGGACCCAAAAATATTTGAGAAATCTAACACCTAAAATTCCTTCCCAAGATTTGGCTTCATGTCACTATTACCTTCATCATACTCTTTAATGATAATGAGATCATCAACTTAGCTCCAAAATTACACCATCTTATCTCTTTGGATCCATAGAGATATGGAGAGAGGTGCATCACTTATTAGAAAGGATCACATGCACAAGTACTCAAATTCTATTCTATCTTAGGGATCTACTACAATCTATACAAAGCTTTATTCAAGTGATGTATTTTAGATGTCTTAGATCCTCAAAGCTTGAAGTTTGAGTGATGTCAAGTTTTTCTGCATGTCCCCATTCACAAAGGAATTCTCCTTGAATTCATCATCAGAATGATAGGATCAATATTTGAAAATACATTCAAAGCATCTTTAAAATATGTTCCATATGATTAGGGAAATCCTTGTGACATGATACCTTCTTTCTATGTGGTTACGTTCCAATTTCAATTCCATTTGATTTTTTAAATGCACTTAATTTCAACGTCAACTTCACCCTAAAATAACATAATTTTGCAAGTGAGAGAAATTAACAAGCAAGATGGAGGTGAAGATTTCATCTCAAAATTAAGATACTTTAGCTAAAGGAAGATCTAATGTACATCAAGTGTGAAGCTTTAGTGAACTCGATGTTGCGAATCTTTGGTATAGGATTAGTTTTTGTAATAAACATTGCGTGTCTATCACGAAAATGGGAAAAAACTGCTTTACAAGCTTAAAGAATGAATTTTAAATTAGTAAATGGACATATACCTCTCCTAAGAATGAGTAGAGAACCAAAACAAGAAAGGCACAAAACCCTAAAATTAAGATGAAGCTATAATGCGTATGTACAAGGTTCTATCACTTTCTCTATGGATAGACTAGAGAGTAAATCTAGATGATGTTGATGATGATGAGAAAATTCAAAATGCCCTTTAGATATTCCATAGATCAATCCAAATTCTCCAAGAATGCACTCTTACCACCTCTCCCAAGTTTCAAGTATCAATGGAGACCTTCAACAACAACATCTATGTGGAAAAAAATGGCAAAAGTTGTTTTAGACCTTCTCGAACAAACCCTAACTGACATCAAGTGGATAAGATCAACCTTAAATTGTCAATGCAAGCATGTTTACCCGTTCGCATGTATGGAGAATTGTCTCATGAAGTCATGCATTCCAAACTTTCACTCAAGAAGAATATTAGCCCACGCACACAAGAAAAGCATACAAAACAATTAGCTAGGACAACTCAAGAACACCATCCAAGGTCCATATGAACAAAAATTATGAGAGAAAAGTGATCGAGAAGCAAGATGCATGAGATTTTATTCAAAATAAATGACATGTCCTTCCAGAATTCAAGTTTTTGTCTTTTTCACTAAAAGAGGAACCTTTTGAATAATAAAACACATAAGCACTCATCCTAATGCCTATTTGGCCTTCAAAATGGGTCCTACAAAAATGTACAAACATTCTAGAGGGTTCAAAATTCACTTTGAAGCTCATGTGCTCCTTTGCCTTTACACAGAATATACAAAGTTTGGCAAATATAACATGGATTGCCTTGTAAGACAATAGTTACGCAATATAACATAAGAGTAGTAGCAGAGAAGATAACAGATATAGGAGAATCTCAACAATTTTCTACTCGTAGCAAGTACAACGATGATGGCGTTGTCCACCCGTGCGCTCTCAAGGTAGAGCTTAAATGGTGATCTAGACAACTCTAGATAGGGAGATGCAAGGTAGAAGTATGCTCACTCAATTCAACGTCTCAAGTAGTGTAGAAGTCATGTATATATATAGGATCATGGGTGGCCTTCCATGGATGGCTATACATGGCTGGTAGAGCGTGGGCGGCGATCGCCCGCATAATTGACATACACTGGTTGAACCGATCTAACAAATATAAATGATTTTTAACTCTGACAAGGAATATTCCATGGAATATTCCCTTTACTATCGCGTCGGGGGCCGCCCTCGGACCCCCACCAGGGGGCCCGCTGCCCCCCTAGGAACCCCCAGCCAGGGGGCCCTGTGGCCCCCTTGGACCCCCTAGCCTGGGCTGCTCACGGCTACCTCAGACCCCACAATTGGGGACCCTGATAACTCCCTTTCCTTACAATACCTTACATGGTCCAATATGACCTTCATCCAATATACAAGTTGGGATTCCCATCAATTGGAGTAATGCACACTTGGCTTCTCCTCATAATGGGGGCCTTACAAAATGTGCATACAATCATGAGGGGTAGACATTGATCATATACTAACACCCCCCCTCAATGTTTACCGATGATAAATCAAGTAGGTCTCGGTCCTATGCCCATCTGTTGAAGATGCATGTTGAGCTGCTCTCTTCCAAGTGCTTTAGTGAATATGTCAGCAGAATTTGCCTCTGTTGGGCAATATTATAGCTCCACAATTTCATCTTCAATTAGCTCACCAATGTCATGGTACTGTACTTCTATGTGCTTGGTGCAAGCATGAAATACTGGGTTCTTTGCAATAGCCATACAACTTTGATTATCACACTTGACTATAGTCACCATATTTGATGGAAAGCCTAGATCCGCAAGAATTCTCCTTAACCAGACTGCCTCACAAGAAGCAAAACAAGCTGCTTTGTACTTTGCTTCAGTATAGGAGAGTGCGAGAGTTGGTTGCTTGCTACTTACCCAAGAAAATATTCCTGAACCAAGTGAGAAACAATATCCAGAAACTAATTTTCTAGACTCACAATCTCCAGCCCAATCTGAATCACAATATCCTTGAAGTGTATCACCTATGGTATAAAAAATACCAAAATCCAAGGTTCTTGCAATGTACCTAGAATTCGCATTCCAGCATTCCACTGACTCTCCTTAGATTTGTTGGAAAACCTGCTTAACACTCCAATGGCATAGCAAATGTCTGGTCTAGTGTTGCATAGAAAAATAAGACTTCCAACGAGCTTCCTATACTTCTTAGCATCTACATCAGGCATGTTATCATCCATAGATAGCTTGCGATTAACCTCCATAGGTGTGCTAGTTGGTTTGCAGTCCATCATTCCAAATGCCTTGAGAATTTCTTTGGCATATTTTTGTTGTGAGATGAAAATGCCATCCTTCCTCTACCATACTTCAATTCCTAGACAAAAATGGAGTAGACCTAAGCCTATCATTTCAAACTCAGTTCCCAAGCTGATCCGAGTTTGATTGATGAGTTCCTGATGATCTCCTGTAATGATCAAATCGTCTACATATACAATGACAACAACTAGCTTGCTATCCCTTTTTGTTACATACAAGTTAACATCAGAAGTACTTCTTTCAAAACCCATATTTTTGAAAAAATTATCTATCCGTTGGTACCAAGCCCGTGGAGTTTGCTTAGGGATCCTCCATTTACGTCCATGTTGTGTGTCTTCTGATCTTCATTTCACCTCTTTGCTACAATTGTTTATGTTCTTATTTCTTTATAGAGCTACTTATGCATAAAAAATTGGCCTAACCACATCATTTTCATAAAATTAATAACTTTACTAGAACATAAATGAAAGTCAAAGAATGTTGATAGAAGAAAAATGACAAGAAAACTACGATATTAATAAAAAACCTAATACAAAACTACAATATTCATAGATGGTGATGTTTCGAGATAGAGTGGGTGCATGCTATTTAGCAATTCCGGTTCAAACCAATCTCCTTTGTCACTAGGTCATGGGATCCAATCTTGTCGAGAATAGAGGAGTGAATATCAATTTTATCTATATAGTGTTATACTTTATGGAATATTGGAATGAAGGTTTAATGTCTTGAGGATTTTAATGTGTTTTGTGTTTTGATTTAGCAAGTAAAGATCCATGAGGTTGTGAACACGCATGGATTTATTCAATACTTTTGGAGATATTTAGAAGATTATTTCTAGAAAATAAGTTATTTTTAGAAGATAGTTATTTTTAGCTATTTTTGTAAATAAAGCAAAAGCACGTTATTTAAAGCATGGCCCTCATGTATCTTCGATTCAGGACATAATATGAATTACAATAAATACACATGCTCTGATAGAGTTGTCCATCAGAGCATGTGGGGGGAAATTGTACCCAATCTGGTGTCGTCTCTTGTCTCTTTCTATCTCTGAGTACTTTTGTGTGATTTTGTTTGTGTTCTATCCTCTGCATTCATGCGTCTGCCGATTCCGATCATCAACATATAGTGGTTTGGAATGTCAAATATATAGTGCCTTGCATTCTCAAGTCAAGTTTTCTCAGTGGTATTTTTTTGACCTTCTTCTCAAAATTCCCAAATTTGATTAGTTTTGATAGCTTTTTCAGAATTACTTGTCTCTACTTACCCACTCATTTCCCAAGAGACTTAATCCTTTTGTTTTGCCATAGTCAAACGATTAATCATAAGAAGGTTGGATCCTCATCTTGCATATCAACGTTGATTCATAAAATGAAATTGCTATCCACGATTTATTTTTTCAAAATTATTTTTACAATTTATAATCACAAATATGCAATCTCTTTAATCACACAATGGCTATGCCCATCCCCTCATATCACTTCATAATTCAATTTTTATAATGAATTATTAGATCATATCTACACCACATTAACGAAACTCCAAATTAAAGCGACTAAAATGTATAAAATCAATGGGGGTTGCATTTACAATGAGGATAACCAAATAGTTCTCTCTCTCTATCTATCTCTCTCTCTCTCTCGCTCTCTCTCCCTAGTCACAAAAGGCTTGGATGATTGTAGTTTTATGAGCTTTAAAGCTCCGCAAGAAAGTACAGGTCATGAAATCCCCCATTCCTTACTAATTGTCAAACCTCATCTTTCCTATGATTGCCAATATAGTATAGGCTTTCATATAAGATTCTAGCATATAACTCTTGGACATAATTTATTATCAAAAGATTTGGAGTTATCAGTCAATGCATATGCATGGATGTTGTACGATTGATCAAGTGAGAACAATCACCATCTTCACTCGGCCTACAACCCATCACACATTAAGAGCATTCCATATGTATCATATTATTCTCACATGTGGACCAAGACATCAAGGAACCCAAGTTTCATGGCACAAAATTGAAGCACCTAAAAGTGTCAAGTGTGCAAAAATATAAAACCTGTAGAGCATGCCATCTTGCAAAGATTAGCTACTAATCTTGAGAGCATTCAAGCACTGGTTCACTTCCTTTGGATGAGTGACCTACCATGGAACTCTGCCCCTCTAGGAAACAAACCTTTGATGGAAGTGCTAGAGAGTATACTCTAATAAGTGATCTCTTATATAGATGTGGTGTTGATTCACACGATCTGGTGCCGTTCTTGATGACATACCATCATTTTCCACTATTCTACATGTTTCTTGAGACGCGTTCGACAGCAGGTCTCTCAATTCTTACACGGAGTTGGATGCATATCCTTGCCGCCCAAACACGCACATATCCTCTTCTTGACTCTCTCTGTCTCTCTCTCTTTCCATAAATAAGAGTGACCCATGGCTCTACACATGGGTGCCACATGGCACTCATGTGTGAGCCCATTTCAATGACTTAAAAGGTGGTTGACACCTTTCTCAAGGGTTACTCAATATAACATTTCCTTCCCCTTAACTCCATTTTTGTCCTCAAAAATGATTCTGGAAGGTCTAAAGAAAGAGATAATCAAGGGAATAGTGCTTCCACTACATCCCCATGTATTAAAATACATGGTCATGTCTCCGTGTTGTTTCCGCATATCCTTCCCCTTAAGAAGACACTTGGGAAGGTAGTCTAAATTTGGGAAATTGTCTCTGAAGGATGCTAACCCGCTCCCATGTGGCACTATCTTCTGAACTATCTTTCCACTTTACTAGACACTGTTTATATAAGTGACTTCTCGTCAGTTTCTCTCAAGTGCATAGTATGCTCTCAGGATCATGTGGAATAGATTGAGAAAAAATAGGCTCTACTATCTCACTATCTGGAATGAGGTTGTCAGATTCACCCAGCCTTTTCTTAAGCTGGCTAACATGAAAAACTAGATGGATTTGACTATTCTCTAGCAATTGGAGCTGATAAGCCATCTTTCCTATTCTCTTAAGTATTTGGAAAGGTCCACAATACGTAGGAGATAGTTTTGGACAAGGTCCCATCTTCATGGTTTCAGACCTAGATGGAACTTTAAGATAGATCTTCTCTCCTGCCTCAAAGTTGATATCTCTCCTTTGAGGGTCAGCATAGGCTCTAGCTCTATCTTGAGCTCTCCTAATGCTGTCCTTAGCAAGTCTAAGCATATCATTCATCTCTTCCAAAAAGTCCTTTGCAGCTTGAACCTTCTCATTCTGCAAGCGTACTGCATAAGGCGCTCTTGGTTGAAACCCATACATAAGCATAAATGGACTATGTCCAGTGGAAGAGTGCTTGGCACTATTATATGCAAACTCTACTATAGGTAAGTACTCTTCGCAATTAGTTTACCTTCCATTCACATATGCTCGAAGCATATCATCTAGGATTTGGTTAACCCTCTCTGTTTGCCCATCCGACTGTGGATGCTCGGCCGTACTCATGCTAAGTTTCGTGTCCAACCTTTTGAAGACCGCTCTCCAAAAGTGGCTAGTGAACTTCCTATCCCGATCGAAAACTATGTCTAAAGGAAGACCATATAACCGGTATAGGTTCTCTACAAAGAGTCTAGTCAACTGTGGTGTCTTCACTGTAGTAAGTGTCGGAATAAACCTAGCCATTTTGGTTAACCTATCCACAATTACCCAGATCGAGTCATGCCCTCTCTGTGTCTTAGGTAATCCGACTATAAAGTCCATGGAGATACTCTCCCACTTCCCATTAGGAACATCCAATGGGTGGAGTAGTCCTCCAATCCTCAATCTCTCAGCTTTGTTGACCTGGCATTTAGTGCACTTGAGCACATACTCTAGGATGTCCTTATGAATTCCAGGCCAATAAAACTGCCTCTTAACAAGACCATAAGTCTTGTTAACTCCTGGGTGTCCAGCACTAGGTGTGTCATGACACTCATACAAAATATGCCGTCTCATCTCAAAATCTCTAGGGAAACACACCTTACCTTTGTATAACAGATATCCATCATGGACCCTGTAGTTCATCCACTTGAATCCTTCTTGAGTACGTGTCGATACTCCATCCTCACTAGAAACCCATATATCACGATCCCCATTCTCTGGCTTCCCAAATCACGGATATGCAGGATCAAGCCTACATTTCCCTCTAATGGACTTGAGTAGCTCACTAGTGATCTGAGTAAAACTCAGTCCCTTGAGCATAGGCATGCGGCTAAGTGAATCAGCCACTACATTAAATTTTCCCTTCCTATACATAAGCTCATAATCAAACTCCCTAAGGGTCTCTACCCATCAGGCCTTATGACCTTTAAGGTTTGTTTGATTAGAGAGCCACTTAATGCTCTCTTGATCAAACACTATCATAACTTTGGCACCATATAAATAATGACGCCACTTCTTCAAAGCATGGACAATTGCATACAAATCCTTCTCGTAGACGGAGTAATTCTTCTGAGCCGGTTCTAGTTTCTTGCTCTCAAAAGCTATTGGTCGACCATCCTGAACTAGAACCGCTCCTATGGCAAAGTCACTCGCGTCAGTCTTAACCACAAATGGCTTGTTGGGATCTGCTATATGTAAAAGTGGAGCTGTAGCAATTGCTATTTTCAATTTCTCGATACTCTGCTTCTGTTCGTCTCCCCAATGAAAGGCTTTTCCTTTGCCTTTAAGCTGTTCCATCATCAGGACAACAATTTTGGCATAATTCTTAATGAATCTTCGATAGAAACCTGATAAACCTAGGAAGATCTGCAACTCTTCCAAGTTCCTTGGATGTGGCCATTCCATAATAGCCCTTACCTTTTCAGGATCCATTTGGATTCCATCCTGGGAGACTATATGCCCAAGGTATCTAACCTCTGTCTTAAAAAATTCACACTTTGACTCCTTAGCAAAGAGTGAATTTTCCCTCAGCACTTGAAATACCTTCCTCAAGTGTTCCAAGTGCTCCTCTTCTGATGCACTATAGATCAGAATGTTATCCAAAAAGTCTACTACAAAGTGTCCTAGATAAGGCCGTAAAACACTATTCATGAGCTTCATGAAAGTGGCAGGAGCATTGATGAGACCAAAAGACATCATTAAAAACTCAAGTGCCCATATCTAGTCCTAAATGCAGTCTTAGGGACATCCTCTGCCCTAATCCTGATCTGATGATATCCTGATCTAAGGTCAAGCTTGGTAAAATACCTAGCTTGATGTAACTGATCAAATAGATCTTCCAATCTAGGAATTGGAAACCTATTTTTGATAATTACCTTATTAAGTGCTCTATAGTCTATACATAATCTCATAGAGCCATCTTTCTTTTTAACTAGGAGCATTGGCGATGCCCAAGGTGAGTTATTAGGTTTAATGAAGCCCTTATCTAAATAATCGTGCAATTGCCTCTCAACCTCCTCATGTTGAGAAACACTAAGCCTATAAGGTGGCCTGCAAATAGGTTTAGTGTTAGTAACAACCTCAATGGCATGGTCAATGTCCCCTCTCTCAGGTGGTAGCCCTCTAGGTAAGTCAGTGGGAGAAACATCTCTATAATCAAACATAAGATCCTTAAAACTTTTAACCAAACACTCTTGCAAAAAAGAATAGTAGAAAGTCCTATCCATATTTACATTCCTAGCATGAAAATATACATCAGATGAGCTGTCTGTACAATGCTCCATATCATGACTATATAATAAAAACATCTCCTATACATGCTGAGAATAACAAAGACTATACAACTCTAATGATGAAATGAGAGGTGCACTAGGTACATCTCTCTCTCTCTCTCTCCCTGAATACAAAATTTACTTCCATTCTTTTCAAATTCAAGTGTGTTGTTTTGATAGCTACGTTTAAGTGTGTCTCCCAACCTCCATAGCCACTCTCTTTCTAAGATTAGGTCTGTCCTCTCCATATTCATAATTTGGAAGTCCATATAATCTTGCATCTTGACTTCCAAATTGCATACCATAGTATTTTGACCAAAGCATAGTTTATAAAATTATAGGAGGCAGAGTCATCTATCATGACTCGCACCCTGGTCCCGTACACACTACCATGCAGTTTAACTAGGTCATGTGGTTCAAACTGCTATGACCACAATGACTGAGTCAAACAATAGGTGTGCTCTATATCCTTGTGCATCACCTCCACTCCCTTGCAACTAGAGCTGCCATAAATAGGAAGGGTATCCACTAGGTGGACCGCCTTTTTGCCCTTTTCGGGGGCCGTACTAGACTCTTGTCCCTTCTTCTTTTCTTCCCCCTTATTGAGTGGACAGTTCCACTGTGAATGGCTAGGAGACAAACACCTAAAGCACAGATTCTCTCTTTTGGCCCTCTCAAACTGATCTGTGGATAACCGAGGCCCTTGTGATGTTTGTTTTTTAATAAAAACTTTGTTTTTCCCAAAAGGCAACTTCTTCTTGAATTTGGTCGTACTAAGAGGCTTGAGGGGCTGATTCGTCTCCATAGGAGTATATTGAGGATGGTTTAGGTCCTCATAGTTCTGTGCATACTTGATCGACTCCTCAAACGTCTTAGGTGCATTCCTTCTGACTTCCCTCTTTATGGCTTTATCTAAGCCCCTAACAAACCCTCTGGTCTTTTGGAAATCATCTAAGCCTTTAAGTTTCAAAATGATCTCTCTATAGTGGGATAGGTAGACCGTAAGAGGCCTACCTCTCTGTGTAATCCTATCCCACTCATCCCAATTCCTCTCCTCCTCATTCTCAGGAAGAAACTCTTTTAGAAAAAGAGTCTCAAACTGAGTTGAATCCGTAGGGATAGAGTTCGCCTCCTTAAGACTCATCCACCACTTATAAGCATGTGGGCCGAGGGAGAGACTCGCCTCTAGCACACGGTACCATGGTGGGGTGCTTTTCAATTGATGCAAATCATGCCACTTTTGTAAAAAAGTGTAGATTGCATCCTTATTCCTGTCTCGGTCATCCCCCATAAAGGTAGGTGGCTTCAAGTCTTTCAGGAGGGGAGCTTCCCTAGAGCTCTCTCCTTTGTGTTTACTAGGAAGAGAAGCGTCTTTCCTAGTAATCTCTAGAGGAATAGGAGGGGTTTCTCTTCCCTTCCTAGCTAGGAAAGAGGTGACACTAGTCTCAAGTGAGATCATTTGATACTTTAGCTGCTGAATGAGAGATGTGATGCTACCAAGATCTCTCTCTAATTTAAGGGTTTGCTCTTTCAAGTCTATGAATTGATCATGAGTGAAAAACTCATCTAAAAGTTCCTCATATGTATATTCCTCTTGTTGAGGCTCTTTCTCTTCTAAGTTTTTTTCTACTTGTTGCCCTAATTCTACTTCTTCCATTCTAGAATAAGGATCCTCTAGTTGCTCTTTAGATGAAGAAGTATGTTCAACTACTTGTTTTCCTTTAGATTCCATGTTTTTTACTTCCCTTCCCCTGTTCACTAATTAGAGTATATGAAAATGGATGGAAGTAAAGCTTAAATATGCAAGAAGAAGAGAAATATATCACAAGAGCACTTCCCTGTTACAAAATAAAACTACGGAAGCGAAATCCAAGTGATCCTTGAAACTTTAGGTTGCTGATTTTGAATCTTTGCCAAGCCCAAAAATAAATTGAAAATGTCCGGTTGGTCCGGAGAGGTTCTAAACACCAAAAACCATAAAAAACAATGCCAAAACCACGTAGCAATAGCCCCAACCGAGCAATTTGAGTAAAACTGAGCAACTTCTGAGATTTGACAGTCCTTAACAGTCCAAGAAATGTAGCCCAGCACTTGTACTTTAAAGATTTAAGACTATCCCAAGTGAAAAAAGTGAATTTGGGCACCGGATGATGAAAAACTAGGCCTCGGAGTGACCGCCTAGTTCTTGCTGAAGCACTGTAGAGAGATTTTGATTGACCAAATCTCATCCAAATCTAACATCAATGGTTTTTAATTGAAGCTTAGAAGTGCAGCTTCATAACATGACCAAAATTTTTGAAATCGGATATCATATGAGCAAGCTATGGTGCAGAGAAACCAGGTATGTCACAAACGGGAAGTGGAAAAGCTAATCTTCATGAAAGGGTGACTTTGAGAAGCTCCAAATTGAGAAACTGAAGCTTTTTTATCAAACTCAAAATCATACCCCATCTCCAGAGCCCATATTACATGCGTGTACCATCACTTTGCCAAAATTTTGATCCAAAGCATGTATTCTATTCCCTAAGTTTTGCAAAAAAAAACTCGAATTTAAACTATATTTTACCTCCTTGTCCAACTTTATATCTCATCTGCAAACGACTGGAAAGAGGAATACATATCCCATATGCGCTGTGGAACAGGCAAGCTTCTCTCTATATAAAGAAGACCAAATTCTCTTTTATCGATCGAAGAGAGAAAAGAGGCTACCCCTCTATGAATGAGCTCGTCGCCCACGGCTGATGGCATACATTGAATCCTGGCCGCCTTCGATACTCGTGTTCATGCGCGCCGATCCTAACTGTTGGTTCACACGATCTAGTGCCGTTCCCGATGATATCCCATCATTTTCCACTGTTCTGCACGTTTCCTGAGATGCGTTCAATAGCAGGTCTCTCAGTTCTTACACGAAGTTTGATGAATATCATTGCCGCCCAGCCACACATGTACTCTCTCTCTTTTCATAAGTAAGAGTGAACCATGGCTCTACACATGGGTACCACATGGCACTCATGTGTGAGCCCAATTCAATGACTTAAAAGGTGGTTCACACCTTTCTCAAGGGTTACTCAATATAACATGTGGGAACGATAATTTGAAAAGGAGAATTCTTGGAGGTTTGAACATTTAATTTTGTCAAAAGGAGTGTTGAGTTTATTGATCTAGTCAACCCTCCAAGATAATTTGAAAAGGAGAATTCTTGGAGGTTTGAACATTTAATTTTGTCAAAAGGAGTGTTGAGTTTATTGATCTAGTCAACCCTCCAAGTTCATCTTCTAATTTAGCAAATATTTTGATGATGCTAGAACATAATGAAGTTCAAACCACTAGTTTGTGCTACCTTTTCGAATGTGTCTAATAGAGGAACCCAATTTATAAATGAGGTGAGGGATACATTGCTTAATGTTTTAACGATGACACATCACAAATTAACTCCATAAAAATAAGTTAATAGCTACTTCCTATATGGTCCTTTATGGAATATCCAATTGGGACAAACCATTGCATTATGGAGTTTTGCCATACATTGTAGCCTACACAATTTCAATAGGTGCAAGCCCTTTCAACTTGGTATACGGAAAATAGTTTCTCTTAGCTATTTACTTGTACCCACTCGGAGTCACACATGGATATCAATGTATGAGCCCATGGATTTCTTTGATTGTGGATAGTTTAGGAGAGTTGAAGAGACATGATTAGGGCTAAAGAAGGCATTTATGCCCATGAAAAGAGACAAAAAGATCACTTTGATGCTCCAGTCAAGCAATCGCAAGAATGATCTCTCCTCAAGCAATCGCAAGAATGATCTCTCCTCATTAATAAAAAGAATGATCGTCAGTTTAATACTTAATTAGAGTCGATTTTATTTTTCTCTTTTTCTCTACATTCAAACATCAACCTATGATACTATCCTCTCATTCCAATGGATGCATTCCCTCTCCCTTCTCTCTCTCTCTATGGTCAAAAGAGGCTCGGATGAGTGTAATTTTTATGAGCTTTAAAGTTCCACAAGAAACTATAGGTCATGATCTCACGAAATATGTCAGTCAAAGTAGTACATGCTCTCACCTGTGCAACTCGCACACATATCAAAATGCACCACCCCTCTCTCATTGATATATATGTATCTACCCTTTCATGTTTCTTCAAAAGCATGCCATAATAGTTCCCATCCGCTCTCTCTCTCTCTGTCTATTCTAGAAAGGATTGACAACGAGGATAATCAAGGAGTTATCTATCTCTCTCCTCTCTCTCTCTCTCTCTCTCTCCCTCTATTCTAGAGAGGATTGGATAACTCGCTCTATTCTAGAGAGGATTGGATAACTATAGTTTTATGACCTTTAAAGTTCCAGAAGCAAGTAGGTAATGAACTCATCTATTCCTCACTAATTGTCAAAAACCTTATCCTTCCTGTGTGCACCCATTTTTAACGAATGTGTTCAGTAGTATCTTTTTGGCATTCATAAAACTAAACAAGGCTACTTTTAGTCAGGTTCTTCTACCAAGACATTCACGTTGAACATATTGTATGATCGGACGAGCTGGATGTACTAGTCAATGCATATGTATTGATGTTGTGTGATTGATCAAATGAGAATGATCACCATCTTCACTCAGCCTACAAATCCATCCAAGTCATCAAGGATCCCAAGTTTCACAACACAAAATCGAAGCAACTGAAATAGCAAACAATAAATGCAAGTTGCATTTTTCATGAGGATAACCAAGGAATCCTCCATTGTTGTGTGGATCGATGTGAGGAGAAAATTCTCCTTGAAACTTGTGATAGCGATATCCTTGGCTTACATATTTCTAAATCTACTACTTTGCTAAATATAAAAGGCATAGGTGTGCCTTACATCAGATAGAAAATCTTGTTGTTTCACTATAACTGTATTGATTCTACCATATATATATATATAGCTTGTGATAGCGAGTTTTGATAATAAAATTACCTAATAAAAGATTCTAGGTAAGTTATCACTAAGTTTAATTTTTTATCTTTTTGTTTAATCTTACTCTACTTCTAGATTGTATCCAAGATTTACGATTTTGGGACTATATTAATTTGGTTAAGGGATTGGCTATCTTTCAAGTTTTGTAGATAGCTTATGTTATGGTTTTCATCTTCAACTCCTAATCAATCACTCTACGTTTTGGAAAAAAATGAGAGAGTGATATGATATCTCTAAGAAATAATCCTAACAGCCATCAATCTATGAGTGTAGCATTTACAAGTCCTTTGTATTCAAACTTTGTTGATGAAAGAGCAATTGTGGGTTGCTTCTTTGAGGACCATGAGATCAACTTTGTACCTACAAAAGTAAGATATCCAAATGTGCTTCTTCGATCGTCCTTAGAGTCTGCTGAGTCTACATTAGAGAAGAGTTTAACATCTATATCATATGTATATGGATAGTATAAACCTTCATTGATTGTGCCCTTAAAATACTTTAGAATTCTCTTGGCTACTTTGATGTGAGGCTTTCTTGGAGTGTGCATGAATTGACTTAGTGCACTTACTCCAAAGCAAATATCTACTCTAGTTAGAGTTGCATAATTCAAGCTTCCAACAACACATTGATAGCTAATCACATCTTCAATTAGTTCACCTTCATGAGCACTTAACTTCATATTCACCTCGAGGGGTTTACCTCCAATCTTTGCATTTTCCATTTAAAACTTAGAGAGTATATCTCCAATAAACTTCCTATGAGTGAGGAACATATCTTTCTTTGTACATACTACTTCCAAACCTAGGAAGTAAGTGAGAAAACCAAGATCACTAATCTTGAACTCCTCCTTCATTTGAGCTTTGATTTTCCTAATTCCATTTTCATCATTTCCTGTAATGATTATATCATCGAAATATACACAAAGGTATATGCGCGCTGAATGATTCCTCTTAATGAAGAGGGAAGGACTACCTTAGTTACAATCAAACCTTTATCCTACAAGTAAGTGACAAGTCTATGATCTCAAGATCTAGGAGCTTGCTTCAAGCCATACAAGGCTTCACTCAACTTGCACACATGTTTAGGGTATGATTTATCTTCAAAACTAGGAGGTTGAGCCATATATACCTCCTCTGATATCCAACCATATAATAAAGCATTTTTAACATCCATTTGATATATATTCCAAATTTTTGAAGATGCAACACTCATGAGTACTTTTATAGTAGGCATTTTTGCAACATGTGAAAATGTTTCTTCATAATCAATACCTTGAGTTTGTGCAAACCCGTTGGCTACAAGCTTAGCTTTGTAGATATTAATTGAAGCATTAGAATTCTTCTTTGCCTATAAGTCCATGTTGAGCCAATGACTTTCATAGATGGTTTCTTGGGCACCAACTCCCAAGTTTGATTCTCTTGTAATGCTTCTAACTCTTCTTCCATGGCACTTCTCCATTATGGTTTCTTCTTGGCTTCTTCATAGGTAGAAGGTTCTTCAGATTTTGAATCCTGTTCTATGTATATTGAGTGTTTAGTGACCAAAGAAATATGATAACCATACCTTTTTGGCTTTCTTTTTTCTCTAGTAGACCTTTTTATAGTTTTTTGAGATGATTCTCCTACATCTCTCAACTCCTACAATTTGGCTTTTCCTTTGGAGTTCTAAGAATTGATTTCTCTTCTTGGAGTCTTCTGCTCATAATTAGAATCACTTGATGATTTAAGTGTAAGCATATTCCTCTTTGACAATGTTGAAAATTCTTTCTCTAGGTCATAGGGAAGTTTCATTTTCATGCAATAATCTTCAAACCAAGATTTGTTTTCAGCAAACCAACATCTCTAGTTACAATGAAAACTTTATTGTTTGTATTGTATAGCCTATAAATTTTTTGATTAAATTCATATCCAATAAAGATGCATTTCTCTGCCTTTGGATCTAACTTTTGTTTCAAGTTTTGATCTTTTAAATCATTTCTTGATGCTATTGTGTTTTTTAATCCAAGAAGATATTTTCCATAATCAATAACCAATATTCTTTAAAATATGCAAAGGATTAAGAAGATTATATCTCTTTAACTCTCTCCAATACTCCAAAGACCTAATGGGCTACTTATCTTTGTACATTCTCTAGTAATACATTCAATATTGTGTGTTGTGCTCCAAGCTTCTTCTTCTTCCTTGTGCTGTTCGCGTGCTTCCGCAGACGTCTAACTCCAACAATTGGTATTAGAGCAGGTCATCGCTTCATCTAGGGCTCCGTCAACACTCCTCCATTTGCAGTCTCAGAATTGCACGAATTTTGGTGAGCATACTCAGCGTGTTTCCTAGATCAAAACCGCTTCGCTTTGTGGTGTCGAAAGGGTGATCTGAGCTCATTTTGGCCTCTGAATGCACTATCAGAGTGCTTCTGTAGGCTATTTTGTCTTTTTGTGCCAAAGGTATATACCACTTTTTGTTCGTCAAAATAAGCATCTCGAAGTCTGCTACAAATCTAGCAGAATTCGTCTGGGTAGTTCTGTTCAACTTTTTGAGATACAGTCAATTTTTTGCATCAAGGTATTGTAGTCACCGGTCATGGTTGAGAGCAGTGATGTATTCCGTATGTTGGTTGTTGAGGATAAGTTGGATGGTACCAACTACCCATTATGGGCTTATATGATACGACATGTGTTGGTTGCAAAAGGATTGTGGAACATTGTGTAGGGTGTTGAAAAATGACCTATCACACCTGCAACTGTTACAACAATATGTACTGAAGCTGATGGAGAAGGTGTCGAAGATGAAGATATTCTGCATATTCCTATTCATGCTGCGATTTCTGCTGCACCTACTACAGAGCAGATTTGCTCGGATGGTAGAGATGCCCAAGCACATGCATTGATAGCTTTGTTTGTCAAACGTGCCATTATTCCTCACATTCGCTCTTGCAGAATAGCTAAGTATGCTTGGGATACACTTACCACATTGTACCAAACTAGGAATGAGGCTTGTGTTGCTTACCTCCAAAAACAGTTGGAGAGTGAGCACATGAATGAAGGTGATTCCATGGATAGTTTCCTAATGAAGCTCAAAGACTTGAAGGAACAATTGATTTCTGCTGATGAGGTTATACCAGATAGCTCACTTGTGCAGACCGTTCTGAATGGTCTTCCTGATTCATATCAGAGTTTTGCTTCTACTCTTTGGTTGATGACGAAAGGCAATCCAAATGCCTTATCATTTGAGGAGTTAGTCTTTGTTCTATTGCAGGAAGATCAGTCCAGGCAGAATAGGTCCATTATGCGAGTTGCAGATCAAGCTTTCTTGGCTAGTCAGAAGGGCAAAGGAAAATGGAGCTCTTCAACTAGTAAGCAGAAATCTGCTAATTCTGCATATTCGAAGAAGGAAGATAAAGATGAGAAGAAATCAGGAAAGTAGAAACTGTTTTGTAAGTACTGTAAAGGGAATGATCATATCATAAAGAACTGTCCAAAATTGGTTGATAAAGAGGTGAAGAAGAAAGAGGCTGGAATGGTTGTTGCAGAGGCCTTTACACCAAAAATAGAGTCTGCTAATCTTGTGCACGAAGAAGAATGGGCGTTTCCTACTATTTGCAGTTTTGACCCATCTTCTCATGAGCAGTGCATGTCTGGAGTAGACTCAAATGTTTGGTATTTTGACAGTGGGGCGACTAAACATATTACCTCGCAGCGCAGTTTCTTCTCTTCACTCGAGCCTGCCCCTACAAGGAATACTGATACATGCGCCAACAACTCCTCTTATCCTGTTATGGGAGTTGGCAAGATCATTTGGACTACTGCTGATGGTAGTTCTTTCACTTTGTCAGATGCTTTATTTGTGCCAGGGATCAAGAAGAACCTATTATCAATTTCTACATTAGCCAAGATTGGCTTGGTTGTGAAATTTATTGATGATAGGTGTACAGTTCATGATATGTCAAATGGCGATGTAATTATTGCTTCTGGCATTTTATGCCGTGGGCTGTATAAGCTCATAGACTATGAAAGATCTGTAAATGATTTGGCATGTGCAAAAAATGATTCTTAGGCTATGTCAGATGCAAAGCTTTGGCATGCACGCTTTGGTCATCTGAATTTCGCTAGTTTGCTACACTTGCAAAAATCTGAAATGGTGTCCTCTTTGCCCAAACTTTAGGCACCTAGAAAACATGTTTGTGAAGGCTATATTTTGGGCAAAATGCAGCATTCCTTATTTCCAAAAGATGGTTCAGTTCAGGCTACTTAGAAATTGCAGCTTGTACATAGTGATGTTTGTGGTCCTATGCAGACACCTTCTTTTGGAAATTATCTTTACTTTGTGACTTTCATTGATGATTTTTCCAGGCATGCATGGGTATATCCATTAAAGGCAAAGTTCGGAGTGTTCATGTGCTTCAAACAGTTTTTGGTTTTGGCTGAAAATCTGTCAGCATGTAAAATGGGCACCCTCCATTCTGATCGAGGGCGGTAATATATGTCTTCTGATTTTAATGCATTTCTGGCTGAACATGGGATAAAACACCACTGTACAGTGCTGTATACACCTCAACAGAATGGAGTTGCTGAACGAAAGAACAGGTCACTCATGGAGATGGCAAGGTGTATGGTCAAGAGTCAGGCTTTACCACATAGTTTCTAGCTTGAGGCTGTCATGTGTGCAACATATGTACTGAACAGGTGTCGCACTAAAGCGCTGCAGTCTATCACTCCATATGAGGCTTGGCATGATCGCAAGCCATCTGTTGCTCATCTGCGTGTTTTTGGTTGTTTGGCATATGCATTAGTGCCTGAATAACATTGCAGAAAATTAGATGATAAAGCAGTAAAATGTATTTTTGTTGGGTATAGTTTTGAAAGTAAAGGCTATCGTCTGTATCATCCACAGACTAAATGCATTCTGGTTAGCCGTGATGTTGTTTTTGTGGAAGATGCTATTCAACCATTTCTTTCATGTACTAAGGAGACATCTGTTAGCTCCAAAGACATGTATGATACTTTGCTGCCTCTTTTTACAGGATCTAGTGATGGTCCCAATGAGGCAACTTCTCAGCCTTTGCAGGTTTCAAGTGATGATGCAGATCATTCCATTTTTGATGCAGATTTACATGATGCACTAGTTGATGAGAGAGCTAATATTGAGCAAGCAAAAACTATGCCAAAATGGCTGGTGCAGACTTTGCGTGACAACAAATTAGATGCACCTCTGTCATATTGTACTCGTTCAGGCTCTCATAGTGCCTCTTTTGCATCAGATTGCTATGCTATGGTTGCATCTAGTCTCTGTGATGAGAATGAGCCTGTTTCCTTTGATGAAGCATAAAATTCAAAAAATTGGATGGCTGCTATGCAATCTGAATATGATGCAATAATGAAGAATGTTACTTGGTCTTTATGTGACTTGCCTCCTGGCAAGAAGGCCATTGGCACTAAGTGGGTCTACAAACTGAAGCGTAAACCTGATGGTACAGTTGACACGTATAAGGCTAGGCTTGTTGCAAAGGGTTATGCGCAGGAAAGAGGCATTGATTTTGATAAGACCTTTGCACCTACATGCCGTATGACTACTATTCGGAGCATTTGTGCACTTGCAGCCCATCATGGTTGGAATGCACATCAGTTGGACATTAAAACTGCATTTTGAATGGTGACTTGCATGAAGAAGTGTATTTTTTCTAGCCTTGTGGCTTTGTGCAAAAAGGGCATGAAAACCAGGTGTGCAGGTTAAAGAAGGCATTATATGGTTTAAAGCAAGCACCACATGCTTGGTATAAGAAGATACATGCCTATCTGATTGCACATGGTTTTGAGAATAGTCCAACTGAAAGCACCTTATATGTTAAGCCTGCTAATATTGTACTTCTGATCATTGTTTTCTATGTTGACGACGTTGCTCACTGGTCCTATTCAGAAGCATATTGTTGATTTTAAGGCTGATTTGCATGCCTCATTTGAGATGTCTGATTTGGGGCATTTGCTTCATTATTTGGGCATTTAGTTTATGCAGGTTGATCGTGGAATGGCTTTGTGTCAAACGAAATATATTGACACATTATTGCAGCGTTTTGGCCTTGAAGAGTGTAAGCCTATTGCTACTCCTATGGGAGACAGGTTTAGGATTGAGTCTTCATGATGCTGGAGATGCATTTGATGTTGTTCTCTATCAGCACGCTGTTGGATGCTTGATTTACTTATGCATTACTCGGCCAAATATTCAGTTTGTTGTCTGGGATCACTACCGCCAGATTTGCATGCTTTTTCTAACTCGGACTCAGTTGGTTGCTATGACACTAGTGTGTCCACTAGTGGCTTTTGCTTCATGCTTGGTAGCTCATGTATATCTTGGTTGAGTAAGAAGAAGCCTACTATGGCCACTTCCAATTGTGAGGCTGAGTATAGGGCAACTTTCACAGCGACTATTGAGTGTGGCTTAGATGTCTTATGGCTGATTTAGGTGTTGGTCATACTTCTGCCACCACCATCTTCACTGACAATCAGAGCGCATTGGCAGTTGCGAGGAACCCTGTGTTCCATGCTCGCACTAGGCACATTGAGGTGCATTATCACTATGTCAGGGAGAGGTTCTCTGCTGGGGAGGTCAGCTTGGCATATGTGCCCACTCAGGAGAAAATTGCAGACCTTTTTACGAAGGCTCTGCCTAGGGAGAAGTTTGAAGCTTTCCGCAAATCTTTGGGCTTACTTCCTTTTGTGGAGTGATTTCCACATAGCTTGGCACTTCCTTATACATGAGTGCCAACTACTTGTTCACCGCATCACTCCCAGGGGGGATTTGTTGATATATTTAGGTAGTGATGTGTGTGAACACTCTAGGACCGCCGGGGCACTTTTTTCCCTCTTTAGGAGGTTTTTTTCCCCCGGCTTGTATATATGCCTATTGCCCTAATGGGCTACTTATCTTTGTACATTCTCTGGTAATACATTTAGTATTGTGTGTTGTGCTCCAAGCTTCTTCTTCTTCCTTGTGTTGTTCACGTGCTTCCGCAGACGTCTAACTCCAACAGAGATTCTTACTATAAATTGATCTCAACCAATCACCACAATAAGGACAAGCCTTATATCCCTTCGTAGATATTCTTGCATGATGAAAACCATAAAAATATAATTAGGTTAAATCACATACAATTGTATAAATATTAAATAAAATAATTAGATCATTACCTAAACAAACGTCGTACCCTCGAAAATTGTGTATAGTCCAAGCCACATTTCCACAAACCATAATGTGTCCTTGATTAATGCTTTTTGATATATCAATGACATTAATACCTCTCCATAACTCTGCAGATCTTCAATGAGAGGAGCAAGATATATATTCATGTCTTTAACTTGTCTTTTCCCTAGGATAAAAGTGAAAGCATTAAATGTTTCTTTTGAGTGCTAAGGTATGGTAGGAGGTTGTAGTTGGTGACTACCATTGGCCATGTTGGCCATTTACTAGATCTCATTGAAAACGGATTAGTCCCATCTAATGCAACTCCTAACTTTAGATTGCATGGCTCTTGTGCAAAATTAGGCCATCTAGAATAAATATGTTGAAAAGATCCACTATTGATTGGAATTCCCATTACTCCATCAATACTTTTATGATCAAATCCCCATGTCAAAAGCTTTGATAATTCAAGGATTTGAAGCCTATATTTAATTGATGGAGCCAATGGAAAATTTCTCAATACCTTTTTTGGGATTTTACCCTCTTCATCCTTATATTCAGGAGATTGAAATTTTGGACATGTCAAAGAGTCTGCATATTCACCTTTATATAAAAGAAAATCGTTAGGACATACATGTATACACTGATAATCTAAACCAAGATTTCTGATTATCTTCTTCATTTAATCATGTGGTGTAGGAAGAATATTCTTGCTTGGAAAAAATATTTCAAATACTAACCTGTAAGTTAATGAAAAAAAGTGATATGAATGAAAATAAATAAATAAATAAATATGTGTGTATATGTATATGTGTATGCATATATGTATGTGTATGTGTATGCATATATGTATATGTATGTGTTCACTTGATGCACTTTGGCCTTACTTTCATAACATGTGTATGTATGTGTATGTGTCTGCATGTTTGTATGTGTGTATGCATTCATGTATATGTGTATATCTATGTATGTATATATTTATATGTGTATGTGTATGTGTCTATATATATAAATAGATAGAAAATTAAAAATTATACCTTAATAGTGTAGAAACAAATACATTACTCCATCCAAAATGATTTTGAATATTTAGAATAACTAGGTTTGCACTTAGTCGTGTCAAGCGACTTCTTTCATATATATGCTTTAGACATTCTTCTCGAAGATATTTCTCATTTTTAGACAAATCAATGCTTTTGGTATCAGTTTGATACCAGTCCTCAATAAAATTTTCCATGCCATCTTCTTCATCATTATCACAAATATCATGTACTTTATCTTCTTTTGAATAAATTTCTTTCAATCTTGCATATTCGATAGGATCACTTTTGTGTAGCCTCCTCATGGAAGCTTCTGATAAATGAGGTCTTACTAGCAACTCTGAATGGTGTGGTAGAAGATCATCAATATCATACATTGGAATCTACAAACATGAATAAAAATTATTAATATTCTATAAATGAACGAGAAGTAAACTTTAAACATAAGTTTAAATATGTAAGTTAAATTTAAAAGAGTCTAAATCAATTAGAGTTCAACATAGGATATGTAGGTAGAAAGTTTCCATTGCTCTCTAGCTAAAAGGTGCTCTTAGAGGTCTATGCCATCCATAATTCACTAATAATTCATCATGAGCATGTGATGAAGTAATAGACAACTATGTATCTTCCTACATCTCTACTCATATATGGTGATTCATGACTATTTTCATACTCCTCAAATGTGCATAAGTCATTGAACTATTATATCCTCCACCATTATTTATTAAGCCTGCTATATTTCCATACATGTAAGGTCTTCCATCTATATATAATCTTTCATTTTCTACATGTGTAATTTGTCTACTAAAAAGAGAAGCTACATTCAAGCATAATCCATAAGTACTCATGTCTTGAACATAATTTGTAAGTCGATGCCAATATCCCCATCCATATATAGGACCTTAAAATGACATAAGAGTGACTTCAGAGTTCAGAGGCACATAAAAATCCTCTACAATAAAGAGACCACAATCAACATGAGTAGTGGAGGGAGCAATCACATAGCAATTACCCCAAAAGTTAAAAACCTCTCCATCTAAAGGAAGTGGTCCTCTATTCCATCCTCCATATCTTCTTTTATCATATGTTTGTACTAGATGATGATCACGAGTTGGCAATGGATAATCTTTAGTCGTTTCAATCTGTAAACTATGAGGTAGAGGATTTCAAGAAGCCTCTCCTTGTAATTAATGAATGAAACTTCCGTAATGTGTACAAGGTATATCAACATTATTAGTAGGAGAACTATCATCATCATCATCAAGCAAATATTCCTATGTATTAGGTATAATTTGATCCTGTATATGATTTTCAAATAATATAATGACATTAATTTATAGAATCAATACATACCCAAGCATTATCACTTTGATGAGGTGGTAGTGCACACTCAAAACTACCATAGTCTGCTTCATGTTCAATGCATTCCAATTCTGGTCTTCAATACCTGCCATAGTGAAAATTACACCAACATACAATATGATCTTCATAGTAAAACTCATCATTATTTCTATCGAAGGACACATGTGAAGTTGTTGCATGGGTGGTGGAGTACCCTCTGATTGATCAGAATCTGATTATAATATTACAATAAAAAAAACATATATTATTCATGTATGTATTTATCAAATATATGAATTAAAAGTTTGATATACTTACAATAAGTAGTCCTTGCACGATTAGGAGACGATGGTGGACTTCCCTTTGATTGATCAAAATCTGATTGTGTAGCAAATAAAGGTACTACATATTAATAATTTGATTATTCACATACATACACATTCACATGTACACATTTATACACACACATTCACATATAGACAAATACACATTCTGATATATAAATACACATAAAAAACTACAAATGTATGACATGTATATGTATGCATGTATGTATGTATATGTGGGTGTATGTGTGGGTATGTGTATGTATGTATGTGTAAGTGTAGAATGTATGTATGTGTAAGTGTATGTATATGTGAATTTGTGTGTAAGTGTATGTGTGCATGTATTTAATATGTATGTGTGTGTATGTATATGTGTGAGTATGTGTATGTGTGTATATGTATGTATGTGTAAGTGTATGTATGTATGTGTAAGTGTATGCGTATGTGTATGTGGGTATGTGTATATGAGTGTATGTATGTATGTGTAAGTGTACGTATATGTGCATGTGTATGCATGTATGTGTGTGTGTGGGTATGTGTATGTGTGTGTATGAATGTATGTGTAAGTGTATGTATGTATGTGTAAGTGTATGTATATGTGTATTTGTGTGTATGTGTGTATGTTTATGTTTGCATGTATCTATTATGTATGTGTGTGTATGTATATGTGTTGGTATGTATATGTTTGTGTATGTATGTATGTGTAAGTGTATGTATGTATGTGTAAGTGTATCTATATGTGTATGTGTATGCATGTGAGTATGTGTATGTATGTGTATGTGTGGGTATGTATGTATGTGTAAGTGTATGCATATATGTATGCATGTATGTGTGTGTATGTATGTATGTATGTATGTATGTGTAAGTCTATTTATGGATGTCTAAGTGTATGTGTATTCATGTTTGTGTATATATGTATGTGTGTGGGTATGTATTTAGTATGTGTGTGTGTATGTATATGTGTGGGTATGTGTATGTATGTGTAAGTATGTATGTGCGTCTGTGTATGCATGTTCATAAATTTAAAGGTTTTCTTATATTTTGATCCTTTTTTTGTTTGAGATTAAAATAACATGAGATATTTTATGGTACAACAAAATAAGAGAAGACATAACATACCACCTCAGACGTGGTATTTTTTTCACAGACAACTACGTCTTCAAGAATGATTTTCTCAGTAGAAGGTATACAAATTAATACTTTATATTACTGTGACTTATAATTCTCATATATTTTATTACTTTTTTACATTTAATCTATGTATTTTTGTTTCATTAAATGAATGCACACTACTCCAAAGAAGAGAGTTGAGTCAGGTCATACATTGCACTAAGGCCAACTGGACCATCATGGTCTTGTAGCTACATTTGTAAGTATATGTATTATTGAGATTATATATTTTATTTTAGTTAAAACACTAATCATTAATATTTTTTTTTGTTTCAATGTAGCAAAAGGATTATGGTCGATATCCTAGAAAAAAGGAGATTGATTTTGCTACACATTGTCGATATCGATGTTTGAGTGAGTACATGCAAGATCATCCAAATGCTTTTGTGAGTATTATGAAATTTCATATAATTTTTTTACTCTTATTGATGTTTTATATGTTCTATTTATTTATGTTTGTTATATGTAATACATGAGTATTATGGAGAGGTAGATATGGATGAGGTGAAGAGATATTAGACACAAGGGGGAGGATCTCAATCATGACATAGTGCTCACAACTCTACCCATGATGCCTCTACATATACATCAGATCATGCAGATGATCAAGATGATGATGATGATGATGATGATGAGGACTTAAATGATGATGTGGATGATGATGATCAAAATGGCTGTTATATTACATTGGATATATATTTTACATTGATATACATATTCTTTTTATATCTATATATTTTCTCATTCCAGTTATGTTTTGAATTGTGTCTATGGTACTAATCAATGAAAAGTCTTGTTTTAATAATTTTTATTACTCTTTATATTTAACATGAAATTTATTACTTTAATTATATAATTCACTTATATTATATGTGTATTTGTGTGCATATATGTATGTATATGCGTGTAGTTTTGTGTGTATAAAATGTATGTATGCACATGTAGGTATATATCTATATTTGTATAAGTGTGTCTATATGCATATATATGTGTGTATATTTGTGCATGTTGACATGTTTTACGCATATGCATGTGTGTGTGTGTATGTGTATGTGTATATATAAGTATGTGTATCCATAAGTGTATGTGCTTATGTGTGTATGTGCATATGTATGTGTATGTGCATATGTATGTGTATGTGTATGTATATGTATATGTATGCGTGTGTATGTGCATGTGTATGTATATACACATGTGTATGTCTACATATATGTGTGTATATGTATGTGTATGAGTGTGTATGTGTATGTATGTGCATGTGTATGTGTAAGTGTATGTACTACATCTCTGTGTATGTGCATGTGTATGCGTATGTGTGTGTATATGTATGTATGTGCATGTGCATGTGTATGTGTGTGTATACGTATGTATGTGCATATGTATGTGTAAGTGTATGTGCGTATGTGTGTGTGTGTATGTGCATGTGTGTGTATGTGCATGTGTGTGTATATGTTTTTATGTGCATGTGTATGTGTAAGTGTATGTGCATATGTGTGTGTACATATGTGCATGTGTATGTGTATCTGCATGTATATGTATGTGTATGTGTATAAGTATGTTGTGTGTGTGTATGTTTATGTATATATATATATATATATATATATATATATATATATATATATATATATATATATATATATATATATATATATATATATATATATATATATATATATATATATATATATATGCATGTGTATATATATGAGTATGCATGTGCATGTGCATGCATCTCCATTTGCATCCATGTGTATGTGCATGCATGTGAATGTGCATATGCATGTGTATAAGTATGTGTTAATGTATGTATGTGTATGTGTATATGCAATAATGCATGCATGCATGTCCTTTTATGTGTTTGTAGATATGTTTGTGCATATACATGTGTATGTGTGTGTATGTGTAAGTGTAAGTGTATGTGTATGTATGTGCATGTCTATGTGTATGTGTGTATGTGCATGTTAATGTGTGTGTATATGTGTGTATATATGTGTGTATGTGCATGTTAATGTGTGTGTATATGTGTGAGAATGCATGTTCATGTATATGTGTATATGTGGATATGAATGAGTAATTGTATGTGAGTTAATGAAAATAAAACAATTTAAATGATATACAAACAGTGAAAATTTTGCTTACAATACTTAGCCATATTTTATGTTTGGTGAACTTCTTGAATAACTTGCAATAGAGAGAGAGAGAGAGAGAGAGAGAGAGAGAGAGAGAGAGAGAGAGAGAGAGAGAGAGAGAGAGAGAGAGAGAGAGAGAAATTGAAAGAGAAAGAGGTAGAAAGAAGGAGAGAGAGTGAGAGAGAGAGTGAGAGAGAGAGTGAGAGAGAGAGAGAGATAGAGAGAGAGAGAGAACAAGAGAGATTAGAAAAGAGAGAAAGATTAGAAAAGAGAGAGATTGGAAAGAGAGAGATTCAAAAAGAGATTTTTGGAGCTCATAATCATGGTGAAAACTTAAACATTGGAGAGCTCTTTGATCAGATGCACGTAAAATGATAATGGAAGAGTGATCCAATGGTTTTTTTATTTTGGTCAAACACCACCGTTGCATAAGCAATGCACCGCCTAAGCGACACAAGAATGTGACACTCTCTTATAAGACATATAAGGGAAGATCAATTAGCGATGCTTTCATGAATGTCTCTATGCGTGTTGGAAATAACATCAAGATTAACATCATTTAAATGATGGTGCACATTTGATGCCCTGACTGATGAAATGCACGATCATGTAGCGACAAAAATGTGTCATGTTAATCATTGCTATGCCTCCGTTTTCCTTGTAGTGACATATACATAAACAAATGAGAGAACAAATACACATGCATAGTGTTATGAGAATTCAATTAATATTACTCCATCCCACAATTTTTAACCAATTCAATGGCCATATTTTCAAATATCATTTTTAGTTCAAATATCATTTGTACTTCAAATATCATTTTCCACCATTCCAAATTGCGAGAGCCATCTCGAGTATTTAATTTAAATAAGAGTTGGACATCAAAACTCAGAAGTCATAATTTTGTGTTAAGATGATCTAAGAAATCGTAATAACAAATATATTACAGAGTGATATTATTGATTTCATTTTGTATGAACATAACAATTGCATCTAATGAATCAACGTACAAATGTTGGATGAGGGGACAACCTTCTAATGATTCTTCATATTTTTTAATGTTTTCATCTTCTCAACATATCTCATTTTTCCTCTAAAATGGTTTTGCGTGAAGTTTTCCAATGTAAGAGTTTGGAAATTTCTCAGTATTATGTTCAAATTTTAATGATAAAGATGATTTCAAGAGTTGAGTTTTTGAGGGATTAAACTTTAGGATTTTCAAATATATTTTTCAAAGTTCGTTTAATGATACATAAGTCTACTAAATCATTTTCCTTAAATCATTTTGCTAACCATTTCTTATTAGCATTACAAGTGTAACATTCTTAAATTTTCCTAATGTGCTCGTGAACTTCTTGAACTATGGAAATGTGAACTTGAGCAATAAAATTAGCCATATGAATATCAATTTGAGTGAGTGAAATGGGAATGACAAGCCTTTTACCATAAACAATTTCAAAAGGAGCATGGCTAGTAGTTTTGTGTTTGTGTTATTGTAAGCAAATTGAAGCAATGGCAATTTCTCATTGCATTTAGTAGGACTATCTAATGAATAGCAATGTAACTAATAAAAAATAGTGCTATTTATAGCTTCAGATTGCCCCTTAATTTGGGTGAAATGCAAAAATAAAAACTATTTTTGAACCAAAATATTGAAAATAGAAAACCTAAAAATGATCGCAAATATGAATGTTACGATCACGCAAACATGAATTTTAAAAAACCATGATGCAAGAAAATACATTTAGTAAACAACTTAGGAATGAGAGGTGCAAATAAGGTCTTTTTACATGGAATGAAATATTCATATTTACTTAACCTATCAATTATTGTCCAAATCATGTCATTATGTAATGAAGTCATAGGAAGACTAGTGATGAAATCCAAAGAAACTTTTTCCCATGGTCCATTCAGAATGGGAAGTGGCATTACCAATCCACATGATTCACCATGATGACATTTTACATGTTGACATACAAAGCATTTGGAAACATACTGTGTAATATCATTTTCCATACGTGACCAAAGAAGAAATCTTTGGAAGCACATGTTGTGTTTTGTATTCCCCTATGTCCCATATAAGGGGGTCCATACATTTCCCTCATAAAAAAATCTATAAAAGCTGCAGTAATGCAAAACTTGTGTTCAAAATACAAAAAACCATTATGTAATGTATAATTTTCATAACTTGAAGATATAAATGTTTTGAACTCTTTTCATGCATGTGTGAAAAAAAAATGGGAAGCATAAATGGGAATCAAGCAATGAAAGGAATGAGTTTGAATGGCAAAAATCTTATTGATAAAAATAGAAAGTCACAACAATGATGGAAAATGACTAAGGGTATTTGTTACAATATTAGCTTTGCCAAGTTGATGTTGAATCATAGGATGAGAACTTTGAATGAATGAAGCCCATTTAATGTGTCAACCAGAGATAAGTAGTTAGTGCTTGAAAGATTGTTGTTCAATTTTGATAAATACTGCAAATCCCATAATTAGTGTCTCAAAATCCTTAAAGCATGCACAAATCCTACTACGATAGATAACTACATGAAAAGGGTTTTCTTTCTTAGATGGTTTTCTAGACCACTTGGGTTCAAAGATGATGAAGTGATTTTCAATATATCGAGAGTGGAATTCGAATATAATAGATCCATATAATTTCTCTCCCATCATGGTAAAAAGGATATAGAATTAGTAATAGTGACAATTTTGCTATTGATAAAGACTTTCGAATAGAACTAATTTGTTGAAGAAAGTTTCTATCAACAACCCATTCCACATGTATTTAATCATATCAATAATCACTTTACTAGAGGCATCAACATCTATAACAAGGGACTCATAGACATGAAAAATCTTTACCATTTCCATGGTAGACACGAAAAGTTGTTCCTACTTTTGTGATATTTTTTCCTATTTTTGCGATAAACACCAAAGATTCTTCACATAAAGTTCACTAAAGATTCATAGTTGATGTACATTAGATCTTTGCTTTAGCCAAAGTATCTTAATTTTTAGATGAAATCTTCACCTTCATTAGGCTTACTTATTTCTCTCAGTTTTGAAATCATGTTGTTTTAGGGTGCAATTGACATTGAAGTTATTTAGTTCCTCCATGTGTTTTGGTATTCATTATTTAGTATATCTTCCTCTTTGTTGTATTGTATTTGTAATTTAGGAGCATCTATACATTCATATATATTTGCATAGGATCCTATATAGCAGGCCATATTGTGTAACCTAATAATTTCTTCCTTTCTTATACTCGATTCAAGAACATCTATGTGGGAAGATCCTTAACAAATTATTACTTGTTCCTAGATCTTACTCAAGGAAATGAGGCCTACATTAATTTTGTCTCTCTCAATGTCCTTGTTGAAATATAAGGTATAGGGTTTGTTTCTGGTTAGCTTGTGATGATTGAATTGATATCTCAGTCCCCAATATTATCTCTTTTCGTCTTTGTCCTAGATTCATGGTTTCAATTTCCCTCTAGATATCAAAGACCATTTTAGCTTAACATTAACTTTTGCAATCCACTTCTAGGATTCTACCAATTTATAATCCTATCATCTATCTATGAATCTTTTACAACCTTAAACTCTATTGGTCCCCTTTCATATTGAGATCATAAGGCTCCTTTTTCCCACTATACCTTTAAGTCGATTGAAACCTTTTCAACGATTTTTGAGACTTGCATATGTACTCCTTGGACATGGGAGAATCTTCATTTGCAAGGAGGAATTTCCCATTTTTTATTACAGATACTACTTCGAATCTATGAATATTTTTCACCTAAGGAAATCAACAAGGTAGGGATTAAAAGAAGTATCTAAGTTGCAAGATCTTATCGATACACATACATAGAGAGTAGAAAATCTTAAAATAGACAAAAAAGAGATTTATGTAGTACACAAGACAAACCACAGTTTTGGGTGCAATCTCCCCCCGTGCACTTTGTTGGATGAGTCTACAGAGTGGGTGTATTTATAGGTTTCTCATTACCTCCAAAATAGAGATTACAATGAAGATCAAAAGACACAAAACATGGAAGTAAAGTTCAAAAGACACCAAACTTTGTATATTCTTTGTCAAGCAAACAAGCACATGAGCTTCAAGAGCAAATTTTGAACCCTCTAGAATGTTTGCACATTTTTGTAGGAACCATTTTGAAGGCCAAATAGGGATTAGAACGATTTCTTAGGTGTATTATTTTTCAAAATGCATGTGAAAAGGGTCCTCTTTCAATGAAAAAGGACAAAAACTTGAATTTGGAAGACTTGTCATTTATTTTGAATAAAATCTCATGCATCTTGCTTCTTGATCACATTTTTCTCATAATGTCTGTTCATGTGGACCTTCCATGGTGTTCTTGAGTTGTCCCAACCCCATACCCACATACGGCAATTGTTTTGTATGCTTTTCTCATGTGTTTCTTTCTTGTAAGTGCGTGTATGTGGGCCACTCTTCTTCTTGAGTGAAGGTTTTGAATGCATGAACTTATGAGACCATTCTCGATACACACAAATGGGTAAACATGCTTGGATTGACAATTTAAAGTTGATATTCTCCATTTGATGTTAGTTAGGCTTTGTTTGAGAAGGTCTACAAGAAGTTTTGCCATTGTTTCCACATAGATGTTCTTGTTGAAGGTCTGCATTGAAGCTTGAAACTTGGGAGAGATGGTAAGAGTGCATTTTTAGAGGATTTGGATTGAGCTATGGGATGTTTGAGTGGCATTTTGGATTTTCTCATCACCATCAACATCATCTAGATTTACTATCTATTTTAGCCATGGAGAAAGTGGTAGGACCTTGTACATATGCATTATAGCCTCATCTTAATTTTAGGGTTTTGTTTTTTTCTTGTTTTGGTTCTCTACCCATTGTTAGGAGAGGTAGATGTCTATTTACTAGTTTAAAATTAATTCATTAAGCTTTTAAAGCAGTTTTTTCCCATTTTTGTGATAGATACAAAATTTCTATTACAATAATTGCAACTATACCAAAGACTCACCACATTGAGTTCACTAAAGTTTTACACGATGTACATTAGATATTGCATTAGCTAAATTATCTAATATTTGAGATAAAATCTTCACCTTCATCTGGCTTGGTAATTTCTCTCACTTATTTAGTTCTTCCATGTGTTTTGGTATTGAATTATTTATACTCCATTCAAGAAAATCTCCGTTTATATAGGGAATATACTTAACAAATTATTACTTGTTCTTAGAACTTGCTCTAGGAAAAGAGGCCTATGTTAATATCAAAACAGAAGATATACCCAATACATCTTTTTGAACATGTTATGGCCACTATGAGTTTACAATTTCACCTTTTGGATTAGCAAACACTCCTGGTAGATCTATGCACTTGATGAATAATATTTCTCATGACTAGTTAGATGAATTCATTTTATTATGTCTTATTGATATATTTGTATACTCTAAAGATGATGATGAGCATGTTATACATCTCAAGAAGACTTTATACACTCTTAGAGAACAAAAATTGTATGGAAAGAAGATTATATGTTTCTTTGCTAAGGATAAACTTGTATATTTAGTAAGATTCATTTCTAAAGAGGGAATTCATATAGATGAGAATAAAGTGAAAGCAATAGTCGATTGGCCAGTTCCTAAAACTATAAGGGATGTTAGAAGTTTTTTAGGATTGACACAATATGAAAGAGCAGATATTAAGAGTTTCTCTAAAATAACTAAAATCCCCTCACATAGTTGACTAGAAAGGACTTGTGTGAAGTGACATGTATCAACAAGTCATTTTGAATCACGGAAACAAAAAGTCATTGAAAATTGTATTTGGAAAATACTAGAAATGGGAAAGCCTTTTGTGGTTTCATGTGATGCAACTGGTAGCCAGATAGGATGTGTTCTTTCACAAGATGGTACGGTGGTTGCATATAAATCTAGAAAATTAAGAAAACATGAACATAATTATCCTACTCATGATTTAGAAATGCTTGTTGTTGTACATGCACTTAAGCATTAAAGACATCTACTATTAGGGGTTAAGTTTGAATTGGAAACACATCATAAGAGTCTAAAGTACATTTTCACTAGAGGTCCATGTGTCACAGAGCTATTCCACAATGTCACAAATCTTGATGCTTGAGCATGACTGATGGAGAGTGTTAATCTCCAAAAGAAAAAGTTATCCTTGATGTGAGAGCACCTCTATATCAAGAACAACTCATAACCTCAACCAATTTTGGAAATCTTTTGCCAAATTATCAAGATTTGAATTAATTGTGAAGAAACTGAATACTCAAAAAAGTCTGCTACACTTAATCCACTCGTTCACTGATCAAATGTGTAACGTTTTCAATGAAACTTTGTATGAAGTGTTGTATAAAGATTACGCACCTTCTCCAATCTAAAGCTTCTCAAAAGGATTGGTAAATCTTGATATTTCCTCCAAACAATGTACCTATGTCTGAAACTATTCTTCTGTATGGTCGACTTTGACACCTACAACTTCTAATGCATGGTTCTCCCAAACTAGACCCTTTTAGTCAAATGATTTTAGCCACAACTAGCTTACCTTTCAACTGAAAGAATGAGTTCCTACTTGCTCAAAAATTTACACTGTGGAGGGAGATTGGATCAAAACATTATCATCAAATTTGCACTAGCACTTTTGTTCACTTCTTCACATTTACAAATGTAAAGGTTCCTACTTAAAATTCTCTCGTCTTGATTACAATTAAACTCTCAAAACTTGTACAAAGGTCACTCAAATAAATAAATAGACTTGTACAAAAGCATTCCTCAATAGGATAAACACAGAAGGATCACTGAGCAAAAGATCGAGGTGTGACTTTCTTCTATTCAGAGAAAAACATACATCTGATTGATAGTTCATATTCTTCTCACTTAATAAAGTCTCTAATGATTTCTAAAACTTGTCAGTCATCATCTCTCATACTCATAGTACATCTATATCAAGTATATATAGATGTTTACATCTCAACTCGTCATAGATACAAAGTTTTTATGAACTAATGACAAGATTAGTATACATGTATATACAAGTCTTCATCTTCTAACCATGCACTAAACTTCAAGCTTCATATGTGGATCTTTGCTTCACTCTTTGAGTTCAAACTTTGTCCTAATCATCAATTGGTGATTGTCCTGCACCAACGGCTCCCCCTCAATCATCAATTGTGATGTTCTCCATCTTCTTTATATCTGCCATGTCTTTGAATTCTTCTCCTCCATATCTGCTCAATTTATAGTTCACCTCCATTGGAGTAGGTGCTACCCTACAATCTTCCATTTTAAACTTGATTAGGAAATTCTTCAAACATCTTTCTTGATTCACATATACTCCATGTTGAGTATATGAAATCTCCACTCCCAAGAAATATGATAAGTCTCCCAAGTCACTCATCTTGAACTCTTTCTCCATTTGCTTCTTAAGACTTTATATGCCCTTCTCATCTATACCTATAAGAATTATGTCATCAACATATATGCAAATGTAAATGAACCCATCATCACTTGCTTTAACATGCAAGCTACTATCTGTCTTACACATTTGGAAACCAAGCTCTTTCAAGAACTTCACAAGTCTGTAATTCTATGCCCTTGGGACCTGCTTCAAACCATACAAAGTTCTCTTGAGCTTACATACATACTCTATGTACCTTTTATCCTTGAAACCTTTTGGTTGCTCCATAAAAACATCATCTAAAATATAACCATTTAGAAAAGAATTCTTCACATCTAATCGACATAACTTCCAACCTTTACTTACAGCTATAGCTATGAGAGTCCTTATAGTTGTCATCTTTGCCACATGACTATAAGTTTCAACATAATCTACTCCATATGTCTGCGTATACCCTTTCACAAAAAGTCTAGCTTTATACCTAGACACACTTCCATTTGCATACCTCTTTGTCTTGTAGAACCACTTGCATCCAATGATTTTCTGATTATTTGGTTTAGGAACCAAATCTTATGTCTCATTCTCCATCAATGCATCATATTCCTCCTACATAGCTTTCTCCCAATTTTCCTTACCTTTTGCCTCATATATGTAGAAGGATCTTCTTCTAGTTCCACCATGTAAGCATAATCCTTAGTAGTAAAAAATGAAATATCATAACCGTACCTTATGGGTTGCTTTCTGTTCCTTGTTGACCTTCTAGATTCTCCACTCTTTGAAGTCTCTGGTTCTTCACATTATGGATCAAACCTTGGCAACTCTTCATTATCAATTTGAGCATCAACAATCTCTTCATCATCAGGAATTTGAATCTTTGATTTCCCTTTTCTTTGGGATATTACTTCTTCATCACTGCATGAATATTAATTGTACCTGCATACCAAGTACCTTGCTCATCAAATGTAACATCCTTTGACACAAGGAATTGCTTTGTGGATGGACTCCACAATCTATAACCCATCTATGTATCATCATAACCAATCAACACATACTTTTCAGCTTTAGGTTCCAATTTATGCATGAACTGAGATGGTACATATGCGTAAGCCAAACATCCAAACACTTTGCAATGATCTAAGGTAGGTATCTTACCCCACCATTCCTCATATGGTATCATACCACTCAAAGCCTTAAATGGAAGTCTATTAACCAAATAAGTAGCTGTATTCATAGCCTCAACCCACAAATAATTAGGAAAATTTTTCTCTTTCATCATTGACCTTGCAAACTCAACAAGAGTTCTATTTATCCTTTTTGCTACACCATTTTGTTGAGGAGAGTACCTGTAAGTAACTTCCCTTTTTATACTTGCATTCCATAAGTAATCACTGAACTCATTAGAGGAATCCTCTCCCCCTCCATCTAACCTTAATCTCTTCAATTTTTTTCCAGAAACTCTTTCTGCATACACATGGTAATGTTTAAATGTATTGAACACCTCTAATTTATCTTTGATCACATATATAGTGATCCATCTCGTAGCATCATCAACATAAATCACATAATATCTCAAAACATTAATGCTAAAGTCCTTTGATGGACCCCATACATATCTACGCACCAATTCAAGCTTCTCTGAATACACGAAACCATGCTTATTATATGATTGCTTATGAGCCTTACCTAATTGACATGCTTCACATTTATATGTCATGTCTTGACTTGCAACATTAGGCGATCCAAGCATTGAAGCATTGTTAATCATATCCTTAATACCTTTTTCATTGAAATGTCCAAGGCTTTTGTGCCAAAGATCTAACTGAGAGATCTTATGTCCTCCATAAGTGAACAAGGCATGACCAAAATTGCCTTGTATCTTCAATGTGAAGACCCTTCCTTCTTTCTTTCCTGAAACAATTTGTTTATACCCATTGCTAGGGTCTTCCACAAAAACTCCATCATTAATGAACCTTACTTCATAACCTTTCTCTACAATTTGCCCTACACTTATCATGTTCTTTGGAATTGTAGGAACATACAAAACCTTACTCAAAAGAGTGCTTCCATCCTTGGCCTTTACTGATCCAATGGACTTCACATTGTGCTTTGTGTTATCACCTATTTAAACTACATGATTACTCACCTTATTCTCCAAATCAGTCATCAAAGCTATGTTGCCACTCAGGTGATTGCTACACCCTAAGTCTATGTAGAAGACTCTTTGGTCTTCACTTTGTCTTTCACAAGTTGCATTTATAATTAAGGTTGAATCCTCTTTCTGATCTAAAGCATAGTTGTAGTAGGTATTATTTTGAGATTGACTTTGAAAGCCTCTTCTTGCATTTCTTCCAAAGAAACCTCTACTACCTCTACCTCTGAAATTACCTCTCTCATTTCTACCACCTCTTCCTCTTGAATTAAAGTTCTGATTATATCCTCCACCATTTTGATTATTATGCCAACATTCATGATCTAAATGATTAGTCTTACCACAAATCCAGCAGGCTTTGACACCATCTTTATTGCTTCTGCCTCTTCCTCTTCCTTTGCCACCTCCTCTTCCTCTTAGCAAGTTGGCTGACTAGTAGTGCCTTCATCTTCATTCAATTGTTGCTTGCCTGTGTTAGTTTTCTTCTTGTCCTTTGAATACATTGCTTCACCTGTAATCTTATCAATATCACCTTTGATATCCTACTCAAAGGTTAGCATATGTCCTACCAATTGATTCAAATCAGGAGTAAAATGATCTAGTGACAATTCAATGGATAGAATGAAAGGCTTCCACTTCTCATCTCCTCTCAAACCTGTGAGAATTTGTCTTACCAATTTGTCCTCTTCAAGTTCTTCATCAACTGCTCCTAGTGCATCTGCAATATCCTTCATGCTTGCTACATAATCAGAAATAGATTGAGAAGCCTTCTTCCTGAATGTGGTGAACTCTACCCATAAAGATGCCTTCCTTGACTTTGTCGTGTTTTGGAAATGCTCCTCCAAAGCATTCCATATGTCACTTGCACCTTCAAGTCCTCTAATATGAGATAGCAAGTACTCATTGACTCCCATGTAGGTAATGCTCCTTGCTTGAGCATCCTTCTTCATCCATGTCTTCAAATACGAGAGATCTTTCGTAGTTGGAACACTAGGATCCCTAAATTCTGATTTTTCTTCCTCTCCTATGATATATCCTATCAGATCTTTTCTCATAAAATTGGCTTCCATCCTCATTGACCAAGTAGGATAGTTTTCTCTATCCAATTTCTCTATCTGAAGAGAATCTCCCATCCTTTCTTCACTTGTGCAAAATATTCTTCAAGATTTGTGAATAATGAACGTACCTTTACTTTGAATGTAGTTCCTTTTGATCCTTTTTATAGCTTCACGCCTCCTTCTCTAGCTTTCACTTCAACCTTTCACCTTTTGAATCTTCAAGGATTGATTTCTGTATATCTACAACAGTCGGGATCCTCCTTTCTTCAAATCTGATGACTCTTGCTCTGATACCACTGATGGAGAGTGTTAATCTCCAAAAGAACAAGTTATCCTTGATGTTAAAGCATCTCTATATCAAGAAATACTCATAAAACCTCAACCAAGTTTGGAAATCTATTGCCAAATTATCAAGATTTGAACTAATTGTGAAGAAACTCAATACTCAGAAAAGTCTACTACACTTAATCCACTCATTGACTAACAAAATGTGTAAAGTTTTCAATGAAGCTTTGCAAGAGATGTCATCTAAAGATTGCAGACCTTATCCAAGTTAAAACTTCTCAAAAAGATTTGTAAATCCTGAGATTTCCTCCAAACAATGTACCTATGTCTGAAAGTGTTCTTTTGTATAGTCAACTTTGATACCTACAACTTCTAATGCATGGTTCTCCCAAACTAGACCCCATTTATTCAAATTATTTTGGCTGCAAGTAGGTTACCTTTCAACCTAAAGAATGAGTGCTTAGTTTCTCAAAAAGTTACACTATGGAGGGAGATCTAATCAAAACATTATCATCGAATTTGCGCCAACACCTATCTTTTGTTCTTCACATTTACACATGTATATGTTCCTACTTAAAATTCTCTCAGCTTGATTACACTTAAACTCTCAAAACGTGTATAGAGGTCACTCAACTATAGAAATAGACTTGTACAAAAGCATTCCTCAATAGGATAAACACAAAACGAGCACTGAGCAAAAGATCGGAGTGCAACATTCTTCTATTCAGAGAAAAACATACATCTGATTGATAATTCATATTGTTCACACTTTCTAAAGTGCCTAATGACTTCTAAAACTTGTCACTCATCATCTCTCATACTCTTAGTACATCTATATCAAGCATATATATAGATGTTTACATCTCAACTCGTCATAGATACAAAGTTATTATGAAGTATTGACAAGATTAGTATATATGTATATACAAGTCTTCATCTTTTGTCCATGCACTAAACTTCAAGCTTCATATGTTGATCTTTGCTTTATTCTTTGACTTCAAAATTTATCCTAATCATCAATTGGGGATTTTCCTACACCAACAATGACTGTGATGGTCCCCGATGTTGTCGCGATGCCCCAACTCTGTCTGTCATTTCAAATGGATTGCTTAGCAACCATCAATGAGTGCTAATGCTTTGCATTTCTACAACCTCTGATTGAGGAGTGTTGCTGAAGGAAGTCTGGCAATAGCCTACTCTCTTAGACTTTAATTAAAATAAAGAAAACAACTATACAAGTGAACGGGTCTGGCTTCCATGGGACCCCCCAAATCCCACAAAGCAAGGTAAGAACATACAAAGATAGAGGGTTTTACAATGGAGTTTGATAACCCTCTCGTCCCCTCATGCAGGGCCCTCTTGTACTTAATCTTGTTGTTCTCAAGGAGAAACACTCTATGATGCCTAAAAGGTGGGGGCTTCTTACAATTGGAAATTCTTTTGCCTAAGAGGAAAAGAGATTTCTTGATAGACATTCTTTAAGAGGGTTTCCGAAATTGGAATCACACCTATCTCTCCAAATCTTCCAAAGGGTCTTGTCTCTTATAACATTCCACAACGATGAGGAGCAGCCAATCGCCTCACGCAGTAATGCTTGCTTCCAATTGATTTGTTCATGTAGTAGCAATATTTTTTCAAGGATCCACCAGATCAAGATAGATTTGGGGCACGAGAAGAAAATGTGTCCTAGATCCTCTTTGTCGTGATGGCACCGCTTGCACCATGACGGAGCCCCAAAATTTTTTCTAGCCTTTATATTGGTCCAGATTCCCCGATGAAGGACTTGCCACATAAGCATTGACTTTTTTATCTTGATGAGGGGGTGACAAAGAGACATGAACTTCAAATTCCATCGCAAGCCGGTTCATGTAAGACACTACTTCTTATTAAGCATGATATGATAGTCCGAATTCTCCTTAATTCTAGGAATTTTGTTCAGGCTATTATCGTTGTGCCATTTAAGACCCTCATGGTGCAAAGGGTCCTGCCCAATGAGGAGGTAGGTTTTTGAGAATTCCCAAGCAACGCATCTTCTCTACAAAAGGATCCATTCTTTGTAGTTGACTCTTATTTCTGGATTGATATCCTCAAATTGAATCCATTGGTGACTTTCTTAGTTTGAGAGGTGTTTCCAATACCAAAATCCCTTGTTAGAGAGCTTTTTAGCTTTTTGGAGGTTCTAGGACTCCATGCCTTTGATGTCCTTGATAGGGAACTAGATGGAATCATTTTGTCTAATACCTACCACCCATTTCCAATCTTCACTAATTCTGAGAAAATGTTTGACCTTGTTCTAATGCTTCCTTAGAGAGAACACCATATTTGAGCCTTTAGGAGACATTGAAAGTGGGGAGAAAAGAAGGATGAGAACGCCTAGATCCTTCCAACCTGGGAGTCCCACAAGTGTAAAAGCACTCTTATTCTTGAAGATAAGCATGGTCCAAGAGGCCTCACTAGTGCACCAAGCTTTGATGACCATTTAGCTACCAACTTATTTTCCATGCCTTCAATGCCTAGAATTCCCAGACACCCCACAATCTTTTTGGCTAATACAAGTAGTCCATTTAATTTTGGGAACACCCCTTTTGTTGGGGTTGCCTATCGAGAGAAATTTTCTACAGATTCTTTCCAATTTGATAATCTCTTGATCCTTCGGTCTCCAAAAGGAGAAAAAGTAAATAGTGGATGAGATAAGGAACGTATTAATTACCATGGCATGCTTTGCGAGGTTGATCTGCATATGTTTCTAGTAAGCTAGCTTGTTATGGAGCTTAGAGAGGACCCAGTTCCATTGTTGCTCCAATGAAATGCCAAATCCCATCCGGATACCTAATAGGAAGAAGATTTGTCCCCTAGGGATCATTTGAGAGACCTCTTCAATAAGAAATCAAGGTGAAAGTAGGATAATGGCTCTGAAAGCAGTTTTGAAGTGGTTTATTTTGGATCTTGATGCCATAAAGAATGTGTCCAAACATCCCCAAAAGGTATCAATGCTGGTCATATTGTTATGAAAAAGGGCATTTGTGTCATGTGCAAATAGTCTCATGATCATCTGGCCTTGACTGAGAGGAAGTGAGAGACCTTCAATATGGCCTAAGTCCATATCATGCTTCATAAGGTAGTTGAGCCCCTCCATAGCAATAGCAAAAGATAGAGGGGCCAAAGGGTATCCTTATCTAATAGAGCGTTTTAACCTTGAAGGCTTCGACAACTAGCCATAGATATTTATCTACACCAATGCATTTCCCTATAGGGTAGAAATCATCTTAGTGAATTTTCGACTACAACCGAGGTCTTTAAGAGATTGGAGAGTGAAGTCCCATTCAAGCCTATGATAAGCTTTGTCGAAGTGAATCTTAAGGAAGATAACATCTTACACAGACTCTTAAGCAAAATACAAACCTTCCCAAATATCAATAATAGCTTCCAGGATGGATCTACCCTTGATGAAGCCTTTTTATTCCTCATTTAACCAACTTTGTAAGTGGCAAGAGATTCTCTTGGTAATTACTTTAGCAAGGATCTTGTATGTAGTTTGTAGCATCATAATCGAGTGCCAATTTTCAATCCTTTTTTTGTTTCTTTTTTTAAGAATAAGCTTGATAAAACCTTTGTTAAGACATTTGGGTAGTGTACCAACAAACAACACCCCTTGCCACACCAAGCATAGTTGAGTGGCCACCAACTATGTAAAGGTCTTGAAAAATGCATTGGTGAGGTCATCAAGACTTGGGCTTTTTCGATTAGAAAGCGAATCCATATCTTCTAGAATCTCAGTATCTGAAATGGGAGCTTCAAGAAGAGTCTTCATATTATGTGGGATTCTTGTCGATTTAACTCTAGTAATGGTCACCATGCAATCACGCCTATGGGGAGAAAGAGGTGTTGAAACCCCCAGGAGTTGGGTAAAGTGGTAGACAATCACTGAGCTATTTTATTCTTTTGTCTTGCATTGAACCCCATTGATGTCCATCAAGAAGGGGATATCATCCTTAGATTGTTTTCTTTTTAAGAGGCCACACATCTCTTTAGTAGGTTTGTCAGCCTTACTAGCCCACCACTCTTTAAAGTATACTTGTAGATTTTTTCTTTGACTTTCTTCCTCATATCTCAACATGCCTTTGATTTTTCATAGCCCCATCTAGTATTGAGAGTTGCATTTGTTCACTTCTTCCTCAAGATGCCTCAATCTCTCATAGAGATTTTCTCTTCACATGCGACAAGGTCTTCTAGGTCTTGACCAGGATATGATGAGTCTTCATAACCATGATCCTCCATCTTTTGGCTGGTGATGAGAGGTTGATGAAGGCTGATTTCCAAGCCTTAGTAATCTCCTATTGGATGAAGGGGAAAGTTTGACATTAGCATGAATCCACGACACTTTCCTCAGTTTGGTGAATACCTTGAAGGTGAGAATAATTGGGTAGTGATCCGAGATGATAAGGTTAGAGTGTTGGGAGAGGGAGGGTTGGCCCCACTTATAGATTATGTTCTACGCAATGTAGATTCTATCAAGTCTTGCTTTTCTCAAATCCTACCTAGATTGGAGGTTTGACCAAGAGAAACCAGTCTTATCTTCGATCTCCACAAGATCTAGGTGGAGTTTGATTTTATCCCGTACATGTTTCTCCTCACTATCTATAATTCTCCCTCTATTTTTCCACCTATCCATAGGATCCTCCACCATGTTGAAATCCCCACAAAGCACAACGTTGTGGGATAGAGAGACCCAAGAGCCCCAAGTGGCAATCCTCTCTGACTCCTAGTTGCAAGCGTACATGGAGACAATGGTGAAATGCAAGGAGTCCCCGAAGGAAGCAACAATCTAGTGATGATTTTGCTCTTGGAGGGTGTTGACAAGTCTATCAAACCAACTCTTGTTAATTCCAATAGCTGCACCACCAACCCCCCTAGGGTGTGTAGTGAAGATTGAGACATGAGATGAAGAAATATGTTTTAGTCTTTTCTGAAGGTCCTCTCTGTCAATTTCAGTCTCTTGAATACAGATGAAGTCTGGGTTTAGGGTATTATCTCGAAACCATTAGCCAATAATAACCACTCTTGAGGGGTCAAAAAACCCCCTGAATTTTAGCGATATGAAAATCATTATCAAAGGTTGATTTCTTTGTGGGGAGGGTCCTTGTCCCTTTCCTTATTGTTTTTCTCTTTGTCGTTTGTGGAAGAACAAATGTAGAAATAGACCAAAGCAAGCCCAAGAAAGAAAGAGAATGATAGAGGAAGAGAGCACTCGGTTACGATGATGGTGACAAAGTCAAAGTTTCTGATGGAGCTCAAATAGAGGCAATGGGGTGTGTGTGCCCATCGCGATAGAGGTGCGAGCTCATCATGATGGGTGGCTTGGAGCCTCAGGAGGAATTGATTTGGACCTTCATGGTTGTGGTTCTTAGCGAAAGGGGTATTGAAGCATGGGGGGGTTCATTGAGATGGCCTAAGGCTTTGGGGGCATGGCGATGGGCTGAGTGCTTTGAGAGTGACACAACGGCTTGATGTAAAGTTTGTCGTGTTAATGATGGCTGAGGTGTCGGGTCTTTCTTTAAGTCGTGATGGTAGTGTCCATTGGAGTCACTCCAAGTGTTTACTCTACCCTCAATTGACACATGAAGGATCTCCCTGGGATCATTTCTTAATTTTGTTACATTTATCAACTAGATAGCTATCATATGTTCAATGTCGACCCCACACGGTCAACTTTATACCCTCCAAAAATCCAAGTAATCTATTTATATGTCCATTTACTAGTTTTAACTTCATTCTTGGAGCTTTTAAAGCAAGTTTCTCCCATTTTCTTTATAATTACAAAATGTTTATTACAACAACTACACCTATACAAAATACATTTCTAGTGGTATATGCATGTTATTCTTTGCATCGGGTTCACTTTAGTTTCACAATATCTACATTAGACCTTGCTTTAGCTATATTATCTTAATTTTGAGATGAGATCTTCATCTTCATCTCGCTTTCTAATTTCTCTCATAACAGTTCTAAACTTTCTAAAATTATGTTGTCTTAGGGAGCATTTGACCTTGAAATTATTCAGTTCCTCCACGTGTTTCGGTATACTTACGTCTTTGGTGTATTGTATTGATAATTTTGGAGCATTTTTACATTCATTAAGTTTTGGATCTGCTCCTATATAGTAGGCCATAGTGTGTAACTTAATAGTTTCTTCCTTTCTCATACTCGATTCAAGGACATCTATGTTTATATATGAAATCTCCTTAACAAATTATTACTTTTCTTAGATCTAGCTCTAGGAAAGGAGGCCTATGTTAATTTCTTTTTTCTCTCTCTCTCTCTCACACACACACACTCTCAGTTTCTTCTTGTTATGAGAGTGGTTAGATTCATAGATATTTGCATATGCTCCTACATAGTAGGCCATAGTGAGTAGCCTAATAATTTATTCCTTTCGTATGCTTGATTCAAGAACATCTATGTTTATATAGGGAATATCCTTAACAAATTATTACTTGTTCTTAGATTTAGCTCTAGGAAAGGAGGCCTATCTTAATTTCCTCTCTCTCTCTCTAAGTGTCATTGAAATATTAAATATATGGTTTTTGTCTACTTAGCTTGTGATGATTGAACTAATATCTCATTCCACAATAATAGTCTGTGTTTGCTCGTTTTTCTAGAATCATGGTTTCAAGTTCACTCTAGATATCAAAGGTCTTTTTTCTTGATTGTAGCTTGTGTATTCCACTTCTAGAATCATAGCAATTCATAGTCCTATGATCTATCAATAGCTCTTGTACAACCTTAAATTCCAATGGTGCCCTTTGCCTACTATACTATAACTCAATTCGAAAACTTTTGAAGGGCTCTCAGACTTGCATATGTAGTCCTTGAAGATGGGAAAACCTTCATTTGCTGGGAGGATTTCCCCATTTTGAATTACACATACTTCTTTGAGTGTATGAATCTTTTAACCTAGAGAAATAAACAATGTAAGGATTCGAAAAAAATATCTAAGTTTCAAGATCTTACAAAGACGCAAACATAGAGAGTAAAAAATCTTAAAACATACAAAAGATAGAGCTTAGTAGGAGATGAGATGGATGATTTTATAGAGGTTGTATTTATAGATTTTCTATTATGTCCAAAATAGAGATAACAATGAGGGGGGCTTCCAAAAACATGGGTGAAAATAAAAAGTTTCTCTCTTTTATGGAGAGCCTTATCTTTTATTTAAAAGAATCACAATCTACAATGATCTTTAGCTTAACCACTATTTTTACGAATACCTACAAAGAACCCTCTATTTCACAAACCTTCAATTGCTATATCAAAACACAAAGCAAGTTAATAACTCAATAAATTGAATGCCAAAATTCAACATTCCATAAGTGAGAACATGCCCCCTAATTGAAAAAGAAACTCACCTCAACTGATAAGAAATAAATTAGAAATGGATGGCCATCACATGTCCCATTAGTGAAAAAAATAAGTATGTTTCCTATAAAAACACATGCATAGAAATGTGTCTTGGAGGAGTTAAATTATTGTGATTTTGAATGATATTCACAAATTAAGTGATCATAATGAGGCTTCAATGAGTTCTTATGCATCCATTACCATTCTTCAATAGAATAACCTTGATAATTTACTAAATATCTATTATATTGAGTTCCTATATGTGTAGTGGTCACATCAAGATCAATTATTCTCTCAAGAATTAAGATTTTATATTCTTCTATTAGCAAGGGATGATCATCAAGAATAGGAGTGAGTGGAAAAGAGCCTTTGAAAGGTTTTAGTAAACTAATATGAAACGACATACCCATGTTCGAGTTAGAGGGTATATCTAATCCAAATGTTTTGTCATTAATATTTTGAGCTATGTGAAATGTTCCATAATAACATGGTGCAAGTTAAACTTTAGGATGCTCTAAAATATGTTTCAAATTTTGTTTAATAGCACATCACCATACTAATCCATTTTTCTTAAATTCTTTTGCTAATTGTTTCTTATTAACATTACTAGTGTAGCATTCTTGACTTTTCCTAATGTGCTCGTGAAATTCATGAAGTAAAGATATATAAGTTTGAGCAATAGAATAAGCCATAGGAATAGTAGTTTGAGTGAGTGACATAGCAATGAGAAGCTTTTCACCATAACCAATTTCAAAAGGTGCAGGGCCAATAGTTATGTGTGTTGTGTTATTGTAAGCAAATTGGAGCAATGGTAATTTCCCATCCTAGTTAGTGGGACTATCTAATGAATAACGATGAAATAAATCAATAATAGTTCTATTTTTTGCTTCACTTTGCCCATTACTTTTTGGATGAAATGTAGAACTAAACTCTATTTTTGAACCAAAATGTTGAAATAATAGAAACCAGAAAATGATTGCGAAAATGAACATCAGAACATGACTTTTTGGAAACCATGATGTAGGAAAATACTTTTAATAAAAGACTTAGTATCCTCGACCAAAGACAAGGTCTTTTTACATGGAATAAAATATGAATATTTACTAAATGGAAAAAAATATGAATATTTACTAAACCTGTCAACTTTTGTCCAAATCATGTCATTATGAACGAAGTGGTAGGGCGAATAGTGATGGAATCCATAGAAGTCTATTCCCATGGTTCATTCATAATGGGAATTAGCATTGATAATCCAAATGCTTTACCATGATGACATTTGACTCATTGACATACAATACACTAGGAAACATAACCTACAATATCTTTCTTCAAATGTGGCCAGAAGAAGAAAAATTTGGAAGCAAATGTTGTCTTTTGTATGCCCCTATGTTGCATATAAGGGGGTTCATGAATTTCCATCATAAAAAAATCTATAAAAGCCTGAATAATGCATAATTCATGTTGAAAATAAAAAAACCATTATGAAATGTATAATGTTCATTGATTGAAGACGAAGAATTTTTGAAATCATTCCATGCACATGAGAAATACAAATCAAAAGCATAAGTGGGAATTATGTCATGAAATTGTTAGGTCTTTGTAGAAGTGTGAGAGACACACAAGAAGCACACACAAGGAACACAAACATAGCAAGGCACATGGAGAAGATGGACAATTGAAATAGCTCTTCGTATTGATGATGAATATTATTGAGCTAAGAGTAGAAGAATATCCCTAAGCACAATGTACCACCACATATGAGTGTACCATGTATGTGGTGACATGGGGAAAAAACCTCTAGCCACCACTAGAGTAAAAAGTGCCCATGTATAGGGAAAAGTTCACGTCAAAGCTACTCGAGGAACATGTAAGTGTAAGAAACCCCCCCAGAGCAAATGATGTAGGAACACATTCAAGGAGTTAGAGATCATCCCCCACTTGGCAATAAACCTAAAGATTTGCAAAAGCTTCAAAATTTTCCCATGGAAGAGAATATGTCTACCACATTGGAAGAGAATATGTCTACCACATTATCTTGTGTAGGCATATATACCAAATCAATACCTCTTGCATGAAGGCACTCTCTCACATAGTGATAACACATCTCAATATGTTTGGTCTATGCAATTGTCACTAATCTTCTTAGAGGACATTTGTGAGGCTCAAAGGGAGAGATGTCACATGAGTCTTGTAGGAAGTGAAGATCGATGAAGTGAATACATGGAAGGCTTGGGATTTTAAGGGGATATCTTAAGTTTGGTCCTTGCATTCAATTTCAGGCTACTCAAGGTTCAATGGATAGTGCATTGGTATAAGAGAACTAAAACATTATTGCTTTCATTGCATTCAAGGACAATGGGAAAGATGCATCAACAAGTGCTACATTTGAAATTTGTTGTACCATACTTTGAGTTCTATCAGTTATTTAGATGAAGTAGTGACTCATCGATTTCCAATTTTACATTTGAAGGTGGAAAAAAATATCTATTAGATTCGTTGGTAGTGGATGGAAAATTTTCAATTAATGCAGAGGAGGAAAATGATGAAGGTGTATATTTCTAGTTATTAAAATGCATAGAAGGTAAAAATTTAACTCTAAAAACATATTATGGTTTAACTTAGATTTCTATTTATTAAAATACTCAAAAGGTAAACAACCTGATACCTTTAGGAACATATTATGTGGTGTGTTTATATTATGAGAGACTAGAAAATAATGTCTACAAGTTGTTAGAAACAAGATCACCAACTTATATGTATTCCCATCTTGTAAGATGCATTAAAATACCCATGTAATGAGTCCGCAATTGTTCATAATTTGTTACCATTATTGGTGATGTGTATGAGGCCATATACAAAAGTATGCCTTGAGATTTTTAATAATGTGTGATGATAAACCATTTCTTAATCTCGCACTATGTAGTACACGAATGGACTACTAGATAATTATAATCTCCTATCCTGAGTAACCATTTCCTAAAATTATAACTTAAGTGTGCATGGTTTGATGAATAAGAACTAAGATGTGATGACTAACAACTAATGGTTAGATGTTCTCTATGAGCAGGTGTATGGAATAAGTTACAACTAACAACTAACTAGAAATTGGTAAATTATACCTAACAACTAACAATTAGCTAATTTGTAAGTAGCCAACTATCAACTAGTGGAGAAAATATTACGATCACATATTTACCTCAAAAGTATATAACTATGGGCTATAACTATATTGTGAAAGAATTATACTTTTTTTTCGAAATTGATTATGATAATTTCCACATGAGCTATAGTATTCAAGACAAATTTTTGTGATAGACTCACTTTGAACTATTCAAATTTAGGCAACTCAACTCTCAAATCTTTTTTCAACTCATTCACTCTTAACTCATAGTCTCACAACTCAGAATCACACTACCTCTCTCTATACTCACTCATTCTGACTTACCCAATAGTGGTCATTAAAATCATAATCACACTACCACTCATATTCAAACTCACTTACAATGAATCACCCAATAGTAGCCACCAAGGACAAGCTAGAATTTTCTAGGTTCTTTGGCTATTTTATTTTATTGTTTATATCTCACATAGCTTTACCAAATTTTGTCCTTATATGTGTTTTTCCCAAGTGGCCAAAGAGTTAGAATTGTCATATTGAAATCTTAAAGCTTGCCAAGACACCATCAAGCTATCCAAATAATGGGATGTTGGGTCCTCAAAATACTAGAATAAGGTGTGCATAAATGTATGAATGTGAATAAGTTAATTTTTACAATAGGAATGATCATTATTCCATAAACATAGCACTATAGGGAAATGATAAATCTAACCATCTATGTTTCCTTGGTACAAATTCTTTTTGATGCATTCAGTGAATGTTCTTCAATCTTAACTTGTCCTTGTGACATGTTGCAAACAATTTTTCTCTTGGGAAGAATCTCTATAGACAACTAACTCTCTATGAGATCAAGAGCAACCATTTTGCAAAGGTGAGAGTTAAATTTTAGTTTAAGCAAAGTGAAGGGTGACATGAACAATGATCTAGAAAATGTTAGTCCCACTGTAGTCAGTAACACTATTGAATATATCACATGAGAAGTATGTTTTAAAGGAATTCTATTTCAAAGGACAGTGGAAATATTTGTAGGGAGAATCTTATTTGAATATGTTTTGATGCATATCTATGGGTTCCACCTCACATTGAACGAATGTTTCACACCTTCATAAATGAAGCCACTGACTTTCTCTCTTGAGGAAAATGACCGATCTATGACTGACACAATTTCTCTTAAGAAACCATACAACAAGAATGACAAGTTAGGAAGCTCTATCCAGAGCGTGTAGCAAAGCAGTTCAGTCTTATTCGGAACAAAATTAGGGAACCACTTAAAGAGGTATAAGGTGGATCTCCAAATCTGCCAATTGCCAACTTGTAATGCTTGAAACATCATCTCCTCATTTTCAAAGACCAAAAGCACATGGTTTTCCGCCAAGAATTGACATTTGATCATAATCAAACCGTGTTAGAACCACTCCTTACAAAACCAAAGACATAAGGACTCTAGGAGGAGTCTTGGGCCAAACATTTGACCGATGAGACTCATTTTCTCTAATTCTTTGTGCTTTGCCAAAATATCCTCCCTCTTAAGCAAAACAACTAGAGGTTTAACACCAAACAACTCTTTGGAGGCATCAGGGCTAATGTCCTCCGTAGGGGGCCCACATTGCTAATCACCAACAAAGGAAACGTTCCGGCCATGGAAGCCAAGACCAAACACCACACACATGAGAAATTCTCACATGAATGCTCGCTGACAACAAAAATGAAGATGACCACACACACAGACCCCAAGAGAAATGAAGAAAAAAACCATGCCAGTGGAAGAACAAATGTAGAAATAGACCAAAGCAAGCCCAAGAAAGAAAGAGAATGAGAGAGGAAGAGAGCACTCGGTTACGATGATGGTGACAAAGTCAAAGTTTCTGATGGAGCTCAAATAGAGGCAATGGGGTGTGTGTGCCCATCGCGATAGAGGTGCGAGCTCATCATGATGGGTGGCTTGGAGCCTCAGGAGGAATTGATTTGGACCTTCATGGTTGTGGTTCTTAGCGAAGGGGTATTGAAGCATGGGGGGGTTCATTGAGATGGCCTAAGGCTTTGGGGGCATGGCGATGGGCTGAGTGCTTTGAGAGTGACACAACGGCTTGATGTAAAGTTTGTCGTGTTAATGATGGCTGAGGTGTCGGGTCTTTCTTTAAGTCGTGATGGTAGTGTCCATTGGAGTCACTCCAAGTGTTTACTCTACCCTCAATTGACACATGAAGGATCTCCCTGGGATCATTTCTTAATTTTGTTACATTTATCAACTAGATAGCTATCATATGTTCAATGTCGACCCCACACGGTCAACTTTATACCCTCCAAAAATCCAAGTAATCTATTTATATGTCCATTTACTAGTTTTAACTTCATTCTTGGAGCTTTTAAAGCAAGTTTCTCCCATTTTCTTTATAATTACAAAATGTTTATTACAACAACTACACCTATACAAAATACATTTCTAGTGGTATATGCATGTTATTCTTTGCATCGGGTTCACTTTAGTTTCACAATATCTACATTAGACCTTGCTTTAGCTATATTATCTTAATTTTGAGATGAGATCTTCATCTTCATCTCGCTTTCTAATTTCTCTCATAACAGTTCTAAACTTTCTAAAATTATGTTGTCTTAGGGAGCATTTGACCTTGAAATTATTCAGTTCCTCCACGTGTTTCGGTATACTTACGTCTTTGTTGTATTGTATTGATAATTTTGGAGCATTTTTACATTCATTAAGTTTTGGATCTGCTCCTATATAGTAGGCCATAGTGTGTAACTTAATAGTTTCTTCCTTTCTCATACTCGATTCAAGGACATCTATGTTTATATATGAAATCTCCTTAACAAATTATTACTTTTCTTAGATCTAGCTCTAGGAAAGGAGGCCTATGTTAATTTCTTTTTTCTCTCTCTCTCTCTCACACACACACACACTCAGTTTCTTCTTGTTATGAGAGTGGTTAGATTCATAGATATTTGCATATGCTCCTACATAGTAGGCCATAGTGAGTAGCCTAATAATTTATTCCTTTCGTATGCTTGATTCAAGAACATCTATGTTTATATAGGGAATATCCTTAACAAATTATTACTTGTTCTTAGATTTAGCTCTAGGAAAGGAGGCCTATCTTAATTTCCTCTCTCTCTCTCTAAGTGTCATTGAAATATTAAATATATGGTTTTTGTCTACTTAGCTTGTGATGATTGAACTAATATCTCATTCCACAATAATAGTCTGTGTTTGCTCGTTTTTCTAGAATCATGGTTTCAAGTTCACTCTAGATATCAAAGGTCTTTTTTCTTGATTGTAGCTTGTGTATTCCACTTCTAGAATCATAGCAATTCATAGTCCTATGATCTATCAATAGCTCTTGTACAACCTTAAATTCCAATGGTGCCCTTTGCCTACTATACTATAACTCAATTCGAAAACTTTTGAAGGGCTGTCAGACTTGCATATGTAGTCCTTGAAGATGGGAAAACCTTCATTTGCTGGGAGGATTTCCCCATTTTGAATTACACATACTTCTTTGAGTGTATGAATCTTTTAACCTAGAGAAATAAACAATGTAAGGATTCGAAAAAAATATCTAAGTTTCAAGATCTTACAAAGACGCAAACATAGAGAGTAAAAAATCTTAAAACATACAAAAGATAGAGCTTAGTAGGAGATGAGATGGATGATTTTATAGAGGTTGTATTTATAGATTTTCTATTATGTCCAAAATAGAGATAACAATGAGGGGGGCTTCCAAAAACATGGGTGAAAATAAAAAGTTTCTCTCTTTTATGGAGAGCCTTATCTTTTATTTAAAAGAATCACAATCTACAATGATCTTTAGCTTAACCACTATTTTTACGAATACCTACAAAGAACCCTCTATTTCACAAACCTTCAATTGCTATATCAAAACACAAAGCAAGTTAATAACTCAATAAATTGAATGCCAAAATTCAACATTCCATAAGTGAGAACATGCCCCCTAATTGAAAAAGAAACTCACCTCAACTGATAAGAAATAAATTAGAAATGGATGGCCATCACATGTCCCATTAGTGAAAAAAATAAGTATGTTTCCTATAAAAACACATGCATAGAAATGTGTCTTGGAGGAGTTAAATTATTGTGATTTTGAATGATATTCACAAATTAAGTGATCATAATGAGGCTTCAATGAGTTCTTATGCATCCATTACCATTCTTCAATAGAATAACCTTGATAATTTACTAAATATCTATTATATTGAGTTCCTATATGTGTAGTGGTCACATCAAGATCAATTATTCTCTCAAGAATTAAGATTTTATATTCTTCTATTAGCAAGGGATGATCATCAAGAATAGGAGTGAGTGGAAAAGAGCCTTTGAAAGGTTTTAGTAAACTAATATGAAACGACATACCCATGTTCGAGTTAGAGGGTATATCTAATCCAAATGTTTTGTCATTAATATTTTGAGCTATGTGAAATGTTCCATAATAACATGGTGCAAGTTAAACTTTAGGATGCTCTAAAATATGTTTCAAATTTTGTTTAATAGCACATCACCATACTAATCCATTTTTCTTAAATTCTTTTGCTAATTGTTTCTTATTAACATTACTAGTGTAGCATTCTTGACTTTTCCTAATGTGCTCGTGAAATTCATGAAGTAAAGATATATAAGTTTGAGCAATAGAATAAGCCATAGGAATAGTAGTTTGAGTGAGTGACATAGCAATGAGAAGCTTTTCACCATAACCAATTTCAAAAGGTGCAGGGCCAATAGTTATGTGTGTTGTGTTATTGTAAGCAAATTGGAGCAATGGTAATTTCCCATCCTAGTTAGTGGGACTATCTAATGAATAACGATGAAATAAATCAATAATAGTTCTATTTTTTGCTTCACTTTGCCCATTACTTTTTGGATGAAATGTAGAACTAAACTCTATTTTTGAACCAAAATGTTGAAATAATAGAAACCAGAAAATGATTGCGAAAATGAACATCAGAACATGACTTTTTGGAAACCATGATGTAGGAAAATACTTTTAATAAAAGACTTAGTATCCTCGACCAAAGACAAGGTCTTTTTACATGGAATAAAATATGAATATTTACTAAATGGAAAAAAATATGAATATTTACTAAACCTGTCAACTTTTGTCCAAATCATGTCATTATGAACGAAGTGGTAGGGCGAATAGTGATGGAATCCATAGAAGTCTATTCCCATGGTTCATTCATAATGGGAATTAGCATTGATAATCCAAATGCTTTACCATGATGACATTTGACTCATTGACATACAATACACTAGGAAACATAACCTACAATATCTTTCTTCAAATGTGGCCAGAAGAAGAAAAATTTGGAAGCAAATGTTGTCTTTTGTATGCCCCTATGTTGCATATAAGGGGGTTCATGAATTTCCATCATAAAAAAATCTATAAAAGCCTGAATAATGCATAATTCATGTTGAAAATAAAAAAACCATTATGAAATGTATAATGTTCATTGATTGAAGACGAAGAATTTTTGAAATCATTCCATGCACATGAGAAATACAAATCAAAAGCATAAGTGGGAATTATGTCATGAAATTGTTAGGTCTTTGTAGAAGTGTGAGAGACACACAAGAAGCACACACAAGGAACACAAACATAGCAAGGCACATGGAGAAGATGGACAATTGAAATAGCTCTTCGTATTGATGATGAATATTATTGAGCTAAGAGTAGAAGAATATCCCTAAGCACAATGTACCACCACATATGAGTGTACCATGTATGTGGTGACATGGGGAAAAAACCTCTAGCCACCACTAGAGTAAAAAGTGCCCATGTATAGGGAAAAGTTCACGTCAAAGCTACTCGAGGAACATGTAAGTGTAAGAAACCCCCCCAGAGCAAATGATGTAGGAACACATTCAAGGAGTTAGAGATCATCCCCCACTTGGCAATAAACCTAAAGATTTGCAAAAGCTTCAAAATTTTCCCATGGAAGAGAATATGTCTACCACATTGGAAGAGAATATGTCTACCACATTATCTTGTGTAGGCATATATACCAAATCAATACCTCTTGCATGAAGGCACTCTCTCACATAGTGATAACACATCTCAATATGTTTGGTCTATGCAATTGTCACTAATCTTCTTAGAGGACATTTGTGAGGCTCAAAGGGAGAGATGTCACATGAGTCTTGTAGGAAGTGAAGATCGATGAAGTGAATACATGGAAGGCTTGGGATTTTAAGGGGATATCTTAAGTTTGGTCCTTGCATTCAATTTCAGGCTACTCAAGGTTCAATGGATAGTGCATTGGTATAAGAGAACTAAAACATTATTGCTTTCATTGCATTCAAGGACAATGGGAAAGATGCATCAACAAGTGCTACATTTGAAATTTGTTGTACCATACTTTGAGTTCTATCAGTTATTTAGATGAAGTAGTGACTCATCGATTTCCAATTTTACATTTGAAGGTGGAAAAAAATATCTATTAGATTCGTTGGTAGTGGATGGAAAATTTTCAATTAATGCAGAGGAGGAAAATGATGAAGGTGTATATTTCTAGTTATTAAAATGCATAGAAGGTAAAAATTTAACTCTAAAAACATATTATGGTTTAACTTAGATTTCTATTTATTAAAATACTCAAAAGGTAAACAACCTGATACCTTGAGGAACATATTATGTGGTGTGTTTATATTATGAGAGACTAGAAAATAATGTCTACAAGTTGTTAGAAACAAGATCACCAACTTATATGTATTCCCATCTTGTAAGATGCATTAAAATACCCATGTAATGAGTCCGCAATTGTTCATAATTTGTTACCATTATTGGTGATGTGTATGAGGCCATATACAAAAGTATGCCTTGAGATTTTTAATAATGTGTGATGATAAACCATTTCTTAATCTCGCACTATGTAGTATACGAATGGACTACTAGATAATTATAATCTCCTATCCTGAGTAACCATTTCCTAAAATTATAACTTAAGTGTGCATGGTTTGATGAATAAGAACTAAGATGTGATGACTAACAACTAATGGTTAGATGTTCTCTATGAGCAGGTGTATGGAATAAGTTACAACTAACAACTAACTAGAAATTGGTAAATTATACCTAACAACTAACAATTAGCTAATTTGTAAGTAGCCAACTATCAACTAGTGGAGAAAATATTACGATCACATATTTACCTCAAAAGTATATAACTATGGGCTATAACTATATTGTGAAAGAATTATACTTTTTTTTCGAAATTGATTATGATAATTTCCACATGAGCTATAGTATTCAAGACAAATTTTTGTGATAGACTCACTTTGAACTATTCAAATTTAGGCAACTCAACTCTCAAATCTTTTTTCAACTCATTCACTCTTAACTCATAGTCTCACAACTCAGAATCACACTACCTCTCTCTATACTCACTCATTCTGACTTACCCAATAGTGGTCATTAAAATCATAATCACACTACCACTCATATTCAAACTCACTTACAATGAATCACCCAATAGTAGCCACCAAGGACAAGCTAGAATTTTCTAGGTTCTTTGGCTATTTTATTTTATTGTTTATATCTCACATAGCTTTACCAAATTTTGTCCTTATATGTGTTTTTCCCAAGTGGCCAAAGAGTTAGAATTGTCATATTGAAATCTTAAAGCTTGCCAAGACACCATCAAGCTATCCAAATAATGGGATGTTGGGTCCTCAAAATACTAGAATAAGGTGTGCATAAATGTATGAATGTGAATAAGTTAATTTTTACAATAGGAATGATCATTATTCCATAAACATAGCACTATAGGGAAATGATAAATCTAACCATCTATGTTTCCTTGGTACAAATTCTTTTTGATGCATTCAGTGAATGTTCTTCAATCTTAACTTGTCCTTGTGACATGTTGCAAACAATTTTTCTCTTGGGAAGAATCTCTATAGACAACTAACTCTCTATGAGATCAAGAGCAACCATTTTGCAAAGGTGAGAGTTAAATTTTAGTTTAAGCAAAGTGAAGGGTGACATGAACAATGATCTAGAAAATGTTAGTCCCACTGTAGTCAGTAACACTATTGAATATATCACATGAGAAGTATGTTTTAAAGGAATTCTATTTCAAAGGACAGTGGAAATATTTGTAGGGAGAATCTTATTTGAATATGTTTTGATGCATATCTATGGGTTCCACCTCACATTGAACGAATGTTTCACACCTTCATAAATGAAGCCACTGACTTTCTCTCTTGAGGAAAATGACCGATCTATGACTGACACAATTTCTCTTAAGAAACCATACAACAAGAATGACAAGTTAGGAAGCTCTATCCAGAGCGTGTAGCAAAGCAGTTCAGTCTTATTCGGAACAAAATTAGGGAACCACTTAAAGAGGTATAAGGTGGATCTCCAAATCTGCCAATTGCCAACTTGTAATGCTTGAAACATCATCTCCTCATTTTCAAAGACCAAAAGCACATGGTTTTCCGCCAAGAATTGACATTTGATCATAATCAAACCGTGTTAGAACCACTCCTTACAAAACCAAAGACATAAGGACTCTAGGAGGAGTCTTGGGCCAAACATTTGACCGATGAGACTCATTTTCTCTAATTCTTTGTGCTTTGCCAAAATATCCTCCCTCTTAAGCAAAACAACTAGAGGTTTAACACCAAACAACTCTTTGGAGGCATCAGGGCTAATGTCCTCCGTAGGGGGCCCACATTGCTAATCACCAACAAAGGAAACGTTCCGGCCATGGAAGCCAAGACCAAACACCACACACATGAGAAATTCTCACATGAATGCTCGCTGACAACAAAAATGAAGATGACCACACACACAGACCCCAAGAGAAATGAAGAAAAAAACCATGCCAGTGGAAGAACAAATGTAGAAATAGACCAAAGCAAGCCCAAGAAAGAAAGAGAATGAGAGAGGAAGAGAGCACTCGGTTACGATGATGGTGACAAAGTCAAAGTTTCTGATGGAGCTCAAATAGAGGCAATGGGGTGTGTGTGCCCATCGCGATAGAGGTGCGAGCTCATCATGATGGGTGGCTTGGAGCCTCAGGAGGAATTGATTTGGACCTTCATGGTTGTGGTTCTTAGCGAAGGGGTATTGAAGCATGGGGGGGTTCATTGAGATGGCCTAAGGCTTTGGGGGCATGGCGATGGGCTGAGTGCTTTGAGAGTGACACAACGGCTTGATGTAAAGTTTGTCGTGTTAATGATGGCTGAGGTGTCGGGTCTTTCTTTAAGTCGTGATGGTAGTGTCCATTGGAGTCACTCCAAGTGTTTACTCTACCCTCAATTGACACATGAAGGATCTCCCTGGGATCATTTCTTAATTTTGTTACATTTATCAACTAGATAGCTATCATATGTTCAATGTCGACCCCACACGGTCAACTTTATACCCTCCAAAAATCCAAGTAATCTATTTATATGTCCATTTACTAGTTTTAACTTCATTCTTGGAGCTTTTAAAGCAAGTTTCTCCCATTTTCTTTATAATTACAAAATGTTTATTACAACAACTACACCTATACAAAATACATTTCTAGTGGTATATGCATGTTATTCTTTGCATCGGGTTCACTTTAGTTTCACAATATCTACATTAGACCTTGCTTTAGCTATATTATCTTAATTTTGAGATGAGATCTTCATCTTCATCTCGCTTTCTAATTTCTCTCATAACAGTTCTAAACTTTCTAAAATTATGTTGTCTTAGGGAGCATTTGACCTTGAAATTATTCAGTTCCTCCACGTGTTTCGGTATACTTACGTCTTTGTTGTATTGTATTGATAATTTTGGAGCATTTTTACATTCATTAAGTTTTGGATCTGCTCCTATATAGTAGGCCATAGTGTGTAACTTAATAGTTTCTTCCTTTCTCATACTCGATTCAAGGACATCTATGTTTATATATGAAATCTCCTTAACAAATTATTACTTTTCTTAGATCTAGCTCTAGGAAAGGAGGCCTATGTTAATTTCTTTTTTCTCTCTCTCTCTCTCACACACACACACACTCAGTTTCTTCTTGTTATGAGAGTGGTTAGATTCATAGATATTTGCATATGCTCCTACATAGTAGGCCATAGTGAGTAGCCTAATAATTTATTCCTTTCGTATGCTTGATTCAAGAACATCTATGTTTATATAGGGAATATCCTTAACAAATTATTACTTGTTCTTAGATTTAGCTCTAGGAAAGGAGGCCTATCTTAATTTCCTCTCTCTCTCTCTAAGTGTCATTGAAATATTAAATATATGGTTTTTGTCTACTTAGCTTGTGATGATTGAACTAATATCTCATTCCACAATAATAGTCTGTGTTTGCTCGTTTTTCTAGAATCATGGTTTCAAGTTCACTCTAGATATCAAAGGTCTTTTTTCTTGATTGTAGCTTGTGTATTCCACTTCTAGAATCATAGCAATTCATAGTCCTATGATCTATCAATAGCTCTTGTACAACCTTAAATTCCAATGGTGCCCTTTGCCTACTATACTATAACTCAATTCGAAAACTTTTGAAGGGCTCTCAGACTTGCATATGTAGTCCTTGAAGATGGGAAAACCTTCATTTGCTGGGAGGATTTCCCCATTTTGAATTACACATACTTCTTTGAGTGTATGAATCTTTTAACCTAGAGAAATAAACAATGTAAGGATTCGAAAAAAATATCTAAGTTTCAAGATCTTACAAAGACGCAAACATAGAGAGTAAAAAATCTTAAAACATACAAAAGATAGAGCTTAGTAGGAGATGAGATGGATGATTTTATAGAGGTTGTATTTATAGATTTTCTATTATGTCCAAAATAGAGATAACAATGAGGGGGGCTTCCAAAAACATGGGTGAAAATAAAAAGTTTCTCTCTTTTATGGAGAGCCTTATCTTTTATTTAAAAGAATCACAATCTACAATGATCTTTAGCTTAACCACTATTTTTACGAATACCTACAAAGAACCCTCTATTTCACAAACCTTCAATTGCTATATCAAAACACAAAGCAAGTTAATAACTCAATAAATTGAATGCCAAAATTCAACATTCCATAAGTGAGAACATGCCCCCTAATTGAAAAAGAAACTCACCTCAACTGATAAGAAATAAATTAGAAATGGATGGCCATCACATGTCCCATTAGTGAAAAAAATAAGTATGTTTCCTATAAAAACACATGCATAGAAATGTGTCTTGGAGGAGTTAAATTATTGTGATTTTGAATGATATTCACAAATTAAGTGATCATAATGAGGCTTCAATGAGTTCTTATGCATCCATTACCATTCTTCAATAGAATAACCTTGATAATTTACTAAATATCTATTATATTGAGTTCCTATATGTGTAGTGGTCACATCAAGATCAATTATTCTCTCAAGAATTAAGATTTTATATTCTTCTATTAGCAAGGGATGATCATCAAGAATAGGAGTGAGTGGAAAAGAGCCTTTGAAAGGTTTTAGTAAACTAATATGAAACGACATACCCATGTTCGAGTTAGAGGGTATATCTAATCCAAATGTTTTGTCATTAATATTTTGAGCTATGTGAAATGTTCCATAATAACATGGTGCAAGTTAAACTTTAGGATGCTCTAAAATATGTTTCAAATTTTGTTTAATAGCACATCACCATACTAATCCATTTTTCTTAAATTCTTTTGCTAATTGTTTCTTATTAACATTACTAGTGTAGCATTCTTGACTTTTCCTAATGTGCTCGTGAAATTCATGAAGTAAAGATATATAAGTTTGAGCAATAGAATAAGCCATAGGAATAGTAGTTTGAGTGAGTGACATAGCAATGAGAAGCTTTTCACCATAACCAATTTCAAAAGGTGCAGGGCCAATAGTTATGTGTGTTGTGTTATTGTAAGCAAATTGGAGCAATGGTAATTTCCCATCCTAGTTAGTGGGACTATCTAATGAATAACGATGAAATAAATCAATAATAGTTCTATTTTTTGCTTCACTTTGCCCATTACTTTTTGGATGAAATGTAGAACTAAACTCTATTTTTGAACCAAAATGTTGAAATAATAGAAACCAGAAAATGATTGCGAAAATGAACATCAGAACATGACTTTTTGGAAACCATGATGTAGGAAAATACTTTTAATAAAAGACTTAGTATCCTCGACCAAAGACAAGGTCTTTTTACATGGAATAAAATATGAATATTTACTAAATGGAAAAAAATATGAATATTTACTAAACCTGTCAACTTTTGTCCAAATCATGTCATTATGAACGAAGTGGTAGGGCGAATAGTGATGGAATCCATAGAAGTCTATTCCCATGGTTCATTCATAATGGGAATTAGCATTGATAATCCAAATGCTTTACCATGATGACATTTGACTCATTGACATACAATACACTAGGAAACATAACCTACAATATCTTTCTTCAAATGTGGCCAGAAGAAGAAAAATTTGGAAGCAAATGTTGTCTTTTGTATGCCCCTATGTTGCATATAAGGGGGTTCATGAATTTCCATCATAAAAAAATCTATAAAAGCCTGAATAATGCATAATTCATGTTGAAAATAAAAAAACCATTATGAAATGTATAATGTTCATTGATTGAAGACGAAGAATTTTTGAAATCATTCCATGCACATGAGAAATACAAATCAAAAGCATAAGTGGGAATTATGTCATGAAATTGTTAGGTCTTTGTAGAAGTGTGAGAGACACACAAGAAGCACACACAAGGAACACAAACATAGCAAGGCACATGGAGAAGATGGACAATTGAAATAGCTCTTCGTATTGATGATGAATATTATTGAGCTAAGAGTAGAAGAATATCCCTAAGCACAATGTACCACCACATATGAGTGTACCATGTATGTGGTGACATGGGGAAAAAACCTCTAGCCACCACTAGAGTAAAAAGTGCCCATGTATAGGGAAAAGTTCACGTCAAAGCTACTCGAGGAACATGTAAGTGTAAGAAACCCCCCCAGAGCAAATGATGTAGGAACACATTCAAGGAGTTAGAGATCATCCCCCACTTGGCAATAAACCTAAAGATTTGCAAAAGCTTCAAAATTTTCCCATGGAAGAGAATATGTCTACCACATTGGAAGAGAATATGTCTACCACATTATCTTGTGTAGGCATATATACCAAATCAATACCTCTTGCATGAAGGCACTCTCTCACATAGTGATAACACATCTCAATATGTTTGGTCTATGCAATTGTCACTAATCTTCTTAGAGGACATTTGTGAGGCTCAAAGGGAGAGATGTCACATGAGTCTTGTAGGAAGTGAAGATCGATGAAGTGAATACATGGAAGGCTTGGGATTTTAAGGGGATATCTTAAGTTTGGTCCTTGCATTCAATTTCAGGCTACTCAAGGTTCAATGGATAGTGCATTGGTATAAGAGAACTAAAACATTATTGCTTTCATTGCATTCAAGGACAATGGGAAAGATGCATCAACAAGTGCTACATTTGAAATTTGTTGTACCATACTTTGAGTTCTATCAGTTATTTAGATGAAGTAGTGACTCATCGATTTCCAATTTTACATTTGAAGGTGGAAAAAAATATCTATTAGATTCGTTGGTAGTGGATGGAAAATTTTCAATTAATGCAGAGGAGGAAAATGATGAAGGTGTATATTTCTAGTTATTAAAATGCATAGAAGGTAAAAATTTAACTCTAAAAACATATTATGGTTTAACTTAGATTTCTATTTATTAAAATACTCAAAAGGTAAACAACCTGATACCTTTAGGAACATATTATGTGGTGTGTTTATATTATGAGAGACTAGAAAATAATGTCTACAAGTTGTTAGAAACAAGATCACCAACTTATATGTATTCCCATCTTGTAAGATGCATTAAAATACCCATGTAATGAGTCCGCAATTGTTCATAATTTGTTACCATTATTGGTGATGTGTATGAGGCCATATACAAAAGTATGCCTTGAGATTTTTAATAATGTGTGATGATAAACCATTTCTTAATCTCGCACTATGTAGTACACGAATGGACTACTAGATAATTATAATCTCCTATCCTGAGTAACCATTTCCTAAAATTATAACTTAAGTGTGCATGGTTTGATGAATAAGAACTAAGATGTGATGACTAACAACTAATGGTTAGATGTTCTCTATGAGCAGGTGTATGGAATAAGTTACAACTAACAACTAACTAGAAATTGGTAAATTATACCTAACAACTAACAATTAGCTAATTTGTAAGTAGCCAACTATCAACTAGTGGAGAAAATATTACGATCACATATTTACCTCAAAAGTATATAACTATGGGCTATAACTATATTGTGAAAGAATTATACTTTTTTTTCGAAATTGATTATGATAATTTCCACATGAGCTATAGTATTCAAGACAAATTTTTGTGATAGACTCACTTTGAACTATTCAAATTTAGGCAACTCAACTCTCAAATCTTTTTTCAACTCATTCACTCTTAACTCATAGTCTCACAACTCAGAATCACACTACCTCTCTCTATACTCACTCATTCTGACTTACCCAATAGTGGTCATTAAAATCATAATCACACTACCACTCATATTCAAACTCACTTACAATGAATCACCCAATAGTAGCCACCAAGGACAAGCTAGAATTTTCTAGGTTCTTTGGCTATTTTATTTTATTGTTTATATCTCACATAGCTTTACCAAATTTTGTCCTTATATGTGTTTTTCCCAAGTGGCCAAAGAGTTAGAATTGTCATATTGAAATCTTAAAGCTTGCCAAGACACCATCAAGCTATCCAAATAATGGGATGTTGGGTCCTCAAAATACTAGAATAAGGTGTGCATAAATGTATGAATGTGAATAAGTTAATTTTTACAATAGGAATGATCATTATTCCATAAACATAGCACTATAGGGAAATGATAAATCTAACCATCTATGTTTCCTTGGTACAAATTCTTTTTGATGCATTCAGTGAATGTTCTTCAATCTTAACTTGTCCTTGTGACATGTTGCAAACAATTTTTCTCTTGGGAAGAATCTCTATAGACAACTAACTCTCTATGAGATCAAGAGCAACCATTTTGCAAAGGTGAGAGTTAAATTTTAGTTTAAGCAAAGTGAAGGGTGACATGAACAATGATCTAGAAAATGTTAGTCCCACTGTAGTCAGTAACACTATTGAATATATCACATGAGAAGTATGTTTTAAAGGAATTCTATTTCAAAGGACAGTGGAAATATTTGTAGGGAGAATCTTATTTGAATATGTTTTGATGCATATCTATGGGTTCCACCTCACATTGAACGAATGTTTCACACCTTCATAAATGAAGCCACTGACTTTCTCTCTTGAGGAAAATGACCGATCTATGACTGACACAATTTCTCTTAAGAAACCATACAACAAGAATGACAAGTTAGGAAGCTCTATCCAGAGCGTGTAGCAAAGCAGTTCAGTCTTATTCGGAACAAAATTAGGGAACCACTTAAAGAGGTATAAGGTGGATCTCCAAATCTGCCAATTGCCAACTTGTAATGCTTGAAACATCATCTCCTCATTTTCAAAGACCAAAAGCACATGGTTTTCCGCCAAGAATTGACATTTGATCATAATCAAACCGTGTTAGAACCACTCCTTACAAAACCAAAGACATAAGGACTCTAGGAGGAGTCTTGGGCCAAACATTTGACCGATGAGACTCATTTTCTCTAATTCTTTGTGCTTTGCCAAAATATCCTCCCTCTTAAGCAAAACAACTAGAGGTTTAACACCAAACAACGCTTTGGAGGCATCAAGGCTAATGTCCTCCGTAGGGGGCCCACATTGCTAATCACCAACAAAGGAAACGTTCCGGCCATGGAAGCCAAGACCAAACACCACACACATGAGAAATTCTCACATGAATGCTCGCTGACAACAAAAATGAAGATGACCACACACACAGACCCCAAGAGAAATGAAGAAAAAAACCATGCCAGTGGAAGAACAAATGTAGAAATAGACCAAAGCAAGCCCAAGAAAGAAAGAGAATGAGAGAGGAAGAGAGCACTCGGTTACGATGATGGTGACAAAGTCAAAGTTTCTGATGGAGCTCAAATAGAGGCAATGGGGTGTGTGTGCCCATCGCGATAGAGGTGCGAGCTCATCATGATGGGTGGCTTGGAGCCTCAGGAGGAATTGATTTGGACCTTCATGGTTGTGGTTCTTAGCGAAGGGGTATTGAAGCATGGGGGGGTTCATTGAGATGGCCTAAGGCTTTGGGGGCATGGCGATGGGCTGAGTGCTTTGAGAGTGACACAACGGCTTGATGTAAAGTTTGTCGTGTTAATGATGGCTGAGGTGTCGGGTCTTTCTTTAAGTCGTGATGGTAGTGTCCATTGGAGTCACTCCAAGTGTTTACTCTACCCTCAATTGACACATGAAGGATCTCCCTGGGATCATTTCTTAATTTTGTTACATTTATCAACTAGATAGCTATCATATGTTCAATGTCGACCCCACACGGTCAACTTTATACCCTCCAAAAATCCAAGTAATCTATTTATATGTCCATTTACTAGTTTTAACTTCATTCTTGGAGCTTTTAAAGCAAGTTTCTCCCATTTTCTTTATAATTACAAAATGTTTATTACAACAACTACACCTATACAAAATACATTTCTAGTGGTATATGCATGTTATTCTTTGCATCGGGTTCACTTTAGTTTCACAATATCTACATTAGACCTTGCTTTAGCTATATTATCTTAATTTTGAGATGAGATCTTCATCTTCATCTCGCTTTCTAATTTCTCTCATAACAGTTCTAAACTTTCTAAAATTATGTTGTCTTAGGGAGCATTTGACCTTGAAATTATTCAGTTCCTCCACGTGTTTCGGTATACTTACGTCTTTGGTGTATTGTATTGATAATTTTGGAGCATTTTTACATTCATTAAGTTTTGGATCTGCTCCTATATAGTAGGCCATAGTGTGTAACTTAATAGTTTCTTCCTTTCTCATACTCGATTCAAGGACATCTATGTTTATATATGAAATCTCCTTAACAAATTATTACTTTTCTTAGATCTAGCTCTAGGAAAGGAGGCCTATGTTAATTTCTTTTTTCTCTCTCTCTCTCTCACACACACACACTCTCAGTTTCTTCTTGTTATGAGAGTGGTTAGATTCATAGATATTTGCATATGCTCCTACATAGTAGGCCATAGTGAGTAGCCTAATAATTTATTCCTTTCGTATGCTTGATTCAAGAACATCTATGTTTATATAGGGAATATCCTTAACAAATTATTACTTGTTCTTAGATTTAGCTCTAGGAAAGGAGGCCTATCTTAATTTCCTCTCTCTCTCTCTAAGTGTCATTGAAATATTAAATATATGGTTTTTGTCTACTTAGCTTGTGATGATTGAACTAATATCTCATTCCACAATAATAGTCTGTGTTTGCTCGTTTTTCTAGAATCATGGTTTCAAGTTCACTCTAGATATCAAAGGTCTTTTTTCTTGATTGTAGCTTGTGTATTCCACTTCTAGAATCATAGCAATTCATAGTCCTATGATCTATCAATAGCTCTTGTACAACCTTAAATTCCAATGGTGCCCTTTGCTTACTATACTATAACTCAATTCGAAAACTTTTGAAGGGTTGTCAGACTTGCATATGTAGTCCTTGAAGATGGGAAAACCTTCATTTGCTGGGAGGATTTCCCCATTTTGAATTACACATACTTCTTTGAGTGTATGAATCTTTTAACCTAGAGAAATAAACAATGTAAGGATTCGAAAAAAATATCTAAGTTTCAAGATCTTACAAAGACGCAAACATAGAGAGTAAAAAATCTTAAAACATACAAAAGATAGAGCTTAGTAGGAGATGAGATGGATGATTTTATAGAGGTTGTATTTATAGATTTTCTATTATGTCCAAAATAGAGCTAACAATGAGGGGGGCTTCCAAAAACATGGGTGAAAATAAAAAGTTTCTCTCTTTTATGGAGAGCCTTATCTTTTATTTAAAAGAATCACAATCTACAATGATCTTTAGCTTAACCACTATTTTTACGAATACCTACAAAGAACCCTCTATTTCACAAACCTTCAATTGCTATATCAAAACACAAAGCAAGTTAATAACTCAATAAATTGAATGCCAAAATTCAACATTCCATAAGTGAGAACATGCCCCCTAATTGAAAAAGAAACTCACCTCAACTGATAAGAAATAAATTAGAAATGGATGGCCATCACATGTCCCATTAGTGAAAAAAATAAGTATGTTTCCTATAAAAACACATGCATAGAAATGTGTCTTGGAGGAGTTAAATTATTGTGATTTTGAATGATATTCACAAATTAAGTGATCATAATGAGGCTTCAATGAGTTCTTATGCATCCACTACCATTCTTCAATAGAATAACCTTGATAATTTACTAAATATCTATTATATTGAGTTCCTATATGTGTAGTGGTCACATCAAGATCAATTATTCTCTCAAGAATTAAGATTTTATATTCTTCTATTAGCAAGGGATGATCATCAAGAATAGGAATGAGTGAAAAAGAGCCTTTGAAAGGTTTTAGTAAACTAATATGAAACGACATACCCATGTTCGAGTTAGAGGGTATATCTAATCCAAATGTTTTGTCATTAATATTTTGAGCTATGTGAAATGTTCCATAATAACATGGTGCAAGTTAAACTTTAGGATGCTCTAAAATATGTTTCAAATTTTGTTTAATAGCACATCACCATACTAAACCATTTTTCTTAAATTCTTTTGCTAATTGTTTCTTATTTACATTACTAGTGTAGCATTCTTGACTTTTCCTAATGTGCTCGTGAAATTCATGAAGTAAAGATATATAAGTTTGAGCAATAGAATAAGCCATAGAAATAGTAGTTTGAGTGAGTGACATAGCAATGAGAAGCTTTTCACCATAACCAATTTCAAAAGGTGCAGGGCCAATAGTTATGTGTGTTGTGTTATTGTAAGCAAATTGGAGCAATGGTAATTTCCCATCCTAGTTAGTGAGACTATCTAATGAAGGGCCAATAGTTATGTGTGTTGTGTTATTGTAAGCAAATTGGAGCAATGGTAATTTCCCATCCTAGTTAGTGAGACTATCTAATGAATAACGGTGAAATAAATCAATAATAGTTCTATTTTTTGCTTCACTTTGCCCATTACTTTTTGGATGAAATGTAGAACTAAACTCTATTTTTGAACCAAAATGTTGAAATAATAGAAACCAGAAAATGATTGCAAAAATGAACATCAGAACATGACTTTTTGGAAACCATGATGTAGGAAAATACTTTTAATAAAAGACTTAGTATCCTCGACCAAAGACAAGGTCTTGTACTGAATTAGCAGACACACGTACAGAGAGATAATACAATAATTGAATCCCACAAAAGAACACATGCAATAGAGTGAGACAAGAGACTCAACACAAGATGTCGCACAATCTCCTGCCACATACTCCAATGTAAGAGTCTTATTAGAGTATGTGTACTTATACGTATTTTTCATTACATCGTGAATAGAAGATACATTCGGGCAGCCCTTTGAACAACATGTGCTTACAAAAAATAATGGGGTTCTAATCATTACTTGCTTTTACACGACTTGGTTCTTCTAACATTGGACACCTCAAAAGAGATATCTCCTATTCCATACTATTCCATGAGTGTGTGTCATCAATTTCTTCAGAGTCATCAACTCTTATCAATGTCCTTGTAGGTTTAGACTATCTCTTACTTCCTTTATAACCTTGTGTATAATATGGGAAAGGATAGAGTCAAGTTGCTCTTTGTTTATAATCTAACATGCATTTTGTATTGTTAAGGTCTCCACCCAAATGCCCCTCTACCTCAAAATCACCTATACCATCTACAAAAAGCTTTTTCCCATGTATTTTAGAAAACATTACTTCTGTAATCAATGGATTCCTACTAGAAATCCATGAAATAAGATTAGTTATTCCTTTGGGAACGTCTATAGAACCTAATCATGAGATATTTCTCTCGTACTAGACGTTATAAGCAAAATGGGAACTAGATCCTAAAGTTTTATCACCCATTTGATGGTCCATAGCTTCATTCATTAGCATCACACTCAAACCCTTTGTAGTTTGGAAATCATAAAGCTTTAGTATGAAGTTTAATTTAACAATACAATCTGTGCAAAAGAGGAAACATTACATTAATTTAACACTTGAATGTAATAAAACTTCAACACCATATAAAATATAGTAGGAGTACTCTAAAAGTGAACCATTGCTTATTAAATCTTTTGAATTTCCACATATATATTGTTGAATTTAGAGTAAGTAAATCCTTGTGTACATAGGATCTTTAGTTACTGCTTGGGAGTATTTGGATGATAAACAATGGTAGGTATAATGTCTTCTATGAATAAATACTTCCCAATAGTAAGAGCCACATCCTCATTAGAAGTTTCTATCTTGATAGATACTTTATATGGGGATGGAAATATACTTTGAAAAATACCTTGTGCTTGTAAGGCTTGCTTTAGAAGGTTGTACATTGCAGTATACCCTTTTCTAATAATACATACTTCATCACATATTTCTTGCAAATCTTGCACTGTGACTATTTTTTTTAACTTCTCTAAGAACTCAGCCTGAAAAACAACTCTAATGCACTTTCCTATGGGTGTGTCTATAGCAATACTGATTTCTTTGCTATTTATACAACTATTCATCAACTTGAGCTGGTCTTGTGTTGTTGATGAAGCACCTATGTCTTGAATAAATGACCTACACAATGAGAGATTCAATTTCAAACCTTCATTAAAGCGGAGAGAAGTAAAATGAAAACCAGTCCGCTCCTTGCATAGATATGCCATTTACATGCTCCACCACCTACTAAAAGAGCTTTAAAGGATGACAATTCTTTTTTCCTATATCTCATACCAAGTGGAGTCTCTTTAAGCTGTTGGAGATTGGCATTTAACTTAGCAATTGTGCTTTCCTTTGCTTCCATATGCTGTTCAAAATCTGCAAGTTGTTTTTGTAAAGATATTATTTTGCTTTCTAAAGTGATCACCCTCATATGATGGAGTTGATATTGTTGGAACCAATACTTAGCAATAGGATGTGAATGTGTAGAAAATCACTTGGAGTATCCTAATTGTCCTGCTTCACCTATGCCAATGAACTAAAGTAAAGTTGAGAGGTGATGTAATGCTTAAGAAGCTATTGGATCACGAGGACATAATGAAATATGAGTCCCAAGATGAATACTCTTTTCTCTAGATACACAACCTTCATTTTAAGAATCCACATTATTTTTGAATTCCATATTTGAAGCAAACTCTTTAGGCACACGAACATGCATACGTGTTGACAAACAAGCATGAGGATGTTCTAGTGTTAAGTTTGTAATACAATGTCAATACCATATTTGCGAATGACCAAGAACATCAAAGAGAAAGTGGAAAACTGGCTAGAAGGGATTCTAAAGCATATGTGTTTCTCAGGAAATATGTTTTCTTGTATGTGGATGGGTTAAAGTGTATTTTTCCACTATGTAGGGCTAAAAATAATGAAATTTGAAAAAAATCATTTTTTTGGGGGAAGCATAGTTACGGCTTTGATGATGTGGTACTTGCTTTTCGAGGGAGTTTGAAAAGTATACTTCTTCTAAAACAAAGTTCAAAAGCTTAGTCCAAAAATGTGATTTTTGACATATATATTAAAATTGGGCCCTTTTAAGAAAACATACGTTGAAACTCTGAATAAAGAAAAATTTCATTTTTTCATTCAAATAAATGCATGATTTTGACAATGTAGGAAGTAGATTCTCTTGTTCTATTTCTAGAAGAAGAAAGACAGGATCCTAGTAAAGCCTAATAAAAGCCTACTCCAACCTAATAAAAAGATCCTATTAAATGCACTTTGTCCCCTTAAACAAGAATAGAATTAAGCTTAATCCCTTAAAATTAGGGATCCTTACAAGGCTCATGGAGGGTTCATCTTTTCCCTGAATGCTTTGTAATCCTTCTTTGATAGTGTACAATTAGCAGACTCCTACTTACTAGTAGATGAGCTTCATTTACCTTTTCCCTTCTGACTAGCCAAGAAAGCGTGATCTCAAGCATGCCTAATGGACCTATTCTTCCTAGAGTGATCTTCTTGCAATAGAATAGAGACTAAGTTCTAAAATGTTCAGGAATCGTGATTGCCCTTCATCATCAATCAACGAGTAGAAGAAAAACTCTGATATGAATCCTGAAGGCCATTTAGAAGAGTCTATACAAGTGAGCTGTCTACCAAGATCATTAGAAATCAAATCCTTCAAATCTTTGATGTTTCTCAGAAAACTATCCGTGGAATCTCCTTCATTCATGTGCTCATGCTCTACCTTATTTTTGAGGTAAGGAAACACCTGCCTCATTCCTTGACTGGTATAAAATGGTAAGTGTATCCCAAGCATATTTTTCTATTTCGCATAAGTGAAAGTGACGAATAATGGCATGTTGCAAAGACAAGGCTATCAATGAATATGTCTGATCCTCTCTACTATCCCATGAAGTTTCTCTGTAGTAGGTGTAGCATGAAACAATCATGAATAGGAACTTGAAGAACATCATCATCTTCAATGCCATCTGCATGAACTTCAATTACTTCATTTGAAGGTATAATACGATGACTTTCTATAACCTCTTCAATATTCCGCACTTCTTTTGTGACCAATACATGACACATCATATAAGCCCACACTCAGTAATTGTTACCATCCAACTATCCTCAATAGCCAAGATACAAAATACATCAGTACTTTAAGTCATGGTAGCTGACTAAAATCCCGTCACATAGAACACTGATTTTATCTCAAAAAGTTTAAGAGAACTATGTGATGGAGTTCTGCTAAACCTATAGCAAACTTTGAGGAGCTTATAATGGTGAACTAAAACCTATATATATGTTTAGCACAAAAAAATAAAATTTCCTATAATAGCACTGCCATAGTGCTTTTGGAGGCCCTGACTATTCTCACAAATTTTCATGCAATTGAGAGATTGTGACAGGAGAGGTGTTGACGATTCCCTAGATGAAGTGACAACCTGCTCTGATACCAATTGCTGGAGTTTGAGGTATGTGGAATCACACAAACAGTACAAGGAAGAAGAAGAAGCTTGGACCACAACACACAATATTGAATGTGTTACCAAGAGAAAGTACAAAGATAAGTGAGTCCTTAAGTTATAGATGTATATACAAGCTGATGGAAAAAAGCCTCCTAAAGAGGGAGAAAAATTCCCTAGTGGTCCTAGTGTGGTCACACACATCACTATCAAAATATATCAACACACCCTTCACTCCTTGTGTATCCAATGTAGAACAAATGAAGTGCTCCAAAGCTCTTTGTGTACACTGAAAGGTTCATTTCAATTGACCGTGTCATATAGTTTCAAATGTTTAATATTATCGACGATGATATGAGAACTAAATTTAACGTTTTTCTCTCTTCTTTATAGTAATACCTCTCCTAAGAATGGCTGGAGAACGAGAACAAGAAATGCCCTACAATTAAGATGGCTCTCGAGTGCATATGTACAAGGTTCTATCATTTTGTCCATGACTAAAACAGAGAGTAAACCGTGATGATGATGAGGATGATGATGAGAACTCATTGAAAATGCCCTTCACACATTCCATAGATCAATCCAACACACTGCACCAATGCACTCTTGCCACCTCTCCCTAGTTTCAGCCTTCAATGTTGAGCTTGAGAAAGAATATCTTTATGGGGGAAACAATGCTAAAAGTTGTCTGTAGACCTGCTAGAACAAAGCGTAACCAACATCAACTGCACTAGACGTTACTCAATTACAACTTGTGGTGAGATAAAACTAGCTCCCCCCGATCGGAATATATGGTCCGCCACACTAGCATCGATGTCATTGGTGCCAAGGGTGTGAACACAATGACAAGTTCAAACAACTCTTTTTGTCTCAGGTTAGGGCCCTGCCTACCTAGTCTCTACGTGTAATAGGGCTTTGCACTCTGTAATTCCTAGTAGATACCATGTCAACCATTGCTTCTGTGGGATTTGGAGGCTCTCACGGGATGATGTATTGTATTTTCGAATTCATTGTAGTAGATCCTAGCATCGAACTTCCTTTTTGATAAGCTTTTAATGAGAAGATATCCAATAGCTATTTGGAAATAGATCACTCACCCTCCCTTTGGAAAAAAACAAAATCGAAGATGCTACACCAAACGTCACAATATGTTTACGCCAAAGCAAGAGATGGTACGTATTTGAGAGGTATATGACTTCTATGAATTTTTCCATCATGCTTATGCTTCAACTTGTACCATTTAGAGTCGATGGCCCTTTTCCTTGAGGAAATTCACTTCTATTTTGCAAATGTGAATGTGAGGAATAATGGCATGTTGCATAGAGAAGGCTATCAATGAATATGTCTGATCATCTCTATCGTCCCATGAAGTTGCTCTATAGTAGGTGTAGCAGAAAATTATTGATATATTTAGGTAGTGATGTGTGTGAACACACTAGGACCGTCGAGGCACTTTTTTCCCTCTTTAGGAGGTTTTTTTTCCCCCGGCTTGTATATACGCCTATTGCCCTAATGGGCTACTTATCTTTGTACATTCTCTAGTAATACATTCAGTATTGTCTGTTGTGCTCCAAGCTTCTTCTTCATCCTTATGCTGTTCGCGTGCTTCCGTAGACGTCTATCTCTAACAATTGGTATCAGAGCAGGTCGTCGCTTCATCTAGGGCGTTGTCGACACTCCTCCGTTTGCAGCCTCCGAATGCACTATCGGAGCGCTTATGCACGCTATTTTATCTTTTTGTGCCAAAGGTATATACCAGTTTTTGTTCGCCAGTATAAGCATCTTGAAGTCTGCTGTAGGTCTATCAGAATTCATCTGGGTAGTTCTGTTCAACTTTTTGAGATACAATCAATTTTTTGCATCAAGGTATTTTAGTCATCGGCCATGGCTGAAAGCAGCGATGTATTCCGTATGTTGGCTATTGAGGATAAGTTGGATGGTACCAACTACCGATTATGGGCTTATATGATGTGACATGTATTGGTTGCAAAAGGATTATGGAACATTGTGCACGGTGTTGAAAGACATCCTGTTACACCTCTGACTACAAGTACTGCAAATACAGGTGCTGGAACTGGTGAAGATGGTGTCCAAGATGATATTTTGTAGATTCCTGTTCGTGCTGCTGTTTTTGCTGCACCTACTGCAGAGAAAATTTGCTGGGATGGAAGAGATGCCAAGGCACATCTATTGATAGCTTTGTCTGTCAAACGTGCCATTATGCTTCATATTCGCTCTTCCAGAATAGCCAAGAATGCTTGGGATACACTTACCACATTGTACCAAGCTAGGAATGAGGCTCGTGTTGCTTACCTCGGAAAACAGTTGGAGAGTGAGCACATGAATGAAGGTGATTCGATGGACAGTTTCCTAACAAAGATCAAAGACTTGAAGGAACAGTTGATTTCTGCTGATGAGGTTATACCAGATAGCTCACTTGTGCAGACCATTCTAAATGGTCTTCCTGATTCATATCAGGGTTTTGCTTCTACTCTTCGGTTGATGATGAAAACCAATCCAAATGCCTTGTCATTTGAGGAGTTAGTCTCTCTTCTGTTGTAGGAAGATCAGTCTAGGCAGAACAGGTCCATTATGCGTGTTGCAGATCAAGCTTTCCTGGCTAGTCAGAAGGGCAAAGGAAAATGGAGTTCTTCTACTAGTAAGCATAAAACTGCAAATGCTCCACATTCAAAGAACCAAGACAAAGATGAGAAAAAATTAGAAAATCAGAAATTATTTTTTAAGTACTGTAAAGGGAATGATCATATCATAAAGAAATGTGCAGAACTAACTGCAAAAGAGGCAAAGAAGAAAGATGCTGGAATGGTTGTTGAAGAAGCCTCTACACCAAAATTGGAGTCTGCTAATCTTGTGCAGGAAGAAGAATGGGCGTTCACTATTGTTTGCAGTTTTGACCCATCTTCTCATGAGCAGTGCATGTCTGTAGTAGACTCAGATGTTTGGTACTTTGACAGTGGGGCGACCAAACATATTACCTTGCAGCGTAGTTTCTTCTCTTCACTCGAGCCTGCCCCTACAGGGAATACTATTACATGCGCCAACAACTCCTCTTATCCTGTTATGGGAGATGGTAAAATCATTTTGACTACTGCTGATGGTAGTTCTTTCACTTTGTGAGATGCTTTATTTGTGCCAGGATCAAGAAGAATCTGTTATCAGTTTCTGCATAAGCCAAGATTGGCTTGGTTGTGAAATTTGTTGATGACAGATGTACAATTCATGATATTTCAAATGGCGATGTGATAATTGCTTTTGACATTTTATGTCGTGGGCTGTATAAGCTCATAGACTATGAAAGATATGTAAATGATTTGGCATGTGCAGTAAATGATTCGCAGGCTATGTTAGATGCAAAGCTTTGGCATGCACGCTTTGTTCATTTGAATTTTGCTAGTTTGCTATGCGTGTAGAAATCTAAAATGGTGTCCTTGTTGCCCAAACTTGAGGTACCTGGAAAACATGTTTCTGAAGGCTATATTTTGGGCAAAATGCAGCGTTCATCCTTTCGAAAAGATGGTTCAATTCGGGCTACTCAGAAATTGCAACTTGTACATAGTGATGTCTGTGGTCCTATGCAGACACCTTCTTTTGGGAATTATCTTTACTTCGTGACTTTCATCGATGATTTTTCCAGGCATGCATGGGTATATCCATTGAAGGCAAAGTCTAAAGTTTTCATGTGCTTCAAAAAGTTTTTGGTTTTGGCTGAGAATCTGTCAGCATGTAAAATGGGCACCCTCCGTTCTGATCGAGGGGGGGAATATATGTCTTCTGATTTTAATGCATTTCTGGCTGAACGTGGGATTAAACACCAGTGTACAGTGTCATATACACCTCAACAAAATGGAGTTGCTGAACGGAAGAACAGGTCTCTCATGGAGATGGCAAGGTGTATGGTCAAGAGTCAGGCTTTACCTCATTGTTTCTAGCTTGAGGCTGTCATGGGTGCAGCATATGTACTGAATAGGTGTCCCACTAAAGCACTACAGTCTATCACTCCATATGAGGCTTGGCATGAACGCGAGCCATCTAATGCTCATCTGCGTGTTTTGGGATGTTTGGCATATGTACTAGTGCCTAAACAACATCGTAGAAAATTGGATGATAAGGGAGTAAAATGTATTTTTGTTGGGTACAGTTCTGCAAGTAAAGGCTATCATCTGTATCATCCACAGAATAAACGCATTCAGCTTAGCCATGATGTTGTCTTTGTGGAAGATGTTATTCAGCCATTGCTTTCATGTACTAAGGAGACATCTGTTAGCTCCAAAGACATGTATGATACTTTGATGCCTCTTTTTAGAGGTGGACAGTCTAGTGTTGTTCCTAATGAGGAAACTTCTCAGCCTTTGCAGGTTTCATATGATGATGCAGATTTACATGATGCACTTATTGATGAAAGACCTGATATTGAGGAGGCAAAAACAATGCCAAAATGGCTGGTGCAGACTTTGCGTGACATCAAATTAGATGCACCTTTGTCATATCGTACTCCTTCATGCTCTCATAGTGCCTGCTTTGCATCAGATTGCTATGCTATGGCTGTGCCTAGTCTTTGTGATGAGAATGAGCCCGTTTCGTTTGATGAAGCACAAAATTTATGAAATTGGATGGCTGCTATGTAATCTGAATATGATGCAATAATGAAGAATGGTACTTGGTCTTTATGTGACTTGCCTCCTGGCAAGAAGGCCATTGGCACTAAGTGGGTATACAAGCTAAAGCGTAAACGTGAAGGTAAAGTTGACAGGTATAAGGCTATGCTTGTTGCAAAGGGTTATGTGCAGGAAAGAGGCATTGATTTTGATGAGAACTTTGCACCTACATGCCGAGCTAAAGCGGGTATACAAGCTAAAGCGTAAACGTGATGGTAAAGTTGACAGGTATAAGGCTATGCTTGTTGCAAAGGGTTATGTGTAGGAAAGAGGCATTGATTTTGATGAGAACTTTGCATTTGTGCACTTGCAGCCCATCATGGTTGGAATGTACATCAGTTGGACATTAAAACAACATTTTTGAATGGTGACTTGCATGAAGAAGTGTATGTTTTTCAGCCCCGTGGCTTTGTGCAGAAAGGGCATGAAAACCAGGTGTGCACATAAAGAAGGCATTATATGGTTTAAAGCAAGCACCACATGCTTGGTATGAGAAGATACATGCCTATCTGGTTGCACATGGTTTTGAGAACAGTCCAATTGAAAGCACCTTATATGTTAAGCGTGCTAATGATGTGCTTCTGATCATTGTTCTCTATGTTGACGACATGCTGCTCACTGGTCCTATTGAGAAGCATATTGCTGATTTCAAGGCTGATTTGCATGCCTCATTTGAGATGTCTAATTTGGGGCATTTGCATCACTATTTGGGCATTCAATTTATGCAAGTTGATGGTGGAATGGATTTGTGTCAAACGAAATATATTGACACATTATTGTAGCATTTTGGCCTTGCACACTCTAAGCCTATTGCCACTCTTATGGAGAGAGGTTTACGATTGAGTCTTCATGATGCTCGCGATGCATTTGATGCTGTTTTCTATCAGCAGGCTGTTGGATGCTTGATTTACTTATGTATTACTTGGCCAGATATCCAGTTTGCTGTCTCACAGATAAGTAGGATTATGCATTGCCCAGGAGTCATGCATTAGAAGGCGGTTAAGCGCATCTTTCGTCACTTGAGTGGTACTCAGCTACTTGGGTTGTTTTATCCCAAGGGGGGATCGCTACCGCCAGATTTACATGCTTTTTCTGACTCAGATTGGGTTGGTTGCTATGACACTGGTGTGTCCACCAGTGGTTTTTGCTTCATGCTTGGTAGCTCATGTATATCTTGGTTGAGCAAGAAGCAGCCTACTGTGGCCACTTCTAGTTTAGAGGCTGCGTATAGGGCAACTTTCACAACGACTGTTGAGTGTGTGTGGCTCAGATGCCTTATGGCTGATTTGGGTGTTGGCCAGTCTCCTAAGAATGGCCGGAGAACCAGAAGAAGAAATGCAGAAAGCCCTACTTAAGATGACTCTCGAATGCATATGTACAAGGTTCTATCACTTTGTCCATGAATAAAACAGAGAGCAAACACTGATGATGATGATGATGATGATGATGTGAATTCATTGAAAATACCCTTCATACATTCCATGGATCAATCCAACATACTCCAGCAATGCACTCTTGCCACCTCTCCCTAGTTTCAACCTTCAATGTTGAGCTTGAGAAAGAATATCTTTATGGGGGAAAGAATGCCAAAAGTTGTCTGTAGACCTGCTAGAACAAAGCATAACCAACATCAAGTGAAGTAGACATTCCTCAATCATAACTTGTGGTGAGATAAAACTAGCCCCCCCCCCCCCCCCCCGATCGGAATATGTGGGCCGCCACACTAGCATTGATGTCATTGGTGCCAAGGGCATGAAAACAATGACAGGTTCAAACAACTCTTTTTGTCTCAGCTTAGGGCCCTGCCTTCCTAGTCTCTACCTGTAACGGGGCTTTGCACTCTGTTGTTCCTAGTAGATACCTTGTCAACCATTGCTTCTGTGGGATTCGAGGCTCTCATGGGATGATGTGTTGTATTTTCGAATTCATTGCAGCACATCCTAGCATCGAACTTCCTTTTTAAAAAGCTTTTTAATGAGAAGATATCCAATAACTATTTGGAAATAGATCACTCACCCTCCCTTTGGAAAAAAACAAACAGAATAGAAGATGCTACATCAAAAGTCACAATACGTTTACGCCAAAGTGGTACGTATTTGGGAGGTATATGACTTTGGGAGCTACAGTGCTTACCGTGCAGACAAATGCATGAGATCTCCATGCAGAGTCCCATTTCCGAATTTGGGACCCCCTTCTTAATTTAAAAAGCGTGGGATCTATTAGTCAACGCGTATGCGTCAAAGATACAAAATTGAAGCAATTGAAATAGTAAAAAATGAACGGGGGTTACATTGGACATGAGGATAAGCAAGGAAGTCTTCATTGCTGTGGGAAATGGCATATGATGGCATATAATGTGAAATGGCATATAATGGAGGAGGATGCGGTCAAATTTTTACGTAATTGTTAGGTGTGAAAACTTGTAGAGCATGCCACCTTGCAAAGATTACCTGACAATCTTGACAGGATTCAAGCATGGTTCACTTTCTTTGGATGGCTGATCTTCCATGGGCCCCTTCCCTCCAAGATACAAACCTTTGAAGGAACTGCTAAAGATTAGACTCCCGTAAGTGTACACATATATAAAGCAGTGAAAGATATTTTCTATGGATATGTGATATTTTAACGATAGTGTATTTAAAAAACGAAAATAATAATAATAATAAATAAATAAAATAAATGAGAGTGTTTGATAAATAAATAAATTAAATAATTAATAAAATGAAGAGAGTGTTAAATAAATAAATAAATAAGGTGAAGAGAGTATTAAAAGTAATGCTAAATATTAGTTAAAAGGATTGGGGTATCAAAAAGTGAAGATAGGCTAGTGGATAAAGCTTATCTCTTGGAAGTATGAGGTTGTGGGATCAAATCCCTAGATGTTAAATAATGATCTAAGTAGGCTAAGTAGAGATATAAGTAAGGTAACTAGGGAAATAACTAAGCACTTATTGCCATTGATAAGTTAGAATCGGTTCACATGTACAATGGAACCAAAGTGAACCAAGACACTACAACAAATCGGCCGTATACCGAGGTTTTTACAGAGGAAAATGAACGTGCATTTTTTTGGCCTGACGTTGGTGTAGGTGTCGGTATGCGCATCGGTATTAAAGCACCGGTATGGGCGTTGATATGGGTGTCGGTATGAGCGTCTGTATATGTGTCTGTATAAACATTGGTAATACTGACACCCATACTGATGCACATACCGACGCCTTTGCTAGGTACACCGTCGCGTATACCGGCATCCGAAGGGTGTACCGACGCTTATTCCGATGACATTACTGGGTACACCGACATTTATACTGATGATCGTATCTACAAAATTACACATATATTAGACACAGCCAATTACAATTGAACATCATTAGGTCCTCGTCGCCAACACTTCCCGCACACTATCCATCACAGAGGCAGACACACACAGACACACACACACGTCCCTCCATGCCCTGACATGCCAGCCCGAGTCATGACTAAGGATGTTTGATCCTTCATGATTCTCATCAAGCACCTGGGATGAAAATGCCAGCCCGAGTCATGACTAAGGATGTTTGATCCTTCATGATTCTCATCAAGCACCTCGGATGAAATGTAAGTACAAAAGGCCCACGAACGCTCATCTAACGGCACCCTTGCAAAACATCTAAAACATCCATCATACAAACAGACGCACATAGACACACACACACACGTCCCTCCATGCCCTCACATGCCAGCGCGAGTCATGACTAAGGATGTTTGATCCTTCATGATTCTCGTCAAGCACCTGGGATGAAATGTAAGCACAAAAGGCCCACGAACACTCATCTAAAGGCGCCCTTGCAAAACATCTTAACCAACCATCCAAGCGACGCTCTCGAACATGGCGTTCCAGAGGCGTTTCTCTTACATCTTGTGCGCTGTCGCTACCTGCAGCTATCTGTTCATGACATGATCGCGAACGCCAGTGCCCACTATGTGGACGCCGAGAAGGAAACTCCCGAGATGTACAGTTACAAGCCATCCACCACCGTCTATGGCAAGGAGGAGAAGCCGGATTTCGATTACTACAAGCCGTCCACCACCGTTTACGAGGAGGAAGAGAAGCCGGAATTTTACGCTTACAAGAAGCCATACTATATGGCGACAAGCATAGGCCTAAACCATAGGAAACCCAAGACTACCGTAGGAAACCCAAGACTGTTGTTTACTACGTGCCTAGGCCGGCTGTCTACTACAAGCCCAAGCCCGTAGTTATTTACAAGCCCAAGCCCGTAGTTATTTACAAACGCAGGCCCGCTTACTTCTATAAACACGAGGAAAAGCCCTACAACTACTACTACAGTTACGACAAGAAGCCCGGCTACTTGCTCCTCTTATATTAGTAACGCTTCTAATATTAATGACGCCTTTAGTATATGAATCACACCTGCTCTATGGATGCCCATATTCTCTTCACGACGACACTCCTCACCTGTGGCGCGCGGATGTATCTCTTCATCAATCCCATTCATTACTTCGCTCTGATTCACCTCTCCTGCGCAGAAAACTCTAATCGACAACAAGTTCTTATTATTTGTGATCGTCCGCGGTGGTGGGCGAGGACGATCATCAGTGTAGTATGGTGCCCTTTTCCCACCAACTTGATGGGGGCTTCAGCATATGATCAAGTTCTGTTTCCGGCATGTGTAAGCATTAATACCAATCTATATTCTATTCTCCTTCGCTCCATATTTGAAATCTACAAACATCAACCTACGCTATTATTCTCTCACCCAAGTGGATGCATTCTCTCTCTCTCTCTAAGTTATGTGTGTGTACATGTGAATTTATAAGAATAAAATAGAGGTGGATGGCCAATAGTACGTCCCATCACTAAACAATCATAAGCATGTTCCATGTAAAAACACATGCATGGAATTGGAAAATTGGAACTGAATGTGACTCTAAATGATACACATGAATCAAATGATCATAGTGTGAAGTCAATGATGTTTTATGAACTGATTGAGATTCTACAAGGGAGTGATTTTTATATTTAACTAAATATCTATGATATTCGTCACCTATGCATGTAGTAATAACATCATAACCAAGTATTTTCTCTCAAACTAAAATTTCAGCATCCTCTTCAAGAAATGGAGGATCACCTAAAATAGGAGTGAGTGGTAAAGTTCCTTTAAAAGATTTCAATAAAGTAATATGAAAAGAATTATGTATATTCCAATGAGAAGGTATGTCTAGTCTAAAGGAATTCTCATTAATTTTTTGAATAATCCCGAAAGGTCCATAATAACATGGTGCAAGTTTAACCTTAGGCTGTTGTGTAATATTTTTCAAACATCTTTTAATTAGTCATAACCATACAAAGTCATTTTCATTAAATTGTTTAGCTACTCGTTTCTTGCTAACATTACACATGTAACATTCTTGACTCTTCTTTATGCGCACATGAACCTCATGAGGTGTAGAAACATGATCTTATGCAACAGAATCAACCATAGTGATATCAGTTTGACTGATAGATATGGAAGTGGGGAGCTTTTTACCATACCCAATTTCATATGGTGCATGTCTAGTAGTGGTATGTGTTGTGTTATTATATACACACTATAGTAAAGGAATTTTCTCATCCTAATTACTTGGATTATCTAAAGAATAACAACGTAATAAATCTAAAATAATACTATTCATAGCTTAACTTTGCCCATTACTTTCAATATGAAATGTAGAGCTAAATTCTATTTTAGAACCTAAATTTTAAAATAACGCAATGCAAAAGTGATTACAAAAATGAACATATCGATAAAAAAGAATAACTTTTGGAAAACTATGATGTAGAAAAATGCATTTTATAAATAACTTAGATCTTGAGGTGCAGAAAGATTCTTTTAGGAGGAACAAAGTACAATTGTTTACTGAATCTATTAACAATTTTCCAAGTCATATCATTATGAGATGAAGTTGTAGAAAGACCAGGAATAGAATCCATAGAACTATTTTTCCCATGGTGCATTAGCTATGGGAAGTGGCATTAATAATCCAAATGCTTTACCATGATGTCGTTTCACACGTTGACACACAATGCAATGAGAAATATATTGTGCAATATCCATTTCCATATTTGGCCAAAACAAAAATTCTTTACATGTAGAAATAGTAGTTTGTATGCACCTATGACCCATATATGGTGGTTCATGCATCTGTTTCATAATAAATTCTTTAAAGTCTTGTGTGATGCATAACTTGTGTTGTGAATATAAGAATACATTATGAAACATATAGTGATCCTCATTAAATGTTGAAGAATTATTGAATGCATTCCATGATTATGAAAAATACAAATGAGATGCATAAGTAGGAATTATGTCAAGAAATGAATGAATATTAACATGAGAAACATTATTGAGTGAAACAATATTTAATTGTGGGGATGGGAAGTGATTAAGGGCATCAACTACAACATTAACTTTGCCAAGTTGATATTGAATCAAAGGCTAAAAGTTTTGTATGAATGAAGCCCATTTAATGTGTCTTTTTGAAACCAAGTATTGATTTAATAAATGCTTAGTAGCTGTTGGTCTGTTTTAATTAGAAGTGTAGAACCCATAAGGTAATGTTTCCAAATTTTTAAAGCATGCAGAGTAGATAACGGTTCCTTATCATATGTACTATTATTCTTTTCACATGGTTTAAGTTTCCTACTTTCAAATGCAATAGGATGATCATTTTGGATTAATACAACATGTATACCTAAACCACTAGCATCTGTAACGACATGGAAAGGATGAACAAAATCTGGTAATTGCAAAGCAAGTGCATGAGAAAGTGCATGTTTGAGTTTTTCAAAAGATTGTTTTTGTGCTAGTCCCCATGCAAATTTTAACTTTCTCTTCAATAATAATGTGAGTGGAAGTGATAAATAAGGAAAACATCTTTCAAATTTTCTATTAAAACTAGCTAACCCTAGAAAAGAGCATACATCATTCATACATTGAGGTACATGCCATTTGTCAATTACTTTTATTTTATGTGGATCTACATGAATGCCTTGACTAGAAATGAGATGGCCTAAGTTGTCTAATTCTTTTGGAAGAAATAACTCTTTTTAGGATTGGCATAAAGTTTGTTTTTGCATAATAAATTAAAGATAGTTAATTATCATTATCACTATAGAAAAGTAGATCATCAAAGAAAAACAAAAACAAAAGATTGGTACTAAAGAAAAATGTTATTCATCATACGTGCAAATGTAGCTCGTGCATTGGTAAGTGCAAAAGGTAGTACCATGAATTCAAAAAGGAGTCTTATTAATGTCATTTTGTATTATTTGTATCTGATGATACCCACATTTAAGATCAATTTTGTTAAAGACAGGTGATCCATGAAGTTTATCTCGCAAGTCATCTATCTTAGGAATAGTATATCTATTTTTAATTGTGATCTTTATAAGTGCTCTATAGTCAATTCACATCCTATAAGTCTTGTTATTCTTCTCTACTAAAAGAATAGGTGCCCCAAAGGGAGAAGAGCTAGGTCTTATAAAGCCTTTGTGGAGTAGATCCTTAACTTGATTAGCTATCTCTTGTTGATGTAAAGGTCCATGCGTATAAGGTGTTTTATGGGGAGGAGAACTACCACGAATTAAGTCTATACTATGGTCAAGTGACCCCTCAAAGGTGGTAGTTTAGAAGGAAAATGAGCAATAAAATATTCCTTATAGGAAACCATAAATGATTTATGTGTATTAGGAAGTGTATGTGTATAATCAACTATGTTATTGGCAAAACAATGTGAAGAGATTGATTGATATCTTCTTGAAGATGAAGTGGTGCTACAAAATCCTTGCACTACATCAGCCAAACAAATTCCAGAGAATTGTTGTGGGCCCTTTTAGCTTGCTAATGAGTATATTTGAGAAACTATGTACTTTGGAAGATCACTTGCAAAAAGCTGAATCAAGATTGACAAGTTTGAGTAAAATTCAGCTAGCTCAAACTTTCTAGTTTTGGATTATGACACTCTGTGTTTTGTTGAGTACTCCTAATGTGATCAAAATTGGCCAGAGATATTTTAGAGGAGTCTAAATAGGAAGCAAAGCAACCTATTACAAGTTATTTCACTAAAAATTATGAACCATATGATGAGAAATAAATTTAGCGATTCACCTATGTCAATTGGACTTTCACCAATTGATATGAAACTATGAAATATAAAAGAATACTTAGAGAGCTACCAATACTAAGTTTAATCTTTGAAAAATATGAACTATGCTCAGAGAAATCTACTCTACAAGATGACAAAAAATTTAGAGATTGTGAGAGAGTACAATTCAAACAAGGACTTGACAATATAGGAATAAATGATCATGAAATCAATTCTATATTGAGTGAAGAGTACAACAACTTACTGGTACATATGTGTGCCTTGAGATATTACACTAATCTTGCAATAAGCTCTGAAGATTGAGGCTCTCTTACCACGACTAAAAAGTACATGTTAATATAGTGAGAGTTGAGCCAACATTTGAATTTGAATTGGAGCTCACCTAAATCTCTTTTCCTTATTTCTAGTGATAGATTCTAACTAACTCAATTATGAGTTTGTGGAGTTCTCTTTGCTTAATCATCAAGTGGATTCAACCACTTTTGATTCTTCACTTTTACATCAAGTAAATGTTCAAAGAGTTACAAGCGAAATAGCTCACAAGTGAACTCTTTAATCTTCATACATTGTCTTCATTTTATAGCGTCTCCTATGTCTTTGTGAGACTCAAACCAATACTTAGGCTTGTCATAGACTTGCTCTAATGGCTCCCCCTCAAGCCAAGTATGCTTGATGTCTTCAATCTTCAAGAATTACTTGCAACCCAATCATAGTCTTGAATTTCCAAAGCTTTGTACCATCCAATGCTTTCGTTAGAATATTTGCACATTGTTGATGAGTGGACACATATGATATTTGAATCTTCTTGCTCAAAACTTTATCTCTTACATAGTGATGATGAATTTAAATATGTTTGGTCCTTGCATGAAAAATTGGATTAACAGCTAAGTGAATAGAACTCATATTGTCACCAAAAATAGTTGGAGGCTTAAATTTGTCTCCAGGATCTATGAATAGTGTCTTCATCCACATAGCTTCTGAGTAGCTATGGCAAGATGTTTGTATTCAGCCTCTATGGAAGAGAGAGAAACTGTAGGTTGCTTCTTGGATGACCATGAGATAAGCTTTGAAATTGCAAAAGTGAGATACCCTTACGTGCTCCTTCTATCTTCCTTGGATCCAACCCAATCTGCATGAGAAAATAGCTTTACAACTAAATTAGGTACATAAGGGTAATAAAGTACTTCATTTATAGTCCCTTTAAGATACTTGAGTATCCTTTTGGTAGGTTACATGTGTAGTTTCCTGGGTGTGTGCATAAATTTACTAAGCACACTCACACTATAGCATATATCTACCGTTGTCAATGTGGCATATTTTAAATTACCCACAACACTCTGATATGTTGTGACATCCTATATGAGTTCACCTTCATGTGAGTTTAGTTTGTGATTAACCTCCATTGGAGTACCTACAATCTTACAATCTTGCATCTTGAAATTTTCCAACATGTCCTTAATGTATTTTCTTTGAGTGAGAAACAAACCATGATCTTTGTAGACAACTTCCAATCCTAAGAAGTAGGTAAGTGATCCAAAATCACTTATCTTGAATTCTTCTCTCATCTATTCTTTGATTCTCTTCATGCCATCTGTATCATTCTTGTAAGTATAATATCATCTACATATACACATAAGTAGATGAATTTAGAGATACTTTTTAATAAAGAGTGATGGATTTGCCTTGCTTGGTTGAAAGCATTTATCCTGCAAGAATGAAACCAGTCTGTAGTTTGAAGCTCTTGGAGCTTGCATGAGACCATACAATGCTTGGCTTAGTTTACATACATAATCAGGATACACTTGATTCTCAAAACTAGGTGGTTGTGCCATATATAATTCTTCTGTTATCCAATCATTAAGTAATGGATTTTTTACATCTAATTGGAGTATCTTCCAATTCTTGGAAGAAGCAATCCTAAGCAAAAATCTAATTGTAGGCATCTTTTCTACATGGGAAAAAGTTTCTTCATAATCAACTCCTTGATTTTGTGCAATGCCTTTTGCTACAAGCGTTGCCTTATAACTGTTTATAGAGCCATGAGAATCCCTCTTGAGTTTGTAGATCCACCTTGAACCGATTACCTTCATGGCTGAAGTCTTGGGAACTAAATCCGAAGTGTTGTTTTCCTCAAGTGCTTCAATTGCCTCCTTCATTGCATGCCTCCATTCTAGTTTTACCTTGGCTTCTTCAAATGATGAGGGCTTCTCTTTATTTATATCCTATGCTATGCAGATATAGTGCTTAGTAACTAGAGTGGTGTCAAAACCATACCTTCCTTGCTTCTGCTTTTCCCTCATAGACCTTGTTAGGCCATGATGTGATGATTCTGCCTCTTGTCCAAGTTCCTGCAATTTTGCTTTACCTTTAGAATTCCATGCCTTGATCTTTTCCGTGTGAGATTATTCATCATCTTCGGAGGTGTCTTGTTCTTCAATCTTAGATTGATTCTCTTTAACAAGCCTTGGAAAATCATCTTCAAGATCATAAGGCAAACTGAACTTCCCGCATGAATCCTCATACCATGAATTGCTCTCATCAAATAATACATCTCTACTCATTAAGAATCCTTTGTTGGTAGGGTTGTATAGTCTGTAGCCCTTTGGACTGTTGTCATATCCAATGGATACACACCTTTCTGCTTTTTGACTCATCTTTCCTCTAACCTATGATGGAATATGAACATAAGCAATATAACCAAAAATTATGCAATGATCTAGGCTTGGTCTTCTTCCATTCCAAACTTCATATGGTGTCATCCCATTAAGGGATTTTGAAGGTTACCTGTTAATCAAATACGTGGCAGTGGATACAACCTCAACCCATAGATACTTAGATAGATGCTTTTCATTTAAAATAGACCTTGCAACGTCAACAACTGTCCTATTCCTCCTCTTTGCCACTCCATTTTGCTTAGGAGTGTACCTTGTAGTTACCTCTCTTTTGATCCTCTTTCTTGAAGGAAAGAATCAAATTCATGGGAGAAGTATTTTCCCCCTCCATCTAACCTTAGCCTCTTAAGTTATTTACCCTTTGATTATCCATAAGAGCTCAATAAATGATACAATATATCTTGATCCAGAGAGTGAATCATCTCTGCTAGGTCCCCATACATCTATGTGGACCAATTCCAAGAGGTCTCAATGCATATAGCCTTTCTTCATGAAGGGTAACCTGTGAGACTTTCCAAATTGCCATGCACAGGATTTTTATAAATCATATGTTGCTTTGAAAAGTTAGGAAGTCCAAGTACATTTTGGTCTCTACATATTTGCTTTAGTGATCTTTAACCAATATGTGCTAACCTCTTGTGCCATACCTCCAATTCTATGAGTGCTTGATTACCATAACTGAAAAGAGCCATGTTCCTTGTGTCTTGCAACTAAACTGTGAATAATCTACCTGTTTTCTCTCCCTTTGCAAGTCTTCTGAATCCTTCCTAAGGATCTTCAACATATGCTACTACTCTTGTGAACCTGACTTGCAATCCTTTTTCTACTATCGATACAAGTTATCAAATTCTCTGTAATGGTAGGGACATAGAGCACGTTATTGAGTAGGTTGATGTTTCCATTAGGTGCTTTGAAATTTCCTATTTTCTCCACAAGGTGTCTTGTATCATCTCCTATTTGTAGCTCAAGCTTGTTCCTTGGATCTTCTAAATCTGATAGGAGGGCCACATTTCGTGCGATGTGATTAGAACAATGTGAATCTATGTAGAAAACATGCTCATCAGATTTACCTTGGGGCATCGCCATGTTCATGATTAATAATGAGTATTCTTTATTTGAGTCCTCTGTGTTATTATTGAAATCTCTTCTTCCTTTGTAGCTTCCCTGATAGGTTGAGTGATTGTAGTTGTTATGATATCCATTGTTGAATCTTTGTCTTGAGTAGCCATATCCTCCTCTATTGTATCCTTTGCCTCTTTCATTCCTGGAATTCCTAAAACAATTTTCAGTTGTATGATTGGTTAGTCCTCAAATAGAAGAAAGATTGGGGTCTTGAGATCTCCCCCTTGGCTTGTCTACCTCCTCTTCCACTACCTCTGCGATGTCTTCCTCTACTTGCATAGTTAACTTGATGCATACCTACTGTTGTGTTCCTCCCCTCAACCCCTTCCTCTTTTCTCTCTCTCTCCCCCTCCTCTTCCCTCCCCTCCACTCCACCTTCCCCCGCGAGCCCCCCTCTTCCCTCCCCCTCCGCCTTCCCCCTCCTCCCTCCTCATCCCTCCCCCTCCGCCTTCCCCCTCCTCCCTCCTCATCCCTCTCCCTCCTCCTTCCCCCGCAAAACCCCCCTCTTCCCTCCCCCTCTGCCTTCCCCCTCCTCCCTCCTCATCCCTCCCCCTCCACCTTCCCCCGCGAGCCCCCCCTCTTCCCTCCCCCTCCGCCTTCCCCCTCCTCCCTCCTCATCCCTCCCCCTCCACCTTCCCCCGCGAGCCCCCCCCCCCTCTTCCCTCCCCCTCCGCCTTCCCCCTCCTCCCTCCTCATCCCTCCCCCTCCGCCTTCCCCCTCCTCCCTCCCCCTCCGCCTTCCCCCTCCTCCCTCCTCATCCCTCCCCCTCCACCTTCCCCCGCGAGCCCCCCCCTCTTCCCTCCCCCTCCGCCTTCCGCCTTCCCCCTCCTCCCTCCTCATGCCTCCCCCTCCTCCTTCCCCCGCAAACACCCCCCCCCCCCTCACCCCGCCATTTCCCCCCATAGGCCCCCGTCTCTCTCTCTCTCTCTCTCTCTCTCTCTCTCTCTTTCTCTCTCTCTCTCTCTCTCTCTCTCTCTCTCTCTCTCTCTCTCTCTCCCCCCCACGTGTGACCCCTGTCTCTCTCTCTCTCTCTCTCTCTCTCTTTCTCTCTCTCTCTCTCTCTCCCCCGCGTGTGACCCCTCTCTCTCTCCCTCTCTCTCTCTCTCTCCCGCGCGTGTGACCCCTCTCTCTCTCTCTCTCTCTCTCTCTTTTTCTCTCCCTCTCTCTCACTCTCTCTCTCTCTCTCCCCCGCCATTTCCCCCGCGCACCCCGCAGCCCCCCCCGCTCACCCCGCAGCTCCCCCCACTCACCCCCGCAGTCCCCTCCCCGCCACCCCCCGCCATTTCCCCCTGTGCACCCCGCAGCTCCCCCCGCTCACCCCGCAGCTCCCCCCGCTCACCCCCGCAGTCCCCTCTCCGCCACCCCCCGCCATTTCCCCCCGCGCACCCCGCAGCTCCCCCCGCTCACCCCGCAGCTCCCCCCGCTCACCCCGCAGCTCCCCCCGCTCACTCCTGCAGTCCCCTCCCCGCCACCCCCCGCCAACCCCCTCACACCACCCCCACCCCCTCACACCACCCCGCAGCCGCAACCACCCCTCCTCACTCTCCCCCTCACACACCTCCGCCCCCTCACCCTCCCACCACACACACCCACACTCACACTCACACATTCACACTCCCACACACACACAGCACACACGCACATGCATCACGCATACACATGCTCAACACACATACACACATGAGCACACACACACACTTACATACACACACACCCACAATTACACACATGTGCACCCACACAAGCCCACACAAAGGCCCCCACATTTATGCTCCACACACCCACATACACATTTATGCCCACACACAACCACCCACACACATTCTCACTCCCACTGGCACACACACACCCACAATATTACACATCTCCCTACTGGGGCCTCTTCCTTCTGCAAGGCTATGAAAATGGGCTCAGAAGTATACCATAATCTAAAGAGTGTAATGAAGAAGGAATATGGACGAGATTTTTAACGAGAAGTAACCAATTGTGTCGATCGAAGGCCCCTTTGACCAGGATGATTGGAAACATTATAGCAAGCTCACTGAATAGATTGGCAAACAAGTTCAAATGTTGGAGATGATTTATTAGTCACCAATCCTACGAAGGTATGGGATAAAAGTGTGCAAGGTAAAAAGTGGAAGCAGGGAAAAGCTTTTTGCCACCAACTATTCACGGCGACTACCTATTTTTGTGGATGCAACTCAAATCAAGTGGAATATTTGACCTACCCCCAATTTTGGGCAATCCACCGGCGCGTGATCAGTGGACGTGAAGCAAGGCCCTCTTGACCTATTGAGGCCTATAAAAACAATGGATTTGTGTTCATTTGGGTACAAGTACAAGGATAATTTTGGAGATACAGTGGTTCGTGCATACGTGCAGAAGTCCTCTTTTGCACTTGGTGGTTTCAAGGCCATTGTTGGAGCTACTCTGTAGTGTGTATACAGAGGGTAGGCTTCTCAGTGGAGGGCTATGAGCACTATAGTGTGAGAGAGTAGCTTGGATTTTTTTTCTGTTCTGGTGGCTCGTTAGCCCTAAGCTTGCGTTTTTGAGCATCACTCTGCCCAACCTTGTAATCAATCTTATTTGAATCGAGAAGTGGATGGTCCTTTTAGTCACATGTTGTTGATGTTTTCTGGAGTACGTACAACTTTTGTGCATTTATTTACCTCTACTTGCTCACAGAAATGTTAAAGGGTATACTTCCCTAAAGAGAACCCCCCTTGAGTAGGCGACGTACTGGAAGTATTTATTTTCTATAAAGCGGATATCCGAGTACCTCCTCTACAGTTTGGCACGCACGGTGGGACCTTTGCATTTCTGTGAAAGGTATTTTTGCCCTATTACATTGGCAAGTAGGTACATGACCCATACACGAGCAGATAAGGAGTCTCTTCGTGTTCGGAGGAGCCTTAACAAGTTAACAATAACCACGGCTAGTGAGTCTACCTCCCCTCTGCCTTCCCTAAATTTATCTATTGATTTGGGTACGACACCATTGTCAAAAGAGAGGTATAGGAGAACCCTAGACTTCTCCTCAGATACGTCCGAAGAAACACCAGTACAAATGGAGGACCTCTCTCATTTGCTCTCCAGACTAAACATCAAATTCCCTACCTTCAAGGGACAAGCTTATGAGGATGCTGATGATCATGTGAGGAGATTCATCTCTTTATACCGTGGAAGAGGTCTACAAAATAGAGAGGATGCAATGCTGGCACTTTTTCCATCCACATTGGAGGGTCTTGCAGATAAATGGTATAGTCAATATGCAGATGGCCATTTCACTACATGGGAGGCTCTGATGGCGGCATTCTCACAGACATTCCGACCAAGTGATTCCTCAGAAAGAGCTCTAGATCAGCTAGAGAATTTGAAGCTAAGATCAGGAGAATCTTTTCATGAACTTCACACTAGAACAAAAGCACTTGTTGCACGTCTGCCACATGCTCCAGGTGACTTTTTGGTTAAAAAGTGGATAGAGAAGGCTCTGCCCAGGTCATCTCAGCAGAAGCTTCGTGAGTCTCTTAGATTGGATGCCACCCTCAATGATTTTGTTGCAGCGGCATCACGCATTGAAGAAGCAAGGCAACATTTTGAAGGAGATACACAACCTAAGTATGCTGCAGACCTGGATCCTATTGAGCAACTAAGGAGGGAACTGGAGGCATTAAACATGCAACAAAATCAACAAGAAGAGAAGGTCTTGCCACCACTGCGACGCACGGATGATGAAGTAGCCCAACTTTGCCGTGAGTTAGAAGATTTGAAGACCACACAAGATATAAGGAGACAAATTTGGTGCACGATCTGTAACAACAATGGACATTCCAATGCTAATTGCCCTAACAAGGTAAGCTATCAATTTTGTGGAAAGGATGGTCATGAAGCTAGAGATTGCTACTACCTCAAGGGTACACAGCAAAGAAGTAACCCTCAAACTTTGGATTCATACTATGCTAGTACTTCAAATACATCTAATAGAGAGGAGAATCGGCCTGCAAAGCCTAGGTATAATAGACCTTTGATGTGCTATCGTTGTGGTGAGTACGACCACATGCAAAACAGGTGTTCTCTTCCAGAAGATGCACCTCCTTGTCAACATTGTCGAGAGGCCAAGGATCATTATACCAAAGATTGCCCAAGAGGTCGTCCTGCTCCAATTCACATGATTGCAGTCTCCCCACATGAAGAAGGAAAAACCACTCAGACTTATGCTGTTTCATCCTCTGCAATCCCCATGATGACTAGAGCTAGGCAAGCAGCTGCAACCCAGAGAGATGAACAACAAGGATTTCAGGATAAAGAGGAAGAAAAGGAGTCTGGATGGAAGGACCAAGCACAAATTGAAGGAGCTTATAATAAGATGACTACTTCTCTAAAGGGCCAACCAACAAGTCTGCAAGAAAACACTAAGGAGGTAAACATTGAACAGATCTTGAAAGGTATTCATCACAAGGTTAGTCTATATGAACTTATAAGGATGGATTCAAAAATAAGAAGTGACTTACTGAAGATTATACACTCTGCTCACTTGGTCCAATCACCTAGTATAGATGGTTTCATGGTTGATTTTCCCCCTGCACCCTTAGCAAACTACCAAAGCTCAAGATTATCTGTTTGTATAAAGGATGAAGCTCTCACAGGTGTGATCATAGATGGAGGCTCTGGTATCAATTTAATGCCAGATTTTACAATGAAAAAGTTGAAATTGAGCCCCACCAAGTTGGCACCATTCACGGTTACATTAGCAGATCAACATCGGGTTGCGCCACTTGGCATTATTGAAAAGGTATTGATGGTAGTACAGGGCTGCCACTTTGTTTTAGATTTTGTTGTTATTGCACTTCCACATGAGACTTCTTACCCTTTACTCCTGGGGAGACCTTGGCTGAGACAAGCAAAAGCTTTGCAAGATTGGGGGAAAAATAAACTATGGATTTCAACAAACACCAATAGCCAACTGCAATTACATTTGGAAGAGGGATTTGACTCAGGAAAAACCACTGGATATACTGTGGATACTCAGGTAATGCCCACTCTACCCCAAGAAGATGATACATTGTTCAATTGGATGATGGGAAGTGCAGAGTGTTGCACGGTGGAGATCAATGAAATTGAGGAAGAAGTTGTAGATAAGGTAATTACAGGAAATAGCAATGAAGACCATAAGGTGTTGAAGAATGAACAATTGAAGGAAACTACAAGCTTTGAAGATGCAACCAATATAAAAGTATCAGAGAGGGAAGATTATGAACCAAAGAGCAGAGAAGATCTTCCTTTTGCAGATATAACTCAAGGATGGATGGAAGAACATGTTGCAGAATATAACTTAAAATCCACTCCTGCATATAGTGGAGATGATTTCTCAAGCAAGAGTACTCCTGAAACATTGGTTCAAGAAGTAAATTTAGGGGATGGAGAAAACCCTCAAGTAGTCCATTTGGCATCGTGGTTGTGGCATTATCCTCCCTTGCTACAGAAGGTAACTTCTTTGCTCTTTACCTATAAAAGTGTCTTTGCATGGTCCTACAAAGATCTAACGGGGATACCAGAAGAGCTTGGGTTACATCGGATACCCTTAGTTGAGGGAGCCGCGCCTGTAAGAAGTAGGCCATATCGACTCAATCCGAAGTATGCAGAGGCGGTAAAAGCGGAGATTACAAAACTAGAGGAAGCAGGTATAATTGTGCTAGTAGAACATTCCAGGTGGCTTTCTTCTATGGTTATTGTGCCCAAGAAAAATAGTGGAAAAATAAGAGTATGTGTTGATTTCCGTGCTTTGAATAAAGTGACTATTCAAGATGGATTTCCTCAGCCCTTCACAGAGCAAGTACTTGAAGAGGTAGCTGGTCACACTTTGTATATTTTCTTGGATGGTTTTAGTGGCTACAATCAGATAGTGATCCATTCTGATGATAGGGACAAAACAGCCTTTGTCACTCCCTGGGGCACTTATGTCTATACTCGAATGGCTTTTGGTTTGAAGAATGCACCAGCTTCATTTAATAGAACGATGTATCTGATATTGGGCAAATGGTTAACAACCTTTCTACGCATTTTCATGGATGACTTTTCAGTATTTTCAGGAACAGATAAAAGAGCAGCAATTCAAGATTTCCATGACCATTTGGAAAACCTAAAAGATATTTTTGAGCAATGTCTCAAAACAGGTTTGAAATTGAATCCTGAAAAATGTCACTTTTTGGTCACCAAGGGTACTCTTCTTGGTCACATAGTATTTGCTGAAGGTATAACTGTTGACCCTACAAAGGTTACAGCTATTCTTTCCATGCCAATTCCACAAAGCCCAAAGGAAGTGCAAAGTTTCTTGGGCCATGCAGGGTATCACAGAAGATTCATTAGGATGTATTCAGAAATTGCTAAGCCCTTATCAAGGCTTACCAGTAAAAAGATCCCTTTCTCATGGAGTGCTGAAGCTGACAAAGCATTTTGTGAACTAAAGTTGAGGCTATGTACTGCTCCGCTTTTAAGTGTTCCTAATTGGTCATTGGAATTTCATGTGCATACAGATGCTAGTCTTCATGCTATTGGTGCAGTTCTAGCTCAACCATCATCTCACAAAGTGGATAGACCTATCTCTTATGCAAGCAGACTACTCAACCAAGCTGAAAGAAATTACAGTACAACAGAAAGAGAAGGTTTGGCTATCGTATTTGCTCTTCAGAAGTTCCGACATTATCTCCTGGGTGTACATTTCATTGTTATTTTTGATCATCAGCCCTTGAAGTATTTGATAAACAAGCCTAGAGTAGCTGGAAGGATTTGGAGATGGTTACTCCT